>CM076584.1:897508201-898175359 GCA_034641835.2 Pinus albicaulis | reverse complement strand
GCATAAATTGGTACATCTCTCAATTCCTGTAAAAGTGGAATTTTAACATACAAGTTTTGAAATTCCCCTAAAAGATTAAAAGCAGGTATTTCAGGCGTTTTAGTTAAAACTAAATGCTCGGGGAATGGTCGCTCTGTTATTTCAATACCCTTGTTAGAGGGTGGTTGTGCTTTTTTGTGTTTCTCGGTTTCCTCTTTATCAGAATCAGAAGAGGTTGTATCATCGATGATAGGTTCTACTATTTTTCCGGATCTCAAATGAATATCATTACATTGCATAGTAGAAAATGTAGGCTGATTCTGAATATCAATGACTTGCACAACTTTATTATTGGGGTTAGGATTTGGTTGCACAGGTAGCTGGGGTCTCATTTGATTATTTGGTGGAGCATTTGATGGCAGAGGAAGTGGTTGTTGAAATTGAGGAAATTGATTTGGATACGGGAGTTGTTGGCTTCTCCAATTTGAATTCCATGGATTAAAAGAAGATGGCTGTTGTGGGGGCCAAGGAGTCCACATTGCAGGATCAACAAAGGGAGGGTTTGTTTGTTGCATGGGTGGGTAGTTCATCTGATTAAAGGGTGGGTATTGCATTTGATTAAAGGGAGGGTAATTTATTTGACTGAAAGCAGAATAATTATTCCAACGATTAAATGGCATACTAGAATTCATACCTTGTCCTTTTGGTTGCCATTGTCTTCTTTGTGTTAGCAGGTAAACTGCTTCATCTTCTTCTTCCGTTGGCTGCAGTGCTGCCTTTATTCCCGGTAGAGAGGGACATTGTTGTGTTTCATGATCTTTCTCACAAAGGGTGCAGATTGGTATTTTGTCCAATGGGCATTCCCTTAGTGGATGTTTATCTCTGCATTTAGGGAAAAATACAGCTAGAGCTACTTCTGCTTCAGCCTGCTTCTTTTTAACCTGCAAGGTGTCAATTTGTGAAGCAAAAGAACTTAACATCTCAGTTTTAAATTCTTCAAGTAAATTACCTATTTCAGCTCTTGTTGCTCCCCCACTAGCTGATTTCTGAACTCTTGAATAGGTGGGATCTCTATTACTTGCTCTGTTCCGTGCAGCTCCTCTTGAACATCTTTTACAGAGTTCAACAATCTCATCATATGATTCTTTAGATATATCTCCCTTGTCGAGCATGTTTAACATGTCTAAACAATCATCCCTTAATCCTCTAAGTAATATTGTTTTACGAATTTCTTTACTTACATTCAGATGATTAGATCTCTGTAGATTATACTGCAGTCTTTCCACATAGTCCTCCAAATTCTCGTCCGGCTTCTATGCCATGTTGAATAGTTCCTCCCTCTTTTCTCTTGTCCGACAATAATCTTGATATTTAAGCAAAAATTTATGTTTCATCTGTTCCCATGTTGTGATTACCTGACTTCCAAGGCTCATGAACCATCTTAAAGCATTTCCTTTTAATGTTGCTGGAAACAGTTTCAACTTCTGAGCATTAGTAACATAATCATAACTTCTGCATAATATATCAAATTTAAAAAGAAATTGATCTGGATCTTCAGAGGATAAACCATGGAAGTTGGGTAAAGCTGACAATGGAATATTCTTCATAGGGGTTGTTCCTCTAGGGAGATCACTGATAGGAAATCCCAAGGTAGAGAGAGAATTTTCATCCCTTCCTTCTCCTTCAGGATCTACACGTCCTCCACCGAATAATTCGTCATTGTTTCCTTCCATTGGTTGTTCTCCTACTGCACTTGCTCGATCCTCAAAATCTTCTACTGGCTCCTCAATGTTTTCCACTGGTCGTCCAATATTTTCTATTAGTTCCTCAACGTGGTTTGCTGATTCGTTAGTACTTTCTTCTGATTCTCCAACACTGGCTGCTAGTTCTTTAATATCTGTTACTGGTTCCTCTACGTTTTCAGGGCTCACAACTTCTTCTGTTTTGTAATCTGATTGAGGGGAGCGCTGAGGTTTTGGTTTTCGAGAACTTAATCTCTGTGATGATTCAGCCTTTGATACAATTTCGTCAATAAAAGTATTTCTTCCTCCCCTTCCTTTGCCCTTGCCACATGTAGGGTTAGTTTTCTTCTGGGTTCCGCATCCTCTCATACAATCTGCACATCTAGAAAGAAAATATCAATGCTTTTGAAATCTATAATTGCCTTCCCCGGTAACGGCGCCAAAATGTTGGTCGCTTTAATTGTTTTAACAATTCAAGCACCACATAAATTGTCAACCCGAGAAGGTCTGTTTATTCCAAAGACAATCACGCACTAGATATGCTCAATTCCAAAAGCAAAGAAATGTTGTAGTAGAAGTCACACAATTATCAATCATACAAATCTAACTATTCACACCTTCACTTTAACAAAGCTGAAGCCTACTTGTGTTACAGCAGAAACAAACCCTCTAGTGCAGTCCTTCATTAAAATAATTCTAGGGAAAGATAATGAAAGTAAACCACCTTGCAGGAAAGGAGATCAATCAACCATAACAGAGAACAGGACCCTATTCCTCCAAACAGGAATATTCAGCACCTGTTGCCTGATATTAATCACACTGTAGAAAAATATCAATCCAAGGAAAACAAGACCCTATTCCCTTGAACAAGAATCTTCAGCACCTGTTTCCCGGTGTCAATCACACATTCAAACAAATAACGGAAAAATATCTCTTGGCTTCTTAAAAATGAATGGTACAAAGCTAATGCAGTGTTAAAGAAAACGGAGTGCTTAAAAAGAACTACAGAACTGTGTAAATGATTCTTCAGCAAACAAAGTTAAATTAAGGTGCGAATAACATAAAGAAGTTAACAAACTACAGGAGCAATCGGGTGAATCTTGTGATGAAGGCGGGCCCTTTCCTTCTCACAAGGTTCCCCAGAGGAAAGAGTTTAAATTGAAGCACTCAAAAGAAACCTTTATTCATCTGTCAAAAAGGAATGATAAATTACAATGGAGTCTTGCTCCTTTCTGCTCAAAAAACAATGTCTCTCCTGCAGTCTCTAAACCCCCCCCCTCTAATGATGATGTCTCCTCTTTTTAAAGTGGAGACATCTATTACAGTTACATCAGAGAAATCCTATTTTTATCCAAATCTGATCTTCTATTTTAAAAACATGGTCTTTCTATTCTTCCATAGAAAAATACTGTTACAACAGATACAAAAATATTGGCTTCAGAACAATCCGTGTAACAACTTTCCTTGCTTGTCTTCGTCTTGTTGCCATTGTTCCTGAAATATTCTTTCGAAATTGCAAATCACGAGTAGTAACAGGATTTACGTGCCGCTGACTGTTTTAGCAACAGATTTGACTATTTCAGCAACGGGGTCGACTGTTTCAGCAACGGGTCGACTGTTTCAGCAACAACATGTTCCTTATCATATATTATCTGCAATCTTTTAGACTTGTATTAGCAACTATCTACCTTCGATTAATGATAAAATGTAAGAGTAATGTGGAATTATATGTAAAACAAATTAAATATATAGTAAAGAGAAGGATTTCATATACCTTTGGATAAAATGGATGGAAATGATAATGTAACCTTTTTAAATATGGCTATAAAGAGTAAAGTGGTGTCAAAATTTATCGTCAAAATGGTACATTGTGAGGTCCTAACATGTCAATAGTCCAATTTCTGTCAGATATTCCTACCCTCCCACTCTAGATCTATCTCTGCCGGAAGTCCCCCTGTATAGTGCACCTCAACGAGGATCCAGATGACTCTCTTGTTGAAGATCCCATTGCACTTAGGGTCGACGTATCTGCATACTCCAATACTATTTCCTATCAATTTTAAGACCGCCATAGACCAAAATTGTATGGGTAACCCGATGAGCTTAACCCATAACATCCGAGACTTTGGTGCATTTTCCGAAGGATGAAAATCCACAGACCATTTGTACATTGGCAGGAAATACTGGTCATTCACCCATGTTCGGAGAAGAGTCTTCGGGACGTCCACCTCCTTCAGAAAATGGTAACAATACCAACCATTTGATAATTGGCTGATCCTTGGTTCATATCCAATGATCAATTTCGACACCCCCATCAGCCAAGTTTGTAAATTAACCAAACTATGAGAAGAAAACTCCCACTTCCCAATGAAGGATCTCGTCAACAAGCTCATTGCTTTCTCCCACATGATATCACTACCAAAACTGAGGAGATGTCTTCCAGCTGTAGGCTTGTATGGTTTGGGCAGTCTCTGGCATCCTGTGGAGCCTCTGTGCAAAAATGCCTTCCCCTTGTCCTTATCATTACCAGGCTCCTCTGCCTCCAAATGTGCAATGTTCTCCTGATAACCCCCTTGTACATTTACCACTCTCGGCTCAGAAGAGAAGTCCAGTCCAGCCACGCTCGACCGCGAAGACTAGTTCCCTGGTAGAAAATTAGAACAGATGAAACATCCTGTGACAAGCCACCACCCAGTTTTGTGTTTAAAGCCTCGGCTTCCGCCAGGTCTAACGCATGCAAGAACGCATCATCGATAAGTGCTAGCTCAGGAGCGACGAGGGAGCTAGCTATCGCCATGAGTCAAATCGATCTCACCTTCCACTACCGACACCTTCCATAAATGGTAATTGATAGCCTTATTAAACAAAGGTACGTATAATTACACGTTCAAAAAAACTCCAAACACTCCTCCATTACAAGGCCTTGTGGACCCCTCACTTTCACCCACCAATTCAGAGAGAAGATCAATAGTACGAAGAAAAACGCAATCAGGAATGCACCAAACATGATTCCCAATACTAGGCCTTATGGACCCATCACTTTCACCCGCCGAAAACAAAGATAAGATCAACAAGAGCCTTCAAGATGATAAACCTTGGGATCCGGAAATGTACGCCTGAGTTAATGCCCAGATCCCACCCGAAAAACTCCCCAGCTGGAAAAAATTTAAAAAATCCCGGGAAGAAAATCATCACCCATAAAACTAGAGGGATAGTAGAGTCGAAAAACCTAGAACTAGCCTCCTTAGGCCTCTGCACAATAGCAGCAGAAACAAGAACCTATATTCCACCACCGCTCACAAAAACAATATTTCAAGCTTTCAAAAGTTCTAAAAACTCCCCAACATCGGCACCACTCCAAATGTCCAGAGACAGTGGTAATCTGTTGGTCACCTTCATCAAGATAAAAGAGTTTAAACAATCTAATCCACCAAAACATGACAGGCCATTAACATAGCATAACAGCTAGACAGGGCCAACAGAGACGAAGAAAAACTGTAGCAAACTAAACTCTAGGAGTCATACAATCCTAAACATTGACAAAACTTTGGAAGATTGTTAGTGAGAAGAGCCGTCACCTAGAAAACCCGAGGAGAGAAAAGGGTGGAACTCCACAGTAACAACACATTACACTCCTAGTTTTAATGTAGCCACTCTTCTATGACAGAGTTGCTCCCTTCCTCAGAAATCATGTAAAATCATTGTGCCAAAGCAACAAATCTGTAACAAACGCCCTATAGAAGGCCAACATCAGTATGTTTAATGAGAAGCGGATAGAGCAACGTTCAGCGTTTTCGAGTGCCTCAGATGTACTAGGGCTTGAATTGAAGCGATTTGTTTTTTTATGGTTCAAAAATGTATGCCATATTCACTCATATATTTTATTTTAGTTTTTCCCTACCTAAATGAAATCCTCTCTTCCTAGTCTACAATGGCGACACTTGAACATCAATCAGTCTAAATGGAAGCTCTAGGAAGGTTAGCCGAGCCTTAACGATTTGGATGGATGTTTCACATTTCAATTCCTTATTTGAAAAATACAAAGTGAATAACCCTCTATGATTGATTGATGTAATTAATTTGGTGGAACATGTGTTCATATTTTGTTAGTGATGGCTAATTTGAATAGTGTCTTCACTAAGAACCTCACAATAGAAAAAAAGCCTTCAGTGTGAAAGCATATAATGAAGCATGTGTATCCCTATTAAGTGAACTTCAAATTTTAACCTCGTGTCAAATTTTTATTATTAATATGTAATATTGTATCAAATTGTAGGGGTGTTTTATTTTTGGGTATTTTATTTTGTTGTTTAATATTAAATTTTTCCTTTATCTCATAGCATGTTTTTTCCCTTTTTAGCTTTTTGTTTTGGCTCCATGGCCACTTGTTTATAATTAAATTGATGTGACCAAAAAATAATTATAAACAATTATAAAAATAATAATAACACATATGATTTATTTTGAAAATTTTAAAGAGAAGAAAAACCAACAAATAATAGATTTATTATTAATCTATACATGAAGATTTTTTTTTTTTTTTTGGGGCAGATGTTATATGCTCGATTTTTGGTGTCTTTGTTATATCAATCACCCAATTTTTAGGAAAACTTAACTCATCCCACTTTATCATTTGGTGTTATATTTTCTAATTGTGGGCTTTCCTAATAACCAAAACACTTGACTTGGACTGTTGGTTAGGGGAATGTAGGACTACAGGATAGAGTGTATTTGTATGACGAAAACATTCCCTTGTATGAATAGAAATATTTGTCCTTTTATTCTTCATATCAAACCCACAATTTTTGATCTGCAATTGTAAAATATCTTTGATGTGTTCATCAAAGACGTATATAGAAAATTTTGGATAACAATCAAACCAAACTGGGTCATTTGAAAGAGGAGAAACAACCGCACCAAGCAAAGAGTTAGTATATTTATTGTGTGTAATGCCTCGGATTGTGGCCAAGACAAAAGTATTCAAACCCCCGTGAGTTAAGGAAAAGTTTCCTACTCTTATACACCCAAGATGAACATAAGATGTGTTATGCTTTTGGGCTTCCTTTTGTAGTTCTTTGGGATCTAGTAACAGGATTGTTTGGATGGATTTTTCATTTTCTTGAATTTGGCTGACACATTATTTGAAAAACACTCTAGTAATAGCTTTTAAATGGAACATAGAGAGATCATAATAGACTTCAGATAGACTGATAGAAGGAAGCTTCTAGCATGAAGAAGGTTTATTTTCAACAATATCTAATTCAACACTATTTATCATTGAAGAAGAAGCTTTGTCAAAAATATTTTGAATGTCAAGATCTCCAGTATTTTTTTCCTTTTCTTGGACTTCACAGAAAGATACAAATTTTCTTCCATCTTACATTTTTATCAAGAATAGTTTTATAGAATTATCCGAAGAACCGGATGTTATTGGCTCTGACACCAGTTTGACCGCACTAGTCGCAGAGGCTTCCTCTGATGGATAATGATGCTTGCATAAAGATTGTTGATTGTGCTACGTGAACTCTTACACAAACTTGTACATAAAACTTCAAATAGATCCAATGAAAAATGAGCTCTTTCGACGAACTCCTGCCTATACGAGCAAAATTTCACTCCGAAATCCTAAGTGAACTTCCAATGAATCTCAGATGAACCTCACACAATCAAATTTATAACTCAGGGATATTACGTAGGCAAAGATAAACAAATTTCTTCTTTTATTACTTTCATAATTGTTTATTACAATCAAGGAGTCTTAGGTTTTGTTAGAGATCGATTGCTAAGGCATTTATCAATTGTACTAATTCAAAATGATCAAGAAACTAAAGGCTTCCTGGCCCTTTGTAGAATTTTCCTATGAGCCATAGAACTAAAATGAAAAGACTCTTTCTTATGAAATTCAGACCACTTTAGGTTCTTACCAGGCTCACAAGTCCTAATGTGCAGGCTTCTCAGACTTAATACTTTCTACAACTTAATACATAATGAAGAATTTCTCTGTGATGCAATTAGATTTCCCTCAAGACGTAGATGCAAAGTAAGGATAATTCTTGACTCTCCAACTTAATCTCTCTAACTCTCGATGCCCCAAGTGGTTTATTTCAGCCTTATTTATAGGAATTAAGGGGATACAAAGGCATCTTATGGTATGCTTGATACTGACTAATATATTTTCCATAGATGCTCTGAGATGCAGGTCAAACTACACCAATCATTGGAGAAGTGATTTGAGTCTTGGAGTATTGTTCGGTAAGATTTTGGATAGATAATTGTCCAAAAAAAAGTATATAAAGTGGAGTCATAAGGAATCTCATGAAATATATATTTAAATAGTGGATATATTATCAGAATCCATGATACTGATTACTCTCATTGTCAGGTGACTAGAATTTATTTTTATTATGTTAAACAGTGGATGCTTTTATCGTGTAAAGGAATCTTTGTTTGGGATATTTTCCGCTAATGTCACATGCCTTAGTAATGATGCGTCGAACTATCATAGGCTTTCCCAGTACTATTTGATGTTTTATTTTTTTCATTACTAACCATTGGTGGTGTTTAGCCATGAAATCTAAAAGAATATCATCATTTGTAAATATGTTTAGAGCTTATACAATTTTACAAGGTGTGTGAAAATAATATACACATTATTCACATGACATGTGATAGTTTGATTTGAAATAGATGGGGTCCATAGCAGGCTTGTTGATGTTGAACCATGCCCACCATTCTTTCAGCCATGTTGTTCGATGTAGAAGTTGGGTGATGAACATTGATCCAAAATTTAGGACTGTATAACAGGTTCTATTTGGCTTGTCTCTGAAAAGTAGGTTCCACCATAACTTTTTGTATCTAGAAAAATCATAAAAATAATGAAGAAAATAAGTTCTGGATTATGTTGTATCCATAGGAGAATTTGATTAAATTTTGGATATTTGGTTCTATTTGTCACAAAATATTTGTGAAAAATATTAAATCTGCTATTTTCTTCTGTCCATATTATATTCAGATCCCTGAACTAAATATTTATGGAATCTTGACTTGGTTTCCCACCTTACAAAGGTATTGTTTTGGGAGAAAAGAATAATATAACTAAAGTTTCTCCCCTAGTCCTGGAAGATGAGTCTGCCACAAGAATTTATGGCATACAACAAGGAAGTGAGAAGACAAATTGGATTAATGTTGCTCTCAAAGGAATAGCAATACACTTTTTAGCCCATAATGCTCAAAAAGAAAAAATTGAGTCCTTACGAGCTTATGTAAATTATGTAAATAAGTATCTCAATGAATTTAAATTTTCTGTGTCTACTTTAGAAGGGTTTGTCAGAGAAGGAACTAAAGCTACAATTTCTTTGTCAAAAAAAATAAATGATCAATATGAAGAGATTGAAAAAGGTGTTAACATGGGTTTCTTTACAACCCAAGAGAGAATACAAGATTTATCGTCCAAGTTTGAAAATATAACAATCTCCACTAAAGACAGAGACATCCCTACTTCTATGATGTTTAGACATCATATTCCTATACATCATACTTCAAAATCAATTGACATATTACCTACTCGGTTCCCTAAAGAAAAGCCAGAAAAACTAGATTATTCTTCTGTTTCTCATATTTTTTTATTATATGAACCTTTGCGAAGCCAATTCTCCAGATATCCTCTCCAGATTTAATTGTTAAATGAATATTTCCTGAATATTTCATCCATATTCTCATAGAGAATGGAATGTGGACAATCTAAGTGTGGGAAAAATCAGGCAAATGATAGATCAAATGTTCACATAATATAAATTGACGTGTATGAAAGGAAAAAGTGAATTTGAAGCCTGTAATGCACTAATACAATGTTTCACTGGTACCATTCAGAGATGGTGGGAAGTTGAATCTTCCCCCACAATTATTGATAAAATGGTAGAAGAAGTAGTAAAGAGGAAGGAGGTGATGTTGTATTGAATTATTATGGGAACCCATAGAATAACATGATTGGAGCACTAACATCGATGATCCTTGAACATTGGTGTGGTGCTGAAACCAAAATTTTAGATAAGCATTCAATGGTTTGGATGAATTTAAAATGTAAAAATATGTACGAATATGATGATTTCCACAGAGACTGGGTTCAAAGAATATATGAGGTAAAAGACAGAAAAAAAAATTCTTGAGGAAACAAGTATATCTTGCAGCCCTTCCCTCCAAGTTTGTAGATTATTTGAAGATTCAAGAAGTTTTTCAAAATCTATATGAATCTTACACTTGGGGAGAAATATATTTCATTATAAATAAAGCTCTAGTTGGTTTGTGTACAAATATGAAGGTGAATATGTCTATGCAAAAATTATCTATATTTCCTGACAGTAGATCAATTTTTAATAAGTATGGATTAACATTAAACGATCCAGTTGTACATAGAAAGAAGATAAAGAAAGCCATGAAGAAAATTTCCAAAAATAAGATCAACCATTATCCGCAACCTAGAAAATATAAAAGAAATTCAAACAAAGGCTATTACAAAATAATCCCCATATCTCACTGCTATGGTCCTCAAGATATCCATCTAAGGACAAAAAAACAAGAGGGATGGAACATACTTAGTTGTTGGTTATGTGGACAGCAAGGCCACACTTCAAATTGATGTCCAAAAGGAGAAGGTTCGAGATTGCATGAAGGGAAAATATCTCAAGAATATGCACACAAAATCCAACAAGAAAGAGCAAGGAAGGAAGAGAAAAATACACAAGTTCACATTCAATGTTACAAATGTGGCTCTAAAATTCATAAAACAGATAATTGTCCTCATTTCCATATCGAAGAAGAAGTGCAAATGTTGGGACAAGATTTTTGTGATCCAAATGAAACATAAAGTTTCATTATTTCCGAGTCACAATTTGCATATAATGATGTTATTTTATTTTTTGACAAATGTAATTGTACAGACTCTAATGATTGTCACTGCAACATTTCAAAATCTTGTTCTCAATACAGTTCTGAGGATGAGTGTAACACCCTCTTCCCACGTCTACCCAAGTAATCGACCAACCGGTGTAAACATCTGATGAGAGGTTACTAATATGATATACAACGTCCTAGATGACCTTAAGGAAGTGGAATCGACTAAAACAACAAAAACACACCTTACACTGCATCATTGACATCCCCAGGGGGTAACCCAACCTTCCAAGGCCCTGTTCCTTGGGGGGACTGATTTTTAGTTCCTTTGAGGCTGATCTACAGGATTTTAAGGGTAAGGGAGTGGCTCTAGACCCTAGAGTTGTAGGCTAGCCTTGGCAAGGTAGCATCTCAGGCCCAAACAACAATTTTTATGCATGTAGCTTCAGGATTTGTGCCACATTTTCAGCTCCTGAGCTCGGGTCACTGCCCAGAACTTCATGTAACTTCAAGATAGGGTAATTAACATTCAAAAAAATATATATAGAAGCAATCAAATCAACCAGAACTCATCCGACCCCACCCATCCATGACAGGAATTTCGTCAAACATGACAAAAACATAGAATATATAGGTATAAACAACATATTTAAACAAAGGGGTCTCTTTCTTATCTAAGGATGGCTAAGAAGCATTGATCCCATACACCATAAGCTATTATATAATCAATTTTACCATAGATACATTGGATATTCATTTACAAGTAAAAACATGGAGAGATCCATACCTCATCACTGTCACAATACATGCTTATAACCAGCATAACACCAACATAAATGCCATGGATATATTAGCAATAGAATCCATATATATATATATATATATATATATATATATATATATCTACCAACATATTTGCATACCGAATATAGGAGAAATGAGTTCTTCATTACCGAATGTAAGAACCAACTGGAGATGGGACTTCTGTGTTCCACCCAGCAATAGATTGGTTGAGCTAAATCTACTTCATCCATTCACCCTCGTGCCATATTCCAAGCATGAATGTGGGATTCATAACCAACCAAAAAAGAACCAAACAAACATGAATGTTACTAGAGTTCTCCACCTATACCATGAGGAATTTGAGTGCCTTTGAGTCTCTCAGGCTTTAGCGTAAGCCACAACCTGATCTAAGGGTCATTAGGACCTACACCGAGACCATCTCTCAATGCTTTACCGTACACACCATCCAGGGAATACTAGGCCCAACGGAGATAAATAAACCTCTTGGCTTTACTGTATATCCTGCCATTCACCAGCAAGGATTCCTAGGCCCACCAAGGCATACAATTTGGCTTTACCGCAACCCACAGTCTAGCTCAGGCATTACTAGGACAGTGGCTTTATTGTGATCCACAATATGGTTCAGGGACCACTAGGCCATGTGTTTTTCATTTTAGAGATCCACCTCACTCAACTTCTAATCCAATCTGGCCATCCAGTTCAATCAAAGTATGAGAACCCATCTCATCAAAGCTTTATGGAAATGGCAAGGCTAGGCTGAAAACACTATCACACCTGGAAAAATACATTCCAAGATAGCAAAGAACCACATTTAATACCATGCATTCAAAATATAGCAAGGAAAATACACATGCAAATCGATACTTGCCAAGAATCCTGATGTAGTTTCTTGATTCTTGCTCCTCCTTGCTTGCTTCCTCATTTTTCTTGTTTTCCAGTATTTCTTGCTCAAATTCCAAAGTGCTCCAAAAAATCTAAGTGTCCAAGAGTGAGAGAGAGAGATTAATGAGAGCAAAAAATATTTCCAACTGATCCTCAACATCCTTTTTATCATTGATGCCTCTAATTTCTTCATTTTCCATAATTTTCGTTCATTTTCCTCCTCACATGCAACCTGTGACCTTTCACCTTCCTTTTCTCCTAATTTCCATTATTTTCATAAATAAATGTGCCAAAAATGCCATTTTTTCTTTCCAAAGCCTTGCCTTTCCCTTTTCCAATTTCAATACCATATTAACTGAAATGAGCACCCACTAGGATGTTTTTCCCAACATTCAGCTTGTAATAAGTGTCCCATTAACCGTGGTTATTATTTTTAATATTTATTACATGGAATTTTCACCAGCGTTGTTACAGAATCCTCCCCCTTCAGGGACATCGTCCTCAGTGTTCAACTGCACATATACATCAGAAAAACCGTTGAAAATCAAACATACTGCCTATGGAGCTTTATAACATAACTTGTTGCAGTATTTACAATGATCAATCTGTTGAAAATATGAAAACATATTGCATATTGGATATTTATAACACAGCTCATTACACTATTTACAATAATATACACATTTTATCAACCAAAAAATAAAAGGATACGATTCTCATATCAACAACAAGGTATTCTATAGGCTCACACCTCCACCCTCAAAGTAATACCAGGATTCACCTCCTTCTCAGGAAGTCCAGAATCCACTGTCAAATTCAAAGTTGCATCCAATGTCTAGCGCTACAATCTTGTGCTATTGTAATCTCAGTGAATAGTTATCAACTCATTGTTCCAGGGCACACTCCCAATGTGCATTTGATTCCTTATGGAAATGCTATTGACCAAAAAAAATCCATCCCCAACCTTCCCTTCTCTATTATGTAGTCCCTCAGGCAATCCGGTAATCCCCTTTTGTGGAGTCACCCACCTTCCAAGTTACCTGACATCCCCTATCATGGGTGATCCATCCTTTGGCAAGGCTTCCTCGCATCGGAATATATAAAAACTAAGGCATATACCTGCCTCAAAACCATCATACCTATCATAACATGCTCATGGAAATAAATGGACACTATTGGGTATGAGTGTCCCACAATGGCCCTACTCCTGAAGTGCTTTACCAACAATATCTGTTGCCTGTTTCAATTCATTTTTCTGACACTGCTAGTTCTTGCAGTAGGTTTCAACCATCGCAGATTGGGAATTTCATGCTCTCATGTACCAAGCACATAATTTCCATTAGATTCAAAATAAATTAAAATAAACTCAAATCATGCCTCATGGGTAGCTCGTTAACCAGGTACACTTGCAATCCTGTTCACTTCCTGTCACACAAGTCAAACTAGTTGTTTGATTGAAACCATCATGTATAAACATATCATATCTGGCTAGCTCAAAATGAAACCATTATATATCAAAGTCATAAACCACATGCAATCATCATATACCATAATCATAAATTACATGTAACCAACATAAGTCAGAATCACATATCACATGCATAACAAGATTAAAATAAAATACTGATATGTATCCTCCATCAGTTCGTATTTTTGCCTTTACTCTTTTTGTACACAAACTGGATTGGTTTCCACACCTGGAAAGCACCCAATTCCATTGCTTCTCTTTACTCACGTACACATACACACAGTGTACATCACAACACTTACCTCCACACCAGGCATACAACACCACACAATGCATACACCCACATTCGGCACACAACATAACATACATCTACACTCAGTGTACAACACAACACATACACCTATGCCTATACCAATGTACAACATATACATCTACACCTAGTGTATGATACAACAAAACACATATGCCTACACTGTCATACAATACATAACCTACACATGGTGTACAATGAAACACAATGCATATACATATACAGAGTATAACATAACGAATACACATGTCACAATACCATGACTACACCATGCACATACATAGTACCACATTCGTATAACAAAATATGTATGACATGCACACAATACCACATGTATACTAGTACCATATGCACAACATGTACACATTACCACCTGTGCAAACACTACCTGCACAACATGTGCACATTATCACATGTACATGACACCACCTGCACAACATGTACACAATGCCAATGTATACTGCACCACCTGTACAATGTGTACACAATACCACATGTACACAGAACCACATGCACTACATGTAAATGACACCATATGTACATAGCACCACATGCACAACATGTACACAGCACTGCCTGCACACAACACCACATGCACATAACATCATGTGTACAATCTTGCACACAACACCAAATTCACATAGCACCATATGTACATCTGATCTGAATGGATAATGTTAGTAATGCTCAGCTAAATCCCCTTTCATATTTTATAAACAAATGCCTTATGTGTGCTTAAAGGTTCAAGTTTTCTTGCAAATTATCAAGTCTCATGAGTGTTTTTTATGTCAATTTAGTGAGCAATTTAACATAAAAAACAAGAGCTGAATAGTAGAAAATAAAGCACTAAACGTCACTATACATAACATTAACACATGTATTTGATGAAGGAGTTCACCCCTCCTTAGCTACATCTCCTTGGTCCAGCTTCCATGGCTTAGGCCTCTATAATGCTCAAATTTTCAAATTGACTTGTTTACAATGCTCCTTTGCTCCTGTAAGTTGCTCCAATGAGTCTATAATGGCTCAAAATGGTTAGCTAGCATCTTTCTAAGCTTGAATTGGTCGAAAATTGCAAGATTTATGGCTTCTTAAATTTTTCCCACTAAATTTGGCCCTAAACTAGTTAACTGCAGTTGAAAATGGTAGTTTGCCTGAATTTGGAGGTTTGCCAATTAAATGTTAAGTGATGTTTAAGCGCTAGTTAAGCACAGTTAACACGCTAACTGTGCTTTAATTAATCCACATTTAAATAATGGATAAGCACATAATTAAACAAGGATTATGGTTTAATTAAATCGTGTTTTAAAGCCTTAAACTTTGCTTAGCTTGGAGCTCCCGCCGGTGGTTCGGGCGATGGTCATGTGGACTAGGGGCTTGCCCCTTTTTTCCCCGCCATATTACAAAGTTGATTTTAAATATAAGTCAGATCCGTTATATAATAATAACTAACTCGTAGCGAAGGTGGTAAGACTTGGCTTTGTGTGGCAGAAGGTTGCAAGGTCGAACCCTAGTGCCTCCGCCCTGAATTTGTCCAAAAATTTTACACAACATTTCGACCTTGGGGGGGTACATGGTGGCCTCCGAGCTTTCCACATGTGATGACCTCATTGGTCCAACCCAATACCAATAAACCAACCCGAAGCTGACACTTTTCACCACCTAATTCGTCCACCTGTAGGAATATTCCAAGAATATTCCTTGGAATATACCTTTTTCTGACTGGACTGTACGGATGCTTAGTCAGCATACATGCACAAAATTTACATGTTTATCCAAGCGAATATATAATGTTTCAGGGAGCATATGACGACCATTTTTCGTGAAACGAAGTGCACTAGATTCATAATGACGAGCACTACACGGTCATTCATGTTTCGAGACAATCTGAGAACTTTTTTTTTTAGCATAAAACTGAGCACCTGATCATTCCTCCTGACTAGAAGCATTTTGGACCCAAAATTCTCTTTCATTATTAAACATGTGGATGAGGGTAAAATTCCCTCACCCTTCCAGTCTCAATCCACTGGATTTTTCCCAATTTCATCAATTTGAGCTGTTCACAAAAAACTAGCCTTGACTCTAGAGACCTTGTTTTTCTATTGTAGACACCATCGTGTTGCAATTTCCTTGAATTTGCAGAGAATATTTTTTTCCTTTCAGAAACAAACTTGTTCCCACCTACGTCATCAATCAAAGGAAACTCGAAAACTGTCTCACCTCAAACATTTTTGACATGGCAATTTTTAGCTTGTCTGGCCTTGTACTTGCGTTGAATTTTGATCAAGTTTCTGCACTATTTCCATATACCCTTTGGAAAAAAAAAACAAGCACTTATGGAACCTATGCCTTATTTGTCAAATTTTTTTGGTTCTTTCTCTTTGAACTTTTAACTCTCTTGCACCGGCATCTTGTTTCCATCACTGCTCAACACTAATGTTGACTGTTGCAAATCTTTCACATCTTGTTTACTTCCTTTCAAAGGAAACATGTTAGAGTCTTGAAACATCTTATTACAAGAATTAGCAACTTCAATGAAATCAACTTGTTTATTTTATTCATATTTTTGAAAGGTCTCATTCAAAACATCTCTATGCTTGATCATTAACAAAGTCAAATTTTGACTTGCATTCACTATTCTCTTCATTTCTCCTGCATGTATAAGAGACAAACTTATCTTCTTCTTATGCGCTCTGACTATGTACTAAATTCCATCCTTAAACAAGCGATACTTATTCTCATGGCTATGAAATACTGCTTTCCTGTCATAAATATAAGGACTTCCCAAAACAATACCTGAAATCTCAAGCAGCACTACATCAAGTTCAACTTTGTCAGGAAATTTTGAATTGATTGCAAACCTTAGGATGCACTTCCTTGTTACCTACAAAATTTTCATTCTTGCATATCCACCCTAAAGGATAAGATCTTGTATGTGTAATAGCTTCAGGATTAACTCCTTAACTAAGTCTTCGTAAATCAAATTTTCTTGATAACCACTATCAATTAGTGTGCCTATCTTGGCATTATTTGAAACGACTCTAATATGAAAGAGTTCAATTCTTGTATCTTCATCTTGAGTTACATTAGAACAAATTTAAGAAATAGTGTTTGCTATGTTCTTACCTTTCAAACCCATTGTTGTAATCTTGGTTTCATCTCCTGAATTTGAACCTAGTCATGTTCAATGATTGCAAAAAATTTCGTCTTCTCTTTGGCTTTAATTTTGTTTGGCTTCAACTTTGGATGGAGTTGCCAAAAATGGTCTTCATCATGGCCATTATTCAAAAAAATTTACATGTGAGTTTCTCTTTTTCTATTTTGATAGAACCATTTTTCTTTCCTCTTCCATTTTTCTTTCCTTTTCCTTTACCCTCATACTCAAGGAAACTATCACTTTTCTCATCTACACCATGTTTCCCTCTGGCTTCTAGATGTATGGCTTGAATGAAAACCTCATCTAAGTTTGTTGGATTGAACATGAGAATAGTATGTCTAATATAAACGTGTAAACCCCCAATATAATTTAAAAAAGTTTCTTGAGAATACAAATTGACACCCAAAATAAGATCTCTTCTCCTAAATTCATGAGTATAATCATGCACACTTTTCCCTTTTAATTGTCTAAAATATTGCTAGTCCATAATGGATTTTTTCATGTAAGTTAGAGGATAGAATTGCCTTTTGATGACTGTTGGGTGTGGAGCTTGATTATCTTGTTTACTCTGTATCACAACATTGGACCCTTGTACCTTAAAAGGGGCGGCAATACCACCCGTAACTAATCGCTATCGTGGGGGGTCTAGGGGGGGGCGGCAGCGCTTTTCGGAGCCCCCCCCCTGGCGGGGGTTTTCGGGGGCAGCGCCCCCGAAGCTAAAAACAGATGTAAAATTTCCTTGTAAAAGTATAATAATTTCTAGTCAATCTGGGCCGTTCATTAGGCAAATGTTCTAATGGTAGAAGTTATGTTTAGATTAGGGTTTTTTGCCCTAGAAGGCAACCCCCTTGTATATATTAGGGTATTCTATTGTGGCTGTATGATATGTGTGTACTCTCGGAGCGAGAAACAGAGAGGGAGACTGTGAGAGAGAACATAGGATATTACAGCGGATCTGCTGTAGGTTTTGTCTCTTCATTTTTGTTGGATAATAGAAAGGAAGGGCTAGTTGTTTGGGGTGGACGTAGCCCAAACTGGGTGAACCACATATATCTGTGTCTCTCTGGTTTTATGTGTTTTGTGTGCCTGTATTTTTCCACATATTTTATGTGTTGCATTGCTTTGTAATATTTAATTTTCTAACAACTGGTATCAGAGCCGAAGGTATATTTGGCTGATAAACTCGCATGAAAGAAGGGTTCCTAGTTCGAGTGGGAGCAATGGCGGACGATGGTAAGTTTAGGGTCAAGAAATTTAACGGCAAAAACTTCCCGCTGTGGAAGATGCAGATGGAAGATTATCTGTATCAGAAAGATCTATACGTACCATTGAGCGGAAAAACAAAGAAGCCGGCGGCCATGACAGACGCGGAATTGAACATTCTTGATAGAAAGGCACTCGGAACAGTACGATTATGCCTTGCAGCATCAGTCGCCTTCAATATTTCGAATGAAACAACAACAGAGGGTTTGATGCAGACGTTGGCGAAACTATATGAAAAACCCTCGGCCTCAAACAAGGTATTTCTTATGAAACGACTATTTAATATGAAGATGTCGGAAGGTGGATCTGTTACAGACCATTTAAATGAATTTAATACAGTTAAGTTCTGTAGGGGTAAACTTTGATGATGAAGTTAGAGCTCTGTTATTCTTGTGCTCATTACCAGAAAGCTGGAATGGTTTAGTTATGGCCATTAGTAACTATGTCTCTGGATCTAGTACTTTAAAGTTTGATGATGTTGTTGGTGCTATCCTTAGTGAGGAAATGCGACAGAAAAGCTCCGGCGAGACATCAGGTAATGCTTTGAGTGCAGAGTCTAGGAGAAGAAGAATGGAAAGAGGAAAGAGCTTGGGATATCACAGTAAATCAAGGAAAGGCAGATCCAAGTCCAGCTCCGAGATAGTTTGCTGGAATTGCAGAAAGAAAGGACACCTAAAGAAAGACTGTAGATCTTGGAAGGGAAAAGAAGGAGACACACAGCAAGAAAACAATCATGAAGCAAATGTGACAGGTGATGTGTTACAAGATGCTTTGATTCTTTCTTTCAAAAATGTTACTGATTCTTGGTTTGTAGATTCAGGGGCTTCATTCCATGCCACACCTGATAAGAAATATTTTCATGACTATGTTCAAGGAGATTTTTGACAAGTTCGTTTGGGTGATGATAGACCTTGTAAAATTTTTGGAATCGGTAAAGTTCTTGTAAAATAACAGAATGGAAACCAATGTCTACTAAAGGAGGTAAAGCATGTTCCAGATCTGAAGAAAAATCTGATTTCAACAGGGTAGTTAGGCGGTGAAGGTTGTGTGACAACTTTCACAGATAAAACTTGGAAGGTCACCAAAGGAGCCCTGGTAATAGAAAAAGGTGAAAAGGTTGGTACATTGTATTTATGCAATGGTATTTCTAACTCCGTTAATGCTTTAAATTCCAAAGGAGCAGATGCAGCATTATGGCATCATAGGCTCGGACACATGAGTGAGAAGGGGATGAAAATTCTTCACTCAAGAAATTTCCTACCAGGTTTGAAGAATGTTGATTTGGATTTCTGTGAGAATTGCGTTTATGGAAAACAGAAGAGAGTCAGATTTCTCAGAGTTGGGAAAGAAAAGAAGAGCGAAAAATTGGAGCTTGTGCATACAAATGTATGGGGACCTGCTCAGGTATCATATCTTGGTGGCTCTCGTTATTATGTTACTTTTATTGATGATGCAACTAGAAAAACATGGATTTATTGTATTCAGAATAAATCTGATGTATTTGATACTTTCAAGAAATGGAAAGCTTTGGTTAAGATTGAGACAGGAAAGAAGTTGAAGTGTCTTAGATTAGACAATGGAAGTGAGTATTGCAGCAAAGAGTTTGATAGGTAATGTTCAGAGCATGGAATTCGTAGAGAGAAGACAGTTCCAAGAACACCACAAGAAAATGGTGTGTCAGAAAGGATGAACAGAACAATCATGGAGCGTGCAAGGTGCATGAGATTGCATGCATGATTGCCTTTACAATTTTGGGCAGATGCTATAGATACTGCTGTTTATCTAATAAACAGAGGGCCTTCAAGTTCCTTGGATGGTGGTATTCCAGAGGAAGCATGGACAGGTAAAAAGGTAAACTACTTTTTTTTAAAGCCTTTTGGTTGTGAGGCCTTTGTCCCTATTAATAAAGAAAATAGAACAAATCTTGAGGCAAAATAAAAGAAATGTACCTTTATTGGATATGGTGCAAATGATTTTGGTTATCGCTTATATGATTATGAAAATCACAAAATCATTAGGAGCAGAGACGTAATATTCAATGAAAATGTCTTGTATAAGAATCCGCTGCAGGAAAAGAAACAAGAAAAAGAAAGCAAGGAATACACGGTTCTTGATGAGATAACTGAAAAAGTAAAGGTGCCTGAAAATAATAATAATCAACAACCACAGCAGCATAAACCACCACAACAGCAACAGGCACCTCAAACACCTGAAAGTGGTGTTAGAAGATCTACCAGGATAAGTAGACCCCCTGAACGATACTCTCCTTCATTATATTATTTATTGTTGATTGATTCTGGTGAACCTGAATGTTATGAAGAAGCAATGCAGGTTGAAAGCAGGAAGAAGTGGGAGCTAGCCATGGAAGAAGAGATGGAATCCTTAATGCATGACCAAACTTGGGACTTAGTCAGGTTGCCTGCAGGTAAAACTGCATTGTAGAATAAATGGGTTTACAGGCTGAAGGAAGAAGATGGAGGAAAACAGAGGTACAAAGCTAGACTTGTGGTGAAGGGGTTTCTACAGAAGAAAGGTATTGATTTTGATGAAATCTTTTCTCTTGTTGTTAAGATGAATTCAATCAGAACTATTTTAAGTCTTGTAGCAGCGAAAGATTTACATCTTGAACAGTTAGATGTAAAGACAACATTTCTCCTTGGAGATTTGGAGGAAGAGATATACATGCAGCAACCAGAAAGATATGAGGTAAAAGGGAAAGAAATATTGGTGTGCAGGTTAAAGAAGAGCTTGTATGGCTTAAAGCAGGCTCCAAGGCAGTGGTATCTAAAATTTGACAAGTTTATGTCTGAACAAGGTTATACTAGATGTCACTCTGATCATTGTGTTTATTTGAAAAGGCAAAATGATGGTAGCTATATTATATTGTTATTGTATGTAGATGACATGCTTGTTGCAGGGTCTAACATGCAGGAAATAAATGTGCTCAAAAGAAAATTGGCAAATTCATTTGCAATGAAGGATTTGGGAGCCGCAAAACAAATCCTTGGTATGAGGATAACTAGAGACAAGAAAAATCACAAATTAACACTGTCTCAGAATGAGTACATAGAAAAGGTGTTGAAAAGATTTAATATGCAGAATGCAAAACCAGTTAGTACACCTTTTTCTAGCCATTTCAAACTTAGTAAGGAGATGTGCCCCAAGACCCACGAAGAAATGGAATATATGTCTAAAGTTCCATATGCATCCGCAGTTGGAAGCTTAATGTATGCAATGGTCTGCACAAGGCCTGATATTGCACATGCAGTGGGAGTTGTAAGCAGGTACATGAACAATCCAGGAAAAGAACATTGGATGGCAATAAAATGGATTCTCAGATATTTGAGAGGTACCACAAATCAAGCATTATGCTTTGGTGGTTCAAACATTTCTCTACAGGGATATGTTGATGCAGATATGGCATGTGACAGAGATAACAGGAGGAGCACTACAGGATATGTATTTACTATAGGTGGAATAGCTATCAGTTGGGTTTCAAAAATCCAAAATGTTATTACACTTTCAACAACAGAAGCCGAGTGTGTTGCTACTACAGAGGCTAGTAAAGAAATGATTTGGTTACAAAGGTTTATGGATGAATTGGGTAAGAAGCATGATATGGGAACACTATACAGTGATAGCCAAAGTGTTATTCATCTTGCAAAGAACTCAGAATTTCATTCTAGGACTAAACACATACATCTCAAGTACCATTTCATACGGTCAGTATTAGAAGATGGAGAGTTGAAACTGGAAAAGATACACACTAGCAGAATCCTACATATATGCTAACAAAAGTTGTAACTAGGGAGAAACTGAGAATGTGCTCAATTTCAATTGGTCTTCAAGGATGACGATGAAGATGAGGAATAGTCAGGTCCAAAGAGGAGTCATTGTCTAGCAAATGAAGCAGCGGTGGAGTTGCTACAATCAGTCTCCAAGTGGGAGATTGTTGGGTGTGGAGCCTGATTATCTTGTTTACTCTATATCACAACATTGGACCCCTATACCTTAAAAGGGGCGGCAACACCGCCCGTAATTAATCTTTACTGTGGGGGGTCCAGGGGGGGCGGCAGCACTTTTCAGAGCGCCCCCATGGCGGGGGTTTTCGGGGGCAGCGCCCCCGAAGCTAAAAACAGATGTAAACTTGCCTTGTAAAAGTATAGTAATTTCTAGTCAATCTAGGCTGTTCATCAGGCAAATGATTTGACGGTAAAAGTTATGTTTAGATTAGGGTTTTTTTCCCTAGAAGGCAACCCCCTTGTATATATGAGGGTATTTTATTGCGGCTGTATGATATGTGTGTACTCTCAGAGCGAGAAACAGAGAGGGAGACTGTGAGAGAGAACAAAGGATATTACAGCAGATCTGTTGTAGGTTTTGTCTCTTCATTTTTGCTGGATAATAGAAAGGAAGGACTGGCTGTTTGGGGTGGGCGTAGCCCAAACTGGGTGAACCACATGTATCTGTGTCTCTCTGGTTTTATGTGTTTTGTGTGTTTGTATTTTTCTGCATATTTTATGTGTTGCATTCCTCTGTAATATTTAATTTTCTAACAATGACAACAATAAAATTTTACCAATACATTGAGATCTTACCGTGGTTTTTAATCTTTTCTTGAGTCCCTAATTCCCACCATACAAGTGTTGAACCCCGTTCTCAAGGAGGAAAATTGAATATTTATGTCATCTTCTTGAAGGTTATGAATTCTGCAATAAACATCCAATTGACGAATCCAATTATCCAACTTCCTTGCATTCACTTCGCCATTATATATTGGTAGCTCAAATTTGACATCAAGTTTAAGAAAGGGTGATTTACCAGTTCCTTTTGAAGTATGTGGATGAACAGATTGTAGGGTTATGTTAGTGGAGGATGATGATGAGGAAGGTGAAGATGGTGGTGGGGAGGATGGTGGAGTGGATGGTGGCTTCTTACCATCACCATGGACTCCTCCTCCTGGAGAACGATCTCCTCTTAGAGGCCTTAAAATCTCTCCTTGCATCCTTACATTCCTCTCCTCATAAAGGAATTTAACCATCTTAGTCATATCAAAGAATGCCTTCCTGAATGCTCTCTCATCTTTTGTCACGATAGGTTCTCCTTCATGAAACATGCTCAATGAAGACTCAAATTCAACTTGAGGATGTGCTGGTGTTGAAGACTTTGGCAACCTTGCCCTTCTTCCTCTTGACCCAACTATAGGGCTCTCAACCAACTTCCCTTCTCCTCTTTTGAGTTTTAACCTTGTAAGCATGACACAAACCTGCAAACAATTAGATCCCTTATTGCACAACAAAACATAATGAACCTGGGCTCTGATACCAAAAATGATCTAAATGGAGGATGTTAGTAATGCTCGATTTTATAAACAAATGTCTTAAGTGTGCTTAAGGGTTCAAATTTTCTTGCAGATTCAAGTCTCATGAGTGTTTTTCATTTCAATTTAGTGAGCAATTTAACATAAAAAACAAGAGCTAAACAAAAGCAAATAAAGTACATAACATTAACATAGGTATTTGATGAAGGAGTTCACCCCTCCTCAGCTACATCTCCTTGGTCCAACTTCCATGGCTTGGGCCTTTATATTGTGCTCAAATTTTTAAATTGACCTATTTACAATGCTCCTTTGCTCCTGTAACTTACTCCAATGACTCCATAATGGCTCAAAATGGTTAGCTAACCTCTTTTTGAGCTCGAATTGGTCAAAAATTGCAAAATTTAAGGCTTCTTAAATTTTTCCCACTAAACCTGTGTTCTGAAAATGGAACTATTTGTAATGCTATGCAAAATATCCATTTCCATTTAATTTAGTGTGCAAAGTATTCTCCATGTCTTGCAGGTTAAACAAAATGTTTTTGGTAATTGTTTCTGAGTTTTTGTGTGAGGAAATGTTAATTAAGTTTATTGTTTAACATATTATATCAGAAATACACAACAAGAGAATTTCACTATAGCATAACACAACAAACTGAGGAGGCAGTTCACCCCTCCTGGGCTACATCTACCGGGTTCAAGGCTCCCAATGGGCATGTCCTTGATCTATTAAGTTGCTCAAAACCTGTGCGAGGTGTCAGGTCAAGGGTTCGACCCACCTTGACCTCCTAATTTTTACATGATCTTTAATCCAATGGCCGGAGGCCACGTGGCACCCTATAATAGGCCCATAAAAATATTATAAAATAATTTTTTTTTCCATCTAAAACTTTGAAAAATGACAAATTTTCTTGGTAAAAAGCCTCGTTTTGAAGGTCATTGGGAGTTTTCAAACTTCAGTAACTACACATATGACATCGGATTTGAGTCTCATTCACGTCACCAGAATCACAACAACGAGGCCTTTTCGTTCGTTCAGATTGCAACCAATTATGAGCAATTCCATTTTGAGCATTTGTTCCATTTGGACATGATCACTTGATCACACCTCCCCAATGGGAAGCTTTTGGACCCCAAAATCTCTTTGAATTACATAAATTGAAGATGAGGAGACTGATTCTCCTCTCTTCCAACCTTGAACCACTGAAATCCTCCTGACTTCATCAAATTGAGCTTCTCATAAAAAGATAAATTCTTCCTTGAATCTGCTGACCGACTGTTGCTAACCTTGACTGAGTCATGATGCAAATTTTTGAAATTTGTAGAACAACAACTATAATATGCAGAAAACATGTTGCTCCTACAATGGTATACCTTCAAAGGAAACTAAAAATAAGGTTCACCTTGCTAACTATCCTTATCGCGAATTTTTGCCAAATGAGCCATGTACTTGTGTCGATTCCCGACCAAGTTTTCTCTCCATACCAATCTACCATTCTTAAACTAGCAATGACCCATGCTGAACTTTGTGCCCTCTTTGCTTTCATGATTTACCCTCTCTTGGATTTTTACACCACCTTGCACCGACACTTTGTTCTCTGCACTGATCTACACCAAAGGCACTTTCTGCAACATCTTGTCATCTTGTTCCAAAGAAGACCTACTTTCAGACTAAAACATTTCATCATTTACATCAGAAATAACATGAAAATGATTATGTACAAAATATTTTTTCTTAATCATCAAAAAAGTCAGATTTTGACTTGCATTGACAAGCCTTTTCAATTGCCCTGCATTCACTGAAGATGATTCTAGCTTCTTCCGATGTGCTCTCACAATAAACTCCTTACCATCCTTGAACAAATGGTACTTGTTCTCATGGCGATGGAAGATCTCTTTTCTATCATATAAATATGGACTACCCAACACCACACCTGTAATGTCAAGCGGTACCACATCTAATTCAACCATGTCAACATAATGAGCTGTTATGGTGAAGCGCAACATGCAATTCCTTGAAACTTGTAAATTAGCATTCTTGCAAATCCAACCAAGTGAATATGGCTTTGGATGTGGAATGGTTTCAAGTTTCAGCTTCATAACTAAGTCTTCTGAGATGAGATTCGCTTGTGACCCACTATCATAGTGTGTCTATCTTTGTGTGTTTTGATATTATCCTCACATGAAACAACTCTATCCTCCTCTCTTCATTTGGAGCTTCTATGTGACAGTTTAAAGTGCTAGAACTGGGATTTGTTTCCTCTACAATCTCTTTCCCCTTTATGTTCTTTAGTACCATGGCTATTGTTTTAGTTTCATCATCTGATTCAGACCCTAAGTCTTGTTCATCTATTGCAACTCTTTTGCCTTTTTCTTTGGTCTTATCTTTGGTTTTAAATTTTTCTAGCTTCAATTCCGGATGAAGTTTCTAGCAATGGTCTTCATCGTGGCTTGTTTTGGAATATTTTTCACAAAATAATTTTCCTTTTTATTTCCTAGATTTTGCATTTCTTTTTCTACCTTTGCCTTTAAATTCACTACCCTCACTCCCATCAAAATATTGTTTACCTCTAGCCTCTAAATGTGTGTCTTGTACACAAACCTCATCTAGACTAGTAGGATTGAACATAAGGATAGTATGTATAAGGTAGCTGTGTAAACCACCTATGTATTTCAGCAAAATCTCTTGGCTATGCAAATAAATTCCAAGTAATAAAGCCCTTCTTCTAAACTCTTGAGTGTAATCTTGAACACTTTGTCCCTTAAGTTGTCTAAAACTTTGCCAATTCATGATAGCCTTTTGTAAATGAGCTAATGGATAAAATTGATGTTTAATTGTGGAAATAAATTCAGCCCATGATAAAGTAATCTTACCATGTTTTTTAATTTCATCCTTGGTCTTGGCTTCCCACCATACCAATGCTGCTCCTTCCATTCTCAAAGAGGCTAACTAAATCTTGGTGTCGTCTTCATGAAGGTTTTGTATCCTCAAATAAACTTCCAACTATCTTATCCAATTGTCAAGTTTCTCTACATTGACCTCACCATTAAACATAGGAAACTCAAATTTAACATCAAGCTTTAAAAACAGAATTTTACCAGAGGTTTTAGACTTGTGAGATTGATTCACTGAAGTTGAGGATGACGATGTAGAGGAAGAGGATGAAGATGGGGATGGTGGATCACCATTACCTCCATGTCATTGATTTGACTTGTCATCACTTTTCTTTCCTCCTGAAGAACCCTCTCCTTCTTTCTGGTGTTTATAACCTTCTCCAACAAGCCTATCATTCCTTTCTGGGTAGATTATCCTTACCATCTCTGTCATGTCTAGGAAATCCTTTCGGAACACCCTTTCCTCTTCTTTGGGATCAATGTCTTTAGGAGCTTCTCCTTCTCTTGAAGACATGCTTGAAGCTTCTTCAATGGCTCTTGGAGGTGGTTCTCTGGCCCTTCTTGGTTGAGGATTACTTTGTGCACTAAGCAAGTGTCCTTAACCTCTCTTGAGTTTAAGCCTAATAAGCATCAAAATTTGCAAAAAATCAACTATATATTTGCACAAGAACAAATGTAGAGTAAAAACCTGGCTCTGATACCAACTGATATGAAAATGGAACTATTTGTATTGCTATGCAAAGTATCCATTTCCATTTAATTTAGTGTGCAAAGTATTCTCCATATCTTGCAAGTTAAACAAAATGTTTTTGGTAATTGTTTCTGAGTTTTTGTGTGAGGAAATTTTAATTAAGTTTACTATTTAACATATTAAATTAGAAATACACAGCAAGAGAAATTCACTATAGCATAAAACAACAAACTGATGAGGCATTTCACCCTTCTTGGGCTACATCTGCCGGGTCCAAGGCTCCCAATGGGCATGTCCTTGATCTATTAAGTTTCTAAAAATGGTTATATAGTAAAATATATGCCTAAAAAGGCAAATAAAGATGTGAATTTGACTTCAGAAGACAAAAATAAGCTAAAAATGGATTTTGTTTCACCTCAAATAGTGAAGTACAACCCAATACATCTCCATCTTCCTGATGGCCCCGGTGGCCCTTTCCTCTTTCCTGAAGAAAAAATGGGTGAAGAAAATTGATTTTCACTCTACAACCTGTCCCAAATACTCCAAAATTCTCAAGAAACCAAAAATTGACTAAAATTTCGTCCAATTTGGCTCAATATTGAGAAAGTTATGACCAAAATAAATTTTTCCCAGTGGCACTAGAAAACCTCCTCCAAAATTGGAGGAACTCCAGTTAACTCCGAAAAAATGGAGGAATTTCTTAAAAGGCGGAACTACGTGCTATATTTGGGGATAAAATTAATTGTAACTGTTAGTTGGAAGCGCGTTCACATGCTTAAAACCTGGAGATGGTTAGTGCTGGCGGTTAATGCCAAACCCATGCCCACGGTCAATGCCTGTAGGTCCTATGTGACGAGGGCTAGCACCTAGGGGCTTAACCCAACTCTCCGCCATTTGAAATGGGCTTAGCACTTGATCACCGCTCGTGGTCGCGGGGCCTACAGCCCTTAGCCCTGAGGGTTTAACACCTAAAACTCCGCCCTACCCGACTGTCATGTTGACCGAACACGCCCATTAACTGATGACCTGAATGCACGTTCACATTTGCACGAGGCATTCAATCCTCCGCCCAACTCGCCCAACACTGCCTTCGTTCGGTTATGAATGACCGAATCGACCGTGGTTCAATGTGCGGCCTGCGGTGAAGTGGTCGGGTCGACCCTGCCCGAGGTGTCGGGTCGAGGGTTCGACCCACCTTGACCTCCTAATTTTTACATGACCTTTAATCCAATGGCCTGGGGCCACGTGGCAGCCTCCAGGTAGGCCACGTGGCACCCTATAATAGGCCCATAAAAACATTATAAAATAATTTTTTTTTCCATCTAAAACTTTGAAAAATGACAATTTTTCTTGGTCGAAAATTCATGTTTTGAAGGTCATTAGGTGTTTTCAAACTTCAGTAACTTCCACATATGACATTGGATTTGAGTCCCATTCACGGCGCCAGAATCGCAACGATGAGGCCTTTCCGGTCATTCAGATTGCAACCAATTATGTGCAGTTCTATTTTTGAGCATTTTTTCCATTTGGACATGATCACATGATCACAAGCATTCTCCATGATAGACATGTGGTACATGCCTATGTTAGTGTTTCAGGGAATATCACCCTAGAGGTCGGTTGGGGTACAACCTCCACAGAGTAGGGGCATGCTATCTAATAAGGACT
The DNA here is from genome assembly GCA_034641835.2 of Pinus albicaulis. Classification (NCBI taxonomy): domain Eukaryota; kingdom Viridiplantae; phylum Streptophyta; class Pinopsida; order Pinales; family Pinaceae; genus Pinus; species Pinus albicaulis. The sequence continues at coordinate 898,146,295 of CM076584.1, read as the reverse complement.
CACACAACCATGCACGTTCAGAAAAATTAAATAGAGTAGAATGAGAAAGTTACCCGTAGGTCCTACGGTTGAAGTAGATCCAGCGGGGTCCAAACCCCCAGCAACCGTCCTTCCTTCTTAACCTGAAAGACAAGAAGAAACCAGCACGAAGAACAAGTTGTACAGCATATATCTACTCTAAATGTTAGTGAAATCCATATATAACATTAAACAAATCATAATGAATGCTTAAATAACAATATTCTTCACATATGATAAGCATACACTAACACGTTTATTTCGGGAACAGCATGGTACTTCTGTATTATAAATAGCATGTACAAAAGTAACGAGTGGAGAGATCACCTGATCCTTCCACGGCCTTCGAGCAGACCGTCGTCCGGATCCGTCCAGCCCTTGCCTCGCTAAGACTCCTTCCAAACTGGTGCATACGAGATGACATATAAAGGGATGTGCATCTCAAGGAAACAAGGGTTTCCTATAATGAACTGGGAAAGTGCAGGAGGCATGGGGAATCAGACTTGGATAGGGAATACCAACAGAGTATAATATCAATAATTCTCTCTCTCCCTTAGGCCATACACATGAGGGCTTTTATAGTCCCTCCAAGTAGTTTCAGCAGTTGGAAACAGTTGGCCACGGGCTGGGGTGGTTGAACTACTTGAGTAACCATCAACCCAGCGCGAAATTAGGGATTTTTTATATATTTTTTAATCATTTTAATGGCATACGCGGAAAAGTCTAGCTGTACTCGCGTATACACGCGAAAAAACACGGGCATAGTCGCGTATGGGGGATTTTACACTGTTTTTAAGTGAATTTGTCCAAGTCTGTAGGAATGGGTGCCCAAAAGCCATGAAGCAATCATGAATCATGTCAAGGTGAGAAATGATGCTATAACAGATGCCCCCTAATATATGAGGTCAGAAGGGGTACATGATGGCCGAAATGTATTATGCACATAGAAAGAACTTTGCAAGGACAAGAGAGGACTTCACCAGATTTCAGCCTGCCAAAAACCAATGAAAGAAACCAGAGAGTCAACTCATGCTGAGGCGGGCATACCCATGCTCAGTCAAAAATACATCATATATGGAAAGTACTGAATAGATCCAACATGTATACAAGTATAACTGAACTGAAAGTACATAGTGAATCATCTGAGCAGGGCCCGGAAATATAAGTCTGAATCAATGTCCAAGTATCACATATAGAAAGCTGAGCAAAGATGGTGCAACTGGATGTCTGATCATATAAGTAACTGAATCTCCAAGTACCGGATCATAAGAGGTGGATCAAACGGTACAATCACGCAACTCGGGGACCAACATATAGAATTCTTCATTGTCTTTGATACTTGACATATAAGAATTAGACGACATCAGAGGCACTGAAAGGAGCGTAAGCGTGAACCCGAGAAAAAATCTTGATGCAACTTGGTCTTCACACCGTCACTATGGCACAATTCTACACAATGCGCAGGGAATAAATGAAATTGGAAATCGACCATGTGAGAAATCGTTGGATTACCGGTCAATGATGTATACCGTATATAACGAGACAACCCAAATCAATAGTAATGATGCTAATTTGAGTTGTCAACAGTAGAATGAATGAGTTGAAGTCAAACACTTGAAAGAATCTACCAATCAGGAGGCAATAATGAATCCCCACTGTCGATAGCGAAGAGTCTGCCACTGATGACTGAAAACCCTAAGGTACTGACAAAAAGACTCTAGATCTTGTTCCCAGAGCAATGAGTCGGAGTCGATGGGAAAAGATCTGCTGGAAGGAAGGCATTAAGGCATCCCACATCAGTCCAGCGCGAGTGTAACCCGCAGGCCAAGATTTGGAAGGAATCGGACGAAGGAGAGTGATGGAACCAAAACCGAAGTACGTTTCCGACGTGCACAAGATGAAGCTAGCGCACGGAAGAAACCCTATGAACCAACCAATAATGAAAGCTGACGCAGAGGCGAGAAATCCACCGATAGGGTCAAATGGAAATCCAGGTACTGCACGAATCCCAAGTGTGATAATGTGTGTTGACGTCGAACACAGGGGAAACCACTCAGTCAAAGACCCATGATGATGATCAAATGCTGAGCACGAGGTCACCTATCAATGATGGAAATAGGCCCAAGGTGCGGCTCTAGGTTTCCTCTCAGAGCAATGTGTCGTAGTCGATAAGAGACAAACCCGCCGGCAAGAAGTCAATGGGGACCTTCTCAAACCAGCACGAGCGGAAGACCAAAACATCTGATGTGATAGAACATGATACTGACAAGACCGGGAAGGCCGACTGAATAATGAGTCAAGAGACACCGCAGAATGGCCGACTCAGGCTAGACTTCCCTTGAACAAAAGCACGACTCTGTGATGACCATGGCGGTAAAAAGTGACACTGTATAAGTCTGTCTTGCAGGAGGCAAAACAAACTCTCCATATGATTGGAAGAGATAACCAACCGGGGGAGAACTGACAAGTGAAACATGGTAAAGGCTGAACCTAGGTCAAAACTAGAACCATCCCAAATGAAGGAAATATATATAAGTATATGTGCTTTGTTCAAAGGCGACAAACTGACTCTGTACTGCCATCAAAATAACGAAGATACATCCCGTTCCCGCTCTTTTTGGTATATTTGATTTTTTTGTCTTTTTCATAATAAGCCTGAAAAAGAATAAAAGAATGCTATGATACAATGGATAGAACGAGTATCAAGAAAGCAGATGCACTAGTTCCTGGGATTGGAACAATCCTATGCTCAATGCAAGGTGGCGAAAACTGGTCAGTGATACTCAGAGGAACATTCCATCCATGGGTACAAAGGTGTCAAGTCGTGATAGCTAAGTGCATGCAATGGTTAACTTGTACAGAAAGTCAAGGTCAAAAGTTGGCTTAAACATCGAGTCCAAATGAAGCCGGCTAAAGGCCAGGATAAACAAGTAACCAATATGCAATGCAGTAATACAACTTAACGACACCAGGGAGCCTCTAGGGTATAAGCCAGAAAAATGATAAGTGATGAAGGAGAAGAATGAAGCTTCAACACAGAAGACATGGCGGGACTAAAGAGGACTCTCGAGCCTACATAAAAAGCAGCATGGGAAACAAGTGATAGCGAGGAACTAACTAGGAAGCCCATGTAAAGGAAGGCTCTACCATCAAGTCATGATTAAAAATCGGCGAGTGAAATGGGTGTAATACTCATGACCTGATGGGATCGACCTTAAGGCAAGTGATCAGTATGGAGGCTAGAATGCAAGATGCAACGGAAAGTGATTCCCTAACCTATATGCCAGTGAAGATCATATACCTGCCGTGAAGAGCCGGAAATCATGGATCAAAAACCGGAAAAAATCTCAAAATCGTCAAAATGTACCTGAAAACATACCAAACTGGGCACTTCCAAGCAATCAAGTTATACAGCATAAGATAGATCGAAAAAATAAGCATAAGGAAATTTTTGCAAAAAATTTCAATTTTTTAGCCATAAATACACAAATTACCTCTCAATTGGTTCATTATTGCATAGCTGATTTGGAAAAAGAGCTCTGGAGCTAAAAACTTGTTTCATCAAATCAGGAACAACCGACCGTCGGAATTCAGCGAAACTTCAGGTAGGCTCCTTAATCATCCTGTTTATTCATTTTGTCCGTTTGAAAATTAAAATTAAGTGATTTTTTTCCTTAAAACCCTTGCTAAAATATGCGTACCTGCGCATACGCGGGTTCAATGAAGGAAACCCGCGTATACACGCGACTGTGTACAGGGAAAACCGCGTATGCGCAGGGCCGAAACTTAAAAAGCGTGGCTAATGCATAATTTGATGAAATTTCTCAGGATGACCATTTCATGGAGGGAACGTGAGCATAGCGCAATAGACCAAGAGGTCATGCAGGATCGCGCAGCGCAAAATATCCTCCGAAATTTCGGATTGTTCAAATTCTTTAAAATGCCAAATATGAAAAGCAATGTGCGGTTGCTAGAAATGCTCGTAAATTACTGGGAACCAGATCAGGATTGCTTCATAATTGATCAGATGCCACTACGCATAGAAGTGGAAGACATATATTTCATTACTGGACTCTCCAGGAGGGGAGAACCAGTAGACTTGCACGGAAATCCCCTGGGAGGGTTAACCGTGGAAGACTATGTCCACATATATTGCGTAGAGAATTCCAAAAAGGTTGGAACGCAGATTGCAATTAAAGATATCAGGGATTTGCACATGAAAATCCTCCTTTTCACCATCAGCAGAGTGGCAGGATCTGCCTCACTACATCAGGCGTCCAGGACGCAAATGAGCATAGCTGTAGAGTGTTTGACTCATGTGTACGATTGGTGCACAACCCTGTTACTGAATATGAAACAACAATTGACTTCGATCCGCCAGACAAAGACCAAACACTTTGGCTATGGTACCATTTTGACAACATTCTTCTTTGAGAGGATTCCAGCTTTGAGACCCAGAGTCATCTCTAGCATCAGTAGCCCGTAGGACCCAATAATTGCTTGTTGGGCAGACATGATGAAGAGATTGGGGGGCAGCGAAGTACCCCACACCACATGGGACGATGAGTTCTTCCTTTGGTGGGGAGAATAGATCATCGCAGTGGACGACTATCCCTATGCCGGGATGGACTTCTGAGGAGATCCAGATCTAGTACTTCCACCAGGCACAGCATGGGGAACAGTCGGTAAGTTTGCAAAAAAAAATTTTGACTTATATAATTTTTTTTGGATTTTTCAAATATGTATGAAAAATGAAAAACAAACATGTTTTTGATTGGATTCATAATGAATGACAATAAAAAATGATCATGTTTCAGATGTTGGACCAGTACGACCTGAGGGTCTCCCGCGCCATAAGCGTCAGCGAGGCGTGGAAGCAGTGATTGGTGGGACCTCCATACGTCTGAAACTTGGAGAGGATTAACCTTAATCCCTATGTTTGCCGTGGAGGACTTGCTGAGGCCATCTGACAATTGGTTGGGTACCCAGAAGCAGGTTAGATATTCGTAGTGTGTACTTCTTGATTACGTTCTATGGGAACGACTTTTAGGCGGGGACCCTCGAGTAGCAGATGTTATATATTAGATAGTTGTATATTCTTTTTGAGGCTTGAACATCGAGGGGGCATAAGCCCAGAACATAGACATTTATGGATCAAATTTTGTAAAGTTTTTGAAACACTCTGATGATATATATATACAGCGATATTTGATGTGATGTGATAAATGTATCAAATGTATGATGTTTTTGATGATTTAAAATTTATTGTATTGAATGATTAATATGCCAATCCAAAGCTTGATTAGCCAATGAGTCAGCAAACCAATTGTCAGCTCGAGGAATATGAATGAAAGTTAAAAATTGAAATGACCTTTGTAACAAACGTACCCTCAAAAACAATCGTAATAAAAATGGATCTCGTACCCGATAAGTGTTGTTCAACTACGACACCGCCAGCTGGGAGTCCAAGAAAACTACCAACGAATCAACACCCAAATATATTGCCTCCGAGAGTACATGAACCACTGCAGTGTATTCTGCGACATTATTGGAAGCAGGACCAATGCAGACTACTCTTGACACTAACAGCTGACCGGATGGATAATGAAGCACCCAAGCCGCGGAAGCTAAGTTCCGGGTGTGTCTACTAGCACCATCGGCGAAACCAAAATGACTCATGACATCCAAGACAACCTGCCAAAGCAGATCAAAAACATCACCAACTCATCAAAAATTGAAAATCAATTAGAAATGTATAAAGCAAAAACTACTATATACAAAAGAAAGATGCCAGGCCGAAGCCTAGGCATAATACTTCTTCAGATAGAGCCCATTTCGGGGCTCCGACAACTCATTCCCTTCGAAATCAACCAAGGTATAAGCTCCTTTCTTAAGGACTTTTTTAACGATATAGGGGCCATACCACATCGATTTAAACTTTCCTGCCCCCAAGGCATCTTTTTCTTGGGCATAGACCAACACAAGGTCACCTTTCGAAAAGACCCTAGGCTTAACCGCCTTATCATACTGAACCTTTACTCGGTTTTTATGCGCTTCATTCATCGTGGTGGCATCCTGACGCTGCTCATTGATATGTTCTAGATGAAGAAGTCGTTATGCCAGACTGGAAGTGTCAGGAGGAAGCTCAACAACTAATTTAAGGGAAGGAATCTTGCATTCAATGGGAAATACGGATTCCACCCCGTGCACTTCATTTGAAAGCAGATAGAAAAAGCGTTGCGATTTTCCAGCCCCGGCGTCTGTATGCCAAGTCTGGATATAACTTTCATATACGATTAGACCTATGTTTATCAATTGTCCTTTGAAAAATTGTCTTCAAGGATTTATTCATGGCTTCCACTTCCCCATTGGCTTGAGGATAATACGGAGATGAATGCTCCTACCGGAAACCCAATTTGAGAGCCAACTCAGCCATCATACTATTCTGAAAGTGACTGCCATGGTCAGTGACAATCTCTCGGGGAATACCAAAACGAGCGATAACTTGGTTGAAGAAGAAAAGAGCTGCAGTCTCACCATCGTTCCCAAAAGTAGGCATAGCCTCGACCCACTTCGTAAAGTAGTCTACTGCTACAATAATTTACTTGTGACCCTTAGCTGAAGGCGGATTACAAGTAGTAAAATCAATACCCCACTTTGTAAAAGGACCGTGAGAACATTTGGAAAAAGCGGGTGGGATAGCGCGCTTTTTGAGTGTAAACTGACAATGTAAACCTTTGAACGATTCAGCAATACAATGGCTCTTTGAAAATCGAAAGCAAAAGTATCCAATATAAAATCTTTTTTGGTGTGTAAACGCCGAGATAAATGACCCCCACAAGCTCCACTGTGGGAATCATTCAGCACAGCCTCAGCTTCTTCGAAAGTTAAGCAGCGTCTTAGGATTGAATCAACCCCTCGACGGTATAGAGCATCACCAATAATCAGATAATTCTTGGCCAAGTGACGCAGCTTACGATGCTCATCTTTCGAAAAAGTTGAGGGAAACTTCGCAGTCTGGAGATATACAATGATATCCCCATACCAGGGATCCTGTGAAGAGATAAGAAACAAGTGTTCGTCCGGAAAGGACTCATCATAAATCATATCTTCCCCACAGGGCAACTCGGAGATCAATTCCGCAAAAACTAATGACTTCTTGGATTTGGCAGACATGAACTCGAGATCGAATTCCTGTAGAATCACAATCCATCTATTATACTTGCCCCCAATCCTACTTTCTTGAAGACAGCCCAGGAAATGGATTGGCATTGCCAAAACATAAGTTTTGAAGAATAATCATAATGCAGTGTTGCACGACGCAGGCTACTGCTAAGGCTAACTTTTCTATCGGAGTGTATCGCAGTTCAGGTCCTACCAGTCCTCGACTAAGGTAGTAAATAACATGCTCTGCCAGAGCATCATCCTCCTGAACCAGAACCATAGCAATGGTAGATTCTGTTGTTGCCAGATACAAAAGAAAATATTTGCTATAATCGGGTGGACTCGGTAAAGGAGCAGAGGTCAATGCCTTTTTCAAAGCCTCGAATGAGCGTTGAGTGTAGTTGTCCCAAAGAAAAGGAACTCCTTTCTTCAACAATCTCATATATCCCTTTGTAATCTCAGCATAATTGACGATAAACCTCCGAAGAAAATTAGACTTCCCTTGGAGACTTTGAAGCTAACGGATGGAAGACGGGGGAGGCAACCGAAGTATTGCCTCAACCTTGAAGGGATCTACCCTAATCCCTTCTCTAGACACAATGAATCCCAATAACCGACCGGATGTGACCGTGAAAACACACTTGTTCGGATTCAACCTAATATTGTAGAAACGACATTGCTCAAATACTTGACGGAGGTGAGCAGGATGATCCATTCTCTTTCGAGAATGAGCAGCTAAATCATCCAAATATGCCTCGATAATCTGTTTGATGTCGTGGAAGGCATATGACATGGCCCGTTGAAACGTAGCCCCAGCATTTTTTTTTTTTTTTAGACCAAAGGCATTTTCTTATGAAAACGTGCCCCGAGGGGACAAATAAAGCGAGTCTTATGTTGATCTTACGGACGGATAGTAATTTGATTATAACGAGAGAAACCGTCCATGAAGGAGAAAATCTCATTCACCGGCACACTCAGGAATAATCGATCGATGAATGGAGTGGGGTAGTTGTCTTTGGGAAATGCCTTATTCGGAGTCTCTGAAATCGATGCACACTCGAATGATTCCTTGCTTTTTTCTGGGAACGGGGTTTGGCTCCTGATGATCCCGGAGAAGTGGGAAAATTAATCCCGCCTTAAGCAGCTTTTCAACTTCAGCTTTGATAGCTGCTGCCTTCCTAGGATTGACCGGACGAAGTTTTTGCCTGACCGGCTTAGCGTTTTCATACGTCTTGATCTCATGCTGGACAATACATGGGTCTATGCCGGGCATTTCCTCATAAGACCAAGCGAATACATCCCTATACTCTTTGAAGAGCTCGGTGTAAATTTGAACCTCTTCACGGGAACATTCAGCTCCAATGAAGACATTCTCGATAATATTGGGATCCCTGGAAATGTTCACCGGGATAGTAGGAGAGATCATAGCCATGTTCCCTTCAGCATAAACCTGTGTTGGTGCCAAAGGGTTCAAGACTGGGTGAACAGGACCAGGAGACTGAGGACTTGGAAAACTAGTTTCAACTTCGCTCCAAGTACGGTGGAAGTAAGGCGTGATACAAATCATCCCGGTGCATCTCATTATGCATGACACAAGGATGAAAGCTCTTGAGATGTGAACCTGTATCTAGACAATCCTGGGCAGAAGAAGAAGTAAGTGTCCAAGCCGGAGCCACATCACCATCCAACTCTTCCGGTGAAAGAGGAGCTGGAACAGATTCTGCAGTGTCAACAATGGACTGATACGCAATCTCAGCTGTAGAAATCGGGAATGCCATTCCACCCACTCGACCTTCCTCTAATGTGGCAGTAGGAGAAGGTAAGGTCCAAGGGTCCGAAAAATAATGAGTTCGAAAGAACTCTCTTCGAAGGGGAGCCTTGGAGGATGAAATAGCATTAATATGAACCTTAGGAGGAGGAAGATCAAAAGTACCCATCAAGGAGGAATACATTCCAACTCCTAAATTCTCAACAGGCGCCTTAGTATTATCCAACTTAGGAACAGATGAGTCAGAAGGCGCATCCAGGTCTACAGGAGGACAGTCCAGTTGATCCACTGTGACGATCCTCCCTTCGTGGGGGAAACATACAATTCGAAATAGTGAGGATGCAATGGCATCCATCTCATAAATCCAGTTCCTCCCCAACAGAAGGTTGTAGTCCAAGGCTGCATCTACTACCTCAACCTCTATGTTGACAGTTTTTCCCCCAACACAGATGGGCAAAGCTGGGACAATACCATGGGGTCTGTGAGAATGACCATCGAACGCAGTAAGGACAGTGCTAGATGGAACAGCTTTGGGAGATCCAAGTGTCTTCCAGCATGCGAGAGACATCACGCACGTGGAAGCACCCTCATCAACAACCGTTCGAAAGATATTTCACTTCCGATACGTCGATTTAATATGGAAAGCCATGTGATGAGGAAGTCTCTTCTTAAAATTAGTCATATCAAATGTAATCAGAAGAGAATTTTTCGGATCAATAGCCCCAATGGCAGTGAGCAAAGCACTGCGCTGAGCCGGACAAGACTGGAGTACCTCTAAAGCTGACATAGCACAAGGACTCTGTGCCAGATCTTCTACAATCGAGTAGTTCTGGGCAGCCCTCGCGTTCGGATTAATCGTTGACCGCTTAGAAGATGCTTTTGGCATTCGAGGCATAGACTCAACAGTTGGCTTCGTGATGTGAAGCGGCTCAGTAGCATCAGGAACTTCCTTAGCTTTCGAAGATTCCTCTCCGCCATAATCACGGGATCTCGTAGCGATATCCGCGTGAGCACTCATCATAAAGATGTTCGATGGAATTTCCCCTTCCTGGGTACCTCCAGAGGAAGCCCCAGGATTTTGGTTCGCGCCAACAAATAATTGCTGCCCTTGGGGAAAAGGGTTTGTTAGCACAGCCTGGGAACTAGAAGAACCCTGCTGGGATAACAAGCGCCGAGCATCCTGAATTTTAGGGCAAAGGTGTGTGAGATGGTCTCCAGTACAAAGCTTGCATGGAAACTTCACTTTCTTTTTCTCCTTTTGACCCTCACCAACACGCTCATTGGTTTTATTTTCATTGCCCTTACCATTCTTGCCCTTCTTATTGTTATTTCGTCCCTTCTTCTTCCCATCGGATTGTTGATTTCCTTTGGGATCAGAAGTTTGGACAACATTTATGGACAAAGACTGGGAAGGTGATAAATCAGCAGGCACAGCCTGACCAGAAGGAGCAGATTGTAAAGACAACTGCTGCAGTTGAGAAAGCAGGCTGGCTGCACCACTACTGACCGATCCGACAAGTTCGTCACCATGCGGACCAGGTTTAGTTTTCGATAAATCCAATTTGGAGCGAGGAGCATTGGGCAAATACTTATAAAGCATCCCAGACTGAGAATAGATCAGTTCTAACTGCTGGGCTCTAAAAATGGCCTGCTCCTCAGAAAATACCCCAGATAGGGATACATCCTTTGAAATATCTGACTGTAGGGATTTCAAAAACCACTCGAGAAGGAATTCACCTGGAATATGAGCTTTGATAAGCCTCTTCCTTCTCCTCCATTCCTGAATGTGATCAGAAATGTGAGTTGCCTCATCCTGCTTAAAATTAGCCAGGAGTTCGGTCCCAGCCTCATATCTGACAGGCAACTGAAAATGGTTCAGAAATGTGACAGCCAGTTCCCCAAATGTAGCGAAACTTCCCCCAGTGAGCTCTATATACCATTTGGCAGCATTTCCAGTTAGGGTGCGTTGAAATAATCGCAACCTAATCGAGTCATCGATCAGGGAGTTCGAAGAGCACCATAAGTGGAAAGTGGTGATGTGATCCGCCGGATCCTCTCCATTCTTACCTTCAAACTTAGGAATTTCTGAAGGAAGTTTGGTCGGGACCGGAGGCCACCCCGGACTATAACGAATCGGGTCATTAGTCAACTTCGACAAATCTGGCAAGTTTAACGTTTCCAGAAACGGTAAGCGAGGCGGAGCCTGAGAATTCCATCCTTGAGGGGATGGATTCCCAACATTCTGAAAAGAATAGCCTGGATTTGATAAGGCACCAGGCTGCCAGAAAGGACTCGTGGAAAATGGAGAAGAACCTCCTCCCCACGCCGAGTTACCAAAGCCCAGACCAGTTCCCCCCGCTGAAGTGTTAAATGAAGAGGAGAGCTCCTGATAGGGGTTCCAAGCATTAGACAGAGGAGAAAAGGTCTGATAAGCACTCGAAGAAGGGAAAGAAGCATTCCCTTGATGACCTGCGTAAAACTGGTTCCCTGCCCCAGCCGTAGTAAACACAGGATTCCACCCTGTAAAAGTAGTCGAACTTTGCCCCCCAGACCAAGGGTTGAAACTCTGGGTCTGGGACGTAAACGGAAACGACCCTAAAGAAGGATTGGAACTGGGAATGTGTCCAGTCCCAAAGGGGAAACCCTGAAACGAAGCTAATCCACTAGCCATGTTAGACATGGGCGTAGATCCAGCTAAAGCAACAGAAAAGGAAAAAGAGTGATTTCCACTAATGAACATCCCTGAGCAAAAGGGACCAGAATGAGAAGCATGTGCTTGGGTGAACCCAGAGCCAAACACAGTAGCACTAGAAGCAATCGAAGATGAAGAAATAGTGCCCCCCTGCTTCAACAGAAGCAGGAGTCTAAATGCCTGCAGCACTCACGACAGAAGTCGCGTTCCCAGTCGTGGCCATCGAAAGATAAGAATGATACGGAAGATCCGGCGGTCTCTCAGACTCCGGTCCGATGTACTGAACAACAAACGGATAATCAGGAGGAAGAGGAGATGGACCTGTAGCGGGAGGCTCAGGTACGTCTTCTATCTGAAAATCTTCTTCCTGAGGAAACAACACTCTCGAGGTGAGCGGAACGCTCCTCTCGGGACCGACACCGGAATCAGCTACGAAACCTTCAGACCTTTGTGGAGGATCACTCTCCACTGCGTCAGATGCCACAGGGTGGTAACCACCTGCTGAATTACTCCTACGCCTTCTCGAAGAAGGCTCTGGACTCTCGGGAGATAACCCCCGGATTCTCCTCGAACGACGAGGCGCTTGATCAGCCACTTTTATAGATTTTATAAATTAGACTCAAAAAAGTGAAAAGCTAGGCAAGCTAGGAGCAAAGTGCACTCACTAAAAATAAAAATCCCTGAGATACAGACAAGCAAACAGCCTCCAAGTATTTCCGCTCCGGGTGATGAGGACCGGACACCAAAATACAGGAAAGCGAAGTATAGGGCCTTCCAAAAGTAGTCTGGGATGATTAGGGCCCAGAACAACCAGCGAAGGTATCAGAAACAGTTACACCGACCTCCTAACGACAACCTTTGCCGGCTCAAGCACCCAAGCTTTGCAAGGGCACCCCCCAGAAGTACTGCTGAAAGTGATGCGACGTCTGCCTCAGGTACCACGGGTATTCCCCCCCGCAGTCACCTGTGTGGAACCTAGGAACAACAACTATGGACACCAATCCGTATCAGAAGCTGGGCGGAATGGTCTTGAGGTCAGATTCAGCTAATCGGAGGGGGGGTATCCCTCTTCTTAACCTTCACTTCCCCTCGCGCTTGACTCTCGGATGAGAGCTTTCCCAGTCCACCTCACGGAGTTGGATTTCGCTCAATTAATCAACTTCTATGTTTGTTTGAGCGTCCTTGGAGAGTTAACTCTCCACTCACCTATTCCAAGGCCCTACAACCTAGCTAGTTGGTGATTGACACTTAGAAAACTTGCTAGTTGATTTTAGATTAAATCGCTTATGTTAAGGGCTGTTATATTAAGTCACAAGGATATGGAGATGAAACGTATGGTGTTTTTGACGCAAAAGAAATTAATAAAAACTTAACTACATGCACATGCAGTTATTGTCTTTCGATGAAAAGTAATCTCTATACAGGTTCTACGAGATTAAAAATTGTATTTTTCTTTTCAAATAGCAAACTCACACTCACAAAAACTAAGAAGCTAACTAAATGTTTAAATGCACCTAATGCAAATCACTACAAGCATGCAAATCCTAAGATGCAAAGATCTCTTGAAACAAAGTGAAATTTCCCAAAAAGCTCCTTTAGTTTTAACTCTTTTTGTTGTCCTAGAAAGCTAGTTCTTGAAAACAAGAACTCTTAATATAAAGACATCAAAACGCTCAAAAACAAGAAGAAGAAATGAATGACAATTCCTCCTCAAAATCAAGCCGAAAACTAAAAGCAAGAAACTTCACAAAAGCTCCAAAAGATATGGCGAAATGAAAACAAAAATGCAACAACAAAAAAAAAAACAAAACAAAATGTTTTTTGAGTTTTTGAAATGCAAAAACAAAAAGCAAAGCAAATGTTTTTTGAGCTTTTTAGTTTTATAAAGCAAGAGCTCGAAAAGACCAAGCACAACTTATCAAAAATACAAACCAAACAAGACTGAAATTCAAACACAAACTTCAACAATGCTCCCAAACCTTATAAGGCTAACTCGTAGCAAGATCAATAAGAGCAAAAGAAGACCAAAACACTCAGCCACTCAGCCTAGACAAATAGTGCAAACTCGTCGCAAACAAAGACTCCAAAGAAGCAAGAAAAGCTCTTCAAAAGTTGCAACAAAACCTAGCCTATGGAACTCAAGAAAACAAATCAAAAACGAAGAAAAAATCATAATGCGAAGCACAACACAAAGATAGGAGCGAGTAAGTGAGCAGAAGCTCTCTGTTCTGATAAAGCAGAACAGCCAAGAATGCTTAGAAAGCGATCTTGGAACTCAATCCAGAAGTGCCAGCACAAGTAACAACACTTTGCCAAAAAGACTAGTTTTCAATTAAACGAAAGAGAGAAAAGACATGAAACCACTTCCTTCACACTCCAGTAAGTACAGAGACACTGTAGAAACAGGCCTCCACAGCCAGAAAAGACCAAAAAGTCAATAAACCCAAAAATTCAAAATCTGCCTAGGTATACGCGACTTCACAGCTATGCAACCAGCGTGCATACGCGTCTGTGCTAAGGGAAACTTGCGTATACGCGGGTCCCTTAAGACAAACTTGCGTGTATACGCGAATGTGTGCAGAAAAAAGCGTGTATGCAAAGGTAAATAATGAAAAAAGAAAAGGATCAAGCCTGGAAAAGAAACCAGGACTTCAGACTGACTGTAAAAAGGTAAACTAGACTGCAAATGAAAGTTAAAACTGTCAGCAACCTACCAAACAGCTGAAACCACCCAACAGGAGAATCACAAGAATGTAATCCCCAGCGGAGTCGCCAGTTCTGTTTCGGGGAATATCACCCTAGAGGTCGGTTGGGGTACAACCTCCACAGAGCAGGGGCATGCTATCTAAGAAGGACTCACACAACCATGCACGTTCAGAAAAACTAAATAGAGTAGAATGAGAAAGTTACCCGTAGGTCCTACGGTTGAAGTAGATCCAGCAGGGTCCAAACCCCCAGCAACCGTCCTTCCTTCTTAACTTGAAAGACAAGAAGAAACCAGCACGAAGAACAAGTTGTACAGCATATATCTACTCTAAATGTTAGTGAAATCCATATATAACATTAAACAAATCATAATGAATGCTTAAATACCAATATTCTTCACATATGAAAAGCATACACTAACACGTATATTTCGGGAACAGCACGGTACTTCTGTATTATAAATAGCATGTACAAAAGTAACGAGTGGAGAGATCACCTGATCCTTCCACGGCCTTCGAGCAGACCGTCGTCTGGATCCATCCAGCCCCTTGCCTCGCTAAGACTCCTTCCAAACTGGTGCATACGAGATGACATATAAAAGGATGTGCATCTCAAGGAAATAAGGGTTTCCTACAATGAACTGGGAAAGTGCAGGAGGCACGGGGAATCAAACTTGGATAGGGAATACCAACAGAGTATAATATCAATAATTCTCTCTCTCCCTTAGGCCATACACATGAGGGCTTTTTATAGTCCCTCCAAGTAGTTTCAACAGTTGGAAACAGTTGGCCACGGGCTGGGGTGGTTGAACTACCCGAGTAACCATCAACCCAGCGCGAAATTAGGGATTTTTATATATTTTTTAACCATAAAAATGGCATACGCGGAAAAGTCTAGCTGTACTCGCGTATACACGCGAAAAAACACGGGCATAGTCGCGTATGAAGGATTTTCCACTGTTTTTAAGTGAATTTGTCCAAGTCTGTAGGAATGGGTGCCCATAAAGCCATGAAGCAATCATGAATCATGTCAAGGTGAGAAATGATGCTATAACAGATATATATTTTTTAATCATTTTAATGTAATACGCGGAAAAGTGCAGCTGGACTCGCGTATACACGCGGAAAAACACGGGCATAGTCGCGTATGGGGATTTTTACACTGTTTTTAAGTGAATTTGTCCAAGTCTGTAGGAATGGGTGCCCATAAAGCCATAAAGCAATCATGAATCATGTCAAGGTGAGAAATGATGCTATAACAGATATTCCCTTTGTTATATTCATGAGTATGGAACATAAAGAAGTATCAAGACCTTGAGCATGGAGCACCTACTTCTCTTTAAGGGTATCCATTAGTTTTAATGTTAGAAGAAATGATAATTGGGAGCAAATTATCATAGAACCAATACTGCTCTGAGAGTATGACTGGACTGTTAAGGAGCAAAAACACTTGAATTGCAACATGGTTTGATTTGTATCTTTGGCTAAGAATAAACTGCATATGCTTTTGAAGCCCACTGGAGCAACTTTAACCCTTACACTAGTCCAACTCATTTGTACCAAATACGAATAACTGAACACTGAAGGATAATATAATCTGAGAGCAAAGGAAACCAACAATATAAATTCTGGAGCAATCTGGGCATTTGCACACAAAGATATACCTGCCAGGCTGCCACATCTCCAATGGCAAAGGAACTTCTACTCATATCATTTATTTTAGTAATTATCTCTAGTGATGCCCCTGTGCATGGAGAACCTAAATTCAGTAGATTAGGAATGCTATAAGAATTCAGAGAAGTTGGGCATGATTTTTGTAAGGATAAACCATAGATACTAGGCTTCTGAAGTCTTGAGAACTACAAGTAGAACCATAGAGTAGGTATATTAGTATTAAGTTATAAAACCGTTGTCCTAAAAAGAAGGATGTCCCTCAATCTGGGGTTCTCTTTGGCATTGGAGAATGTGCCAATGTGTCATTTGCTGCCATGAGTTCTCATCTCCTTAGAACTCCTACAAAATGCACATGTTAAACATGCCGAAGGGCTCCACACACTAATTGTCTTCATAGTGGAGCACTCTAAATAAGGCTAACAAACTCCATCAAACTTGTAATAGATACACAACTCAAAGTGGGAGTACTGCTAAAAGATACTCGTGTAGATACGTGAAAGGTAGATCAAGGGTTGTTAAGACAACTCCATTTTTCTGTAGGGAGTCCATGGCTTTTCTACAAGCACAGGTTAAGTGGACATCATCTACAGCTAGCTGGTAAGGAAGGTCAGGAGAGAGATACCTTGCCAATGCCACTTGTCCTCACTCTAGACCGATTCTGTAATAGATTGTTATAGATGTTAAACAAGGTTGTCATTGATGTCAATATAACATTAATGGGATGGAAAATATTCTTGTGATGCATAATATTATGATGTCCTTGCTCATGGTGACAAGTCCCTCTTGTTTGATAAGGATGTCATTTATGAATATGACAAGCTATTAATGATGCCATTATGATGTCAAGCCACTAAGAAGAAGTCTTGTCCTGGATTCTTGAACTAACCATGAACCAGAAATGATGATGACGTTATTACTCTTGATGAAGAAGCCTAGAAATTAGATGATGTCCTGACCCTTGATATTGAAGGACTATACATGAATGACCACACTTGATGACATCATAGGTGATGGCACTTGATGAAGGTCTTAATGACATGGACAATGATTGGAGACAGACATGAAGGACTTGGAAATCTCCTAATGGCAAATTAATAAAAGCTGCACTATGGTCAGTGACATATCACTGCACTATTATTGGATGGCATGGATATCCTACATGATCCTATGATGATGAAGAAGCCAAACAATGGAGAAGCCATACTATCCCAAACATTCCTCATGCTGTCCCAAAAATTTTATGCATAAAATTTAAGGACAGTCACAAAGAAAAATAATTTTTTCCACCTTAGAGGCATCTTTTCTCAATGGGACCTATACCATCTTAAGGAGTATTTTTCCTCTTTCCAATGAGCTCTTACTTGGCCCGAAACTCCAAATAGTTTGGGAGATATAGATTTTACAAGTTAAGGGTATTTATCTTGTCCTTGAGCCAACCTGTGTTAAGGCCTCTCATGTCGGCCTCAATTCCAAAGGAAGTGTCCCTTCATTCCAGTGTCAAATTCATATAAATGCAAGCACCGTCTGTCATTTATCTCACCAAATTTCGGTCAAGGGACAGCACAGCGAGGACAGGAATCTTTTGGTTTGGGTTAAGGACAGGATTATTTTCCAATTGAAGTAGGCTGCTGTAGGACACCTCCGCAGGCAGCAACATAACTTCTTTTCAACTGTAATAAGCCTAGGATAATTGTTAAAAAGGCACAACACTATGTGAACTAGCTCGAACTTGGTGTTGAAGGTAGTGAAGTGTCAGATGAACTCATGTCTTCAGCTCGGACCTGTGTTAACTTGTGAACAATAAGCTCTGATTAGCTGTCTTGATACCTTGACATGTGTGTAAAAAGACCAGAAATTGCAGCTTGGAGGCTCAGACCACAGTCCTGTAGCTGCTTCTTACAAGAGCTTGGACCTGTGTTAGTCACTTGAGAAGGCTAAGCTTAGGACTGGTGGGCAGTGTGTTATATCATACTTGTAAGACCTTGGACTTGAAAAGGGACAGTCTTTTGTAGCATTGCAAAGTCTAGAAACAGAGATATACACCTTGGAAACAACACAACTCGGATCTCTTGGAATCTTAACAAGCTCGGACTTACAACTGTGACAGTGCTAACTGTGATAGTGAAGGCTCTTCATGCCCTAACATAAACAACAATCTTAGACTCGGTAAATTGGTGGAAGACTTGAGATAATTCACCTGTTAGATATACTTGTGATACAACTGTATATCGTTGACCCAGCTTTACAGCAAGGTTTGAAGGCTCAAGTCCATTTTAGGCTCGGACATCAAAACAGGGACCACATGCTTGGATTTCAGTCCTACGAAGAATAATGAATGAGCATTAATGAATAGTGAACTTGAAAGGGTGTACAAGTGAAGAAGATCTTGACAGTGGGCATATTAGAGCAGATTGTTGACCAAATATTGAAGTATTTGGAGCACCATGTGAAGACACTCTTGAAGCACCTTGTGAACACTTTCTTGGGGAGTTCTTGAAGAGGCCTTTGAAGAGGCTTAGAGCAGGTGTAGAACTTGGGATGCCAATTGAAGACACCTTGAAGGTCGTGGAGATAATGTTGAAGACCATGACACATTAGTCATCATGAAGTAACCTTGGAGATCTTTGTTTTGGGTACCATGAAGAACAATGGAGACACCTTCTTAGGAGCAACTCTTCCCTAATAAGTGTGTGAAAGTTAGCATAGAGGTTTGCTACATTAGAAAAGGGTCCATTCTAGGCACTTTTCTTAGTGGTAGAGGACATCCTGGACGTGAAAGGGTCCATTCTGGGCACTTTTCTTGGCAACAGAGGACATCCTGGAAATGAAGCTATTTGTCAAGATATTCCCTTTGTTATATTCATGAGTATGGAACATAAAGAAGTATCAAGACCTTTAGTATGGAGCACCTACTTCTCTTTAAGGGTATTCATCAGTTTTCATGTTAGATGAAACGATACTTGGGAGCACTTTGGCAAAGGATCATAGAACCAATACTGCTCTAAGAGTATGACTGGATTGTTAAGGAGCAAAAACACTTGAATTGCAACATGGTGTGACTCGTGTCTTTGGATAAGAATCAAATGCAAATGCTTTTGAAAGCCACTAGAGCAACTTCAACCCTTACACTAGTCCAACTCATTTGTACCAAATAAGAATAACTGAACACCGAAGGATAATATAATCTGAGAGCAAAGGAAACCAACAATATAAATTCTGGAGCAAACTAGTTATTTGCACACAAAGATATACCTGCGAGATTGCCACATCTCCAATGGAAAAATAAATTCTACTCAAACCATTGCATTTGGTAGTTATCTCTAGTGATGCCCCTGTACATGGAGAACCTAAATTCAGTAGATTAGGAATGCTATAATAATTCACAGAAGTTGGGCATGATTTTTGTAAGGATAAACCACAAAAAAGGGGGTTCTCATCTCCTTAGAGCTCCTAAAAAATGCACATGTTGACCATGCCAAAGGGCTCCACACACTACTTGTCTTCATAGTGGAGCACTCGAAATAAGGCTAACAAACTCCATCAAACTTGTAATAGATACACAACTCAAAGTGGGAGTACTGCTAAAAGATACTCGTGTAGATATGTGCAAGGTAGATCAAAAGTTGTTAAGACAACTCCATTTTTTGGTAGGGAGTCCATGGTTTGTCTACAACCACAAGTTAAGTGGACATCATCTACAGCTAGCTGGTAAGGAAGGTCAGGAGAGAGATACACAACTTGTGTAGATATGTGCAAAAAGGATCAAGGATTGTTAGACAACTCCATTTTTTGGTGGGGAGTTTCCTCAAAGTATGAGCTTATCTTCCAAACTCTATAAACCACACAAATATTTTAGAGAACCTACCTTAATAATGCACTCTTTTTCCACCTTAAAATCTGTCATTGATTGTGTCATGTTGCCTGAAATAACTTGCATAGCAAGAGAGTTCATCCTAGGGATTTGTGTGATGGATGAGTTAAGGGGTCCTTAGATCTCTCAATCTGGAATGTTTTCTTGATTTTTTTATTTTAAACAAACCTTATTCCAGGCAAGGCATTCTCCAAGATGGAAAAAGAACTTAGTTTTATAGATCTAAAAGCATACCTTTCAGCTATTTTTTTGATGATCAAGACAATCTATAGGATCTTCCCACAAATTGATCTGCAAATTGTAGCCACATCATCATATCCCTATAGTCTCCTGCATTCTAAATTTGAATGTTGTCTCAGTAAATTGCTGTTGTTATGTGTCTCCCAATCGTGCTACAGGTCTAATCTTCATAGCAAATGCATTGTTTTTCTACTACAAAATCTGGCCTATAAAGAGTTGAGTGTCCCAAAGTAATACAATTACTATTCATGCTTTCTATGCTGCCAAACAGTCACAACGACAAGAGTCCTCCCTAGTGGAAATTGTTGAAAAGTGTGACAAGGTCGGTCTTCATATTCACTATGTAATTATGTATTTTATGTAAAGAAGAAGACAAAGGTAATAAAATGTATTTTTTACTTGCTTCATGGGTTTCATGAGCAAGATTTTATTATAAGTTAAATAGACTTCTTCTTGATGTCTATCTAGGGCTTTGTATTCTAGATAAAAATGTAATTAAGTGTCATTTATATATGAAGGATCTAGTCAAAAGATATGCTCCAAGACCTTGCAAAAGAATTCGTAAAAGGATGGCTTGAAACTGACTCAACTCAACGTTGGAGATGGATGATAAAAGTCAGCTTATATGCAGCTACACATCGGCCTAATTATCAGCTGAGAAGTCGGCCTTCTAGCTAACTGTATGGTTGGCCTAAAAGACTTGACAAGTGCACTATATATATACACACCTCTGCGGTTTATTTGAGTAATATTTTTGGTGAATCTCAGAAATAGAAATGTGGGCTTTTCAGAGATACAGTGCGGACTACATATGTGACTAAGTGCGGATTTTCTTAGTAATATAGTGCGGATATATCTGAGCTGGAATGTGAACCTTTGACAGTATCTAATGGAGACTTGAGTTTGAAAAGGAGGCGTATATACTTGATGACAAGAAATATAATAAAGAGTTGAGGTCTCTAGAACAGAAATGCCACCATTGACTTAAGCAGAAGTGCAGATAACCTGAAGCAAATTACGGATAACTTCAGGAGTGATATATATGCAGATTTAAGGAGATATAAAATGTGGATTTATTGAAGTTATAAAAACATATTTCTGAAGCTAAAGTTTGTGGATTCCTTTGTTTAAAAGTGCACTATATAAGTGTTGTTTCTCTAAAATGGAACAGTGTTAAGTTCAGCAGATCACCATGATGTATGTGGATTACCATGATGCGGATGAATGTATGCATGTTGTTGTCAAGTCTGGAATAAGAGATTCAGGCAATCTCACTAATATGAACCTACTGTCTATGACAGAATCAGGTCTGCAGTATGAAGGTCTGAAGTGGATGTGAAAATTAAGGGTCACTGCTGGATAAGAAAAGGGAGGAAGGATGATTTACCTTCCCTCTCACAGTTAATAAAAGAAAGGACAGTACAAACTGGTGCAAGAAAGAAAGATCAGCATCAAAGATCGACAAAGAAGAAGTAACAAGGTATTGGAAGCATCCATAGGTCAAGGGTCTAAGTCTGGGTCATGGTACTTAACATTTGAAGATCTATAAGAAGAATTTATCGTGGGTTTTCCTCACCAAGAGGGAGAGGTTTTTCCCTGGCTCTAGAAGCCTAATTTGTGTGTCTTGTGTATTTTGGTAATTGACTTGACAAAATATTAAATAAGCTAAAGAAGAGAAGACATAAATAACTTAAGTAATCTCACAAGTAATTATCAAGAAGAGAATTTGAATTAATCTCCAGCCCTCCAAATCCTCAACATGGTTTCAGAGCTAAGGTGCTGAACACAAGGAAGGCTTGACAAAGAGACACTCGAGGAAGCAAAAATTAAAGTTTGGGTGAAAAGTCAAATCAAGGAAATCCTCAAACCATCTCAAGAAGACTTTCAAATAATCCACACAGCAAGGAGGATCCAAGATCACCTACTTTGAAATCAGTTTAAGAGGGAGTTCATGCCATCATCTTCAACAAGAAAGCTGATAGAAGAAGAAAAGCATCTACTCAAGTAAGTATCTTTATGACTTCATATGAATCTATCAAAATGTCTTCTTTGCAAAGAAAGCAACAAACTGGTTAGGGTTTCAAACTTTTCTACATAGAAGACAAGGACAATGAAGTCATGCCAAATACATGAAAGGAGATATAAGAGCCCAAAGGATTTTTACAGAATCCATAAAAAAATCTCTCATCTCTGATGTACCAAATCTAGAATCATCAAAAGGAATATATGAGAAATTGGTGGAGCTATTCTATGTGAGTACTGCAGGAGAAGAAATCTCTTTGAGATCAACTACAGGAACTGGGAGAAGTAATATCTGACACTGAGAGGACTACAGTGGTGCTGAATGCTCTGCTAGAAGAATAGGGAAACTTAACTTCAGGCTTATTCGAGAAGAAAGAAGCCGCACCATTCCACAATTTAGGGTCTCTATGTAAAATAGAGGAAACACGACTGAAAGCCAAAGCTGATACAGAATCAAGTGAAGGGAATCAAGCCTTTGCAGCCATGTCCAGAAAGAAAGGAATATTCGATAAGTTTGGTCCTCAAAGTAGAAGAAGAAATATGGACAAAGCACGATGCTTTGGATGTGATGAACTTGGGAATTATAATAGAAATTGTCCTTAATCTGAAAAGAACAAGAGAAATAGGGAAGAAGCCCACGTCTCTAAAATGAGGGAAGAACCTGATGCAAAGTAATCTAACAAAGAAGAAGCAAGGGATCTCCACTATGATTGAGATCATCTTCTCCTTTAAGTGATTTATGTTGGTTGTAAGATAGGAAGCAGTGTAGCATCCTCATCGAAGCATGGTAGGAGCTCCTGCTGAAACAGCTCCAGGAAATCCTCTCTAATAACAATACTAATGGAAGGTAGTCATCAAGATCAAGGGTCATCATGGAAACAAAATTCAGATGACATATTGATGGAGCAAGTCAAGGGAATGAATCTCTTCATTCTAGAAAACCTGCTACAGGATGACTCAAGAAAAAAAAAAGGTATGAGGTATGTACATATTTATATGCTGACACTGGATACTGTGAAGTCATGTCATATGGTTGCAGGTAATGAACTTCTGCATTTAGAAGTATGATCTACGGAGGAGTATCTCTCGATGCACTGACAGATGAAATCAACATATATATATCCTCATGGAATATGAGTTGGTTTTATATGAACGAGGAACTGGAAAATTTGTAAGTTCTTGGTAATGAATAATGTGCAGAAAGGAAGAGATCATGAATTGCAACCATGTCTAAATGCAGTTATCATCCGGAAGCCAAGAAGATGTGACTAGGAGATCTCCTGGGAAGATATGTAGACTCTGACAGAAGTCTGGTATAGAAGAAGACCCTTAACAAAACATATCATTAGGAGATGTGTCAATATGAATAAAGGATGTTGGTGCCAATAGGAACATGTCATGGTGAAAGGTCATCACTGAGGTAACTTTGGTTTTAAAAGTTCATATGTCTATGTTTATCTGGATGAATTTGTGCAGGGTTGCTAATCATGAGAAATGATGTATGATCCTTGGAGATGATTCGAAGGAAAGCAACATGACATAACGATGGACCAGATGATAAAGATTGATGAATCACTTTCTGATAGTGGACATGACTCGTGACTGAAAGTGATGGATGATCGGATGATCTATGCCCTATGAAGCCAAAAGTTGAAGATTCCTCAATATTGAAATCCATGACATTGAGGGGAGGAATTCTTCATGAGTAGTTGGATTGCTGCTACGGGACCCTGGTTGATAGGGAGCCTGGTGGTAAGTTTCTTGCTTGGAAGAAACTTGAATTATGTCCTTCCTGTGGTAAGAGGGAGTGACGTATGTAATTCTCTATTACATGTGTCATGAACTAGACCAGGACTAACAGTCGTAAGTCTTAGTGAAGGCCATGTGAAGAGAACGGATAGACACATCATTTTGGTCTTCACCTAGAAGACAGAATAGAGGATTGGGTAATCATCTGGCATTCGATACTCTTTGAGAATGAGATCGGGCATTAAATATAAGAGTAGTCGAGGAACGATATTCTTTGAGGGCTGGCTACCCAAGAGAAGAATAATCCAAGAAGGTCATACTCTGGGAACACCTAGGTGGAGTGTGTACCTTGGAGAGACAATGACTTTGGTGTCTATAAGTCATGTGTCTCGCCAACATTGTAGCCCATTGTCTCGTTGAGAGATGGGGTTGTTAGTCAAGGCCTTGCACTAGGACAATGCTAGTTGATATGATGCTATATAGATGCGATTACCAATCTGATTCTTCTTATGAGATTATTCAATTTGAAAGTGACCATGTACCTGTATGAATACCTCCCTAGTTAAGAGGGAGTGTTGAAAAGTGTAACTAGGTCGGTCTTCATATTAACTATGTAATTATGTATTTTATGTAAAGAAGAAGACAAAGGTAATAAAATGTATTTTGTACTTGCTTCTTGGGTTTCATGAGCAAGATTTTATTATAAGTTAAATAGACTTCTTATTGATGTTTATCTAAGGCTTTGTCTTCTAGATAAAAATTTAATTAATTATCATTTATATATGAAGGATCTAGTCAAAAGAGATGCTCCAAGGCCTTGCAAAAGAATCCGCAAAAGGATGGTTTGAAACTGACTCAACTCAACGCTGGAGATGGATGATAAAAGTCAGTTTATATGCAGCTGCACGTCGGCCTAATTATCAGCTGAGAAGTCGGCCTTCTAGCTAACTGTATGGTCGGCCTAAAAGACTTGACAAGTGCACTATATATATGTATATATACACACCTCTGCGGTTTATTTGAGTAAGATTTTTGGTGAATCTCAGAAATAGAAATGCGGGCTTTTCAGAGATACAGTGCGGACTACATATGTGACTAAGTGCAAATTTTCTTAGTAATACAATGCGGATATATCTGAGCTGGAACGCAAACCTTTGACAGCATCTAATGGAGACTTAAGTTTGAAAAGGATATACTTGATAACCAGAAATATAATAAAGAGTTGCGGTCTCTAGAACAGAAATTCCACCATTGACTGAAGCACATGTACGGATAACCTGAAGCAAATTGTGGATAACTTCAGGAGTGATATATATACAGATTTAAGGAGATATAAAATGTGGATTTACTGAAGTTATAAAAATGGATTTCTGAAGCTGAAGTTTGTGGATTCCTTTGTTTAAAAGTGAAGTATATAAGTTTCATTTTCTCTGAAATGGAACAGTGTTAAGTTCAACAAATCACCATGATGTGTGTGGATTACCATGATGCGGATGAATGTATGTATGTTGCTGTCAAGTCTGGAATAAGAGATTCGGGCAATCTCACTAATATGCAGCTATTGTCTATGACAGAATCAGGTCTGCAGTATGAAGGTCTTAAGTGGATGTGAAAATTAAGGGTCACTGTTGGATAATAAAAGAGAGGAAGGTAAATCTCTGTAGTTAATAAGAGAAAGGACAATACAGACTGGTGCAAGAAATAAAGATCAGCATGGAATATCAACAAAGAAGAAGTAACAAGGTCTTGGAAGCATCCATAGGTCAAGGATCTAAGTCTGAGTCATGGTACTTGTCATATGAAGATCTATAAGAAGAATTTCTCGTGGGTTTTCCTCTCCAAGAGGGAGAGATTTTTCCCTGGTTCTAGGAGCCTAATTTGTGTGTCTCATGTATTTTGATAATTCACATGATGAAAGATTAAATAAGCTAAAGAGAAGACATAAATAACTCAAGTAAGCTCACAAGTAATTATCAAGAAGAGAACTTGAATTAATCTCCAGCCCTCCAAATTCTCAACAAAAATAAGTATGCAATAGCTGGCACTACAGAAACAAGAGATATGGCTCTGATAAGGGCTAACTTTCTACCACATGTGCCTACAGGAATGAGGGTTTACCTATTGTGCCTCCTATGTATATTCCATGGAAAATATTTGACAGTGTCATTACAAAATCAACCATACCATAATACTTCTAGAGCTAATGCCTATTGATGCTTCCTCATTGCTCTATAATAGGATAAGGATGAGCATATTAGCCACATATCATTAGATGTCACTGATGCGCAGATGATGCAGCCACCTTTCAAAAGTCTGGATCAATCACACAGATATTGCATTGTCAGACTTGTTTCCAGCAGTAGGGTAAGGTTCACACCTCTATTGCTATATTTTGGCATGAAGTCAATTACAGTACCAGCCTACAGAGGTGTAAGTAAGGCATTAAAGAATTATGAATATGATGCAATGGAAGGATATACAAACACCAATTAGAAAATGTATATTTCCAGGCTTCAACCATCATTTTGATCTGTGCACCCATACGCCAAGGCCCGCCACAAGTACCTCTATGCCAAGTAGATCCCTGCATAGCATGCAATTGGTGACACCTGAATGCATTCACCAATTTTCGATAGCTTTCATAGGCAGGCATCGGCCTATGTAGAGCATCTAGCTTGTTGGGCTTCACTGTTTGTGAGAAAGGGTGAACAGATCACAGTATTTGTTTGTTTCACTCATTGCAGAATATCAACAATTTTTTTTAGGTAATTTCTACTTGTGAATCATACCTTTTTTTTAAGTAAATTCTACTTATTTTCAAAATTTAAGGATTTCCAACAATCTAAAAATAAAAAATAAATAAATGGAACAAGAACTCACTGATAGTGACATAGCTGTCCGGGCTCTGCATCATCTTTTCTATTCCCTTGAGGTAGAGTGAGGTGTGGAGATTCTGGCAACGGCCCTGGCGGTCGCAATGTTGGCCTTTTGAGCATATAACCCTCACATTCGGGTATTCTGCTACTGCTCCTTTATTTTGATAAATCGGACTCATCAAATGCCAATGCCATCCCTGCGAACAGTAACAATATCAAGCACAAAGATTAATTTCTAAACATACAAGAGTTGGATGCAAAAATACAGAGGATTTTGAACATGGAACATACCTTGGTGCTGTCGAAAATCCAGTGGTGGGGTTCGATATCGGATCTGCTGCGGGTAAAACTATAAATCGCAACTCTCTTCAATCCCATTTTGGCGCCCTCTTTATGAAAAGCCAGTTCTGGAGGTTGGTTCAACAAAGAATGGCGTTGGGAGGGATTTCGTAATGCAAAATTAATACAACTTTTCAAAAATGATTAAATTTTGTTTCTTGTAAAACAATAATTACAATATTTTTTATTTTCACTTACATAGTAAGATCTTTGTTGTATTTGAGGAACTCACATAGTGCATGATTTTGGTTGTGGTGGAAAGGGTAGGATTATTTATTATAATAATAATGATTTAATTTATTTTATATTTTCACTTATATTTGAGGAACTAACAAGTTAGTGCATGATTTTGGTTGTGATGGAAAGGGTAGGATTATTTATTATAATAATAATTTAATTTTAAGATTATTAATTTTATGTAATGTTTTTGTTGTTAAAGTTTACGAAAGTAAATATGTATTTTTGGAATTTGAATGTAAGAGTGTTTTTAACTTGGTTACGTTGAAAAAATTTAATTGTTCTTGTATATTAGGTGGGTGTACATAACAAGAGTATATAGTGAGTGGATTTGATAGTTAAAACACAAGTATTAGTTTCTTGAAAGTCATGTGACAAATTTGAAAGGACTAGCATATGTACCATTTTCTAGGTTAAATATATTCAAATTGTTGTGTGAATGGGGTTGTAAGACCATGTGTTTTTATCTTGAGAAAATGAAGTCATCTCGAAGTCACTTGCATAGTTTAGGTTTTCATAAGCAAAGTAGGTGTTTTACCTTAAGTTGTGAACATTTCATTTTAAGCAATGCGATAATGTGGTTTCAGCAAGGCATTAAAAGATGAAACGAGCATGCATATTTTGATGCTAGTGTAGAGTTTTGTTTGAGGCATGTGTGCATGTCTAAGAAGACACTAACAAGGGTTGAAGAGGTGGAATTGTTAGAGAGGTTGGGGGGTTGTAGTCTCACGTAGAGGTACAAACTAGCAAGTTAAGCACCGTGAGAAGTTATGAAGCAAACTTAAGATATTTCAAGAGTTGCATGAAGGAAATTGGTAATGGTATTAAGTGAACATTCCTTGATCAAAGTTGATACCCTCACCTTAGCACTACCACTTTGCAAGACGAAGAATAAATTTTAAATATATGTGTGACCCACTAAAGAAGTTGGCAAGGTTGTTGCAACATATACAAGTGATTTTTTCATGTTGCAAAAATATGTGTTCGAACTTGGAAGGTGACCATTGGAGTAGATTTTTCATGGAGTGTTAGTGACGTGCAAGGATTTGATAAGGAGTGAATTACACAAATCTAAAAAATAGGCCATATTGGGTTAGGATATTACTGTTTTGGGACATCCAAAGTTGAAGGTGCATTTTATGGTGGTGTAGTCTAAAAGCAGGCCACATCTATGGGTATCTTGGACTTTTGGTGTGTGTTAGCGGTGTTGGTGCATTATTTTTTATGATCACTAGCTAGAATGTGTTCCATTAAGGTAAAACTCACACAAGTTTAAGATGGCTTAGCCATTTGGCATTGTAAGGTGTAGTATGCCCTAAATTTGAGGAGACAATTAAAACCATCTTAGAGTGTGATGGGTTGTACCATGGACTTAGGTCCACTTGCATGGGTTGAGGTGTAAAGGTACCCCATGAGTTGAGGAAAATGATTGCAATGCTTACCTATATAAATTTTTTATGATATAATATTAATGCTTTTTTGTTGGAGAATGGAAAAGGAAGATAAGAAAGGAGAGCCATTAAGGTTTATTGTAAATCAATCAAAAGGAAGGAAAAATGTCTCCTATTAGCAGGATTTTTCAAGTTGCCTCTTCAATATGACTAAATTTTAGTTGGAGCTAGGGAGTTGGCCTCAAAAGCATTGATTGGGTACTCTAGAAATCCAACACCCAACATATTCAATGTCCAAGCTAGTCCATTGGATAGATTGATGTTAGGCACAGCTTGCAAAGGCTAAGGTGCAAAACTCCCCTTCTTAATGTGGGTTTCAAATCTAAAATTTGAGAATGGTAAAAACAAGGTCATAATCTTGAAAGGGGGTCATTGATTTTACCAATGCTTACTCCATGGTGTGATTCTTTCTATTTGGGTTTTGCCTTGAACATTGAGATCTATATTTAGGTCTAGTTATCATTCTACCATTTCAATTATGCATTGAGAAGGTATTAAGGGCTAGAGGGGATAAGATGGTTATTTTCCAATAGGTGTTGTCGTAATATTTCAACAATGATTTTTTCCTATGAGGATGCCCTTGAAGGGAGGCTATGTAAAGAAAGTGGAAAAAAAAGGTGTGCTAACACATGCCAAATAGACTTGTCAATGCATACCAAGGAGTGTTGGAGAGAGTCGGGGCATTACAAGGGAGAACTATTTCAAAGTGTGTGGAAACGAACGAATAAGAGTGTCTGCTAGGGAGTGTCAGTGAATTCCAGGTGTCCCATGGACAAAGTGTGTTAGGAGAATTTCATAATAGGACTTGCAGGAGGCAAGCCTACGATTGTGATAAGGGGATAGACAAAGAATTTTCAAACAAAGGGATACTTTGGGCTAGACACAACACTATTTTTTCAATGACTTGGTTGGGTTCCCAAGTCGCAAAAAACTTAAGGCTATCTATGAGGGCATGACAACTAGGGAGTTCCAAGGTGTGCAAGGAATCCCATAAAGTGTTAACACATGTTAGAAAGTTCACAATATTCATCTTTCACGAGTAGTTGCTTCTTCATTTCTTCCATCATCCTTGTTGCTTCGTGTGATTCGATTTTAAGGGAGATGATATTTGATTTCATTATGAATATTTCTTCATTCTCCTTTGCTATACTGCTCTCCATTTCTTCTTTTATTCTTGTAGCTTCACATGTTTTAGCCTTGAGAAGATTGATGACTGATTTTATTTTGAAGATTTCTTCATCCTTTTCTTCTAGTTGGCATATCATTGTGTTTCTCTTCTTTTCTGCTTCATCAACTTGTCCTTCTATGAATGCCAAAGTTTCCATCACCTTCTCAGTTCCTTGCGCTTGTTTTCTTGCTTCTTCTAGTTGAGATCTAAGAAAGGAGACCTCTTCCTTGTATTGACCAATCTCTGCTTCAAATTTGTTTAAGGTGGCTTGAAAATTTCTTCCCTTTTCTTTGCCTTATCCAATTGATTTGTCATGGATATGACTTCTTCATGATGCTTTCTTTTTTTTTGAGGAAATTCCTCCTTGAGTTTGGCGAGCTCTTCATCTCTTTCTCGAGCTTGAATCTTGACAAGGTCAACTTCCTTCCTTGTCTTGTTTTGGTCACCAACTTACGCTTTCTTATTAAGTTCCTCATTTCCCTTTTTCAACTTGTTAATCTCTTCCATGGAAGCCATAAGTTTATTCGAGAGATCTTCTTCAAAATCTTCTTTGTTCTTTCCATCTTCTAAGTATTCTTTAGCCTTGTTGGCATCTCTCTTATTTTCAGCTTCCTTAATGGATTGTGGACTTATTTCTTGTTTTCCATCATATTCTTGACCAGAGATCATTTCAACGCTTCTTTTGAGCGAAGATCATGAAGATTGTCCCATATGACTTTTGCTGACGAAAATTTTTCAAAATTGGCCTTCACAGAATTTGGCAACCCATTCAAAATTGCCTTCATTGCTCTTGTATTGTGCTCCTTGTATTTTTCGTCCATCATGTCATCAGTAATAAGTGATTTCCAAAATTCAATTCATTGTGTCTTCAATAAATTCCTCATTCTTGCCTCCCATATATCAAAATTTCCATTGAACAATGGAGCTTTGTTGACCTGGTTTACATCTGAATTCTTAACTAAGGAAGGGACATTTTCACATGCTTTGGAGCCTTTATTCGTTGGCTTTTCCATTTGTGTTCTATGATCAACCTTCAAGCTGTTAGGCTTTGAATGAAGATACTGCCTCTGATTCCAATTCTTGGAAATACTGAGAGGGGGGTGAATCAATATTTCTTTTCAATTGTTAATTTTACCAGTTTAGATCTCTTATAATTAGAACACAAAATGAACAATAAGAATAAATATTTTTCTTAATCTTTTCTTTACAATAAATCCAATACAATAGTATAAAGCTCCAACCCTAGATGACAACACCAATCTTCAATCCTTCCAGGCACCAACCTGTACTATGCCAAGCACCAAGTTGGTCTTCACTGGGCTCTGACCTCTAGTGCTCCAACCCTATCTTCCCAAAGCACTAACCTTGCCACTTTGAGGCTCCAACCTCTAGGGCACCAACCTTATCTCTAGTACAGGCTCCAACCCTATCTTTGGTACACGCTCCAGCCTGGTCTCTTGAGGACTCATATCCTTTAGGGCTCCAACCCTATCTTTCAAGGCACCAACCTTGTCTCTACAAGGCTCCAACCTCATAGTCTCCAACCCTTAGCTTCATTTCGTCAAAATGTGTTTGGTTATTCTTCACGGCTCCCAATGTCTTCTTCAATGAGCCCAATCACACTTAGTCTCCACATCACATCATCAATGACAACCTTTTATTTTTAGAAGGCGTCACCATTGCTCTCCATCGTACCCACACAAATATCTCCAAGGTTACTTCACGATGACATCATCGATGTATCATGATCTCCAGGGGTACCTTCAAGATGTCTTCAATTGGTAGCCCAAGTTCTTCACCTAGTCTAAAATTCTTCAAGGACTTCTTCAAGAACTTCTCAAGGGAGTCTTCACTTTACTTTCCCAACAAGGTATTTCTTCACAAGTTCTTCAATAGGTGCTTCAAGATGTCTTCACGAATATCTCAAGACAACTCCAAATCTGCTTCAAGATGCATATCAATTCTACCAAGAATTCTGCACCAAACTATGCCCAATATACTGCTCTCAATGTCAAAAAATCTTCAAGATGTGATGTTAATGTTGCTTCAACAATACTTCTAAAGATGCTCCAAAGTGTCACAAAGGCAGCTCAACACAAGTTGTCTAAAAGCCTGTCATTGTCCTTTGGCAATGCCCACAAATCCAATCCAATTGGTTAAGCCACAGGACTGTCCACAACAAAGATAAGCTACAGGTCTAAGGTATCTTAGACAGTTGTCCTCAAGGTTTCCAAGTTGTGATGTATGTCCAATACTGACACAGAATCAAGATTTTAATGAGCTTCCCCAACAATTTTGTGACCACATGTGACTGTAATTGTTATTCCTCCACTAGTTGCTACAAGACCGAGACTAAAGTCAAATGTTGGTCCAAGAGATAAGCTACGGGTCCGAGTTTCTTCCAAAAATTAGATTTTTCTTTGTCACTGGTGGTTGTCCTTCTTGAAGAGACTTGTCACAGGTTATTGTTTTCAATTTTTGCACACCCACAAACAAATTTTAACAAGTGCCAATTTTACTGGAGGTCCAAGTTTCCATAGATGATACCTGTCCATAGATTTTAGGATGGTCCAAACCACAGACAGTTTGAGTTAAATTCTTCAGACGTCCACCAAAAACTCCTTTTCTCTTTCGTTGTTTTACTTTGGATCTACAATTATCTCAGATGAATTATTGACTAAATTAGTCGCTAGAAACATGTGCTCAAGACCCACAAACCATAACAAAATATTGCCCAAATAATCTTCTTTTATGTCATCTCGGCCTCCTTGTTATTAAGTAGTTTTTATCTCTGAATTTATACGACATGTATTTATACTGGTTTTGCGTGAGGAGACACGTCACTAAGGCGGGCCGACATTGGGAGCTAGGACAAGTCAGCTAAAAAAAAAATTATTGCACAACTTCAAAAATCAATATCTTTCTAACCATGGGGAGTTTTGGGGCATATGAGGGCTCGATGGAAAGAGGAAGGAGTCCTCTTTAAGATGGCGAAGGAGCCATTTTGAAATGATGTCTTCAAAATGTCAAAAATTAATTTTCTTTATGATTGTTTGGACTTTTTAGTACATGAGGTTATTAGGACAGCAAGAGGTCATTAATGTCTTCTCCATTGTCATGTATCCAACAATGTCATTATATGTCATCAAATATGGTGAGGTCATTCATGTCATATCTCCCATCATTGTCCATGCCATAATTATGTATGTCCTTATGTGCGATAGTGTAGCACCAATCATGTTACCAACCATGTCATAATGCAACATCCATTAATTTCCATCCAAAGAGCCCATCATGAGATTTATATTTCATCAATGTAAGGTCATTCATGTATAGTCCTCCATAAGTCATCAAGGCTTGTATATTAGATACATTATTGGCACTTAAAGGCTATATCACTATGAGCATCAATCATAGGCACATGATTGACATGGCATCTTTAGAATTCCTTATTGAGGGTAAGGACATCATCCGGGATCTAGGGAATCTTCATGGTTAGTTCAAGGAATCATCATTAGCGTATTATGATCAATGGAAATTTAGGCGACATCACACATCAAAATAATTTTCCATCACAAACAATGTGATATTGACATCAATGACAACCTTGATTAACACACCTAACAACCCTCCAATTGTACTTGGACTGCCATCAATTTTCCCAACCACAGTAAATTATTTTACTAATCTAGTGCCAAAAACACTGCCCTCATCTAGGGCTCTTCAAATATGCCACCTAATAGTGATTTGAGTCCTCTCAAAATCATTATTCTTGTGTACCAATTTCTTTTTTGTCCAATCTATGAACAAATTTGAACTACTCATCTTATCATCCTTCTAACAATTTGTAGATGACTGAACTAGGGTCACAAATCATCCACTAATAGTCCATTGACTAATTTTTTATGGGCTGCTTTAGATCTCTGTCCAAAACTCTATGGACAGTCCAAAAAAATCAACTCCTCTTCATGTCAATCCATTCCTCATATGGCACATTTCTTCTACTCCATATTCTACTCAGGTTCCACCTTCCTTTGGATTTGCTATCTCTGCACATACTTCTGCAAACCATATTCCAAATTCGTGGTATATATTGTACAGATAAACCTCTCTCTAAGGGTCACAACCTCTCTTCTTCTATGCATATTTGTCACAGTCTTAATGGCATACCTTGTGGATTGAACATGCTAGGAAACCTCCCTAAATACGGAATTATACTTCTATTCTAATTGCTTTAGAACAAACCATATCCACCCATAGAAAAAATGATAATTATTTCCTCCATAAGAGACTTAGACTATCTCATATGGATCCATAGATTCTGGTAATTTCTTTGACTGAATCTTAACCTGAACTTTATATCTCTACAACCCTCAAACTACAATTACCTGAGTCAATATTACACATGTGACTACTTCTGTTCTAGCCCTAAATTCTAGTGCAGACCCTCCTCCATTTGTGTTGGTCTTTATCACAGACATTGCAACTTAGTAACCACCACAAGGTAGGGTCTCAACCCTCTCTACTATTTCAAAATTTGATGCGGCCTTAATACAAAAACAACACTAAAATCACATGCCCAAATTCTCACGAGTCGCCTCTCTTGAGCTTGATTTTCCATAAGAGAAACAACAATATGCCATCCTACTTCCTATCTTGAACCCATTAAGGTATGTGACATTCTTGTGAACCCTCGCATGATGATCTTACTCTTGGTGGATGATCATGGCCTCCTTTTAGCAATGCTTACTAAGCCCTCTAACTCGACCTACTTTAGGACTACATCTCTCTTGGCCTCCTTGATCAAATGAGCTCCTTCTCACTTGATGTTCTTGCCTTCATACTAAGGCCTTCTTAAATATATTTTCCTAGCTAGGCCTCTTAAGAATGCTCTAGAACTTACGAACTTTATCTACTTAGACCTTAGTAAATATTATTTTTTCTTTTTAATTTTCTTGTATATTTTAAACCCCATCTCGGGTCCAAAGCCCCTTCTCTTGGTTTATTTTCCCACAAAGCCTTTTGTGGCCAAAATCACACAAACCCATCTCACCAGGCTTGTGGAGTACCTCCCAAGATACACACTTCAACAACATAGTCTAGTTGTAGTAATCGTAACTTTTTCAAGCTCCTATAGT
Source organism: Pinus albicaulis (assembly GCA_034641835.2). NCBI lineage: Eukaryota > Viridiplantae > Streptophyta > Pinopsida > Pinales > Pinaceae > Pinus > Pinus albicaulis. The sequence continues at coordinate 898,111,183 of CM076584.1, read as the reverse complement.
CAAACGAGGACTTGTTTGGGTTCTCAAGTTGAAAATTAAGTAAGGGTAGTTGTGAGGGCATGATAACTAGGAAGGGTTAGGGCATGCCAAGGAATGAAAAGGCGTGCTAACACATGCTAGACAATTTCAATGCATGTTGAGGAGTGTTAAGGAGTGTCGAGGCATCATAAGGTCAAAATGCATGGAAATGAACAAATAAGAGTGTGTGTCAGGGAGTGTCAATGAATTCAAGTATGCCAAGGATGAAGTGTGTTAGAAGAAGTTCATAATAGGATTTGCAAGAGGCAAGCCTACGATTGCGATAAGGGGCTCGACAAAGCAGTTTTAAACAAAGGGAGAGTTTGTGTTGGGCACAACACTATTTTTCCTTTATCTATTATTTTTATATGACATGTGGCACACTTTGGCCAAATGCTCATGTTTTAAACTATTTTAGACAATTTCATATTGTACATTGTTGTGTATAAGTTCTGGGGAACTCGGTTTGTGACGACTTATATCTTGTGTGTCTTGTCTATCTTTTGGTTCTTGCAAACTCTCAGTTAATGCTCTATTGTTTATATGAACTGGACAAACATGTGAAATATTTCCTATGTAGGCTATGTTTCTTAGTTGTTTTATGGCCATCGCTAGATGTGATCCTTGTCTTAGTAAGTTCTTAAGTGTTAAAAGTTTAGCTTAGACATGAGTGGCCTAAGATGAGGTATGGGCAGTTCTTAGGTGAACAAGCGCCACAATCTACCTATAGTAGGTGCAATTGATCAAGTTGTTATGGATGAAGCATACCAATGTCACATGAACTGCAGTAGCTAAGGACTTGATTGGGTTCCCAAGTCGTGAAAAAATGTAAGGCTAGTTGTGAGGGCATGAGTGCTAAGGCATGCTAAGGAATGCTAACATGTGCCAGATAGTTCGAAGGCATGTCAAATATGCTAAGATGTGTCAAGTGCTAAGGCATGCCAAGATGTGCAAGGGTGTGATAATACATGTCAGGGACTATCAAGGCAACAAAAAGGAGGAACAAGTTAAATTACAAGGAAATGAACACATCGTAGGGTTAATAAATCATCAATTTACATTTTCTAGGAGGGGCATGTTATGCACACCAACACTAGGTGGAAATACGTGTCAAGTGCCAAGTGTTAGTGCATTCTAAGAGCCAAATTATCCTCTGTTACTTCTCTTCTACTTTCCAATAATTTATTTCAAATAACTTTAATATTAAACCATGCCAAAGCATACCAAGGCATCTTAATGAATGCTAGACATGCTAATGATCATGGCCTCTTTAGGACTACATCTCTCTTCGCCCCCTTGATCAAATGAGCTCCTTCTCACTTGATGTTCTTTCCTTCATCCTAAGGAATCCTTAAATAGTTATTCCTAGACCTCTTAGGAACCCTCTAGAACTTATGGTTTTATCCACTTAGACCTTAGGAAATATTAATTTTCTTTTAGATTTTAAACCCCATCTTGGGTCCAAAATCTCTTTGCTTGGCTTCTTTGACCACAAAGCCTTTTGTGACCAAACTCACACAAACCCATCTCACTAGGCTTGTGGAGTACCTCCCAAGCTACACAATTCAACAACATAGTCTACTTGTAATAGTTGTAACTTGGTCAAGCTTTTGTAGTCAAGCGATGGCTTGGTTGGGTTCCCAAGTTGCAAATTAAGTAAGGGTAGTTGTGAGGGCATGATAGCTAGGGAGGGTCAAGGCATGCAAAGGAAATAAAAGGCATGCTAACACATGTCGAACAATGTCAATGCATGTTGAACTAGAGTGTCGGGGCATATCAAAGGATAACTAGGTCAAAATGCATGGAGAGGAATGAATAAGCGTGTGTGCCAGGGAGTGTCAGCGAATTCAAGTGTTCTAAGGATGAAATGTGTTAAGAGAAGTTTAGAATAGGATTTACAGGAGGCAAGCCTATAGTTGTCTACATAGTAGTTTTAGACATAGGGAGATCACTTTGTGCTAGGCACAACATTGTTTTGCCTTTAACTATTTTTTTTTATGAGAAGTGGCACACTTTGGCTACATGCTCATGTTTTAAACTATTCTAGATAATTGCATATTGTACATTATTGTGTATAAGTTTTGGGGCACTTGGCTTGTGTCAGCTTATATCTTGTGTGCCTTGTGCATCTTGTGGTTCTTGCAAACTCTCAGTGAATGTTCTGCCGTTTATATGAACTAAATATACATGTGAAATATTGCTTGTGTAAGCTATCGTTCTTAGTTGTTTTATGGACATGGCTAGATCATGTGATCCTTATATTGGTAACTAGTTAAGTGTGACAAGTTTCACTTGGACATGAGTGGCATAAGAATAGTTATAGGCGGTTCTTAGGTGAACAAGGCACAATCTACTTGTAGTAGGTGCAATTGGTCAAGTTGTTGTGGTTGAAGCAAGCCAATGTTGTCACATGAACTGTAGTGGCCAAGGACTTGATTGGGTTCCCAAGTTGTGAAAAAATGTAAAGGCTAGTTGTGAGGACATGAGTGCCAAGGTGTGGTAGGGAATGCTAAGATGTGCCAGATAGTGTGAGGGCATGTCAAACATGCTAAGATATGCCAAGTGATAAGGCATGCCAAGATGTGCAAGGGTGTGGCAATCTGTGCCACGGACTATCAAGGCGACAAAAGGGAGAAACAAGTTAAACTACAAGGAAATGAACACATTAGAGGGTTAATAAGTCATCAATTTACCTTTTCCTAGAGGGGCATGCTAGGCACACCAACACTAGGTTCCAATAAGTGCTAAGTGAAAATTCTTAGTGCATTATAAGTGCTAGGTCTTCCTTTGTTGCTTCTCATATACTTTCCAACAATTGATCTCAAATAAATTTAATATTAAACCATGCTAAATCATACCAAGGCATCTCAACGTATTACATACATGCTAAGACTTTCCAAGCGCCAATATGTGTCAACGAATGTTATGTGTGCTATGAAGTGGAAGGGCATGTTGAAAAGTGTTAAGGTGTGCTAGAGAGTGCTAATGCATGTTGAGGAGTGTTAACGAGTACTAAGACAAAACATTAAGGAAGCACTAGGTAAAAATTCATGGAAGTTAATGAATATGAGGAACGTGTGCCAAGGACTAGTGTTAATGAGTGCTAGTTGTCATGCCAAGGAGGGAGTGACAAGGTATGTTAAGCATTGACAAGGCATGCTAGGGAATATAAAGGTATGTCAATAAGTTCCAAAGTGTGCTAGGGAGTTCTAAGGTGTGCTAATTATATGTGCCAAATAGTGCCAAGATATGCCAATACATGCCAAGTGCTAATGATGTGTAGGGTGCCAGGGTATGTTAATATGTGTCAAGAAGTGTCAAGGCAACAAAAGGACGAACGAAGCTAAAATGCAAGGAAATTAACACATAAGAGGGTTAATAAGTCGAGACTTTATCTTTTTCAAAAGGGCATGCTAGGCACACTAATAATAGGTCCCAATACATTCCAAGTGCCATTGTGTGCCAAGTGCTAATGTATGTCAATGCATATTGCAACCAAGGTGTTACAGGGCATGCTAGGGACTGCATGCATGCCAACACATGCTAGGAGAGTTCTAAGTTGTGCTAGCACATGCCACCATGTGCTTGGGTGTTAGTGTCATGACAATATGTTCTAGGTACAAAGATGTTCCAAGACATGCGAGGTGCTAAGAAATGTTACTGTTTTCCAAAGCATTAATTTAAGGTGTGCCCAAATTAATGAGGAGTGTTAGGTATTTCTCATCAATAGAATCGACATAGTTTGATTAAGTATTAAATAATATTTCCTACACACACTAGTGGAACTTTATATAAAGGGAATTTGATATATAATAAACTTAATAGATATGAATCACACATTGAATCATAGTAAAACTCTATTTGACTAGCCATTACTTGCGGGAAATGATACACACTAATTAATTCTTAAAAAATTGACTAACTCTAACCATTATGGCGTTGGGCATATTATAAAAAATCACTCCACAATAATGGTATTAAATCATTAGCTTTTGACAAAAAATATATTAACAGGCACATAGCATCATCAAAAACTCATTGGAATGATAAATGATGATGAACATTTTTTGACCGTCACCAAAAGTAACAAAAAGAGAATTGGTGAGGGTCATTAAAAGTTTGTCACTAGAAGTGTCACCAAAGAGAGAATTAGTGATGGGCCTTTAACAACCCTCACTAAAAGTGTCATTGAAAATGGCTTTGGTGACGAACCTTAAAGGACCATCACTATATACACTTACAGCGACACTTTTTTAAGAACCGTCACCATATGTGACATTGGTGACGGACCTTAAAGGACTATCACAAGCATGACCCTCACCAATGTCCTTTTTTCTTGTAGTGAGGGTTCTCCTCAGCTCTGCTCTTGATCATCACTAAGTTATCATTTCCTTCCCAAAATTTCAGCTAGCTTGCAAATGGAGAGGGCAAGCTTGTTTCGGGAAATAACTCCCTAGAGGTTGTTGGGTCAAAAACCTCCACAGATCAGGGCATGCTATTCAAGAAGGACTCACACAACCACACTCATATGCTAAAAACTAGATAACATCGATTGTATAACTCACCCGTAGATCCTACGTTTGATGTAGATCCCGCGGGGTCCAAACCCCCAGTAACCCTTCTTCCTCTTCAACTTGGAAATCAAGAAGAGACATGCACAGAAATCTAGTTGTACAGCATATATCTTTCCTAAATGTCAGTGTAATCCATGTGAAACATCATATAAACAATAATAAATGCTTAATTAACAATCTTTTCACATATGCAAGCAGATATTAACACGTGAATTCAGAAACAAGATGGTTTTTCTTCATTACGAACAGCATGTACAATAATAGAAAGGTGGAGATATCACCTTAATCCTTCCACGATCTTCGAACAGGCCGTCGTCTGGATCCGTCCCGCCCTTGCCTCACTAGGATTCTTTCAAGACTTGTGCACACAAGATGACATATAAGATGATGGACATCTCCAGGAAACAAGGGTTTCCTATAAAAATCTGGGAAGTGCAGGAGGCATGGGAAATCAGACTTGAATTTGGGCTCGAACAGAGTATAATGTCTATAATTTTCTCTCTCCCTTAGGCCATGCACATGAGGGGCTTTTATACTCCCTCAAAGTAGTTTCAATCTTTTAGAAACAGTTGGCCACGGGCTAGGGTGGTTGAATTACTGGAATAACCATCAACCCAGCCTCGAAAATAGGGATTTTTATATATATTTTTAATGATTTTAATGGCATACATGAAAAAGTATCTATGGACTCACGTATACACATGGAAAAGCCTGGGCATACCCGCGTATGGGATTTTAAACACTGTTTTTTATGAACTTTATTCAAGTCTGTGGGAATGGGTGCCCAAGGCCAAAGAGACAATCATGAATCACATGAGGGTGAAAAATGATGCTATAACAGATGCCCCCTAATATATGAGGTCAGAAGGGGTACATGATGGCCGAAATGTATTATGTGCATAGAAAGAACTTCGCGAGGACAAGAGAGAACTTCACCAGATTTCAGCCTGCCAAAAAACCAATGAAAGAAAACAGAGAGTCAACTCATGTATAAGGAGGGAATACCCATGCTCAGTCAAAAATATATTCATATAGAAAGTACAGAATAGATCCAGAATGTATACAAGTATAGCTGAACTAAAAGTACACAATGAATCAACTAAGAATAGCCCGGAAGTACAAGTCGGAATCAATGTCCAAGTATCACATATATCAAACTGATCAACAGTGCTGAAAATGGATGTCTGATCACAAAAGTAACTGAATCTCCAGGTACCAAATCATAAGGGGTGGAACACATGGTACAATCATGTAACTCGGGAGCCAACATATAGGATGTTGTTGTACTGACACTGCAACATATAAGGGTGGACGGCATCACTGGTAGAAACTGAATGGACTATCAAAAGTAAACCGAAAGATGTTGATGCAACCCGAGGTCTTCACTGATATCGATGGCACAATTCTACACAATGGGAATAAATGAGCTAAAGTCGACCATGTGAGAAATCGTTGGATTACCGGTCAATAATTTATATCGTTAACCAATGTGAGACAACCCACCAATAATGAAAATGAGTGTCAAGGTGCCCCAGTACAATCTAACAAGTGCGAATAAATGAGTTGAAGTTGAACACTTGGAAGAATCTACCAATCAGGAGGCAATGATGAATCCCCACTGTCGATAGCGAAGAGTTTGCCACTGATGACTACAAACCCTAAGGTACTGACCAAAGACTCTAGACCTTATTCCCAGAGAAATGAGTCGGAGTCGATGGGAATAGATCTCCTGGAAGGAAGGCATTAAGGCATCCCACATCAGTCCAGCGTGAGTGTAACCCGTAGGCCAAGATTTGGAAGGATCGGATGAAGCAGAGTGACGGAACCAAACCGAAGTACGTTTCCGACATGCACAAGATGAAGCTAGCGCACGGAAGAAACCCTCTAAACCAACCAATAATGAAAGCTGACACAGAGGCGAGATATCCATCGATAAGGTCAAATGGAAATCAAGGTACTGCACGAATCCCAAGTGTGATAATGTATGCTGACGTCTAACACAAGGAAAACCACTCAATCAAAGAACCATAATGATGATCAAATGCTGAGCACAAGGTCACCTATCAATGATGGAAATAGGGCCAGGGTGCGGCTCTAGGTTTACTCTCAGAACAATATGTCGTAGTCGATGAGATACAAACTCGCCAGCAAGAAGTCAATGGAGACCTTCTCAAACCAGCACGAGCAAAAGACCAAAACATCTTATGTGATAGAACAAGATACTGACAAGACCGGGAAGGCGGACTGAAATAATGAGTCAATAGACACCGCAGAATGGTCGACTCTGGTTAGACTTCCCTTGAACAAAAGCACAACTCGTGATGACCATGGCAGTAAAAATGACACTGTATAAGTCTATTATGCAGGAGGAAAAAGCAAACTCTCCATATGATTGGAAGAGATAACCAATCGGGGGAGGACTGAGCAGTGAAACAAGGCAAAAGCTGAACCTAGGTCAAAACTAAAACCATCCCAAATGAAGGAAATATATAAGTGTATGTGCTTTGTTCAAGGGCGACAAACTAATACTGTACTGCCATAAAATTATGCAGTAACATCCCGTTCCCGCTCTTTTTGTTATATTTTATTTTTTTGTCTTTTTCATATAATAAGCTTGAAAAAGAATAAAAGAATGCTATGGTATAATGGATAGAAAAAGTATCAAGAAACAGATGCACTAGTTCCTGGGATAGGAACGATCCTATGCTCAATGCAAGGTGGTGGAAACTGGTAAGCGATACTCAAAGGAATGTTCCATCCATGGGTAAAAAGGGTGTCAAGTCGTGATAGCTAAGTGCATGCAATGGTTAACTTGTATAGACAGTCAAGGTCAAAAGATGGCTTAAACATCGAGTCCAAATGAAGCCGGCTAAAGGCCAGGATAAACAAGTAGCCAGTATGCAATGCAGTAGTACAACTCAACAACACCAGGGAGCCTCTAGGGTAATAGCCAGAAAAATGATAGTGAAGAAGAAGAAGAATGAAGCTTCAACACATAAGTCATGGTGGGACTAAAGAGGACTCCCGAGCCTACATAAAACGCAGCATGGGCAACAAGTGATAGCAAGGAACTAACTAGGAAGCCCATGTAAAGGAAGGCTCTACCACCAAGTCATGATTAAATAATCGACGAGTGAAATGGGTGAAATACTCATGACCTGATGGGATCGACCCTATGGCAAGTGATCAGAATGGAGGCTAGTATGCAAAATGCAACGGAAAGTGGATTTCCTAACCTATATGCCAGTGAAGATCATATACCTGCCATGACAGGTCAGCAGTCATGGATAAAAAACCGGAAAAATCTCAACTTCATCAAAATGTACCTGAAAATATACCAATCTGGGCACTTACAAGCATCCAGGTTATGCAGCTTAAGATAGATTGAAAAAATAGGCATAACAAATTTTTGCAAAAAATTTTCAATTTTTGGGCATAAATACACATGTTACCTCACATTTGGTTCATTGTTACTTGCTGATTTGGGAAAAAGAGCTCTGGAGAAAAACCCTCTTTCGTCAAAACAGGAGCAACCAGTGATCAAACTTTGCCGAATCAATTAGGTAAGCTCTTAATCCATCATTATTATCAATTTTGTCCATTAATAGAGTTAAAATTCGGAAATTTCACTATAGAAATATTTGTTTTAATTTAGGACGCTGCGCATATGCGGGTTCATATGGACCAAGCCACGTATATACGCAACTGTGTACAGGGTAAGTCGCGTATGTGCAACCCGAAATGTAAAAAAGCATTTCTAATGGAAAAATGAATGAATTTTTTCAGGATGACTATCACCTGGAGGGAACGTGAGCATAGTGCAATCAATAATGAAGTAATGCAAGATCAATTATCGCTCAATATCCTCTGAAATTGTGGATTGCTCAAAATTTTCAAAATGCGAAATATGAAGAGTAATGTCCGGTTGCTCGAAATGCTAGTAAATTATTGGGAACCGGAGGAAAATTGCTTCGTAATAGATCAAATGCCCATACACATAGAGGTAGAATACATCTACTTCATTACTGGACTCTCACGGAGGGGAGACCCAGTAGATTTGCACAGCAAGCCTTTGGGAGGGCTTACTGTGGATGACTATGTCCACGTCTATTGTGTAGAGGGGTCCAAGAAAGTAGGGACTCAGATTGCTATAAAATATTTGAGAGATCTACACATGAAAAATCTCCTATTCACCATTGGAAAGGTAGCAAGATCTGCTTCCTTGCATCAGGCATCCAGGACTCAGATGAGCATAGTTGTGGAATGCCTAGCTCACCTGTATGATTGGTGTACAGCTCTACTAATGAACATGAAGCAACAACTGACTTCCATCAGAAAAGAAAAAACAAAACATTTCGGGTATGGGACCATCTTGATGACATTATTCTTTGAGAAGATTCCTGGGCTTCGACCCAAAGTGATCTCTTCCATCAACAGCCCAAGAGACCCAAGAATTGCCCGATGGGTAGATCTGATGAAGAGACTGGGGGGAAGTGAAGTTCCCCGAACCACCTGGGACGACGAGTTCTTCCAATGGTGGGGAGAACAAGTCATCACCATGGAGGACTACCCCTATGCCAGGATGGATTTCCACGGTGATCCAAACCTCGTCCTTCCACCTGGCGCGGCATGGGGCACAATCGGTAAGAGTGCAATTTTTTAATTATATGATTTTTTTGGATTTTTTCAATATATGTGAAAAAAAAGTGAAAAAAAAACATGTTTTTGATTGGATTCAAAATGACTTACAATATTATGATGATCATGATACAGATATTGGACCAGTCCATCCTGAGGGCTACCCACGGCATAAGCGCCGCAGAGGCGAGGCGGATACTGTAGACCCAGACAGGACCCTCCATGCTGTACAGAGGAACTTGGAGGGTTTAACTCACCAAGTGCCTATGGCTGCAGTGGAAGATCTACCTGAGGCCATCCAGAGACGGGTAGTAGGAGTACCATGTGACTGGGTACGATTATTCCACCGAGTCGCCACTGCGATCGTGTTCTATAGGAACACGAATTTTGGGCAGGGACCACATGAGTAGATAGATATGATTACCTGATGACTGTATATTTTTTGATACTACATGATCAGGCATAAGCCCTAATTTTGTATGACTTATGGATCCAAATTTTGTCTAGTTTTTTTTAACACTCTGATGAGATATATATATACAGCGATTTATGATGTGATGTGACAAATGTATAAAAACTGCATGATGCTTTTGATAATTAAATTTTAATGTATGGAATGATTAATATGCCAATCAATTGCTTGATTAGCTAATGAGTTTGCCATCCAATTGTTTGCTCGAGGAATATGAATGAATGTTAAAAATTGAAATGATCTTTGTAACAAACGTACCCTCAAAAACAACCGAAGTAAAAATGGATCTCGAACCTGATAAGTATTGTTCAACTGTGACACCACCAGCTGGGAGTCCAAGAAAACTACCAACGAATCAACACCCAAAGATATTGCCTCCGAGAGTAGATAAATAACTGCAATGTACTCTACTATATTATTGGAAGCAGGGCCAATGCAGACTGCTCTTGATACTAACAACTGACCGGATGGATGATGGAGCACCCAAGCCGCGGAAGCCAAGTTCTGGGTGTGTCTACTAGCACCATTGGCGAAACCATAATGACTCATGACATTTGACACAACCTGCCAAAGCAGATAAAAAACATCACCATCACCTCAAAGACCTAAAAACCAGTTATGTACAAAATAAAACTACTAATATACAAAAGTAAGATGCTAGGCCGAAGCCTAGGCATAATACCTTTTCAAATAGAGCCCATTTCTGGGCTCCGGCAACTCATTTCCTTCAAAATCAACCAAGGTATATGCTCCTTTTTTAAGGAATTTTTTAACGATGAAGGGGCCATACCACATAGACTTAAAATTTCTTGTGCCCAAGGCATTCTTCTCTTGGGCATAGACCAAAACGAGGTCGCCTTCCAAGAAAATCCTAGGTTTGACCACCTTATCGTACTAAACTTTGACTCGTTTCTTATGCGCCTCATTCATCATGGCAACATCTCGACGCTGCTCATCAAGATGTTACAGATGAAGGAGATGTTCTTCAAGACTAGAAGTGTCAGGAAGAAGCTCAACAGCTAACTTAAGAGAAGGAATCTCACATTCAATGGGAAATATGGATTCCAGCCCGTAAACTAGTTGAAATGGAGTAAAGCTAGTTGCAGTTTTCACTGACATCCTGTATGCCCAAAGTGCAGGATACAACATGATATGCCAGTTGGATCGAGCTTTATTAATTTTCCTTTGAAGAATGGTCTTCAAGGATTTTTTCACGGCTTCCACTTGCCCATTAGCCTGAGGATAATACAGAGATGAATGCTCCTACTGGAAACCTAATTTTAGAGCCAACTTAGCCATCATGCTATTCTGAAAATGACTGCCATGATCAGTGACAATCTCTCTAGGAATACCAAAACGAGCAATAACCTGGTTGAAAAGAAAAAGAGCTATTGTCTCACCATCATTCCCAAAAGTAGGCATAGCCTCGACTCACTTCGTAAAGTAGTCTACTGCTACAATAATGTACTTGTGACCTTTAGCCGACGGCAGGTTACAAGTAGTATAATCAATACCCCACTTTGTAAAGGGATCGACAGTAATGACTGGAAAAAGCAGAGCTGGATGAGCGCGCATTTTTTGAGTATAGACTTGACACGGATGACACTTTTTGACCGACTCCATACAATCTTTGAAAATTGAAGGCCAAAAGTATCCAGCATGCAAGATTTTTTGGGCTGTAGCAAGCCCAAATAAATGACCACCACAAGCTCCACTGTGGAAATCATTCAGCACAGCCTCAGCTTCTTCGAGAGTTAAGCAACATCTCAGGATTGAATCAACCCTTCGACATTATAAATCATCACCAATAATCAAGTAATTTTTAGCCAAGTGACGCAACTTACGGCGCTCATCTTTCGAAAAAGTAGAGGTAAACTTCGCAGTCTAAAGATACACAATGATATCTCCATACCAAGGATCCTGTGGAGAGATGAGAAACAAATGTTCATCCCAGAAGGATTCATCATAGACTATCTCTTCTCCACAAGGCAACTCATAGATTAATTCCGCGAAAACTAATGATTTCTTGGACTTGGCAGACATAAACTGAAGATCAAATTCCTGCAAAATCACAATCCATCTATTGTATTTGCCTCCATTCACTCGCCTACTGAGAACAAATTGAAATGGATTGGCTGCTGCCAAAACATAAGTTTTTCGTAGAAGAATATAATGTCTGAGTCGCTGCACAACATGAATAGCTGCTAAAGCTATCTTCTCTATCGGAGTATACCGGAGTTCAGGTCATACCAAGCCTCGACTAAGATAGTATATAACATGCTCTTCCAGAGCATCGTCCTCCTGAACCAGAACCATACCAATGGTAGATTCTGCTGCTGCAAGATACAAAATGAAATCCCTGCTATAATCAGGAGGACTCAATATAGGAGCAGAGGTTAATGCTTTTTTCAAAGCATCAAATGAGTGATGAGCGAAGTGATCCCAAAAGAATGGAACTCCCTTCTTCAACAATCTCATAAATCCTTTGGTAACTTCAGCATAATTTACGATAAATCTCTGAAGAAAATTAGCTTTTCCTTGTAGACTTTGAAGTTGACGAATAGACAATGGGGGAGGCAACTGAAGTATTGCCTCAACCTTGAAGGGATCTACCCTAATCCCTTCTGAAGACACAATGAATCCCAATAACCGACTGGATGTAACCACAAAAACACACTTGTTCGGATTCAACCTAATCTTGTAGAAATGACATCGTTCAAATACTTGACGGAGGTGAGCAAGATGATCAATTCTCTTTCGAGAATGAGTAGCTAAATCATCCAAATATGCCTCGATAATATGTTTGATGTCGTGGAAGGCATATGACATGGCCCGCTGAAAAATAGCCCCAACATTTTTAAGACCAAAAAGCATCTTCTTGTAAGCAAAAGTACCCCAAGGAAAAATAAAGGCAGTCTTATGCTGATCTTCAGGACGGATAGTAATTTGATTGTATCTGAAGAAACCATCCATGAAGGATAAAATCTCATTATCGGCACATTCATTGATAATCTGATCTATAAATGGTGTGGGGTAATTATCTTTTGGACATGCTTTATTAAGGTCTTTGAAATCAATGCAAACTCGAATCGTTCCTTGTTTTTTATCCACGGGAACAAGATTAGAATCCCACTCTGTCAAAGGAACAAGGAAAATAAATCTCGCCTTGAGCAGCTTCTCCACATCGGCTTTGATAGATGCAGCCTTTCTAGGATTGACCGGACAAAGTTTTTGCCTCACTGGCTTAGCATTTTCGTAAGTCTTGATCTCATGTTGGACAATAGATGGATCTATACCAGGAATTTCCTCATAAGAGCAAGCGAATACATCCCTAAACTCTTTAAAGAGATCGGTGTAAATCTAAATCTCTTCAGGGGAACATTCAGCTCCGATGAAGACGTTTTCTATAACATTGGTATCCTTGGAAATGTTCACCAGGATAGTTGGAGAAATCACAACCATGTTCCCTTCAGCATATACCTGTGTTGGTGCCAAAGGGTTCAGGACTGGGTGAACAGGACTAGGAGACAAGGACTTGTAAAACTTGACTCAACTTCTCTCAAATTAGGTAAAAAGTAAGACCAATGATGCAAATTATCCCACGGTCTATCTATACCAGTCATAGCTTCCAGGATGGCCTCTTCAGATGGAAGGGTGGTATCAAGGCAATCCTGGGCAGAAGAAGAACTAAGTGTCCAAGCTGGAGCCACATCGCCATCCAACTCCTCCGGAGAAAGAGGAGCTGGAATGGACTCTGCAGAGTCAACAATAGATTGATAAGAAATCTCAGCTGCAGACATTGGAAATGACATTCCACCCACTTGACCTTTTGCTAATGTGGAGGTAGGGGAAGGTAAGGTCCAAGGGTCCGAAAAATAATGAGTTCTGAAGAACTCTCTTCAAATAGGAGCCCTGGAGGATGAAATTGCATTTATATGAATGGTAGGAGGTGGAATATCAAAAGTACCCATCAAAGAAGAATACATTCCAACCCCTAAATTCTCAACAGGCGGCTTGGAATTATCCAACTTTGGAATAGTTGAGTCAGTAGATGCATTCGGGTCTACAGGAGAACAGTCCAGTTGATCCACTGTAACAATTCTCCCTTCGTGAGGGAAGCAAATAACCCGAAATAATGAGGATGCAATGGCATCCATCTCATAAATCCAGTTTCGCCCCAACAAAAGGTTGTATTCCAAGCTTGCATCAACTATCTCAAGCTCTATATTTATAGTTTTTCCCCCAACAAAGATGGGAAAAGATGGGATAATACCATGCGATCTGTGAGAATGACCATCAAATGCAGTCAGAAGAGTAGCAGATGGAATAGTTGCGGGAGATCCAATTCCCTTCCAGCATGCGAGAGACATCACACATGTGGAAGTGCCCTCATCAACGACTGTTCGAAAAATATTGAATTTCCGAAACGACGATTTGATATGAAAATCCATATGATGGGGGAGTCTCTTTTTAAAATTAGACATATCGAATGTAATCACAAGATATTTCTTTGGATCGACAGCCCCAATAGAAGTGAGAAGAGCACTGCGCTAAGTTGGACAAGACTGGAGCACCTCAAGAGCCGACATGGCACAAGGACTCTGCACCGGATCTTCCACAATAGAGTAGTTCTAGGCAGCCCTGGAATTTGGATTAATCCTCGTATTCTTGGTAGATTCTTTTGGCATCCGAGGTATAGGCTCAAAATTAGGCTTCGTAATATGAAGCGGCTCAGTACCATCAGGAGCACCCTTGGCTTTCGAAGACTCATCTTCACCATAATCACGGGATCTCGTGGCGATATCCACATGAGCACTCATCATGTATATGTTTGATGGATTTTCCCCTTCCTGTGTGCCCCCAGAGGAAGCCCCAGTATTTTGATTCGCGCCAACAACTAGTTGTTTCCCTTGGGGAAAAGGGTTTTTCAACGCAGCCTGGGAACTAGAAGAACCCTGCTGAGCTAACAAGCGCTGCGCATCCTAAATTTTAGGGCAAAGGTGAGTAATATGGTCTCCATCACATAACTTGCATGGAAACTTCACTTTATTTTTATCCTTTGGACCCTCACCAACATGCTCGTTGGATTTATTTGCATTACCCTTCCCATTCTTGCCCTTTTTTTTATTATTGTTCCGTTCCTTCTTCTTCCCTTCGGATTGTTGATTTTCTTTAGGGTTAGAAGTCTGAATGGCATTTACCGACAAATATTGAGAAGGCGATGACTCAGCAAGCACAGCCTGACCATAAGAAGCAGATTGTATAGACAACTCCTGCAATTGACTAAGCAGGTTAGCTGCACCACTATTGATCGACCCTATAAGTCCTTCACCATGAGGACCAGGTTTGGTTTTGGATATGTCTAATTTGGAGCAAGGAGCATTAGGCAAATATTTATGAAGGACACCAGACTGAGAATATATCAATTCAAGCTGTTGGGCCCTAAAAATAGCCTTCTCCTTAGAAAATACCCCTGAGAGGGATACATCCTTAGAAATATCTGCCTGCAGAGATTTCAAAAACCATTCCAAAAGAAATTCTCCTGGAATATAAGCTTTAATAAGCCTCTTCCTTCTCCGCCATTCCTAAATATGATCAGAAATGTGGGTTGCATCATCCTGCTTAAAATTATCTATGAGTTCAGTCCCAGCATCATAACAGACAGGAAACTGGAAATGATTTTGAAATATAGTAGCCAAATCTCCAAAAGTAGCAAAACTGCCCCTAGTTAACTCAATATACCACTTGGCAGCGTTTCCAGTCAAGGTGCATTGAAACAACCTCAACCTAATCGAATCCTCGATCAGGGAGTTAGATGAACACCATAAATGGAAAGTGGTGATATGATCAGTCGGGTCCTCTCCATTCTTGCCTTCAAACTTTGGAATGTCTGAAGGTAGTTTGGTAGGAACCAGAGGCCACCCCGAAATATATCGGATCGGATCATTCGTCAATTTCGACAAATCTGGCATGTTCAACGTTGCCAAAAAAGGTAAACGAGGAGGAGCCTGAGGATTCCATCCTTGGTGGGATGAATTCCCCACATTCTAAAAAGAATAACCTGGATTTGATGAGGCACCAGGTTTCCAGAAAGAACTCATAGAAAATGTTGGGCCATAAGACCCAGAATTTGGAGAAGGACCCCCTCCCAACGTAGAGTTACCATAGACCAGACTAGTTCCCCCCCCCAAAGTAGTGAATAAAGAGGAAACCCCCTGGTAGGGGTTCCAAGCGTTCAAAAGAGGGGAAAAAGTCTGATAAGTACTCGACGAAGGGAAAGAAGCATTCCCTTGTTGACCAGCGAGAAAATGATTCCCTGCCCCCACTGCTGTAAATATAGGGTTCCAACCTGTAAAGGTAGTCGAACTCTGACCTCCAGACCAAGGGTTAAAACTTTGAGTCTGAGAAGTAAAAGGAAAAGACCCTAAGGAAGGATTCGAACTAGGAATATGCCCACTTCCGAAGGGGAACCCTTGAAAAGAAGCTGACCCACTAGCCATGGAAGACATGGGTGCAGACGCAGTTGCAGCAGCGGAAAAGGAAAACGAAGGAATCCCACTAGTGGGCATTCCAAAACAAAAGGGACCAGATTAAGAAGCTTGTGCTTGGGTGAAACCAGAGCCAAACATAGCAGTACTAGAAGAAATCGAAGATATAGCAATTGTGCCTCCTCCTTCTACTGAAGCAGGAGTCTAAATGCCTGCAGCACTCACAGCCGAAGCCGCGTTCCCAGTCGTGGCCATCGAAAGGTATGAATAGGATAGATAAGGACTTTCTGGTCTTTCTGACTCAGCTCCGATGTACTCAACAACAAATGGATAATCAGGAGGAAGAGGAGATGGAAGTGATTCAGAAAGCTGAGATACTTCCTCTACTTCTACTTCTTCTTCCCGCAGAAATAAAACTCTCGAGGTGAGCGTAGCGCTCCCCTCAGAACCAACACCATAACCAACTACAAAACCTTCAAGTCCTAGCGGAGGATCTCTCTCCGTTGCGTCAGATACCACTGGGTGATATTCACTTGCTATATTACTCCTACGCCTTCTTGAATAAGGCTCAACAGTTTCGGGAGATAACCCCCGAACTCTCCTCGATCGACGAGGCGCTTGATCAGCCACTTTAAAAAATTAATTAGACTCAAAAAATTATAAAGCTAGGCAAGCTAGGATCAAAGAGCACTCACTACAAAAATCCCTAAGATGCAACCAAGCAAGCAGCCTTCAGGTATTTCCACTCCAGGTGATTAGGACCGGACACCAAAATATGAGAAAGCGAAAAATAGGACCTCCCGAAAGTATTCTGGGATAATTATGGCCCAGGCCTACTAGCGAAGGTAATAGAAACAGTTACGCCGACCTCCTAACAACAGCCTTTGTCGGTGCAAGTACCCAAGCTTCGTCGGGGCACCCTCCAGAAGTACTACTGGAAGTGATACGACGTCTGCCTCAGGTACCACGGGTATTCCCCCCTGCAGTCACCTGTGTGGAACCTAGGAATGGAAACTAAGGGCACCAATCCATGTCAGCAGCCGGGCAGAACGGTCTTAAGGCAAGATCCAGTAAATCGGAGAGGGGGTATCTCTCGTCTCAACATTCACTTCCCCTCGCGCTTGAATCTCTAGAGGAGAGCTTTCCCAGTCCACCTAACGGTGTTGGATTTCGCTCATTTAATAAACTTCTATGTTTTAGTTTGAGCGGCCTTGGAGAGTTAACTCTCCACTCACCTAATCCAAGGCCCTACAACCTAGCTAGTTGATGTATGGCACTTAATAAAAAAAAACTTGCTAGTTGTTTTTAAATTATTGCTCTTATTTTAGTTGGATGTTATATTAAGTCAAGGGAATATGGAAATGAAACTCATGATGTTTTATGACACAGAAAATAAATTAATGAAAACCAAACTACATGCAAATGCAGTAATTGCCTTTCGATGAAAAGAAATTTTTGCAGGGTTCTACGAGACTATTTTTCTTTTCAGATATCAAACCTCACACTCGCAAAATTTATAAAAAGACTACAAATGTTTAAGTGCACCTAATGCAAATTAATAAGAGCATGTCAATTCTAAGATACAAAATCTAACAAAGAAAAGAGAAATTTCCACGAATCCCTCAGTTTTATCACTTTTCCGGTTGTCCACAAAGCTAGTTCCCAAATCAGAAACTCTCGGTATAAAGAAACCAAAATATGCTCGAAATAAGAGAAAGAAACCAATGAAAATTCCCTTCCCAAATCAAGTCAGAAACCGAAGGTAAGAAATCTCAACAAGGCTTCAAAAGATGGAAAGAAACCAAAACAAAAATGCAAAACAAAGGCAATGGAAAAACAAAATGTTTTTGAGCTTTTGAATTTTATAAAAAGAAGACTTCAAAGAGACCAAGAAAACTATCCAATTACCAAGCCAAACAATCTCCAAATTTCAAGAAAAACTCCAAAAGTGATGCTCCAAATCTTATAGTGCCACTTAGTAGCAAGATTTATACGATCAAAATGAAGACAAGAAACTCAGTAACTCAGCCCAGAAGAATTGCAACAAATAAAACTTCAAAGACCCAAAAATGACTCTTCAAAAATTGCAACAAGACCTAGTCAAATGAAATCAAGAAAACCAACCGAAAAGCAGGAAAAAATTAAAGTGCAAAGCAAGACATAAAGTTAGGAAATAGCATATGAGTAGAAGCTCTCTGACCTGATTAAGCAGAACAACCAAGAATCCCCAGAAAGAGATCTCGGTACTCGAACCAGAAATGCAAGCACTAAAAAAAAAAATATTTACCAAATGAGCCAGTCTTCAACTGAACAAGAGAGAAAAAGACTAATAACCACCTTCAACACAATCTAGAGACTAAAAGGACACTGCAGGAACAGGTCCCCATAAGCAGACAAGACCAAAAAGTCAAAAAATAAAAAATAAAAAATTTGCCCAGGCATATGCTACTTAGCAATTTTGCAATAAGCGTGCATACACGACTGTGGAAAAGGAAAAACATGTATACGCGACTTCCTTTAACCAAACCTGCGTGTATACGCATTTTTGTAGAGGAAAAATAGCATATGGAAAGGTAAATAATGAAAAACAAAAATGATCAAGCCTGGCTAAAGAACCAGGTCTTTAGTCAGACTAAGAAAAAACTAACTCGACTGGAAATAATGATTAAAACTGTTGGAAACCTTTAAAACAGCTGAAACCACCCAACAGGGGAATCACAAGAATGCGATCCCCAGTGGAGTCGCCAGTTCTGTTTCGGGAAATAACTCCCTAGAGGTCGTTGGGTCAAAAACCTCCACAGATCAGGGCATGCTATTCAAGAAGGACTCACACAACCACACTCGTATCCTAAAAACTAGATAACATCGATTGTAGAACTCACCCGTAGATCCTACATTTTATGTAGATCCCACGGGGTCCAAACACCCAACAACCCTTCTTCCTCTTCAACCTGGAAATCAAGAAGAGACATGCACAGAAATCTAGCTGTACAGCATATATCTTTCCTAAATATCAGTGTAATCCATGTGAAACATCATATAAACAATAATAAATGCTTAATTAACAATCTTTTCACATATGCAAGCAGATATTAAAACGTGAATTCGGGAACAAGATGGTTCTTCTTCATTACGAACAACATGTACAATAATAAAAAGGTGGAGAGATCACCTGAATCCTTCCACGATCTTCGAACAGACCGTCATCTGGATCCGTCCCGCCCTTGCCTCACTAGGATTATTTCAAGACTTGTGCACACGAAATGACATATAAGCTGATGAACATCTCCAGGAAACAAGGGTTTCCTGTAAAAATCTGGGAAGTGCAGGAGGCACGGGAAATCAGACTTGAATTTGAGCTCCAACAGAGTATAATGTCTATAATTTTCTCTCTCGCTTAGGCCATGCACATGAGAGGCTTTTATACTCCCTCAAAGTAGTTTCAATCTGTTAGAAACAGTTGGCCACGGGCTGGGGTGGTTGAATTACTGGAATAACCATCAACCCAGCCTTGAAAATAGGGATTTTTATATATTTTTTAATGATTTTAATGGCATATGCGGAAAAGTATCTATGGAATCACGTATACACGCAGAAAATTCTGGGCATACCCGCGTATGGGATTTTAAACACTGCTTTTTATGAACTTTATTCAAGCCTGTGGGAATGGGTTCCCAAGGCCAAAGAGACAATCATGAATCACATGAGGGTGAAAAATGATGCTATAACAAAGCTTTTATAGATGGAGGAAGGGAATTTGGGATCCCTATAATCATGGGATAGTTCTTATCTCTTAGGAAGGTTCCATGAGAGGTGGAAAACCACTTCCTATAGATGGAGATCTGGAGCCAAACCACTCAACTTCTTTTGATGATTCATTCTGGATTTTGTTAGAATCAAAATTCCACCATTTATTTTTAAAAAGCATTCCTTAATAGGCTTGGCATGATTGAAACACAGGGACAGAGCGCCAACTGGCGCACCCTCTAGTGTGGATTTCCCCCATTGGCGCAAGGGATGAACTCGCTAGTCACGCCAAGGCTAAAACATTTGTTTTTAGGGTTTTTCAGAGGAAATGTTCTTCAGAAGAATGTTTTTCCTTATGCAAGAGGATGCCATGAAGGTGTTCTCAGGACATTTTACTGTTCACAGGTCACGGGAATAGTCCTCCAATGTACGGGACAAGGGATTGCAGGGACGGTGACAAAATGCTATGTAACAGATGCCCCCTAAAGCATGAGGTCCAAGAGAGAGGGAGGGGTGAAATGCTTTATGAGAACGTTCCCAACTGAAAACATTGTCGTTGGAAGACCTACAAATGCAAATACAACTGATATCTCTGATACATGATATGTGGTATGGGTGCAACCATCCATAATAGAGTGTACAATAATCAGGATCCAAGGTATGGACGTAGCCATCCAGCAAAGAAGGATCAAAAAGTAGACTCAGGTATGGTCGCAGCCATCCAATCAAATGAGTCATGTAATGATAATCCACAAAGAATCTGCAGCCTGGATTTTATCAGACAAGAGTCAGGGTCTTGCGCTCCATCTCGACCCGAGTAGAGTACAAGTCCAAGCATGCAAATAAGTGAGCTGAAGTCGAACATGCAAGAACATTGTCTAATTACCAGCCAATAATGATAGCTGTTAATAGACGTTAGAGGAACCACCAATAATGAAAGTGTCTCTCAAGGTACAATAGGTACAATCTACGGAATGTGAACAGTGAGTTGGCATCGAACACCCACAAAATCATTCGATCGAAAGCCAATAATGAAAACCTTGCGTCGAGTACGAAGAACCTACCATTGAGGCATGCAGGCTCCAAGGTACCTGAAGGGAGTCTCTAGATCAGCTTCCTGGATAGTGAGCTGAAGTCGATAGGAAGTGACCTTGATCGAAGGTGGGCCATAGTGTTTCCCACATCATCGACGCGAGACAGGGGAACATGATTTTTGTGAATCAAGATAAATAGAGAATCAAAGGGAGGTTGAAAACTACAGAGGCCAACTTCTCTTGAACATATCGGCAGCACAACATTGGATTTGGTAGTATTTGACATCAAAGGATCTGAGGTCATGGTAACGTGGCAAAGAGTAGATGAGCGGTCAAAAGAGATTACCCAAACCCACAAAGGCAAGCAGATAATGAGATGAGATGTCCCCAACCCAACACGAATGCAGACAAGTGCCATGTTCAAGAGCGACATACTGCCGACACGACTATAATACTGGTTCCATTTTTCCCCACCATTTCTAGCAAGTACCCCAATTATTTTTGGAAACAAGCTTGAAGGGGATAGCATATGCTTGCGATATAAGTTTGTCCTTCGGACAAATCCAACCTAGTAAATTTAACGAGCCCTAGGAAGGAGGAACTTGAGTAACGTCATTACGACGGAGTCCGATGTCATCAGTTTTTAACGAGTCTGACAAAGGAAGAACTCGGCTTATTTTCACGTTTAGAGAGTTTGAAAATATGTCGAAAAAGAAAACTCCAGTGGTCCCTTTTCATAGATATTCCCACAAATCCGAAAAGGTAGTAAACTATGTCTGGGAGAACCTCCTAGTCGTCATAGGCTAGGGTATTCCTTTTTCGTAAATAACCTATCCCAACCCGAAAAAGGGGTAAACATATACTGGGTAGAAGTCGTTTCGTAACCAATTTAATGAGCTCAAAACGACAAGTGACTCGGCAATATTTTCAGTTTTAGAGAGTCAGAAAAGAGCTGAAAGGTGACTCCAGTAGTGAATTTTTCATGTTTTTACCGAGTCCAAAAAAGTATAAAATACAACTCGTGTCATTATCCTAATCACATGAAAACCTGTCGCTACACAAAAAGCAAGTGTAAAACCCATTTTTCGACAAAAATATGATAAAATATAAGAAAAATAAGTCCCAAAACCTAATTTTGATTTTCAAAAGTTATAAATATTACGAATAGTAAAAACTTATTTACTTTTACCTTTTTACCTCTTTGCAGAGCGATAGTGAGCCATTTCCTTTGCGTTCTTGCAGTGATGATCGTGGACAATCCAGTGCACTATTCTAGATCCCGTCTTTTCCAGGTAAGAGTCACTTCCATTAGCCATTTTTTAAGCCATATTTCATAGCTTTTAACTGTCATTTGGTGTCCCTGAGGGGAGGAATTGAAAATTTAGGGCCTCCGCGGTTGGCGCGGGTATCCGGCACGGACCCGTGCCAACTGACCCTTTTTCACAAAGGGATCATGCCAGGTGGCACGACTATCAGCAAAACAGCCGCACCAACCACACAACCTAATGTTCCGCTCAAATTTAACAAAAATGGAGCCAATTAATTGTTATTTGAAATGTCTAAGGGATATTATAATGTGCTTATTATCAATTTGATGCAGGTATAAAGAAAAATGGTAATTTAATGGAAGGAAAGAGAGCACAGTGAGGAAGACAAAATGGAAATGGGGAATGAGCAGTGTATGAATGCTCTCTGCAGCTTTGGTTTGAAAAAATTCTTCCTAAGGCCATGTCTCTGGGCTCAGCCCAAACTATTACAATATCTGGTTAGCATCTGGGATAAGGATGAAGAAAAGTTTAGACTTCGAGATCAAGTGCTTGAGCTCGAAGTGTCAGACGTGTACTTTATCACTGGACTGTCATGCAGAGGTCCAGTACCTATCTTGACTAGCACCAGGCCTTCTGGTGAAAAAATGTCGATGGTCATGGAAATGGTGTGCCTAGGGGCACAAAAGGGATCAGGTAGTGGAAAAGTCGACATTTAGACTGTTCCTGATCTAGCACTCAGAGTGGTGCTACATACTATTACGCGGGCTGCAGGGTCGCAGGCACTGCACGAGGCTACCAAAACACAACTCCTTCTGGTGTCAGAGTGCATGAACCCAATAGTATTTGATTGGGCCATAGCCATAACTATGAACATCAAATGGAAATTGACCAAATGCAAAAAGACCAAATTGAAACAGTTTGGGTACGGGTCAATCTTGGTATTGTTCTTCCTAGAATGATTACCTATATTCCAGGGCCAAGAGGCCATAGTCTCGGATCCACCATTGAGAGAGCCATGTATGGCTTGATGGGCAGCATTGATGCCTAGGGCAGGGGGCAGCCAACAGATGTCATGGCGGCCCGAGTTCTTTGGATGGCTCTGACGATAGCTTATCGTCGTAGAGGACTAGTCCTATGCAGACACTGATTTCACTGGAGACCCAGACCTTCCGCTCCCGGAAGGAGAGGACTGGGATGAGGAGCTGGGTAAGACTCTTTTTCATTTTATGATTTTTATGATTTTTTGGTATACACACATGTTATAACAACTGATCCTATATGTATGCAGATGTTGGCCTAGAGAGGCCCACCGGGATGTCACCGATCGCGAGGAGGACCCCTCTCGCCTATGACCCTCAAGGTGAGGAGGGCAAGGGGGACAAGCTTGTACAGAACTTAGAGGGGATTTCCCGTGGGGTTCCAAATTACGCTCGCCTAGCTGATGTCCCTATGGCTTATCAGAGGCACACCGTAGGGGTGCCGAGTTGCTTCCATCGCTTACTGAGGTGGTTGGTGCGGGCAGTAACGTGCTACCATGAGCACCATGCCGATTAGTCGCCTAGGCTTTTATTTGCATATTTTTGAGAGACATGTCATCTCCAGATGTAACTGACACAAAAATGTATATTTTTGGTTTTATGTGATGCACACGTTGCAAAACACTCGACATATATATATATATATATACATCTTATTTTCTACATGGATCTTGTCCACATATGATGATGTTTTTATATGTTATGCGAATGTCTAATACAATGTTATCTAATGTATTAGCTAAATAATCTGCATAACTAACGACCCAATGGAAAAGTTAAAAGTATGGAAAAGTTAAAAGTTCACAAAATGCATCACACCAACATATTTTATTTTTTCACAAGCTTAAAACACAAATGTAAACTATGCTTGAAGATGGGTTTCATTTTTACACAAGCTCGAAACACAAAGTAAAGTATGCTTGAAAATGACAAGGAAAAATGGGCATGCCCCCAACATAGTGTCTCAATTCGAGGTACATGCCCCCCAAGCTTCAGTGCATATGTTAAGCAGATGCAATGAAGGTTCAAATTACGATATTGAGATCATATCAAGGACTCAAATTGAACAGGATCATGTTTCATTATTTTAATGAGGTTGACACACTTAAAAGAACTGTCCTCAAACCAGCTTGTTTCATTGTTTAGGGAGATTGACACAAGAAAAGGAACTATGCTCTGATAAGCTCAAAGGAGCAGCCTGAGATGCAAACCGCTCGAGACAATTAGACATTTCCCCTAGGCTGGGCATAAATAGGGAACGATGATTCCCATCACTTCACGACAAATCTTTGAGAGACATAGTCTCCATGATAGCTTCGTCAGATGGAAAAACTTCTCTCAAAGGGTCAGGCGAATCTGCATCACCAAGCCAAGGGGATTGAGAATAAACATCAAGTGCCATGCTCAAAGGAGCATTATCATCAGGAGGAGGATCCGATGTGGCAACTATCTCGCAATAATTGATTTCAACTGGGGTTAAAGGCATCGATTCTCCAAAAGAGGCAACCTATTCAAGAGAAGGGACGATCCACAGGTCATCTGAACGGTGTTCGATGGTGGAATGGGAAAAATACCCATGAGAACGAGGTCCTTGAAAAGACCAGGTCCTATACTATCAGGGAGATTAGGGATTTGATCCATGTATGGTAAGTTTTTCTTAGAGGATGAGGTGAAGAAAGACAATTGATCGACAGTGATAATCCTGCCCTCATGTGGAAACTTCAAAAGTCGAAAGAGGGTGGACGGAATGCACAACATGGCGTGGGTCCAAATGTGACCAAGTAGAAGATTGTAGTCGAGTTTGGCATCAACAACTTCCACTTCGACATTGACTGTCTTACCTTGTAATGTGATCGATAAACTCACGAGAACACCCAAGGGTTTTGATTCCCTTCCATCGAATGCCTGGAGAGCATTGGGAGATGAAGTGAGGGCTGGAGAGCCGATGGCCTTCCAGAAAGCAAATGACATAACACAGGTAGAGGCACCTTCGTCCACAATGGCTCTATGAATATTGAGGCCGTTAATGCTGACCTGTATAACAAGGGCAATCTAGTGCGGAATTCGAGGGACGAAATTATCTAGATCGAAGGCGAGAAGGCTAGAATCGGCAGGATCAATTTTGCCGATCGCAGATAACAAAGCTTTCCATTGAGATGGACAACTATAAAGTACTTCCAATGAATACATTGTGGAAGGCGCCTATGAAAAATCCTCAACAATGTTGTAATGCTGAGCAACACGGGCGTTTGGATTATAGGAAGATTTTCAGAGAACACCTTTGGAAGGTGGCCGTACAATGGGTTCAACACTATGATTCTCAATCTCAAGAGGACCAGAGGCAAGTGGGGGAGGAGGGCCATCAACGACTTCCTTCATAGGTACCTGGTGTGATACAGCATAATCCTTCGATCGAGTGGCAACATAAATAGGTGCAGCACCATTCATCATGAAAACCTGAGACCCAAACGGTGCAGATGGTGAAGGCTGCTCGACCATCTGGGTCTGTTGAGATGGAAAAGGTCCCTTAAGAACTGTCGGAGTTCCCTTAGAGCCCTTAATAAGTTGACTAACCTCAGATCGTCTGGGACAATATTTGGTGTAGTGGTCTTCATCGCAGATCAGGCAAGGGTTCTTTGGTTTTTGTTGCGAACCATCATCAGCACGTGGTTTGGACGATTCTGGTTTTGGGGCATCAGATTTGGCTTTTCCTTTTCCCTTCTTCTTCCATTTGGAAGTATTGTCCTTAGGATTGGCCTGGACAGCATTTACCTCCACGGTCTTACCAGAATCTGGAGTAGGCTAAGGAGCATAATTGTTGGAAGAATTCGATTTCTACTTCCCATTGGAAGACTTGCAAGAATTCTGAGAGACGAAACCAATAACACCATCAACCGATGGGGTAGATGGTTCTTTAGAGGTCCCTAGTCATGGGGTATATGTCAAGATATCGTATAACGTGCCGGACTGGGAGTACACTAAATCGATGTACTGGGCATGAGCAATGGCTTGTTCCTCGGTTACACATGCCCCCATAGCAATGTCTTGTGCAATATTGTTGACAAAGGAGGTAGTGAACCAGTGAGTTAGAAGTTGATCAAGAATGTCAAACTTGATCAGATGACGACGACATCTCCACTAGTGAATGTGATCTGAAATATGAGTGGCTTTTTCATGTTTCAGAGATGTCAGGAGATGTGTCCTGGCTTCATAGCGAACCGATAACTGGAAATGCGTCAGGAATTACATAGCTGGAGTATTAAAATCTTGAAAAATACCATAGGGTAGTTCTATGTACCATTTAGCAGCAGCGCCGGTGAGAGTGCACTGGAAAAGACGTAGAAAAATCGAGTCATCTATCCAAGAGTTCGAAGAACACCACAAATGGTATGTCATGACATGTGCTTGGGGGTCTTCTCCAGATTTATCCTCGAATTTAGGACAATCACCAGGCACCTTCATCAGAACCGAAGGCCAATATGGATGATGAAGAATCAGATCATTGGTCAATTTGGACACGTCCGGCAATTCCAATGTGGTGAGAAAAGGAAATTGAGGGTTAAAAGGCATGCTAGGTCCCCGATAAGGACCTGTACCTGTACTCCAGCCTGGTTGAGCATAAATTTGCCCCCATTGATTCTGTCCTAGAGGATTCTGACCATAGGGGGTATAAGTCGTATAATTGGGTTGATATGGCCGCTGAAATCTAGGATACAGGGGTTGATAACCAGGGTACTAATTCTAATTATACGTGGGCCCCGATTGAGAAGTGTATGGATTTGACTGCGGAGTATAAGTATAGCCTAGCTGTTGAAGGTAATAACAAGAACCTTGGGGCGGGTTGTAAATCGGTCGAGACTGACCTTGAATGTAATAGCCGCCCTGGGGTCGAACGGGCTGCTGGTAAGTGGAACCCTGCTGAGTCTGATAAGTCAGGCGCATAAGTGGATTTGACTGTGGCATGGAATAGATCGGTTGCTGAGCAGGGTTAACAGGCTGTGCAGGTTGTCCTGGTTAAACAGGTTGACCTGGTTGTACAGGTTGTCCTGGTTGAATAGGTTGACTTAGTTGATGAAGGACACCAGGTTGCCCTGGCTGAGCAGGTTGGCCTGATGGCAGGAAAGGGTTAGGTTGTGCCTGATAACCAGGTTAACCTATGACGAGACCATAAGATGGCCCTGGCTGTGCAAAATTTTAACCAATTGGAAAATGAGGTTGCTGAGGTTGCACCAACGGTTGAGAAGGATGGGTTTGCCCCCCAAAACTATATGGAGGTCCAGGTTGATACCCCGGTTCCCCTGCAGGTCCTTGAGGTTGCCCTGGTTGGACCACAGGGTGAGGCTGTAGAGGTTCACCTTAAGGATTGTAAGTCTGCCCTTGCAGACTGTAAAATAATCCCTACTGGACCGAAGGTTGTCCCTGTAAGGGTTGTCCTTGCGGGTTGTACGCATAACCTAGCTGGACCGAAGGTTGTCCCTGGAAGGTTTTTCCTTGTGGACCAAAAGCATATCCTTTCTGAAACAAAGGTTGTCCCTGAAAGGGTTTCCCTTGTTGATTAGAAGGTTTCCCAGGTTTGGTAGACAGAAAACCATTAATATACTGATAAGCCCCATGAGCAGGAAAACGAAGGGGGTTGCCTTGCTCATCATATTGATATGGAAATACATAAATCGGGGCACTATCCGCTCCATAATGGGAAAAGTAAGGATGGTTAAGATCTTGAGAGGACTGACCAACCTTGGAGATTGACGGCTGTAAAGACAGCCGATACTCCTCGGGAGAAATATTCTCCGGAATAGCAGAAGCTATATAAACGTCTTCGAGAACTGACGAGGTCCTAGTTGACTGAGTAGTGACAACAAGCGTAGACACAGCCATGTAGACAGTAGGTCTAACAGGTGTCGTTGTAACAAAAGGAGATGCCGTGATAGGCGTCGACGGTGACATCCCTAACGAGGGAATGGTCGGCCTCGTGGATGGAGTCTATAATCCTATAGAGGCAATGGCGGCCATGACCTGACTTAAAGACCTATATCCAGCTGGGAGCGATGGACCAGGTGAATACATAGCAGAAGGCTCGGGGATTTCTTTGGGAGAAAGCTGGTACTCTTCACCAGAAGTAGGAATTCCCTCACTAGAAGAAGAACTGGATGAGTCCATATCTGACCCTGCCGTAAGATCTTCTAAAAGACGATGGGGACTAGGAGGTATGACAATAACCAAAAAGTGTGATCCCGATGTAAGAGGAGGGAAGTGTTCCCCTACTCCAAATCCAAACCAAGCATTGGACAAGGGCCAATTGAAGTCAACTGGTCCTCCAAAGGGAAGTTCAGATATAACCAGTCCCCCGTCGGGAAACTCGGATACAACGGGCTGCTAATGCTCAGTAGAGAACTAAGAGACTTCTGATGAATCATCTATATAAGGACTAGCAGGAGACGAAACTAATGGTTATGCCACTGTGACTATAGAAAAAAAGAGAAAGAGATAAAAAAAAAAGAGGCATGGGCAAAAACCAAGGCAAACAATAACAGGCCGAAAAATCAATCTCTAAATGGGCGTGTGATCGTAGGTGATTAATTTTACCACATTGAAACTGGAAATTTTACTATTTCATGTTTTAAGAGTCTATAAATGAGTAAAATATGACTCTATCACTTTCAATTTGGAAACAAACTTGAAAGGACAAGCGCTTTATGATCTTTTCAAGTTTAAGGAGTCAGTAAAGATAAAAATGACTGCTCTGGTAATCTAGGTAAATGGGTGTACCAGATATCCGTGAACTGCCATATACACCTTGGTAAAAATGAAAGATAAATCAACCAAGGACTTAATGTACATGCAGGTAATCTCCCTGAATTTTGTGTCCGGTGTATCACAGGTAAAAGGCGACAGACTCGGCTTCCTACAGTGTTGTGTAACCAGCTCCAAAAATAGAAGAAAAGAGATATCAACGCCTTAGAAATAAGCCACTTCGAGGGGGAAACCTCCAATACATTACATGAATGAACAGTTCTTGGATGATACAATTTACAAAACCTCCTTTCTATATATAGGAGTCCATGTGGCCATAATGTAATCCTAGTGGGCCACAATGTAATCCTAGCCAACCTAAAAATAGTAATTTAAGGGCACAATAATAACAAAATGGGGGTTACAAGGGTACAATAATAACAATAAGGGGGTTACACTAATAGCAATAAGGGACTATACTGGTAATATAGGGACTTAACATGCCCCTCTCCTTCAAAAAAGTGTTGTCCTCAACGCTTGAGTAGCTCTGGGTGCTTCTGTATAAACTTCTCATCCTCCCATGTAGAATCTTTAGTGGGTAAGTTCTTCCACTTGATGAGATACTCTGAAATTTATCGATTCCATAGTTGTCGAGTTCTTGTTTCCGTGACCGCTTCAGGTTCCAATATGACTTTTCCTTCCTCGTCAAGTTCTGGATATATTGTTTGAACTAGAAGATTTTCACCTATAACCTTTTTTAAGCATGAAACATGGAAAATTGGATGCACTCGCGAAGAAGCATCTTTTGCAACACCTTGTAAGGACCATAGTACTTTTCAATAATTTATTATCCTTCTTAGATTTCTTGAGGGACATTTTTTTGTATGGTTGTAGCCGTAAAAATACCCAATCTCCTACATCAAAACTTCTCTCACTGCAATGTTGATCTGCCTGTTGTTTCATTCGATTTTGTGCCAAATTTAGGTTACCCTTTAAGAGTTGGTGAACTTCTTGTTGATGCTCGATGTGATCTTCCACTGCTTGAACCTTCGAATTTTCCCTTAAATATGATGTGATATATGGTGGATGATATCCATAAAGTGCCATAAATGGGGTCATCTTTGCTGCAGTATGGAAGGAAGTGTTATATCACCATTCAGCGAGAGGTAAACACTTGACCCATTGTGCTTGTTTATCAGATACAAAACAACGAAGATATCCTTCCAAACATTTATTTACTATCTCAATTTGACCATCAGATTGAGGATGATAAGATGAGCTATGAGCTAATTCAGTACCCAAATAAGAAAATAACTCCGTCCAAAAATTTCCAGTAAAAATGGGATCTCTGTCACTCACAATAACCCTTGGGCTTCCATGTAGCTTTTGAATTCTGTCCATAAATGTAGTATCAACTGTACTTGCTCTAAATG
The DNA here is from genome assembly GCA_034641835.2 of Pinus albicaulis. NCBI lineage: Eukaryota > Viridiplantae > Streptophyta > Pinopsida > Pinales > Pinaceae > Pinus > Pinus albicaulis. The sequence continues at coordinate 898,080,741 of CM076584.1, read as the reverse complement.
GATGAGATAATGCGCAAAAGTGTGCATACTTGGTAAGTCTATCAACTACCACCATGATGACACTATTTCCTTCGAACTTAGGTAAACCTGTGATAAAATCCATTGAAATCTCCTCCCAACGTTGACTTGAAATGGATAAAGGTTGTAGAAGTCTCGGGGTCTTAATTGTCTCAACTTTATTCTGCTGGAAAACCAAACATTCCGCCACAAACTTTTGAATATCAGATTTAAGGCCATCCCAAAAAAATTATTTCTTCACCCTATGGTAAGTTTTTAAAAATCCTGAGTGTCCTCCTAAAGGAGAAGTGTGCAATTCGAGAAGAATCTTTTGTTTTCGTTGGGAATTCTTACAAAGATATAAGTGATCTTTGTACCATAAGGAATCATTTTTCCAAATAAATGTATTAGATGTACTAGGATCTTGCTGCAACTTTTGAATGAGTGCCCATACATCTTTGTCCTTCTTCCATTCATCTCTTGCTTCGGTTATCCAATCTGGTTGGATAATAGAAATGGCACAAAGCAATGCTTCCACCTCTTCATTCTTTCTTGAGAGTGCATCTGCAACAACATTAAGATTTCTTTTTTTGTAGATTATTTCAAATTCATAACCCAACATCTTTGTGACCCATTTTTGCTTCTCTTCAGAAGATAGTCTTTGTTCCAAAAAGTGTTTAAGACTATCATGATCAGTTTTTACGTTGAAGTGTATTCCCATTAGGTAAGTTCTCCATTTCTTTAGTGCATGCAGTATTGCTAACATTTCCTTCTCATAAATAGGTTTATGTAAATACTTTCCTTTGATTGGACGACTTTCAAAAGAAATGGGTCTTCCTTCCTGCATTAAAACAACACCAATTCCATTTCCTGAGGCATCACATTCCACAATAAAGGTTTTGTGAAGTCTGGCGTAGCTAAGACCGGTGCTAGGCACATTGCCTCTTTAAGATGTTCAAAGGCCTTAGTTGCTTCAGGAGTCCATGAAAATGCATCTTTCTTCAATAATGTTGTTAGAGGTGCTGCTATTCTCCCATAATTCTTAACAAACTTTTGATAATACCCTGTTAACCCAAGAAATCCTCGCAACTGCTTTATGGTTGTGGGGACTTTCCATTCCTTAATGGCTTTAATTTTGTTAGGGTCTACCTTAACACCCTCGTGAGATACAATATGACCCGGATATTCCACCTCTTGTACTCCAAAGAAACATTTGGATGTTTTTGCATATAATTGTTTCTCCTGCAATAGTTTGAGCACCCTGTCAACATGTTCAACATGATCCTTCCAAGACCTCCTGTAGATTAGTATATCATCAAAAAATACTAGCACAAATTTTCTAATGAAGGGTTTGAAAATGGAATTCATCAACCCTTGAAATGTAGAAGGTGCATTGGTAAGGCCAAAAGGCATGACCAAAAATTCATAATGACCCTCATGAGTTCGAAATTCTGTTTTTGGAATATCTTCGGTCTTCATTCTAATTTGATGATATCCTGAATGAAGATCCAACTTGGTAAAATAAATTGCTCCATGTAATTCATCCAATAATTCATCAATCACAGGAATGGGAAATTTTTCTTTAATGGTGAGCTTAATGAGCTCCCTATAATCCGGACACATTCGCCATGATCCATCCTTCTTGTGTACCAATACTACAGGAGCAGAGAAAGAACTTTGACTAGGTTGAATTATACCCGCCTCTAACATTTCTGCAATCATACGTTCAATTTCGCTCTTTTGGAAATAAGGATATCTATAAGGCCTGATGTTTGGAGGAACACTTCCTGGAATCAAATGAATAGCATGATCATGATCATGAATAGGTGGGAGTCCTTTGGGAGTTTCAAACACCTTGGAATGATTGTCCGAGACTTGTTGGAGATCTGCAGAAATAGATGATTTTGATGTTGGAACTTCTAGTGAGCATAATTGTGCAATTACGCCTCGTTGTTATTTCTTTAGAAGCTTTGTCATGACATTAGAACTTATTATCTTTCTCGGCTTCCTTGAAATACCTCATAATTCGACTTCCTTTCCTTCTGAAAAACATTTCAACAAAAGTTCTTGAAAATTAAAAGCTACCATCCCCAAAGATTGTAACCATTGTACTCCTAGTACAACATCAGCACCTCCCATAGGAATGGAAAGCATTGGACTATTCAATACATATTCCCCCATGGTTAGCTTGATATTATGGCATTTTCCAGAGCAATTTATAGTTCCTCCATTTGCCACCATCACTTGACATTCTGGTGCTGGGTATAGGAAACAATTTAATTCCTTGGCTACCTTATAATGAATAAAATTATGGGTGCTACCTGAATCAATCAACACTATTACCCTTTTCTTCTTTATATGTCCTTCTCTCTTGAGAGTTTGAGGAGTGGTAATTCCTGCCAGTGCATTACACGATATGGTCGGATTCATTTCTTCCTCTTCTAGGGGTGGTTCCTGGTGTATATCCTCTTCTTGTTCATTTTCTTCTTCTTCTTCACAATCTATATAAAATAATTTCTTCTCAGCACACTTATGACCTTTAGTGTATTTTCTATCACAACTATAGCAAAGCCCTTTTGCTCTTTTTTCTTCCAATTGTTGTGGTGTCAACCTTGTAGGTTGTGGAAATCTAGGCGTTGAAACACTTCCTTCTTTATAGAAGTGAGTGGTAGGCTTCGTTGTCGCCATAATTTTACATTCAATTTTTCTTGCCAACCTGAATGCCTTCTCCAATGAATCAGGTTCCAAAACATGAACTTCGTGTTGGATGTTATCCTTTAAAGTGCCTATGAAGAGATCAATCCTGTGTTCCTTTGGAATATTAGTTACCCTTATATTCAATTTTTGGAAGTCCTCAATGTGCTCCCCCACTAAACCCTTTTGTTTGAGATTTATCAATTGGCTAAAGAAGGTGTTGCTCTTTGTATCTTCATAATGTGCTATCATTTCCTCCGTAAAAATTGACCAAGTGAAATTTTTTTTACGGGAGCAAAGCCATCGATACCATACAAATGCATTTTTTTCTAAATGTAAAGTTGCAATGCGTACCTTTTGTGTGTTTTTCACATTATGGAGATCAAAATATTGCTCCATCTGTAGTATCCATGTTACAGGATCCTTTCCATCAAACTTCCTCATATCCATTTTTGGAATATGGTGGTTTTTCCTGCCAACATTAGATTTTATGAAATCATGATTAACATTTATTTTGTTCTCATCATGAGTTTCCTCTACTATCTTTTCACCATTAGGAAACATTTCTTGTATCAACTTTGTCAAACCTTCTATGTCTGCTTTTAGATCATTCTTCATGTTTTCCCTTTTAGATTCCATGCCAGCTTCCATGTCATCTATCTTAGATTCCACGTCTTTCTTCAAAACTTCCATTTCATTTTTTGCTCCTCTTTGTGAGAGCGAAATTTGGTGCATTTGCTCTTGTAATTTTGATAGATCATGTTGCAATTCTTCATCTTCATGAGTCATAGTAGAGCCTTATGAAGGCTTAATGGGTGTTGAATTATTTTCACGGGGCAGTTTTTAGAACCCAATACTGATATCTATTCTATAATATGCCCTTGGAGTCAATTCAAATTGATTTTTCAAACAAGACTTATGCAATTCGGAAACAAATACACACCTTTTTCTTGCTTTTGAGGAGATCGATATTGAAATTTGATTATCTCTGTGATTGCGGCTCTTCAATATCTGAAATTCAGCACTGAAGTAGCCCTATGAATTCTCTTTTGAATGCCACAGGTCTGACCTGATTTGGATTCTCCAAGACAAATTTATGTCCAATCTCCCACAATGACCTAATTATGGACTGGTTCAGTAGAGTGAACTTGTATGACTTGCCACGTGCCATTGTTTCATCCTTCACCTCTGAAATTGATAGCCAAGAAACTAAAGTACGTTTAACTGCAACCAATTTTTACGGAACTCCAATCTGATGCTCAGAGAGAGAGTTATTGAACTTTTCCCACGATCACCTCTTTGCGATGAAATTCAAGAGCCTGAAAAAGCACCACCTTCCATAGATCATATCTCCAAAAATATTGCGAATCAAGATCTGAAATGTTTTGACTAGTTTCCTCAGGATTTCAGCTTCACACCCTAAAAATTTCAGATTCTGAAACTTCGTAGAAAAAACGTTATAGCGCAAATGCCACGATGACCTATTTAGGAGCCTGAAAAAAGACCTAACTTCCATAGATCATATCTCTGAAAATATTGCGAACCAAGCTCTGAAATTTTTAGATGATCTTCCTCAGGATTTCGGCTCCGCACCCTAAAAATTACAGCTTCTGAAACTTCGTATAAAAAACGTTATAGCGAAAATTCCACGATGACCTGTTCGGAGCAGCGAAACCCTAGAATCCAAAGCTCTGATACCAAATGTTGTGTAACCAGCTCCAAAAATAGAAGAAAAGAGATATGAACGCCTTAGAAATAAGACACTTCTAGGGGGAAACCTCCAATAAATTACATGAATGAACCATTCTTGGATGATACAATTTACAAAACCTCCTTTCTATATATAGGAGTCCATGTGGCCATAATGTAATCCTAGTGGGCCACAATGTAATTCTAGCCGACCTAACAATAATAATTTAAGGGCACAATAATAACAAAATGGGGGTTACAAGGGTACAATAATAACAATAAAGGGGTTACACTAATAACAATAAGGGACTATAGTGGTAATATAGGGACCTAACATACAGATAAAGGATTGCAACCTAATGGGGTCTCCCTTTATATACGTGACGGTATGGGGAGCACAAGTCCATACTAACGCTGTCTATATCCAGATGGCGAATGACAACTGCTAAGCTTAAAGACGCTGGAACACGTCTCTACCTTAGACTACTAGATGTTCCGTTAATGTTTCAATGTTGCCTTAAGTTAATTCAGTAAATTTTAAAGTTGATCTTCAATTTACATTTCAATTTCAAGGCCCTATCGAATGTCAGATCTCATAAAACCTCTAGATGTAAACTACATGCCACAAAATGTCATTTTGTTCAATGAAGAGCTATCTACAGGAGAGTTGAGAGCTTTCAAATGACAACAAAACGAACACACAAAAACATCCACTACTGTTTCCAATGCAAGCTAATGAAACTAGAAAACTTCTCTCTAGAGTTATATAACACTAGTAATGCGAAAGAGCTTTCAATTTTCACTATGCCAATCAAAATGCAAAAGATTTTGTTTTTGTATTTTTCAATATATTAGAGCAAATGCACTAAATTAATGAAAAACTAATGAAAACACCAATTCAAGAAATGACAAAGAGAGAGCTGAAACAAACAAGTTCACTCAATTCAAATGCACACAATCAAGACTCAAACCGATTATGAAATCCCTCAAAGTGAAGAAGAATCTCGAAAGAGACTCAAACAAATCATGTAATCCAAGCTTGGAGTAACACAAAGCGAGATTGAATGAAAGAGAAGGCAATCACTCAATAAACGCAATGCTTCAATGGGACTGAATAAGACGAATGTGGAGAAGCAAAAACAAAATTGATCGGGCAAGCAAGGACCCAAAACTCCCACGGGAGGCTCAGCACACTGAAGCACCTAGAATCCTTAGGGCTAAAATGAAAAACTAACAGTAAATGTAAAACAACCGAAGGACAAGGGTTAAACACAGTAAAAAATGACTTCAAGGCACTCAATCAATCATAAAAATGATATCAGGACCAAAACTCAATCTCAGAGAGGCTGAAATCAAGTAAACCCTAACACCAAGCAGAGTTGGCACGCCTATTTGGCTGTAATCTACACCAAAAAGGCATTGGCGTGGGGGCTTAACTAGCAACAAGCGCCAGCTAGCGCGAATGTCAGGGGAAAAACCGCGCCAATCGAGTTTACCCTAGAAAAATGATGAAAATGGACAAATAGAGACTAGATCTGGTCTTCTAGTGGCTGAACAGGGGTTAAACACCAACGAAGGTGAACCAGAAAAGTAGACTAATAAATCAAAAAGCCAAAAAAACAACCCAATGGAAGAAGGAAAAACTCTCACTGTTCCCCAGTGGAGTCGCCAAATTGTTGTGGAGTTAAATCCCCTCTGCGAACAGAGGTGATCCTACTAGCCCTAGATTGGGGCTAGAAACAATCGAATCACGCAATGACATTGGTTCCTAGTTATAAGAAAGACAAAGATCACGATAAGTAGCATACCTTAAATCCCATGCTGCTATTGTCGAGGAAGAAGTGGCACTCCTCGTCCCTAGCCTGACAGATCACAATCCTTTCATTTGACACGTCCGGATACCTATACACATGCAGAGAAACGATGGCATACAATGTAATATTAAAAGCATATAACTATATATCAGTCAGAGAGGATATAATTCATTGCATTACATAAAAGAGTAGACACACAAATGGAACCAAAATCATAGTCGCTTATATTATAGATGACAAAAAGGGAGATTACAACCAAATTCTCTAACGCTATGATCTTCCTTCGGTGGGGCTTGTAGCGGAGCATGTCTCAACAAAGCTCATCAGGGATTTGACATAACTCTCTCTCTCACAAGGTTCTCCTTGGCTCTGCTCTTGATCGTCACTAAGCTATCATTTCCTTCCCAAAAGTTCAGCTAGCTTGCAAATGGAGAGGGCAAGCTTTTATAGATGGAGGAAGGGAATTTGGGATCCGTATAATTATGGGATAGGTCCTATCTCTTAGGAAGGTTCCATGAGAGGTGGAAAACCACTTCTTATACATGGATATCCGGAGCCAAACCACTCAACTTCTTTTGATGATTCATTCTGGAGTTTGTTAGAATCAAACTTCCGCCATTTATTTTTAAAAAACATTCCTTAATATGCTTGGCGCAAGTGAAACACAGGGACAGAGCGCCAACTAGCATGCCCTCTAGTGCGGATTTCCCCCATTGGCACGAGGGATGAACTGGCTAGTCACGCCAAGGCTAAAACATCTGTTTTTAGGGTTTTTCATAGGAAATGTTCTTCAGGAGAATGTTTGTTCTTATGCAGGAGGATGCCATGCAGGTGTTTTCAGGACATTTTACTGTTCACAGGTCACGAGAATATTCCTCCAATGTACGAGACGAGGGATTGCAGGGATGGTGACAAAATGTTGTGTAACAATATAGACATCAAGCATCATGTCAATTGAAGGAAATGGGATTAGGTTTACATCTTCAGATAGATTTTCCATTATACTTAATGAATTCAGTGTATTGTGATGGAATGATCTACATTGAATTTGTGTTGTCTATAGTTGAGTTATTTCTCTTTTGGTATCCTAAAGAAGGTATAATGGGCTATGTTCTACCAATTTTTTGGGATATGGGAGCCTGATAGTGGAGAAATGCACATGTAGGATCTGTGGGATCACTCCCACATATTTTCAGGGAATCATGAGCCGATGACCTAGTTATGAGTTGATTATCTAGGTAATTTGTTCTTCATATGGTTCCCTTGAATTACGTTGAGGAATAGGTAGAACACAGTTTAGAAAAACGTATTTGAATGGATTTGTTGTATCCCTTTCTTATGGTTGTTTCTGGGAAGAAATGAAGTTTTTTTATGGTAAGGATGAATACTTGATGAACCCCATCTCTGCATTAGCATGGTCCCATTTCCACAACAACAAACATCAAACTTGACTAGCACATATATTGTTTTAGTGCTCTATGTGTGTCAGGTTGGAAATTTGAACCTGGATTATTTGCATATTGACACCTTGTCCCAACCACCAAACCACATCTCAATGGGTGGGAAACAATGTATTTACTATTTTTCAGTATTTAAATTCATTCACTTTTTTTTCATTTGAGGATTTGATTGAGTAAAGTTTAGTAATGCACATGTATCAATGATTTTTTTTTCATGATTTTTGCAAGGATGAGAAGGGAACATATTATGCATTGGATTTGGCTGGGACGAATTTCAGGGTATTGCGATTTCACTTTGAAGGTGGAAGAATTATGAATCAAAAATTTGCATAAGTTTTTATTCGTTCACATCTAATGTCAGGAACAACCAAGGTAGGTAAAATGCATACCTTTATCACAAACTATTTCTTGTTCATTACCATTATTCCAATATTGTTTCCTTTTAAGCCAAACTAGCTCCCAATAGTGGCCTTTTACGAGTTGAAGTATTTAATGTTTTTTATGTGTTTTGTCATTTCCAGCTTGAATACCATCACTACTTCTTACCTATAGCATAAAATGCTTCTAATAATGTAGAATTTGCATGAATGTCTAGTTATAGTTTTTTGAAGTAAGAATTATGCTTGTATTAATATAATTGAATGTATGCAAGAACTATTTTATTTTATTGTGTCAGAACTATATGTTTTTGTGCAAAATGAAGGTGATGGTTTCCAGACTCCTTCAAAAGTAGAAAGAGATATTGGGTTTACTTTCTCTTTTCCAATGAAGAAATTTTCCATTTCTTCAGGTATACTCATTAAATGGACAAAATGATTTCAAATAGAATACACAGTGAGTTTTACCCCTTAATCCTTGAATCAATGGTTCATAGTAAGGTTTCTAGAATTTCATTCGTTTTGAATTTCTTTATAAGGAAGAAATCAACTTGGTGCACATGCATGAAAATGCACGGTGAAATGTTTTTCACCTCTAATATATTATATTACATGACTCTTAACATTCTTCTTGGATCAGTAATTAACCTGACGTCTATATTTTTTCCTAGAGTGTGCATTGAACATCCCTCAAGAAAGTATACAATTGTTTTTCATCTATACTAGGTTGATAAATATGAAGCATGATCTTTTTATTTGGTTTCTGCTCTATCTTTCATACAAAGATAATTTCCTCAAATTCTTAACTTAGTTTCCTTATAAAATAACATTGAAGCAGTGGGTATTTAGAAATTTTTATGATGTTCTCTCTTAATTTTTCACTTTTATTTTTGAAATAAACAGCGCGAGAGCTTTATTCTCACTAGAATTAGGAAAATATGTAGTTTGTTTTACTCAAAGTCTCTAGAATTACATACTGCTCATGAGACTTGACCTAAAGCCACATAGGAATCTATAAGTGGTGCTCCAAATCTGTTGGGTTGCCATGTGGCACACGTGGCTAGGAAGAATTCTTTAGGGGCCAAATGGTTGAGAAGTATAGCCATATTGTAGATTTACAAAAATTAAAATTTATGTAAGCGTCGATATCTATAATTTTTCTACACTTTCACTTGAGGTTTAAAATCACTTGACTGCATGTATACAAAATATTGTCTAGAAACTAAATTTTTATGAGATTAATCTATTCTATAGCAATTTGGAGCACATTAGATCTTGGTTTAGGATGATTCAAAAATTTTGGGTTTTTCCTCTCGAGTCTTGGGATGTTTTGGGAACAACTTATTAGTTAATAAATAGCTCATTCCTTGCAATTCTATACTTTTTCAAAGTCAATAAGTTAGTTTTGACAAATGGAAATTCAATGTCAGTCATTTTCAAACCTCGTTGATCTTGTTGATTACGTCTTCAGTGTTGAGGCAGGTCTCTTTGCTTGCATGAAAAATTTTACTCGTAACCATTAGGTACATATTGAGTAAATGAATGTAGAGACCAAAGCATAAGGCACGGACCATTTTGCATCTAAAATGCAAGCAGGATGTTCGAAGAATGACAAATTAGGTAATTGACTTAAAGAAGCAAAGTTCACTTAGAATTGAACCTGTATATGCCCAATTATCTCACATGTATATTGATGATGTCAGTGGGCCACTATGAAGAGGACAACATTTTATGGTTCATTTTAACATCTAATATAGACATTTTTCTAGGGTGATATTTGCTTCTAGAAGCTGAACTGAACTTGGACATCAAGCATCATGGCAATTGTAGGAAAGGCGATTAAGATTACATCTTCAGTCAAAGTTTCCATTGTACTTAACAGATTCAGTGTATTGTGAGGGAATGATCTACAATGAATTTGTTTTGTCTATAATTGAGTGATTTCTCTTTTGCTATCCTAAAGTAGGTATATTGGGCTATGTTCCACCAAGTTTCTATGAAAAGGGAGCTCGATAGTGGGGAAATTCACATGTAGGATTTGTGGGAGCACTCCCAAAATTTAGGGAAATTCATGGGGGACAGGGGGATGTTGAGATTATTAGAATAAGAGTACCCATCTCTAAATTTATAAAAATAAATTTAATGATCATAAAATCCCAACAATAACAATTCAACACATGCAAATTCATCATTTTAGCAGTCCAGTTGAAATTCTACAATCATGCCAATCCTAAAATCAGGAATCTGAATTTTGAATGGGATGTGAAATCATTCTTTTTCCATATGAAGTATGATGAGGTTGGAACCATGATTAAACATCCTGAAAAAGTTAACGGTAGTGTTAAAAATTTAAGTAAAATGATAGAAAGGGTAAGATAAAGGAAAAAAATATAAAAAGTAAGATAATGAAGAATGTTGGAGAGCGTGGGAAGCAAGGGATGACTACCATCCCAAGGGAAATGTCCCCATGGAACACTGATACTAGGTTTAGACATGAAAACTACATGTTTTGTAATTAACACACAATCCTGTGAGTAGTTTGTTTGCTAGAAAAAATAGTAGGGGACTAAAGAGCATTAAAGTTGAGTGGTCCAAAGCATGTTTTAGTGGAATTATGCACAATTGACAGCTATGTTTACTTATTCAATGATGTGCATTATCAAAATTTAGAGCTACAAGCAATATAAGCTACGGATGAAAGCATACAGTTGTAAATTTTCTAGAAATTATGAATTTCTATTAACATATGGAATTCACATTCTTTGATTGGACATTTCTTAGAGAGTCAAGTTTAAGTAATCAGATTTGATGCAAAAAACAAAGGTGAACTGTGTGCAATTATGTAAGTAAGTTAGTTTAGAAAGAGAAGAGTTGTAATTCTTCTATATATGGTGACTTTTTGTATGCATATAGAATCATTTTTTTCTTCATTCCTTGAAACAATCAAGTTAATTCACCTAAGCCTATGCAAACAACAATTTAATTGTACTCCCTTGGTGTCAATATATTCTATGTTGAGAAAATATAAATGAAAAGAAAAGAATAAGGGGAATCAGTGAATTCTAGGGAAAGTCCAGTTGTAATGTGGAAATAATCTAATAACTAAGTTTTTGTCATATTTGTTTACTTGTTTGTTTGAGTGGCATTTCGGAAGAAGCTAATTAAATTAGGGCTTTGACATTATATTTTAGGACATTAAAGGAATTTGTATTTTGCGGGTTAATAATTAATATAAAGGGATGAAATAAGGAAAAGCATAACATTGATACATTTCTTCTCAATGTAAATACAAATAACGCGAGAGATAAGCTATAAAAGTTGCATTGAAAAGTTAGATGAAGATACATTTTTCACATCTAGTATTCCTCCTTAGGTCCTGAAATAAAGTACGAGTGAAATTGTGAGGTTAGTAAGAAGATAATATCTAGTTAATGTTAATTAAAAGGTAATGTAGTATGTGTGTGAGGTTTCTCATTGTAACATTGGGCTACAAGAAAGGTGAGTTTGATAATTGCGATAGGATCATAAGACACTTAATGTAGAAAAGATAAATAAATTGTTGGTTGGAAAGGAGGAATCTGGTGGAAAATTTTCAAAAAACACTGATTTCCATAATTTTCATGGGTTGAAACCCAGTGATTAAAACTTTTAGATGTGAAGAATGGATGTGGTGAAAATTCAATGGGGACTAATTGCCACCATATATTGTTGATTCATTGATTTTATCATTGAGACCCTTAGGCATACTCCATGCAACCAATAGATAGTTAGAGCGAGAACTAATTTGCAAACACATTTGTAGAAATTTTGACCTTTACTCGGTTGGTTTCCATGCTGCCTGCAGGTGACTACAACTAGTCATATGCATCCAAAAAATACTAAAGTTGCAATTGAAAATATCTATGTAAGAAGTTGGTTTTGTTCCTTAATTTATATTAAGTCATTTGAAGTGTGATCTTGTGAATTGGTAATTTATAATTTTGAGAGCACATTTTTTAAACAACTTGCAGTTTCAAGTAAACAAGATCTTTGAAATATGGTACTTATATAAAATTACTTCATATATTTTGATGTATCTATGGTTGATTATCAAGAATCCCTTTGTCTATTGTGAAGTATAGTAATTTCATGAGAACTTTGGTGAATATTATCTAACACGTCATTAGCAACTTTATGTAACCTTTAATTTTTCAAAGTATCTTCTAAGTAGTTATGCTAATAAAATCACATCCATTAGAAAAGAAAATGATAATTGATTTACATGGGTGTATGTTATGAGAAATTTTAGTGAGAAAGTGAAAATTCTAAAAAACTTGGAGCAATCAATCTTTGAAGATATGTATGATATATTTGAAAATGTCTGCATCTAAGTATTAATAATATATTCGATATTTTACAGATTGGGAAATATATTGGGCTTTGCTTACAACAAGAAATTTCTTAAAAAGGGTTGAATATGCGAGTTGTAGCTTTGGTATGATTAATAGAACTTGTGTTTTCATTGGAATAGTTAATATATAAGAAATTGATACTACATGATAGATTTTTCAAGAGCCACACAATTATCATTTTAGTTGTTTTCTTGCTTACATTTATTTCGAATAATCTAATTTTAGGGCTTATCATATAGTTTGTTATTTGGCAGTTGTATTCTTAGAATTATCCATCTTTATTATTCCACAGCTTGAGAAAGCTAACAAAATAAATCGACTCAGGCTCAATGGCATCATGGTGTTGTAAATGGAAAATTTCCATAATTGTTGTCTCTTGAAAATATGTTAGACTTTTCAAAGACAATTGCATCATAGTGTTGTGAACATAAAATTTTCATAGTAGCCTTGAGAAAATATTTTGGCATTCTGATTTCTTTTTCAATTTTGGCATGATTTAAATGGATGCAAGGATTGTAATTTTGTAACAAAAAGTGTCTTCAAAGTTGACTATTGGTTTATTTGTATAGTATTCTAAGGCTTGTATTTGGTTTGGAAATTTTAGGTTAATGATGTTGTTGGAACACTTGATGGAGCATGCTATTATGATGAAGATGTGATGGTTACAGTAATTCTTGGGACATGAACAAATGCATGCTATGTAGAGTGAGAAAATGCAATAACTAAATGAAAACTTGCAAAATCTGGTAGCATGGTAACCTTTCACCTTTTTCTATTCATTTTTCCCCTCTATAATCTTGCTAAGGATACTTATCTTGCTGAATATATCAATGAATATTTATTTTTCACCTTTAGTTAATCTTATGGAGTTTGGGTTGTAAGAACTATTTGGAATTGGATTTGTTGATTAAGTAATCAATATGGAATGGGTAAATTTCAGGTCGGGTCATCTTCCATGGACTTGTTATGATGATCATTTAGATGCAGATAGCTTGAATCCAGGAAATCAAGAAAAATCCTAATTTCTAGCATGAAACTTTTCATTGCTCAACTTTGTCGGGTTATTGAGTACCTGAATTATAGTTTGAAGAAGTTCTAATGGTTCTTTGTAGTTTGCTTCAGGGTTTTGAGAAACTTGTTTCAGGAATCTATCTTGGTGACATTGTGAGAAGGGTGATTCTTAGGATGGCATAGGAGTCAGATATTTTTGAATATGTGACCCCTTCAAGCATCTTTGATCTGTTCTTCCTCAGGTTTGTATGCAAAGATTTTTGTGTACAACTATTTCACTACATTGACTAGAATTTTGTTTCAATACAATTTTTCTAAGTAAATATTTGCACCTATTAGAAGGAATAGTGGGATGGTTGTCTGATTGATTGGCAAGGAACTTGTTTCATGCACATATTCTAAGAAAACATTCATGTATGTTTTGGCATCTCCATATTTTAGGAATATTCCATGCAACAAAATATACTACAATTGTGATAATGTTTTTCTCTCTCTAAACATGTTTTTTATATCTATAATATGCAAGTTTTCTTTTTTACATAAATTCTTCTAAGAAAAATTGTACACAATTTTTTACTTTCTTGAATTGGCTATCACATGGTCAAACTATATTTTTTCAGCACCAGAAGCATTTTATGAAAATTAATGAGATTCACTGCTTCATTTGGCAAGGCCTTTGGGAAACTTCATAAACCTAAAATATTGAATGTGAATTTTTTTTTGAGGATAGAAAAAAGCTTCATGGATAGAGAAAATAATATGGAAGATTAGTTTTCCAGGTAGTATTTCTCTTTGACCAACAACACTAGTTGTAGTGGATTTTCAATATTTATAATTGTTTATCAAGCTTCAGCGAAAATCTTATCCTTATTCTATTGATTATTAATTGATGATTTTTTTATTTATACTTGTTTCTTTTCTTGAAGTTTTTGTGCTAACTATTTTGAACAAATTGTCGATCAAACATTGGTGGTATTGTTGTAATATGTTAAATTCTTGTTTTTATTCAATAAAGTATTTGTTGTAAAATATCAATCAATGTGTTATATCTTGGAAATTACAAGTATGGTAAATATGGGAAAACTATTGGTGCTTTTCATGTAAATATGCAAAACATATCAAAACTACTCTTATTTTGTCTTTTCATTATAACTATTACTGATGTTTTGAGTTTGAGTGATTAAGAATGGCCACAGGTGTTCCCTCAAATTGGAAGTTTGGTGTTGGAATTCAGTGTGGATTTTCCATTCAAGAATCATATAGCAACTGGAATCTGAAAGTTACACCTCAAAATAATCCTTTTTAGGGGATTACTAGGGGTGGTTGCTACATAGTTTTGATGTTGGAAATTTTCTCCAAATCATAACTAATATATTGTACCACGAGTGAGGAACACAATGGAAAAGCAATTGTCTTTTCAATTTATCCACTTATATTGTAGTGATCCATAAATATAAGAAAAACATTGTTAATTTGATATATACTAGTTGGCTTATTCATATGTGATAATGGACCCAAATAGTAGTTCTTATTAGAAGAAATGCTCATCATACTTGGGAATTATTGACATCATCGACCTCTAACCCTAGACTTATTCAATTAGAATTCTACATTATCCGATTATATACATGTATACGAGGCTATCCTATTAGTGTATACTTTTTACTTCATTTCATTTTATTCTAGACTTAGCTTTGACATTTTCTAGGAGTTTTGTTTGCACTCCCACATTGTATAATAAGTAATCTACAAATTGATATATTTATCATGTAACTTAGTTGGCATGGTTGTGCCTAATCTTTCCTTGAATGTTGAATACTAATTTTACTAAGGTGTTATTTTCTATGGTGAAGTTTTATTTTCTTTGTTTATACAGGTCATCTGGCCACATAGAAGCCACTATTGCCCAACTAAAGAAAACTTGTTCAAGTTCCTTTCTTTTATGGGGAAAATTGGCATTGACAATATTATTGATTTTGAAGTATATATCGTATAAATCCTTTATAGTCTACTTTAGTTTATATTTCAGTGTTCATCGTCTTTCATATATTATACTCTACATTGTATCTTATTTATTTTCAGAAAAGGAACCCGATATTGATGGTAAGAAGCAGGAATTGAAGAAACGGGAGAATATTAACACGGGAGCGAAAAAATGCAAATTAAAGAGAGAGAGAGAAGAGAATTGTTCTAGTGTTACACGTAGAGCCAATATCCTGCATAAGACACACACATAGATATCGATGATCAAGTCTTCATAGTTGGTGAATTCACCTACAATGCCTTAGCAACACAATGATAATGTTTTGAAGTGATGAAACAATATTCCATGTGTAAATTGTACTCCAACCAATATTAAGTTGGAAACTCATATTGTAATACTTGATATTTTATATAATATAATTTATGTGGTTTAAATTATTTATAGTTGCACTTGATACTATTTAGCATTGTAATTAACATATGTAACTTTGTGTTTTCATATTAGATGAACATGTGCATTGTACGCAATGTTTTCTAATTTAGTTGCAAAATAATATTAATTAATTTATGTTGATTAATAATGAACACATAAAATCAATCTAAACTACTAAATTAGTAGTTTATGCTTATTAATGATAAACATAAATAAAATGAAAATACGACTAAATTAGTTGCTATAATGATTGTTAATGAAATTAAATGAAATGAATATAAACTACTAAAGTAGTTATTTATATAATGAATATGAAACTACTAAAAAAATATAAATGACTACTACAAATGATAAATTTGTGATTAAAAATGATGACTAAATTTTGCATATATGTGACTATAAGTAGCTAATTTAAAGTATCTTATAACACAACCAAAATTTAGTCATATTTCTTTGGTCATTAATTGGTTTTAAACGATGACTAAAATTTTCATATATATGATTATTAGTAGCTAATTTACAATATCTTATAACACGACCAAAATTTCGTCATAGTTCTTTGGTCATTAATTGGTTTCAAATGATGACTAAAATTTGTATATATATGAACTTAGTATCTAATTTACAATATCTTATAACACGACCAACATTTTGGGTATATTGCTTTGGTCATTAATTATTTTTTTCGTGTGATAATTTAGTAATATATTTTTTTGTATATTTGGTCATTAATAGTGGCAACTAATAACTAAATCAATGACTAAATTTATGACCAAATTTATGACTAAATAGACTACTAGACAATGACGTTGAGACAACCAATTAATGACTAAGCTAAAAATGACTAAAAGTTAGTCACATTATAGGATATTGTAAATTAGATATTATTGGTCACCGATCGAAAAATAGTCGTTTATATGAAAATTTTGGTCATTTTTTTAGTAACTAATTAGCAATTTTGTACTAGTGTATTAAATATGTTCATGAATAAAAATGAGCTTGCTTCTCATCACTCTTTAATTGGTTATTCTCAAATTATCTCTTTACATTATATAAAAATATAATTTTGATTTTATTGTCTTTCTTAGAGCATTATAATATGTCCCAAGCTTCCTTGGCAATTTTTTAATGTAGTGATCTTCAAGAAAAACGTAACATCTAAGGCAATTTGGACAAAAAAAAATAGGTTATAAAGTCCTTATTTACCTCTCTTCTCAACTATATCTTGTGTTGTTAATGTATTTCAATCTTTTAGGCTCATCATACATCATTTAAACTATATCACACATCTTTAAATATCATCATGTTCTACATTTTTATTGCTCAATATTCACGGTGATCTGTGTTAAATAGAAAAATCACTAGTAAAAAATTCTAACTTGCTTCCTTTGATTATCTCTTAACATTTATCTTTTAAATTTTGAATATTAGATATAATAAGAAACAAAAATTACTTTAATTACAATTTAAAAATAACCAAAAATTAGATTTGAAACTATACTTACAAAAATGAAAAAACAAAACTACATTATTAGAAAGAGAATGGAGTAAAAGACAAGCATAAAATAACCATTATATAACATGCATTATTTGAATCTGCCTTTTTTTTAAATGATCATGTGATATTTGCATGGATAAATATTTTTTTTTCAACATGAAAAATACTTCTGGTGTATATAGTGTACCAGGGCACGTCTATCCCAAAATCATAATACAAAAAAAAAAATTCCATCTTACATCATCTTTAAACACATAAGCAAAAACATATTCATCACAGTTCTCCTATAAAGAAACTCAGTCTTTGTCCACAAGGTTACAACTTATCTATGCTTCTTCTTACCAAAATGAAGAGATTCATTCCACATTTGTAGTGCTTTCTATCCTTCCTTTCCCTGCAAAATTTTACATTCTTTTGCCTTAGCTAAATTTTACCTCACCCTCTACTCCATATCTGTTTGAATTTACTAACTCGTAATACATTTCCCCAAATATTCAATTTAAACCTCTTTTAGATAATCGATCTGCTTCCTGGTTTTTCTCCTTGTAAACATGGTTGAAAGTTATAATATTAAAGGTCCTCTTTAAAGCATGTATCTGATCCAACTAGTGTGTGAGATAAGCCAGATTCAGGAGTGTTCCTTTGTTCATGTGCTCAATGATAAATTTCGAATCCCCAAATACCTAAAGCTCCTCCAAGTAGAGTTGAGAAGCGAACCATAACAATCCCCATAATGCAATGAATTCAGCCCTCGTATTGGTACCTCTTCCCCCATTCCAATAGATTTTATAGTGACAATCTGGAGAGACCATAAGCCATGCTCCACACCCATAGTTCTGGTTTTGAGATGCACTGTCAAAGAAGCTTGCAGGGTAATCGATTTCATAGGGGTAAAGTCTCTTTAAAGCATCACATGGGGGCTTTTGTTTCAGCTTCATCATCTCCATGGAGCTGTAGATCTTTATACATATGTCCTGCGGGTTGCACAACTTTCCTTCAAATATCTTCCTATTTCTACCACACCAAATATACCAATGAAATAACATTGGAATGGTTCTTAAGTGTTTTCCCCTCCTAAACCACTAGCTAATGCAGTCCTTCATTGAATTTTAATGTGGAATAGGAAATTTTAGATAGGCACGCAGATAGAAAAGGGTCCTAGTAGCGAAAGTGCACTTATAGAAAATATGGTCATTATCTTCCTCATTTTTCTCACATAAAATGCAGAAACCCAGTCCCTGCCAGCCTTTTTTCTATAAGTTATTGAATGTCAGGTTTTTGTCTTTCCAAATGAGCCATAAAAGAATGATAATTTTAATCTTCATCTTGACTTTCCACATAATTTTAAACCAGCAAACAGCTTCATTCCCCATACGTATTTTCATCAAAACTGTGTAGGATTCCTTTGTACAAATTTTCTTTTTCATTTCAGTCCCACCCCAAGTCAAACTGTCTCCTGCAACCTCCTTTATCAGTCCCAGACTTTTCACTGAAAGAATATAATTGTCCCACTCGCCCTTCCAGGTCTCATTTAAACCCACCCCCTTATATTTCTTCCATCTTGGGATATCATTTTCACAATTTTTTTACCATCTGAATCATGAAAAAAATGCCTATCTGATTGATCAACTCAATAACTTTTCAATTAAGGTTTATGGATCGACCTTGATCATATAACTGGAGACTTCCAATCAAAAATTTATTACCATTTCCAAAGTTCCATTCAATGTACTTCGCAAAAATAGGCCAGCACTTACAGAAACCTTTCCAAATATCAAATCTTTGTTTTACATTATCCCACCTCGACATGAGACTGTTCTCTATCCCTTTTGGTCCCAAATATTTATTTCTAATAATATCTATCTATAAGCCTCCCTTTTTAAGACATCTCCACATTGATTTGAAAATAAGAGACATACCAAAAGTTTCTAGCTCCAGGATTCCCCAACCTCCTCTCTCTTTCGGTATAGTAATGCTTTCCAATTGAGTTAGGTGAAATGACTTGCACTCCTTTCCCCCATACCAGTTGAATCTAGCCATTAACTTCTTAATCTTTACAAGGGTTTGTTTGGGGATAAGATAAATATGGGCCCAATAAACTGATTACTTCTGGAGAACCGCTTGGGTCAATATAAGTCGACCCCCTCTTAACAACCATCTGGTCGACCAGCTAAAAATATTTCTCTAAAATTTTTCAAGTAACTATCTCCAGTCATCCACAGTGTACATTTTCGACTTCAATCTGAAGCCAAGATAAGACAGACCATCTCTAAGAGAAGCAATCTTAAAATTGAAAATCAACCCCAGTTCCTTGAAATCTTCAGCCTCGCATTCCCCAAAGTATATGCATGATTTTTCGTAAATTACCAGCATCCCAGATGCTTTGTAATAGTCGTTTAAAATTTATATGAACTCCTCCCAGCTCCTCCTTAGCATCGCACCAAATATAAGAACATCGTCAACAAAAATACCATGAGACACAAACTTTTGTCGGTATATTTCAACACCTCTAAAAATGCCCACACTCAAAGCTCTTTTTATCTTCAAGCTCAAAGCATCCATAGTTAAGATAAAGAGCAAAGGAGATAGTGCGCAACTCTGTCTCAATCCCCATCTCGGATGAAAAAAATCAGTCGTAGATCCATTGATGAGAAAATCCATAGAAGTCCGAGTAATGTAGCCCATAATCCACTCCACCACCTCCCTATCCAATCCAATTTTAAACGGAATCAGTCTTATGAAGTTCCATTCAACTCTATCATAGGCCTTATTTAAGACGATTTTCAGAACCACTGCATTCAGTTTTTTGGTCTTCATAGAATGTATGATTTTTTGTGTAACCGCCACTGCGTCATGGATGCTTCTATCCTTTAGAAAACCAGACTACTCCACCGATATGTGCTTAGAAAGGACCCCCTTGATTCGCTCCGCTATAATTTTTGAATTTAGCTTGTAAAGGGTGTTCCATAGGGAAATAGTTCTATAATCATCAAAAGTAATCTTCCCTTTCTTTTTGGGAATCAGGGCAAGAAAAGTAGTGTTTATGGCCCCGTGGATCCTTCCAGACTGCCTAACCTCTTCCACCATCTCTGTAAGCTCCCTTGAAAACTCATAAAAGTGAAGAAAAAAGTTCGGGGTCCATCCATCGGGACTTGGACTCTTATCCATCGCAAAATTCTTTAACACTGACTTTACCTCTTTAAGACTTACCTCCTTCTTTATATTATACAAATCCTCCTGAGAAAACATCACTGGATAATCATTTATAAATTCCAACTATCCCGCAATGTCCAGAGTCTCTTGTTTTTCGTATAGCTCTCCAAAGAAGTCAACCGTGGCCCTCTTAATACCCTTTGAAGTGCTAATAATTTCTCCATTAACTTCTATATTTCATATATCATTTTCCCTCCTTCTACCATTTGCCACGTTATAAAAAAAAATTGTGTTTCTATCCCCGCATTAAGCCATGTAGCTCTGCTCTTTATTCTCCATCCTTGTTCTTCAATAAGGAGATAATTCCTATATTCTGCTTCTATTGCTTTAAGCTTTTCCCAGTAATTAGGAGAAAATCTCCCCTCCTCAACTTCCCTTAAGATCATTGTCCTTTCCATTCTAATGTCTCTAATCCTTTCCTTCATTTTAATTTTTTTTCCCTGTTCCCACTTTTTAACCTCTTTCTCCATATTTCTTAGTAAATTTTTTAAATATAACATAGCTGATGTTCCTTCCTTCCTCTTATGATTCCTTAGGTAGTCCTTAATCAACATGTTAAAATAATCATTTTCAAACCATTTTCTATTAGATTTAAAAGGATAGCCCCCTTTCCTCACTTCAAAATCCCATTTAAGTGAGATCGGCCTATGATAAAAAATAGTTAGGTCCTCTACATGAGCCTCAGTATTTTCCATTATGGTTCGAAGATCATTGATTATAACGAACCTATCAATTTTTTTCTCAATGAATTATTTCCCTTTTTGACCATTTAACCATGTAAGACAGGTTTCAGAAAATAGGAAGGCACTCAAAAATTCAAGAAAATCTCATTTATAGCTTCCGCTAAAGGATCTTGTCTGCCCTTCTCACCCCATATATCGCAATCATATAAGGCAGAGTTGAAATCGCCAGCTATCAGGAGATTGTGGAGAGATAGAATGCCATTTTCCTCCATACTTTTCCAAAATACTAATCTATCCAGATAAGGAGCGTAAATATTGATTATATGGATCCTATGCGGAAAATCTCGACAGAAACCCATGAGGAGGATGCCGCCAAAGAAGCTAAATGCCCTCATGGATGCCCATCTGGGATCCCATAAAGCCACCAAACCTCCAGAGCGACCCTCAGCACTTTTTTCAACCATATTCCAATCTGGTTGCAATGCACGAAGATAATTGACAACACAGTCAGGGGGCTTCATGGACTCCTATATGAAAATAATAGAAGGCTTACAAAAGGATAAAAAATTCTTAACAGATAAAAATTTTCCCCTACCCCCCAGCCCCCACAAATCAAGGAGACGAGCTTCATCACTGGTCTATAGACATCGGAGTCAATGCTCTAAGGACCCAACCTATAGCTTGGGATACTGGGACTTCCATAAAATTTCCATCCGGGATGATATCCTGGATATCCAAGATATGAGTCATCTTCTTTTTCCGTTTTTTCCTCTCACGACCCCTTCTAATGGTAGCATTTGATCGAAATTAAATGAAGGACTAATAACAATGGATGGAGATGAAGCTCTGCCTTTATCAACCATCAAGGGTTCCAATATAGACTCTTGGACCAATAGGAGTAATTAAAGGTCACTCCCAAAGGAGTTCCTCTGAGAAAAAGAGTCGTTGACACCATTTGAGGGGGACACAGGTTCAGGAGCCAGAGGATCAGACACAATACAATCATCTATAAGTGCCATTGGAGAGGACTACAATGGGGGAATTTTCTCCAAATCAATGACAGGGGATTCCAAAGAATTATCAAAAATTTTAGACCCAACCTTTACCAAATTTGGTCACATACCCCTGGGAATGAAGGGTGACAAACCATCCCACTAACCACCCACACCTTGAGTCAATAGAGAATTTGACAAAGGCACCCCACAATCAGCGTACAATTTAGGATTGGACTCATAAATGTCACAACTAGCAGAAATAACAGAATTATGTTCAGTTAACTTACCCGAAAGCTTTACAAAAACGGCATCCAAATTTGTTGCAGGGGTATGATACGATGAACACAGATAATCCTTCTTCAGTTTCACCCCGTCCCTCCTCCCCTTTGTGGATTCCTTCCATTTTGTACAGCTATTTATTAAGTGGCCATCGCATTACAAATATAACACTTAAACGACATCTTCCAATAGTCAATTGATTGTCTATAGATCACCCCATTCCAGAATAGATCAATTTGTGCTAACAAACCCCTCGCGAACGGCTCTTTGACCAGAATCCAAGAAACCTGTTTGTCAAAGACACCAAAACATTTTGGGTCTACAAAACGACACTTCCCAATACTGTCTCCAATCGCCATCAGTACCTTCAGACTCCAAAAATGCAGAGGAAGTCCATCCAATTTAACCCACATCAGGTGGTTTATAGGTGCGTTCAGTCATGGGTGAAAACTAGCATCCCACCCATGTAGAGCCAAGAAACTCCTTCCAGTCACCCAAGTCCTCCCCATCACTTCTGATACATCTTCATCCTTTAATAAATGGAAACAGAATCATCCCCATTCTATCTTGCTAATCCTCGACCTATACCCCAATAATTTCTCCCAGGCACTCATCAGCCACTCCATTAAATTTCCATTGTCGTGATTCTGAAACTTCCACCTCCCGATCACTGCTCTATTAGATAGGCTCTCAATGCAATCCCACATTACATCGAAGCCGAAGTTAAGAAAATTCACTTCGGCCCCTTGTCTGATTGGCTTCTTCACCCCCGCCTAGGACGACTATCTAGAGATGTGTTTAGTGGAAACCTGATTTAGTGATAGCTCAACAGGCTGGTCCTCAAGTTCGTTTCGCACTATCGCAGCTGAAAAAATCACCGATTGAGTATGATCCTTCTTGTTATTCCACTTCGGCTCATGTTCGTTTTCCACCCCAATTGCATGTAAAAAGGACACGTCCAAAACTTCCTTATCACACCTAATGATAAAGGACTCTAGCTCCCCCATCACCACTATGCCCAATACAATTAAGCTCAATCGTCAGTTGTCCCTTCCTCCAAGATCATTTACTCCCGTCTATGTCATAACATACCAAAAGAAATTTTTTGACAAAACAAGAATATTTCCAGCTACTTAAGAAGACTTCAAATAGCCACCTATACCTTGGATCGTCGATCTTCAGTAATTTTAGAATAGTAAACCATAGTCACCTAGGTAGTTATTAAGGTATATTAACTACCCATGTCAGAAATAATACGCGATAGTAAAAGAATCTTCTTCCACTCTTTTCAAGGAAAATCCTCATAAAATATCAGCTCTAACATTCTAGGAAATCAGCCCGACCCCATCAGAATTTTTTTTGAAATTAATACTGATCGGACCCTGGCCAGAATACAGGACCGGAATACTTATTATTAAATAGTATTTTTCTCAATGAAGCTAAATACCTCGACGGGGTGGATGAATATAAAATAGTGGGGTCGGGATGGGGGGCACTAGCTACCCCACGGACTCCCAAGGCTCATAAAGAGGGAGTGGTGTGGAATTCCCTTCCCATCCACCATATTTGTGGAGTTAAGTTTTAATTCATGGTGGGTATTTTTTGTATTTTTGTTATTCTTCCTCAAAGCTATTTGTCGATGCAGGTTGTCTCATTCTTCCAAGGGTGATAGGGTAGGTTTAACAATTTCCCTGTAAACTTGAAT
This sequence comes from Pinus albicaulis, assembly GCA_034641835.2. NCBI lineage: Eukaryota > Viridiplantae > Streptophyta > Pinopsida > Pinales > Pinaceae > Pinus > Pinus albicaulis. Next base: position 898,056,519 of record CM076584.1, on the reverse strand, counting down.
CTCAATTTCTATGAAGGAAATTTCCTATTTTAGTGGTTGTCTTTTATATCACTCTATGGTGGGAAAAAGCACGAAAATGAAGTCTGGGACCTTGGTATTGGGAAAATTTTAGTCTCTTGAATACTATTAAGCATGAATGGGCATGGTAGAAGGTACAATATTTTTTTGTAGGCCTATAGTTGAGCTTCCCTCTTTTCACTCCGTTGATTTATGAGGTAAATTATATTTCCTAGCCGACTTGGTTCATATTTTTTGTTGTATCTTTTTGTTTGTTTAATTTTTGGTTTTGGCTCCTCTCTCTCTCTATATTGGGTACTAAATTTTATTGTATGCCTGGTTTATTTCATTTTGTTTCGTGTGCTCCATATTGTTTCAATTCTAGAGTGTTTTTCCAAGAAGATAGGTCACAAGCCTCCGATTTTCCTTTTATTTTATATATCCTCCAGTGGCTTTGAATTATTCTTGTTAGATCGATGTTATTTGTCCTACGCTATAATTACTTGTGGAAAAGGGGCTTATATCAGTCTTCGATTCCCTAGGAGCATGGAAATTCACAGCCCATGTAAGGCTCTACTGGTGTTAAATATTTCTTGAGGCATGTTTCTTCAATGGTGGTGTGGTAGGCCCTTCTCTTGGGGCTTTGTTGTGAATTTCTTAAGTCTTGTTTCACCTAGTTCCTGACTAGCCTTACTATGCCATGAAAATGTGGTTCAAACCGAAGAGTTACTAGAGAGTAGGGACAATCCAGTCACCCTCTCCCTAAATCCTGGGCATAGGAAATGATAGTGGATTTTCAATCAACAAATTCACCCATCATGTACGAAGACATTCACTGCTTGGTGGGGATTACTCGAAGAAAATGACAAACTTTTTTTCTTCTGATTTTGAGTTTATTAGTGAAGTATCTTGTTGGACCATAGACACTAGGAATACTAGGGGGTGAATTACTCAATACCTCCTCTCATTCACCCTACATAGGCAACTCAAAACACTATTGGAGCACCTCTTCAAAGAAAGGCATGATGAATGCAAAACAGTTATTTCTTTCATGAATGATCTTTAAACGACCTAATGGAATATGCAGGACATCTTGGCCCCTCTTCAATGGAACTAATGACACATGTAGTAAATCTTGGACTATGTGGATGCATGATTGGACCATATGGAAAAGCATTTAAATTATTAATTTCAGCTTTCGCCCCCCCTTGGCTTAGGACCACTGAATATTGCTCTGGTAACTTCATCAAAATGATAATGGTTATATGTTGTGTCTTGATCTTGCTAGTATTTTGCTTTTGTGTTCCCCTTCAATTATGGACTGCAAACTCATTTTGGAATGGTGTACTCATTTTTAGAAACTACCTATTGGTCACCAAATCTAGTAAGAGTGAGGTTGGTATAATTTGACAAAACAATAAGTAGCGAGGTAATATTTTCTAATAAATGAAAAGTCTCGAGTTACAACAAAAAAAATTTAAATTATATAAATTAAAAATTATTAACTATAATAACATTAAGTAAATAAAAAATGAAAAAGTAAAAATCATAGTAAATAAATAAATAAAACTAACTAAATCACAAATAAATTAATATTTCGAAAAAATCACTTTACAAATCCTAACCCAATGTATCTTTATATTACTTTAATATGGTAAAATTTAATTTTAAATCACACATATCTAAATAATCAACCAATATATTATTTTATTACTTTTAAATTTTACAACTTAATTAAAAATCTCGTGAGAATAATAGTGAAGAAATTTAGAAGATTCTCTCAATTTTTTTTTTAATGTTTGTTTGGGTTGTTTGTCTAATTAGTCTTTGATCAGTTCGCAGATCCTATATTCTAGAAATTTGTTCAACTAAATTGCAGTACGTAAGTGATTGTTGACCCGATAAATGCAAATATGTGAATGAAGTGGTCTCTTTTGTGAACAATTGTCTCACCAATGAATTGTAACCCTTCTTCATATTCTATTTTATGTTTTCTAAGTTGGTATATAAGTTGAGGGTCCACTGATTTTGTGAAGGGTGTGTGTTGTCTGGAGCAAGATGTGGATGGACTTGTGTGTGGAGTAACCTATTGTATGGAGTTGCATCAAGGATAAGTGCACTGTCAGCATTAATTGACCCATGGATTCGTGTAGCCAATATGTGGAGACCAAACTAAAGTGAATAACTAAGTGAGTGAAGAGGATCATGGATGTAGCCTAGTTTGTTTTGGACGCAACATAGTCATGAAGATAAATGTGGAAAAGCGTGAAGTTGAGTGGCACAAAGACGACAGGGTAGTGTGCCTATCAAGAGTATCGATAAGTGGATATGAGCAATCCTGTTATAGTGGCATGGTTTCTTGTTGAGTCGATCCATATTCAACTCTGCCAGGCGCGATATCGATCTCTCTAAGTGAAGGTGTGACATCCGGAGAGTAATAGGCCAACACATTGTGGGAAGAGATCAGTTTGGATAAAGAGAAGCATCCCAACACAAATTAAGAACAAAAAAGGAACCAGGGGTACTAGGAGCTCCATTTCCTTGCTCGATCCAACTTCTCGGAGTGTGACATATTCACGACTGTGGCATAAATAAGTGACATAGATAAAATTTAAAAAGAATTCTACCAATTTATTATTTTAAACTATACCATCTGGAGTATGGTTGCGCGAATACGAGCCCAATTTTCCACAGTTGAGTGTGTATAGTAGTAGAGACTTGGATTATCTGAAGCGTTATTTTGAAGTGCAGACTCCTTATTTTTGTGTGTAGTGTTTATCGTAAAGCAAACCAAATAGATACATGCTTGCGTAGAGTGGAAGTAAAGTGTAGCTAGATTTTACCTTACATAATTGTGTAACTTGGTTTGATACTATGCTATCTTCTTAATTTTATGCTTTTTAATCTATTTATGTGTGTCCTTAATTAGCTAATCATTGTGTGAGCTTAAAAAGTATTGATTGATTTGAAAGTTGGAGAAACTCGTATTCCAAAATTATAAAAACAACTAAGTTGGATGGTGCCAATTATGTGAATTGGAAGTTTAAAGTGCACACATTAATGGAAGGGCATAAATTTTAGTTAATAGAAAGTGGTTATGAAGTGAATCCAAGCAAAGCTACAACTGCATAAATTCAATATTGGGAGAAGTTACAGAATAAAGAAAAAGTGTTGCTGAGAATGTTTGTAAAAGACAACTGTATACCACATATTAGAGATTGCAAGACATCTAACAAGACCTAGACAACAAATAAGTATTTGTATGAGTCAAAGAATACAAATTGACTCTTATTCCTAAAGAGTAATATTCTTTCTATCAAAATGGAAGAAAATGAAAGCATCAATAATTTTATTTCAAGAATTAAGGACATCAAATATAAACTTAAAGATATTGGTGAAACCATATCTAGCACTCACCTAGTCACTATAACCTTAAATGGAATGTTATATGAGTATCATATGTTCATCATAGGTCTTACAACAAGGGGTAAGTCTCCCACTTTTTATGAGTTGGTAGATATACTCATGCAGGAGGAAGAAATGCCAAGGTTCTTAAGTCTCAAAGTTTTGATTTAGCACTGATGGCAAAAAGGAAACCACCTTTCAGAAGGAAGCCTTGGGAAGGTAGTAAAGGAGGAAAGCCATCATTTGAAAAACTACAAATAGGTATGAAATTTCCAAAATTAGATATTAAATGTCATTACTATGGTAAGTTTGGACACTACTCTAGAGATTGCATGAAAAGGATACACCATGACCCAAAACATAGAAAGAAGAAGCATAGTGGTAATTTTATTTATAGAGGAGAAACAAAAAAATGATGGTGTCAAAAGTTTTAGACTATTTGTTACAGATGTTGCACTATTTTCTGACATATATGATCTAAATACTTGGTTTGCTAATTTTGGATCCTCCATCCATATGTCCTATAATAGGCATTGGTTTGAAAACTTTCATGAAAATAATAATGGTGTGAATATATATATATATATATGTGTGTGTGTGTGTGTGTGTGTGTGTGTGTGTGTGTGTGTGTGTGTGTGTGTATCTTTGGGATGATACTTAACACAAAATTAAAGGGTATTGTAATGTATCAATGACATTACTTAATGGTCATGTTAAATTAATTCACAATGTAATGTGCCTAGTATTAAGAAGAATCTAATCTCAATCTCTACCATAACAAATCAGGGCTTGAAGGTTGAATTTGCAAATTCACATTGTGTGGTCAACGATATGCAGGATCACTTCAATATCGTTGCAACAAGATTTAGAATTGGAGATTTTTATAAGCTCAATATGACAACAAAAATCCATCAAACATTGGCATCCATGTCCATGACAACATAAGCTCTTTGTAATCAAAGGTATGGCCACAATAGTTATCATGATTTATTACTACTTCAAAAAACAGGACTAATAGAAGGGCTTTGAATACTTAACAGTGAATATTATGCATGTGAAGGGTGTGAATTAGGGAATATGCATTAGGTTGAATTCCCTACTCATACAAATAAAATAAAAAGAGGTATTATAGAACTCATGCATACAGATGTATGTGGTCCTATGTAGACTAGATCATTAGGTGGATAATATTATTTATTGATATATATTTATGATTGTACAAAACATACATGGGTCTACTTCATGAGAAATAAAATTGATGTATTTGAATATTTTACAGAATTCCAAAATCTGGTTGAATAACAAACAAGAAAATACATCAAGATCCTCTAATCAAATCAAAGGAGAGAATATGCTTCAAATTAATTCATTATGTACTGCAAATTATATGGAATTGTAAAACAATACACACTGCCATATATTGTACAACATAATGGAGTAGCTGAAAGGAAGAATATAACCTTGGTATAATTTGCACGGAGCATGTTAAAAGGTAAAAATATTACAAACTCTTTTTGGGTTGAAGTTGTTAACATGGTTATTTAATTGAAAAATAAAAGGTCAACTTAAAGTTTAGATCAGAAGACTCATTTTGAAGAAATTTATGGTTATAAACCAACAGTAAGCCATTTAAGAATATTTGGAAGAATAAAATTCTCCCATGTTCCGAAAAAATATAGGAGGAAACTTGATGCAAAATCTATCAAGTGTATATTCATTGGTTACTATTCTGGTCATAAAGAATATAAGTTGTTTTCTCCCTACACACATAATTTTTTTGCAAGAAAAGATGTGTTACTTCATGAGCATGCAGATGAAGGTCATAAGGAGGACAAGTATGATGCATGTCATATTCCTTATGAGTATGACAATGTCAAAGAGGAAGCAAAGGATAAGTAGGAGCAAAAACAGGAAGAAGATTTCAATGACACTGGCACCTCTAGCAGCCATAAAAAACCAAGAGGAAGATATTATTCACCACAAAGAAAGAGAATATATGAAAGATTTGAATCACCAAGAAGGTAACTTTCTCGGCAAACTCAACCACCAGCAATATTTAAATATTATACCTTAATGAATAAAGAAATGAATCTCATAGAACCTTTGAATTTCAAAGAAGCTAATGAGCATAAAGCCTGTAGAGAGATGCAATGGAGGAAGAATATGAGTCCATAATGTAAAATGATACTTGGAAATTTACAAAATTGCATGAAAATAAGATACTCATGGGATCCAAATGGTTGTTCAAATCAAAGTTTAAAATAGATGGAAGTATATATAAATATAAGGCCATGTTAGTTGCAAAAGGGTACTCATAAGAAGAGGGAATTTATTATGAAGAAAATTTTACACTTGTAGCTAATATTTAGATTGATGGTTGATTTAGCTACAAGACATAAATGGAAACTACATTAGCTAGATGCTAAGTCTTCATTTTTTAATGGGAAACTAAACGAAGAATTATATCTTCTTAATATAGAAGTGCTTGTTTAAAAAGATCAAAAGCACCTTGTTTGTAAGTTAAAGAAAGCTTTATATGGATTAAAACAGGCAATAAGATCTTGGTATGTGAAGATTGATTCTTTATTTATTCAAAAAGGTTTTATGAAAAGAGAAAGTGGCCCTAATATCTATATCAAGTCATATTAAGAGGGGCATGTTATTATGATTTTCTTGTATGTTGAAGATATTATTATAATAAGAAATGATTCTAATTTAATTGATGAAGTTAAAGGAAAATTATCACAGGTGTTTGAAATGAAATACCTTAGTGAATTGCATTATTGCTTAGCTCCTGAAATATGGGGAGAAGTTGGTGAGACATTGGTTACACAAAGTAAATATACTAGGGAGGTACTCAAAATATTCAAAATCGACCAATGTATGGAAGTATCAACACCATTAGAAAATAATTCCAAACTCTACAGTAATGATGGGGCAAGAGAGGTGGATGTAACATTGTATTGTAATTTGGTGGATACTTTAAAATAATTCACTAAAACCAAGAAAGGCGTAGCATACTTAGTTAGCATCTTAAGTCACTTCATGGCTAAACCTCTTGAAATATATTGGAAAGCAACAAGGTGAGTCATTTGTGTTGGAAACTTGACTAAATTTAGAATAGGGGGTGGGGGTGGGGGAGTGAATAATTTTAGTGCATTCATGGACAAATTTATTTATTTTTAATATATAAACAACATCTAACATGTAAACTACAACATAAAAATTAGCACAAAAATTCAACACATGTGAACACCAAGCATAAGTGGAAACTCATAAAAGGAGAAAACCACGAATTTGTTGTTGTTGTTGTGAAGCAAAGGAAAGATCCTACATCCTCTATTACATCAACTTTTGGAGGATGCAACCTACATTCTAATTTTCATTCTATAAATTGTTAGGAAGCTCATACTCCCTCTTACATTAATTTTTTGTAGGATACAACCTACAAGAGACTCCTACCTCAATTGTTTCTACAAGCTACAACTTACTTGGAAGACATTACTTCTACTTCAATAGGATCCAACCTATTCTTTTTCAGGCTACACATTGAAAGGAGACAAAAATCCCTTGATACATAAAAGAAACAATGTATTGGTTTACCTGCTCTTTGTTTGAACATACTTTTATTTATGTCTCTACCTCTTCTCCTCCTCAAATATTCTTCACATCTTCTCTTCTTCCTCTGTCTCTTTGTGGCAAGTAAGTCACGGATAAGGAGTCACAACAACTCAACTCTTCCATATTCTCTCTAACTTTTCAAGCTTCCAAAATCACATGTTTTGTAACAAAAATTTGTTGGTTGTTAGTATTCCACACAAGAATATGATGTGAACAGTCTTTCCTCTTTGCATTCCACCAATATTTTTCACACCTTTTTATATTTTGAATATAAAACAAAATAAAAGTTCCCCAAATATATTTTTCAGCCGCATGTATTGATGAAATACACCAACATAATTCCAATATCATGTAACTTTGCATTTTTCATTCACATTTCAACATACCTTAGCATCACAACACACCTTAGCATCACGACACCTCCTCACAAACAAATGGTGACCACACCTCTGTCAAATAGGCATAAAAATCATATTGTGACCACTACTTTGTCAAACAATAATAACAAGCATACCCAACCAATTACATAACACGCAAACAACATAAGAGCTCATTTACTTTAGCAACATAAGATATCCAATCATGTACTTCAACACACTTTGCAACATACCTTGCTTCTCTATAAGCATAAAAACTAAAGCATCACAACATAATGAACATAAAAACGCTTGCATAAAAAAAAAAATTCCATCAACTACAATTATGCATACATCAACTGACCCTTTGTCATCACCATTTTCCATCAATGACAACTTCGCCAACAATATCCCCCTCTAACATTGATGGAAACATTGTGATCCTCCCCCTTTTGTCCTGAGTAGCATTTCTCCTTACCTTTTCTTACCACCTCATTTGAAATCAATGGAAAGGGGGTGTAGTTCACAATGAAAAGCAAGGGTATATCTAGTGATTACACAAATTTTAGTTTATGAAAGATAATCATGATTCCCCAAGTCAAACTTGATGTGTCTACAAGAATTCATGGTAGTGAGTCAGTTTAGTTCCATCCATGTCACGAGGATTTTTAATTCTCTGCATTTAAAACATTGTTTGCTTCATCAAGGGTTGAATGGTTGTAGTGGAAATACATTTTTTTTTACCTAAGTAATACTCCTTTTGTATTTCTTTTGACAATGTGAAACCATATGTTCTCTTTGCTACTAACAATTCTCCAATCTCATGCTATGTTTATAGAAATTATATAGAAACTCTATACCAATGGATTCAATCTAATCATGTAATGTACTAAAACAAGATACTTAATACTTCTACTATATTTGTGGAATATAAAACATGATCGATCAATCACATGAAAGTAAGAGAAATAAGTGAATCAATCACACAACACAATATGTTCTTGGGGAAATCACCTTCTCAAAACCCCTCTATCATATATTGTACATAGTCAAAGAATCATGAAAAAATACAATGCCTTCTCACGCCCAGAAAATCCTACACTCTACCGATCGTCTCACCCTGATCCTGCTCAAAACTAACTAGCAATTCTCAGGAAAAATTGACCAACACTTAGCCAATTCTCAACCCCTTCTTAGCCTAACCTTGCTCACGCAATCCCTAGGAAATTAGTCCCTATTAAATAGGATAATCAACCTTACTTAACTGTGCAATCCCTCATGAGCCTTCCTCTAACTTTATAATTGCCTCTAGGCAAATCGCTAATAATACAACTCATAGTTGAATTCCCTTTAACCTCTATCTCAACTGGGCCGTCATCAAAATTGACATGAATGCAACTAATAATAGTGAATCATCAGTTATTTGATAGACCACTACTTGTGAATTAAATATAATTAAATTCACTGGACCTCTCACTAGCTCATCACTCAGTTAGAACTAGTTAAAATTATTTTAACTCAATTAATTTGAGTTAACAAATTACACATTCACCACACTAGTGCATTAACTGTAACCAGGGAAAATTTTAAGGATGGGAAATTATCTTGAAGTTTAAAAAATTGGCGAATCTCACTAGTCCCTAATATGCAAACTATAAAAATTTTATTGATGTATTTGTAAAATTATTCAAATTTATAATGGTATTATATATATTGTCTATATCATTTTGGCGATTTTTAACGTAAAATAATTTTATATTGTAAAATTCGAGCAAATCGTTTTTATAAAAAAATGGAAATTGGCGAATCTTTTTTTTGGAAAAACCATGGAAAATTAGCCCATCTGTGAATATTAGCCCTTAAAATTTTCCATGACTGCAACTGGACCCCTAAAATAATAGAATCACTCTATATGACTCACCTTTGACCCTCAACTCAAAATTATTGAGCTAAGTCAGTCCTTTTGACTAGTTAACTGATACAAGTTATTATGAGATGAAATTAAAATTTATTTTCCAATTTATTTAAGGGATAAATAAATTAGATTCCCACATTTAGCACTAATGTGTAACTAAATTCCTCACTCATGTGTGAATGGAATCCCACACTATTTATGTGGTCAATGTTTTGTCCTTTCTGGATGCCAATTTCACTATTTCTTGTTGCAAATTTCAGCAGTGTTATCACACCAAACACAAATTAATTGTATTGAATTCATGATCTAGAAGAGATCATATCATTGTTAAATAAAACATTCATTTACTACACCATTCTGTTTTATCTCCTTCATATTGTGGATAGCCTTTGTGTAATATGTGCTTATAGAAATCAAACTCTTTGCTTTATTAAGGACTTCCAATTTCATACCAGCATAGTCTGAACTCATTCAACCACCTCTCTTGTATTCGAAATAGCTCTTTTATCCCGCCAAAATATTTCCTTGTATACTATTCATTTGGTATATTCATGGGTAACTATTCAAATCATTTAGAATCTCCAATAAAATTTCCAATGACTGTACTAGATGCTAGTGATTTTTAAAAAAAATCAATCTCTTGAGATTGATCATAATTGTGCTTTAGCATCAATGACATGTACAAATATGTTGTCTCAGCTATTAAAAAAAACTATCTGATGAAAACCTCAATGATCACACTACACCAATGTATCCTTTCAATATATATGAGATTAAATTTCGAATGTCCCAGATTCTATAGATAATATATTTATTTTATATATCAAAAATATCTACCATCTATATGACATGAAGATGTAAATAATTAGTCAAAATACCTTCTCAAACTATAAACAACCTTCCATGTTGCAGATTTCCCTTCTAAACCATCTCACCATGAATTTATCTTCCATCTACAACACCTTCATAGAACCAATTGTTGAACCAATGATAGTCAATACCAAGAAATTTGTGTGTACATAATGGCAACCACTACATACTACCCAACTTCATTTTATTATGTAAATGAATGATACGCTTCATATACACTCAATCATAGGCAATTAGGTCCCTATAATACTAGTGTATCCCCTTATTTTTATTGTTAGTGTAGCCCCCTTATTGTTATTGTTGTGCCCATGTAGTCCCCATATTGTTATTATTGTGCCCCATAGAAGCCCAATATTGTTATTATTGTTCCCTTACATTGTTATTGTTATTTCATCTACAATTATATTATGACCCCTTGACCCCTATATATAGAAAGGAGGTTTTGTCATTTGCGTCATCCAAAAATTGTTCATTTATGTAACTTAAAGAAATTTTCCCCCTCGAAGAGGCCGATTTCTAAGTCATTGATCTATATTTTCTTCTATTTTGTGAGATGGTTTCATAACATTTGGTATCAGATCTTTGGATTCTAGGGTTTCCCTGCTACAAACATGTCATCTTGGAATTTTCGCTATAACATTTTTTCTACGAAGGTCCATAAGCTGAAAAAAAAGCCATTTAAGGCGAAATATGTTGGAAATTCGCTTAAATATTTCAGATCGTGGTTCAGTATAGCTTTAGAGATATGATCTGAGGAATTTAGGGCTTCTCCAGACTATAGAATTTCAAGTCAAACAGGTGACCGAGGGAAAATCGTCATAAATTTTGTTTCAGACAACAAATTAGAATTATGTAAAAGGTGGAAACAAGTGCACGGAATTTAGTTTCTTGTGTATCGATTTCAGAGCCTAAAGTCAAAAAAGTGACACGTGGTATGTTGTACAAAGTCACTCTACTGAACCATTCCATAATTAGGCCATTGTGGGAGATAGGGCATAAATTTATCTTGAAGAATCCAAATTAGGTCTGACTTGTGGCATTGGAAAGAAGACTTAGAGGGCTACTAAAGACCCAAATATCAAACCTTGGGGATCCAAAATAATAGAGATACATTAGTTTCAATATCGATCTCCTCAAAAGTAAGAAAAAAGTGTGTATTAAAAAAAAACAATTGCATAGCTTTTGTTTGAAAAATCAGCTTGAAGTGATTCAAAGGGAATATTGAAGCATTGATATCTATATTGGGTTTCTAAAATGCCTCCAAAAAATAATTATACACCAATTAATCCATAAGAAAACTCTACTATTACGCATTAATAGGAAGAATTGCAACATGATATATCAAAATTACGGGACCAAGTACAACAAATGTAGATCTTACAAAGAGAAACCAAATATGACATAGATGGTTTAAAAGAAAACATGGAAGCTAAGAAGGATGGTTTGAAGGATGACATGAAATATAATATGCATGATCAAGTAGTGGAAGATCACATCGAGTATCAACAACAAGTTATCCAACTCTTAAAGGATACCCTAACTTTAGTGCATAATCGAATGAAGCAATAGGAAGATCAACATCGCAGCAAAAGAACTTTTGATGTAGGTGACTGGGTATTTTTACAACTAAAACCATACAAAATAGTGTCCCTCAAGCAAGCTAAGAAGGATAATAAATTATCGCCATAGTACTATCGTCCTTACAAGGTGTTGCAAAATATTGGTACTATGGAATACAAATTGGAGCTTCCTACACCTTCTCGAGGGCACCCAGTTTTCCATGTTTAATGCTTAAAGAAGGTTATAGGTGATAAGCTCCTAGTTTAAACAATATTTCTAAAACTTCATGAGGAATGAAAAATCAGATTGGAACTTGAAGCAGTCATGGAAGCAAGAACGCTACAACTACAAAATTGATCAATTTCAGAGTATCTCAGCAGGTGGAAGAACTTACCCGTTGAATATTCCACATGGGAGGATGAGAATTTTATATAGAAGCCTATAGAAGTAATCAAGCAATGAGGAAAACACCTTTTTGAAGGAGAGGGGAATGTTAGGTCCCTATAATACTAGTGTATTCCATTATTTTTATTGTTAGTCCCCTTATTGTTATTTTTGTGCCCATGTAGTCCCCATATTGTTATTATTGTGCCCCATAGAAGCCCACTACTTTTATTCTTGTGCCCTTACATTCTTATTTTTATTCTTGTGCCCTTATGTTGTTATTTTTATATGGGCTAGGATTATATTGTGACCCCTTGGACCAATATATATAGAAAGGAGGTTTTGGCATTTGTATCATCCAAGAATTGTTCATTTATGTAATTTAAAGGAGGTTTCCCCCTCGAAGAGGTTGATTTCTAAGTCTTTGATCTATATTTTCTTCTATTTTGTGAGTTGGTTTCATAACATAGGAAATGGATAACATACAGGAATAATAAGCACAAGAAATGTTAGAAATTAAACAAACACAAAAGAACGAATGGAGTCTTGTGTCTGATAGCCAATGCTTCTTGTATTTGCAACTAAATAATTATTTAAATATTGTCACCCAACAAAATATACCAACAAATATTCAGGACCAACAACTATATAAATTTAAGTGAAAGTAATTACAAATAGCTTAAGATTTGAAAACCAAATTCAACCATAGAAACATTTTAACTATAGTAGTGCATCAAAAAAATTTGACTTTAATTATGTATTTATCCTTCTACAATATTCTTGCCACATAGTCCTTTTCACGAGGGTGGAAATATAATGTATACTTATTTACAAAAATCATGCACATAAATCAATTATGCTTTTCATGCAGAGAAGTGTTTATGCCCTTCTTCATCTGTAAGAACCTTAATAAGAAAGAGACATGGAAGAGTATTGAATGAGCCACCAACAATGACTTTTGGTACTCCATGGAATAACAATGTAGCATAAGATTTAGAGGAATAAGGATGATCTATATATTCGGTGTTTCTTATATTATAAAAAACGTTGTGTACATTTAAAAGCTCAATAATTGATACATATTAGTCAATTACATAATTTATCCTACATTAAAACTTTAATATGTGTATTATTTTCCTTCAACGAGAAGAAATGGGTTCCCTAGAAATTCCCCCCGTGTTCTAACAATTCTTGTCAATCCTTAACAACTCTCATGTCTTTTTGTTTTTTAATACACTGGCATACTTTTGGCGCCCTTAACATATCTTCCTAGCTAATAATTTTCTTGCATCGATGCATGAAATACTTATGGTTTTTTGGCCTTTGATGCATTGTTATCTTTTGTCTCATAATGTTTCTGTTAGCCACCTATAAAATTTGTTATAGCAAAAGGTGGCTAAGACTTTTTGAGCCTTCAAGGAGAAAATTTTATTACTAAAAAGTGTTGGCTCTTGAAGACTCTTGAAGGCCTCCAACCTCTCCTCTGTCCAAAACTTCACTGCTGTTCCCATTTTACATTCAGAAATCCTGCAGATTTCCAAGACAGATTACTGCTGCAAGCACCATTTCCCTTTTCCCCTTCTTCCAAAACTAACTTTCATTTTCTCCCCTTTCTCCATAAAACTCCTCTGTTTTCATGATTCCTTTTCTCTCTTTCGTGAAAATCCTCTTTGCATGGTTTAAAACTCATTTTTAAACTATATCGGAACCCTCAATTTCCTTGGAAAACCATTGAAAAACCATAAAAACCCACATTTTGGACATATATGGGTCCTAGCCTTTTTCCCTTTGACCCTCGGTCATATAATTCTCCACGCGCCCAAAGGCCCCATAGCCGGGCGCCTGATCATATTATATATATATCCTGCCCCCCCCCCCCTCCCCCGAAAATATTAAAACCTTATTTTATTTTCAAACTTTGGGTTTTTAATTATTTTCTAATTTTTTCTGCCGGTTCAAACCCCAGTCAATCTCCACCGTCGATCTGATATGCAGATCTACGGCGTGGAGTCTATCACCCCGGTGGTCCTCGCCATCCACCCACCGTTGCCAAAACCAGCGGTTTCCATCGCACCACCTTCTAGCAGAGGGCGGTTTTCTTCCGATCGGTAGCGATTCCACTCACCGATTAACGCGTGGCCTAGGCACTGTTCACCAAACCATCGTCCATCATGTGTTAAACATCGGGCATGGACCCCGTGCGATACTGGCATCCACCGTCCGATCTGAGGTCGCCCATCGAATGGCGATCTCTCGCTGAAGTTGCTCACATGATAACTAGGCTCCGGCACAGCGGTAACGACATCTCCGCCGTCGATCTGATTTGCAGATCGACGGTCCAGAATTATCACCCGTTTTCTCCATTTTAACTTTCCACTTGCGCTCCCGACAGTCGATTTCGCGCGATCGACGGCCCACAATCGTCCCTTCACCTCTGCTCCTCATCGTCGATCTCTACGCGATCGACGGCCCCGATTCAAATTCTTCTAATGCCCTCCCTTTGACTCCTCTAATCAAATCCCGACCGTTGGATGATGCCATCCAACGGCCACGCTCTCTCCACGTGCCTTCTAAAGCAGTAAACCTATATATGCATGGATTTTATAATTTTTGTTCGTATTTTGCAAGGTTTAATGGTTTTTCTGCTGTGTTTAAAAAAATTTCAAAGGCAGACGGTGACGATCCTCCCGCTTTCGATCCACCAGAGAAATCATTCGCAGATTTAAAAATTTCACGTTTTATCAATCATTCATGAAGCATTGATGCCACATAACCCTGTGCAGCCCTGCATACCAGCAGAAACCATGAATCGGGCACAGTCAAAGAGTATCAGTGACGAAGATCAAAATGAACCAAGACAAAGGATGGAAGACATATTTGCGGGGATCACGGCTAAGAATGTTTATCAAAAGCCTCATCCCCGATTTAAACACAATTTAAAGAAGATCTTAAGTGTTTTATCAATAGGAACGCCTCCACCGCCACATCTGAGGCAAATTGATTCCTCCCAACTACTGAAATGCCACCTGTACCTCAAAGTATTCAATCAGAGGCTGCATTTATTGATCAGGACCAGATATCAGCCTCACAATACAGCCAAAAGATAAATTCTGCAGGCAAATTAATGACAAACATCTGCAGAGTTACTTCAACGCCACACAGAGCCTCGAAGGTCAACAAAATCTCCCACCGAGCTTAATCTTTATGTAAAAACATTTAATACAGAGGACACCTATGTAAGTTTCTTCATTGAGCCCCCCAAAGGCCCAGAAACCATTAAGCCTGTATTAATTGTAATTGAGATCTTTTATCAGATCTCACCTCCTCATTCTTTTGTATATACTACTGCAGAAGATGAGAGAGGGGTTGGTTGCAGAACTTTGAAATACATTTGAGCTTAAAATTTTGATTGTAAATAGTATTCACTAGCTCTTGGAGCTCTGCTGGCGATAGATAGGTTAGGCTGAGATGTGTAGATAAGTGCTAAACTAAAGCACTGGACTTGAAGCTGTAACTAGTTTGGAGCATCAATACAAGCTGATTTATGGGATCCTGGTCTATGTTGACGGTGACGTTTTTCTCATTGTAACTTGTCTTTTTTTTCCTGTTTTCACTGTGTTTCATCTTCTCTTATAAAGAATAGCATGCATAGATTTAGGACCTACTGTACATCAGTAACCTTCTCTAACTGAAAATCTTTATCTGAATGTTTTCTTCCAATCTGTGTTATTTGGGAATGATTTAATTCAGTTTAGGCATAGGAATGCTGGCGTTCCCTCATCTTATTTCCTTAGCTAAATATTATTCGTGAATGTTATGTTCAGTATTAGTTGAGTAGAGATGAACTATGGAAGATATGGTGTGCCCTGGTCCTAGTTTTATCCCCAAAGGTTGTCTTAATGTTTCCCTTGGAATGTGTTAAAAGCTGGCTAGTTTCAAAGTACTTACCAGATCTTAGGCCATTCTGTGTTATCTTTGTGTTCATCTTGAAAGTAACCAAGTAAAGTAGAGCTAGGAGAGGATTTGTGGTGAGCCCGGCCCGCTAGTTTCTACTCCAAAAGTTGCCTTCAAGTTTCCCTTTGTTTTTACATGTTTTCTATTGAAAGTGTATCAAAGGCTGGCTAGTTTAAAATTACTTACCATATCCTAGTTTACTTTTATGTTTTTCTTGAGTCTATGTCAAAGGCTGGCTAGTTTGGAAGTACTTACCAGATCCTGGGCTGCTCTTTGTTCCTCATCTGTTTAATTCTCCTACTTATTGTATCATTTCATTCCATAAATCAAACTTCAAAGAGATCCTTAGACATAGATGACTTGCCCCATGTACCACTCTTGCCTCTTTCTATTCCAATTAAAACCTATTATGACTCCATAGCCCAATGGACTAAAACCTGCAATTATCTATCTTTTTTATCAAAGCTTACTCTCATTGCTTGCAACTTCTCATCTTTGAAACTCTTTGCATTTAGGACTTTCCACCTCAAACAGTAATCATGCTCAACCATCCAAAAACAAAAAAAACCCTTGGCCCTCATAACTAGCCTAATATCATTACCCCAAACTTCAAAGAGAAATCCATATTTGCACTTATTGGAGAGATCGCTCTCCGAATTCAAGAGGGCTAGATCCTAGAATCCCAAAGTGGTTGAAATAATGTTGTTTCTATGATTGGACTTTGCCAATCTTGCTAATTACATATTACTAACATTTCTGGTGACTCCACTGGGGATTTTGAATGTTTTTTATACCTTTTAAAGACCTTAGAAAACCCTTTATTCAAGAAAATTGTGCAGCGAGTGACAATCAACCTTTTCAAGCACTAGCAAGAAATGGTAATCATGGTGAAACTTGTTTGAATCTGTGACAAACTAGGCGAACCCTAGGGTTCTCATAAGTCTTTATCTAACCTTGAAAGATCAGCTGGCTTAGCCATAAGAATAGACTCTCTTGTCTCATAATCGTAGCTAAGTTTTGAAACAGAGTTAGGATATTCTTAAAAACCACATAAAAAAAAAAACAAAAAACAAAATTCAGAAAACCTAAAAATATTTCAGATTGGTATTCAATAAACATGGTGGTGGACCATAAAACCTTTTACCTCTGAAAAGAGCTAAAAACTTCCACTTGGCGACTCCACAATCATTAACAAACCTTAAGAATCCACTGGGAAGAACCTTTGTCATTGTAATATCATTCAAACTCAGTTAGAGGACTGTATGATTAAAATTTTTGTAAATGGATTAGTTAACCTCTCAAATAATTTCATACCTGGATGAACTTTTTATGTTTATTTGGGTCTAAAAAGCACAGCATAGTGGCTTCTAGAAAGATTCACACTAGAGCCTATCCTAACCTTGATCCACCTGAGATAGTTGATAATCCAGAAAGTATCCTTAGGAAGTCTCCTAAGATTAAATTATCAACTGTTTTCAGATCACCCTTGAGAGCTAATTCAATCCCTGAAAATCTTTCAGCTCTACAACAATCACAAGTTGACTTAGTAAACCCCTTTAGAACTAGGTCTCTCGGTGATTTAGATCAGTTAGATTCCGAGTCTTCACTTTCATCTCCTGAAACAAGTGAACATCCTGGCAGCAGAGAAACAACACCTCTTGATTTACACTTCCTTCACAACTTAGGTGTCTCTCACCCAAGATTAGCTCAGCAATCTACTCCTAGTCCATCCACTTCTGATGGCCATCATCCAGCATTCACTTCCTCCACTTCAGCCCACTTTCCCTTTTGTTAATCCACCTCTTATACAGTCCATCCCACCACGTATCATGGCAACATGGTATGTCATAGTCCTTCCTGCACCATTAGTCGATCTTCCACGAGACTATTGGGTCCAAATTCCATTATACAATCTTTTATGATACTGCTTGCATCACAACAGAATTGGAGATGAATGACTACTTTGTGAGAAATGAAATTGATGATGATTAAGCAGGCTTGGAATTATTTCTCGAGCTTCAGGGAGAAATGAAAAATAGTTCAAAGGTTTAACCCCATACTATTAACTGAGTCAGAACTTTCTTCATTTCTTAAACCAATGGGGAAGTAAAGAAGAATCCTCAGTACTTTCGATTTTAATAACCTCCACCAAAACAACAAGAAAGGAGGTATGTTGACTTATGGGTGAATTGCGCAGTGTGTATAACGCACTTTCCCCAGAACTAAAACCTCCACAAGGCTTAGATTTAAACAATTTTCCTGAAGGGTTTGACCCTGAGATGGCCTATCAGCTGAGAGAGAGAGATTTTACAACTCTTGAATATATGCAAAGAGGCGCTCTTTCTGTGGAGGTCAAATTAATGGAAAAGAGAGCAAGAATGAAAAATGAAAAGAGAGTGTCCTTTAGAGAGGAATCCTCACCTTCTACTTCCAACTCAAAGATGGAGAGAATGATGGAGGAGATGATCAAAGAGATGAGCATAATTAAGAGAGCACGAGCTAGTGAAAATCAAAATGCTCCTCAAAATAGAAATCAGAACCAGAATCATAATTTTAGAAGAAACCAACCTCCAAACAGACCTAAGGAAGATGATCAACAGATCACTCCTCCCTTTCATCAAAATTACGTGAGTGAGGTTGAGGAAATGGATGAGATAACAGAGGAAGATGATGTCAACATGTTTGGGGTAGAAGATGATGACTTTGAGATTAATTACGATAGAAAACAAGGTCTATATACACCTTATGATGACAAAAGAGATGATGATGAAAATTACTATCAAGACATGGAAAATGTCATCATAGAATCTCAAAAGGAATATAACCTTAGAAGCAAAACCAGTCAAAAAACCCCCAACAACAAAACCTCTGACAAATCTTCACAAAACAACACTGCAACCAAGCCTAAAATTTTCAAACAAAAGGATAAAACAGTGGCTGTAAATTCTGGTAATGATAAAGAGAAAGACACTCAAAATAAAGAAAAACAGAGTGCAGACATTAGTAGTACTAACACTTCAGCTAGTACTCCTGTGAAAACAATTTTGTCAAGTGTAAATAAAACAAATCAGCAAGCTGATATTGCTGATAGAATGATAGCTAATAAGGCTGAAACAAATTCTTCAAAGAACCAAATCCCTTTCACCCTTGAGCAGGAAATTTCAAAGATCAAAATCTCTGTTCACTTAACTCAGTTAGCTGCCCATCATGTATATAGGACCCAAATTTTGAAGGCTTTAAACATTTAAGAGAATTAGGACACTGTCAATCTTAATGATGACCAACCAGAGCTTATCTTTGGTCCAAAGATTGAAGGTAGATATCAAGAGGGACCTGTTCCTCCCTTTTATGTAAGTTTAAATGTTCATGACAAAATTTTGCACAATGTTATGCATGATTCCGGGGCTTCTCATAATTTAATGCCAAAAGCTGTAATGGAAAGCCTAGGTCTAGAAATCACCAGACCTTACAAAGACCTTTACTCCTTTGATTCCAACAAAGTAAAATGTTTAGGATTAATCAAATATCTTTGTGTTAACTTAGCCCAAATTCCAGCCAAATGTTTAGTCATGGATATTGTTGTAGCTGATGTGCCCCCAAAGTATGGAATGTTATTATCAAGATCTTGGGGGGCTAAGTTACAAGGGACTATGCAAATGGACATGACCTATGCGACTATACCTTTTTTCAATCAGAATAGAAGACTTTACAAGGAGTCCCATATGAAATACACAGTTACAAGTCAAGACAGACCACAAAACTCCCCCCTGTATTTTGTAAATACAGGCCTTGATTCTTTTATTATGTTTAATTATGAAACACTTGGTGAACAAGTCACTTTAATAGGATTAATGGCCGATAGGGAGGAAGAGGAACACAACGCAGAAGTGTCAAAACAATTTGCTGCATTTGAAGACATTAGCAAACTAAACACAGGTTTTGAGCTACAAATTACGTGTCCTTTACTTTTAAACATTGAGAGTCAAGAAATCAGTCCTCGACCCAATAATATATCTAAGGAAAGGAAACAAATTCAACTAAGTGCTGAGATTCCACAACAACCCTTGAGCACGTTAGTTGAAGAGGACAGTAACCAGGATGAAACTAAGAATAGTCCTCTGTGGAGTATGCACTTCGATGGGTCTCGCACTAAGACTAACGCTGGTGCAGGTGTCTAGATTTCCAACACTGAAAACAACCACACAGAAAGAATTTCCTGTAAATTAAACTTTCAGTGTTCCAATAACATAGCAGAATATGAATCCCTTCTCTTAGGCTTACATCTGTTGAAAAAGTTAGGAGCCACAAGAATTCATGTGTATGGGGATTCAGAGTTAGTCATTAGGAAAGTCAATGGGGATTATAATGCAAATCATCCCAGACTTAGGGCCTACCGAAACGATGTCATGGACCTTTTGAAAACCTTTGAGGAGTCCAAATTGATTTTTGTCCCAAGAAAAAGAAATATTTCCGCCCACAATTTAGCCTTTGCAGCTAGAAATTGCTTAACGCCATATGAAACCAAAGACTGCACAACTCAGATAAAATTTAGACCAGTTGTGCCTGATAATGAAAATTATTGGCAGGTGTTTGACAATGACAAAAAAATAGAAGACTTCATGCAGTTCAGAAATGAATTCAAGCTAAATAGTTCGGACTCAGATTATGATATAGACTGCAGTGAAGAAAATTTTCTTGGTGAAGAAGAGCTGTCTCTTGAGCTTGTCAACATTAATATTCTGAATTGTGAACTTAAAAACAAAAAGGAAATGACTGCAGAGTTAGAAACAGAGGAGTTAGAAACTCTTCACTCTAAAGATGAAAGTTTTCCAAGCGGTCTAGCGCCTTTAAAAGAGTTGTTTGATCTTAACGATGTCGCCAAAAATCCAAAACTGGAACCTGTAGAGACTGAAGTGGAGGAGTGAAATATAGGCAGTGAACTTAAACCAAAAATGATTAAACTGTCTAAAACTTTACTAGCTCACATTAAACTTAAATACATAGAGCTGTTTAAAGAGTTTTCTGATGTTTTTGCGTGGAGTTACGAAGATCTTAAATCATATGACACTGAAATAATACAGCACAAAATCCCTCTTAAAGAAAACCAAAAACCATTCAAACAGAAACTGCGCAGAATAAACCCTGTCCAGTTGTCGTTGGTTTAGAAGGAGATCATGAAAATGTATGATGCTGGTATTATTGTCCCTGTTAGATATTCTGAATGGGTATCTAATCTGGTGTCTGTTAGGAAGAAAATTGGAGAAATCAGGCTTTGTATAGACTTTAGAGACTTAAACAAAGCTTCATTGAAAGACAACTACCCTTTACCCAAGATGGATCATATTTTACAAAGGGTGGTAGGGTCTAGAAGAATTTCTTTGCTGGATGGCTATTCAGGGTATAATCAGGTCTTAGTTCACCCTGCTGATCAATTAAAGACAGCCTTTACTACACCTTCAGGCACTTTCATGTATGTGAAAATGCCCTTTGGTCTAGTGAATGCTGGAGCAACTTTTCAAAGAGCCATGGACATAGCATTCGCAGAAGAACTGGGTTTCTTCATCATTATATACCTTGATGATGTCACTGTGTTTTGAAAAACAGATGAAGAGCACTTAGAAAATTTGAGAAAAGTTTTCGAGAAATGCAGAAAGTTTGGGATATCTTGAAACCCTAAGAAGACACTATTCGGTCTCCAAGGAGGTAAACTTCTTGGGCACATTATTTCTGAGGAGGGTATAAAGATAGATCCAAAGAGGATTGAGGCCATATTGCAAATCTCTCATCCTCGGAACATCAAAGAGTTGCAATCTTTCATTGGAAAGATTAAATTTTTGAGAAGGTTCATCCCCAACTTGGCTGAGCTCCTTAGGAATATCACAAACATGTTAAATAAGGAGCAGGGGGTAAAATGGACCTTGGAAGCAAAGAAATCCTTTGAGCTGGTGAAACAAGCGTTAACCAAAACACCGGTTCTAATAAGTCCTGATTTTTCAAAAGATTTTTATATTTTTTTGTTTTCATCAGAACATTCCATAGCTATTTTCCTTTTACAGAAAAATCTGCAAGGACAAGAGCAGCCTATTGCATTATTTAGCAAGGCATTGAGGGATGCCCCTTTGAAGTATAACATTATGGAAAAGAAAGCTTTTGATATGGTTAAAGCTTTAAAAGACTTTAGAGTATACATCCTCCACTCGCACATCATTGCCTTTGTCCCAAACTCAGTTGTTAAATACATTCTAACACAGGACCCAGATGGTAAGAGAGGTAAGTGGATTGATGTTATTCTTGACTATGATTTAGAGATAAAACCCACTAAACTCATCAAAGGCCAAGGCCTAGTTAGATTAATGGCTGAATCGAATTTTGAAGTTCTTGATATTAATATGATTATCTTTAGATGATCAAGAGGAACTCTCAACTCCCATTGTAGAAAACCATTTTAGGAATTCCTCTTGGTATGCTGATATTGTTTATGTTTTTCTTAATTTGAATACACCTCTTGGTTTGACAAAAACAAAGGCAAGATTCTTCAAATTGAAAGTTGTAAACTATTCATTATTGATAGATGTCTTTACTGGAAAAATGCAAGTGGTGTATTGCTTAAATGTTTGCCTGAGTTTGATGCAGAAAAGGTTAAATACCAGTTCCATGAAGGAGAGTGTGGAGGTAATTTGTACTGGAAGACAACAGCCAGCAAAATTTTGAGGGCTGGTTTCTATTGGCCTACTCTTTTTCATGATGTGCACAAGATGATCATTGCCTGTCATAAATGTCAACTTTTTGAAGGCAAAAGAAAGCTGCTACCCCTGCCTCTGCATCCAATCATTGTTGAAGCCCCATTTCAACAGTGGGGACTTGACTTCATAGGAGAAATCCATCCACCATCTTCTGCCCAGCATAGATGGATTCTCACTGCCACAGACTATTTCACTAAGTGGATAAAAGCCATACCTTGTAGGTAGGCCAATGATTCAGTTATCATAAAATTTATGGAGATTAACATTCTCTCCAGATTTGGTTGTCCTACCAAGATCATCACTGATAATGCAGCAGCATTTGGATCAAAGAAAATGGTTGAATTCTGTCACAGATATTAGATAACATTGGGGCATTCCATGGCCTCTTACCCTCAAGGTAATGGACTTGCAGAATCCTCAAACAAGAGTTTAGTGAACATAATCAAGAAACTGTTGGAGGAAAATAAAAATTATTGGCACACAAAGCTACTTCATGCACTGTGGGCTGACAGATTGACTTTGAAGAAATCTATTGGTATGTCACCTTTCCAGCTTGTGTATGGTACTGATGCAATTTTTCCAAACAGCCTTGGTGTACCAGTAATGAAGTTGATTCAAGAGTTGCAAACTGAAGATAATGACATGATCAGAAGAATAATCAAACCATTCATCTTCAGCAAACCAAAGAGGAAGTTTATAGCAAATCATTGCAGAAATAGATCAGCATTAAAAAAAAAATTGACAGAAGAACAAAGGCCAACAATTTTAAAGTTGGGGACAAAGTTTTAAAGTGGGACTCAAAGAGGGAAGAGAAGGGCAAGCATGGAAAATTTGACAACTTATGGCTCGGCCCTTACTCTATTCATTCAGCTACTGGTAACAATGCATTTTTCTTGCAGGAGTTGAATGGAGCAGAACTGTTTGGGGGTCTTGTCAATGGCAGGATGCTTAAGCATTACTTCTCTTGATCCATGTTATGTTCCGAAAGCCTTTTTATCTTTTTCTCATTATAAATACTTCACCCACCATTGCATTCAAAGTTATAAAAATCAAAAAATACAAAAATAGTGAAAGAAATAAAAGAGGGCAGATTGCGAAAACAAGAAAGGTATAGCCCCATACCAAAAAAAAGAGAAACAAATCTGAAAGTGTGCAAGCTCAAATGCCACTCCTAAAGAACACACTTCTAGTTAGTCAAACAGCATAATCTTGACTAATTATTTTTAAATTTTCTACTGATAGGATAGTGAATTTGATTTGCCAAACCGTTTAATCTTGGCTTATTAGTAGGTAGATTAGGATAGAAATTAAAGGTTCAAACAAGCTCAAACTCTGAACCTAATGGTTTCAAAAAGAAAATGACTCAAATCTGCTTTATTTTTTGAGTCAAAAAAGATGTAGATCTAGTTCCAATCAGCTCAAAATCTAAACCAGAGAACAAAAAAGGAAAGGCAGCTCAAAACAAAGGTAAAAACAGAGCTGTAAAAAGATAAAGGAAGTACTTTGAATTTTCAGATCTTAAGCCTTCCATTCCGATTTAATTTTCTGCAAAATAAATATCTATGTGTAGCTTGTTTTTAAGCCATAGACCAGCATCAAGTTAGACTGTTCAATCCTGACTTGAATGCTTTTTAATTTCTGTTGTAGAATTTAGAGAATAAATTATGTTGGACAGTTTAATCCCAACAGATAGTAGATTAGGTAGAGAATCATATGGGCTCAACTGTTTAATCTGGGTCCATGGAGAAATAAGGAGTAAAAATAGATTAGATTTCCTGCTTTCAAAAGAATAAAATGTTTTAAAATATTTTTCCAATCCAAGTGCACTCTAATGAAGAAAAAATGTTAGATCAGTAGGATTGGGTAGGTAGAAAGTTTGTATTGATGAAATATCCATTGTTTTTTTGGCTGCTAATATGTTTTCAGAGAACATCATCCAAAAAAAGAAAGGCAGCCCAATGGATCAGGCATAGGTCAACCTCCCAGAGAATGCAAGTCTGAAGTTCTTGATTCCTTCAAGAAGGCACCATCCCCAAGTGGAGCCACTGTTAGCCACCTATAAAATTTGTTATAACAAAAGGTGGCTAAGACATTTTGAGCCTTCAAGGAACAAATTTTATTACTAAATAGTGTTGGCTCTTGAAGACTCTTGAAGGCCTCCAACCTCTCCTCTGTCCAAAACTTCACTGCTGTTCCCATTTTACATTCAGAAATCCTGCAGATTTCCAAGACAGATTACTGCTGCAAGCACCATTTCCCTTTTCCCCTTCTTCCAAAACTAACTTTCATTTTCTCCCCTTTCTCCATAAAACTCCTCTGTTTTCATGATTCCTTTTCTCTCTTTCGTGAAAATCCTCTTTACATGGTTTAAAACTCATTTTTAAACTATATCGGAACCCTCAATTTCCTTGGAAAACCATTGAAAAACCATAAAAACCCACATTTTGGACATATATGGGTCCTAGCCTTTTTCCCTTTGACCCTCGGTCATATAATTCTCCACGCGCCCAAAGGCCCCATAGCCGGGCGCCTGATCATATTATATATATATCCTGCCCCCCCCCCCCCCCTCCCCCGAAAATATTAAAACCTTATTTTATTTTCAAACTTTGGGTTTTTAATTATTTTCTAATTTTTTCTGTCGGTTCAAACCCCAGTCAATCTCCACCGTCGATCTGATCTGCAGATCGACGGCGCGGAGTCTATCACCCCGGTGGTCCTCACCATCCACCCACCGTTGCCAAAACCAGCGGTTTCCATCGCACCACCTTCTAGCAGAGGGCGGTTTTCATTCGATCGACAGCGATTCCACTAACTGATTGATGCGTGGCCTGGGCACTGTTCACCAAACCGTCGTCCATCGTGCGTTAAACATCGGGCATGGACCCTGCGCGATATTGGCGTCCACCGTCCGATCTGAGGCCACCCATTGGACGGCGATCTCTCACCGAAGTTTCTCACACGATAACCAGGCTCCGGCGCAGCGGTAACGACATCTCCGTCATCGATCTGATCTGCAGATCGACGGTCTAAAATTATCGCCCGTTTTCTCCGTTTTGACTTTCCACCTGCACTCCCGACCGTCGATTTCGCGCGATCGACGGCCCACTATCATCCCTTCACCTCTGCTCCTCATCATTGATATTTGCGCGATCGACGACCCCGATTCAAGTCTTCTACCGCCCTCCATTTGACTCCTCTAATCAAATCTCGAACGTTGGATGATGCCATCCAACAGCCACGCTCTCTCCACGTGCCTTCTGAAGCAGTAAACCTATATATTCATGGATTTTATAATTTTTGTTCGTATTTTGCAGGGTTTAATGGTTTTTCCGCTGTGTTTAAAGAAATTTCAAAGGCATAGGGTGACGATCCTCCCGCCTTCGATCCACCAGAGAAATCATTCACAGATTTAAAAATTTCACGTTTTATCAATCATTCATGAAGCATTGATGCCACATAACCCTGCACAACCCTGCATACCAGTAGAAACCATGAATCGGGCACAGTCAGAGAGTATCAATGATGAAGATCAAAATGAACCAAGACAGAGGATGGAAGACATATTTGTGGGGATCATGGATAAGAATGTTTATCAAAAGCCTAATCCCCGATTTAAACACAACTTAAAGAAGATCTTAAGTGTTTTATCAATAGGAACGCCTCCACCGCCACATCTGAGGCAAATTGATTCCTCCCAACTACTGAAATGCCACCTGTACCTCAAAGTATTCAATCAGAGGCTGCATTTATTGATCAGGACCAGATATCGGCCTCACAACACAGCCAAAAGATAAATTCTGCAGGCAAATTAATGACAAACATCTGCAGAGTTACTTCGACGCCAAACAGAGCCTCGAAGGTCAACAAAAGCTCCCACCTAGCTTAATATTTATGTAAAAAAATTTAATACAGATGACACCTATGTAAGTTTCTTCATTGAGCCCCCCAAAGGCCCAGAAACCATTAAGCTTGTATTAATTGTAATTGAGATCTTTTATCAGATCTCACCTCCTCATTCTTCTATATATACTACTGCAGAAGATGAGAGAGGGGTTGGTTGCAGAACTTTGAAATACATTTTAGCTTAAACTTCTAATTGTAAATAGTATTCATTGGCTCTTGGAGCTCTGCTAGCGATAGATAGGTTAGGCTAAGATGTGTAGATAAGTGCTAAACTAAAACACTGGACTTGAAGCTGTAACTAGTTTGGAGCATCAATACAAGCTGATTTATGGGATCCTGGTCTATGTTGACGGTGATGTTTTTCTCATTGTAACTTGTCTTTTTGTTTCTGTTTTCACTGTGTTTCATCTTCTCTTATAAAGAACAACATGCATAGAGTTAGGACCTACTGTACATCAGTAACCTTCTCTGACTGAAAATATTTATCTAAATGTTTTCTTCCAATCTGTGTTATTTGGGAATGATTTAATTCAGTTTAAGCATAGGAATGTTGGCGTTCCCTCGTCTTATTTCCTTAGCTAAATATTATTCGTGAATGTTATGTTCAGTATTAGTTGAGTAGAGATGAACTATGGAAGATATGGTGTGCCCTGGTCCTAGTTTTATCCCCAAAGGCTGTCTGAATGTTTCCCTTGGAATGTGTTAAAAACTAGCTAGTTTCAAAGTACTTACCAGATCTTAGGCCATTATGTGTTATCTTTGTGTTCATCTTGAAAGTAACCAAGTAAAGCAGAGCTAAAAGAGGATTTATGGTGAGCCCAGCCCGCTAGTTTCTACTCCAAAAGTTTCCTTCAAGTTTCCCTTTGTTTTTACATGTTTTCTATTGAAAGTGTATCAAAGGCTGGCTAGTTTAAAACTACTTACCATATCTTAGTTTACTTTTATGTTTTTCTTGAGTCTATGTCAAAGGCTGGCTAGTTTAGAAGTACTTACCAGATCCTGGGCTGCTCTTTTTTCCTCATCTGTTTAATTCACCTACTTATTGTATCATTTCATTCCATAAATCAAACTTCAAAGAGATCCTTAGACATAGATGACTTGCCCCATGGACCACTCTTGCCTCTTGCTGTTCCAATTAAACCCTATTATGACTCCATAGCCCAATGGACTAAAACCTACAATTATCTATCTTTTTGATCGAAGCTTACTCTCATTGCTTGCAACTTATCACCTTTGAAACTCTTTGCATTTAGGACTTTCCACCTCAAACAGTAATCATGCTCAACCATCCAAAAACAAACAAAACCCTTGGCCCTCATAACTAGCCTAATATCATTACCCCAAACTTCAAAGACAAATCCATCTTTGCACTTATTGGAGAGGTCCCTCTCCGGATTCAGGAGGGCTAGATCCTAGAATCCCAAAGTGGTTGAAATAATGTTGTTTCTGTGATTGGACTTTGCCAATCTTGCTAATTACAAATTCCTAACAATTTCAACTATTTTTTGTTGCTAACACACTCCTATTTTTCATGCCAATATGCTCACATAATATTCTATTTTAGCATTCCTCTAGAGGCTTTTGGCATATGTTTTTGTCCTCTCTCATTTGACATTTGGTTGTTTTTTCATTTGGAATTTGTCTCCATCTAGTTATCCTATCATCTGGCATCTTGAATACCTCTCTATCATTTTTTTTCTTATGCTAATAATGTAGCTCTCAATCTCCAGGCATGTGGTGTCTCTGCATACCTATGGCATTTTAGGTCCATTTGTGTTAGGTCTCTATATTACTAGTCTAGTCCCTTATTATTGTTATTGTAACCCCCTTATCGTTATTCTTGTACCCCTCTAACTCCCATATTATTATTATTGTGCCCTTAAATTATTATTGTTAGGTCAGCTAGGATTACATTGTGGCCCCACCAGGATTACGTTGTGGCCCCATGGACTCCTATATATAGAAAGGAGGTTTTGTAATTGTTATCACCCAAGAATTGTTCATTCATGTAATGTATTGGAGGTTGCCCCCTCGAATTGGCTTATTTATAATGCGTTGATATCTCTTTTCTTCTATTTTTGGAGCTGGTTTCACAACATTTGGTATCAGAGCTTTGGATTCTAGGGTTTTGCTGCTCCAAACAGGGCATCGTGGAATTTTCTCTATAATGTTTTTTCTACAAAGGTTCACAACCTTAAATTTTTGGTGTGCGAAGCCAAACACCTGAGGAACATCGTCACAAAATTTTAGAGCTTTTTTCACAATAGTTTCAGAATCTAGGTCATTTTTAAGGCTCCTGAATTTATCCTAAACAGGTCATCATGGAATTTTCACTATAAAGTTGTTTCTACAAAGGTTCAAAAGCTGAAATTTTTAGAGTGCGAAGCTGAAATCCTAAGGAACATTGTCGCAAAATTTTAGATCTTGGTTCACAATATTTTCGGAGATATGATTTGTGGAATTTAGGTCTTTTTCAGGCTTCTAAATTTCATCTGAAAGAGGTGATCGTGGAAAAATCTTCATAGATCTCTCTCTGAGCATCGGAATTAAATGATGTAAAAAGTGGCCACAAGTACATAGACTGTAGTTTTTTTTCTATCAATTTCAGATCCAAAGGAGGAAATGGTGACACGTGGAAAGTCTTACAAGTTTTATCTATTGAACCAGTCCATAATTGGGTCATTGTGGGAGATTATAAATAAAGTTGCCTTGAAGAATCCAAATCAAATTAGACCTGTAGCATTTGAAAGAAGCTTCAGAGGGCTATTATAGGGCTGAATTTCAGATATTAAGGATCCGTAATTATAGAGATAATTCAATTTCAATATGGAGCTCCTTAAAAGCAAGTAAAAGGTGTGTATTTTTTTCCAAATTACATAAGTCTTGTTTGAAGAATCAAGTTGAATTGATTCCAAGGGCATATTGTAGAACAGATATCAGTATTGGATTCTAAAATGGCCCCTAAAAAGAATTCATCACCCACTAAGCCTTTATAAGGCTCTACTATGACTCATGAAGGTGAAGAATGGTAACATGACATATCAAAATTACAAGAGCAAGTGCAAAAAATTTCTCTCACGCAAAGAGCCACAAAAAATGAAATGGAAGTTTGAAGAAAGGCATGGAAACTAATATGGATGGTTTGAAGAAAGGCGTGGAAGCTAAGATGAATGGCATAGAAGTGGGAATGGAAGCTAAGATCGATGACATGGAAGCTAAGATCGATGAAAAAATGAAAGACAACATGGAAAACATGAAGAATGATCTAAAAGTAGACATAGAAGGTTTTCAAAGTTGATACAAGAAATTTTTCCTAATGGTGAAAAGATAGCAGGGGAAACTCATGATGAGAACAAAATAAATGTTAATCGTGATTTCATAAACTCTAATGTTGGAGGGAAGAACCACCATATTCCAAAAACAGATATGAGGAAGTTTGATGGAAAGGATCCTGTAACATGGATACTACAGATGGAGCAATATTTTGATATTAATAATGTGAAAAACACACAAAAGGTACACATTTCAACTTTACATTTGAACAAAATAATTTTTTATTGTATCGATGGCTTTGCTCCCGTAAAAAAATCGTCACTTGGTAAATTTTTACGGAGGAAATGACATTATGAGGATACAAAGAGCAACACCTTCTTTAGACAATTGATAAATCACAAACAAAAGAGTTTAGTGGGGGAGCACATTGAGGTCTTCCAAAAATTGAATATAAGGGTAACTAATATTTCAGAGGAACACAGGATTGATCTCTTCATAGGTACTTTAAAGGATAACATCCAACATGAAGTTCATATTTTGGAACCTGATTCATTAGAGAAGGCATTCAGGTTGGCCAAAAAAATTGAATGTAAAATTATGGCGACAAGGAAGCCTACCACTCACTTCTATAAAGAGGGAATTGTTGCTACTCCTAGATTTTCACAACCTACAAGGTTGACACCACAAAAATTGGAAGAAAAAAGAGAAAAAGGGCTTTTCTACAGTTGTGATAGCAAATACACTAAAGTTCATAAGTGTGTTGAGAAGAAATTATCTTACATAGATTGTGAAGAGGAAGAAGAAAATGAACAAGAATCTTCAAAAGAAGAGGGTATACACCACGAACCAACCCCAGAAGAGGAAGAAATGAGTCTGACCATATCGTGTAATGCATTGGCAGGAATTATCACTCATCAAACTCTCAAGATAGAAGGACATATCAAGAAGAAAAAGGTAATAGTGTTGATTGATTCAGGTAGTACCCATAATTTTATTCATTGTAAGGTAGCCAAGAAATTGAATTGTTTCCTATACCCAATACCAGAATGTCAAGTGATGGTTGCAAATGGAGGCACTATAAATTGCTCTAGAAAATGCCATAATATCAAGCTAACCATGGGGACTATGTATTGAATAGTCCAATGCTTTCCATTCCTATGGGAGGTGTTGAAGTTATACTAGGAGTACAATGGTTACAATATTTGGGGACAATAGCTTTTAATTCTCAAGAACTTTTCTTGAAATTTTTTTTTCAGAAGGAAAGGAAGTCGAATTACCGGGTATTGTAGGGAAGCCGGGAAAGATAATAAGTTCTAATGTCATGACAAAGATTCTAAAGAAAGAACAACAAAGTGTAATTGCACAATTATGCTCACTAGAAGTTCCAACATCAAAATCATCTATTTCTTCAGATCTCCAAAAAGTCTTGGACAATCATTCCAGGGTGTTTGAAACTCCCAAATGACTCCTGTTAGCCCCCCTATGAAATTCTTGACAAGCAAGCTGGGGGCTATATTTTTTTGGAGCCTTCAAGGAACTCCTTTCCCTTGAAAACTCATCGTCCTTGAAGTCTCTTAGTTCTTTGCCTTGTTGGAAATATTGTCATTGAAGGCAAAGGAGGCAGCACTCAGGCAAAGGAGGCAGCGCTGAAGCAAAGGAAGGCAAAAGAAGCACAGTGAAAGCAATAGAGGCAGCAAGAAGAACCGTTATCGGAAGACAGAGACAGAGGCAGAGTGACAGAAGCAGAGACAGAGGCAGAGACAGAGGCAAAGAGCAGTTATAAAATTCCGGGAATCGCACACTCCAGCGAGCGTTATACATATAATATAACACGAATCTTATTCCGGGAATCGCAGACTCCAGCCGGGCGTTACACATATAATACAGAACCATATTCCGGGAATCGCACACTCCAACCGGTGTTATACATTTAATATAACACAAATATTATTCCGGGAATCGCATAACCCATTGGCAAAGTATACATATATATCAGGTATATAAGTGGAGCGCTTTATTATAAGAACCAAGCTTTATACAGTGGGACCCCTCCCCAATCACAATCAGAGAAAAGGTTCAATCGGCGGAGTTTTGTTATGTGCTCTGATTAAAGGCCAGACCCGATCGAGCTATATGCCACAGTTTATTGCTAATCGCATCCGAGTTCCCAATCGCATCGGCATTGGTCAATCGCATCGGAGAACATATGAGTTGCGATTGCGATTGGAAGTCCGGACCCGATGGAGGTATGAATTATAATTCAAACATGTTTGAAGTCCTTTCCCAATCACATCGGCAAAATACAATGAACAGTGGTCAATCGCAACACATATTAAAAGACTTGCGATTGCGATTAAGAGTTCGGATCCGATGGGTGTATTAACGATGGTTTATATATATTTGAATTCCGGCTAATCGCATCGGAGATTATAAGAGCGTCGGAACATATATTAAATGACTTGCGATTGCGATTGAAGCCCGGACCCGATGGGCTTATAAACTTTGATTAATAAAATTTGAGTCCCAATCGCATAGATATTAGTCAATCGCGTCGGCAAAGAACAGTGAACAGTGACTCAATCGCATCGGAGTATTTGAAATTGCGATTGCGATCAATCGCAATCGGAGGAGAATCAATGCATCGAAAACATGTCAGGTGGGCCCGAAAGGGCATTTGTTAAGTCTTATCAAGATTATTCATTGATTTTATTAGAAGCAGCAGTTGCTTGTTAAAACCTTATATAAGGATGCCGAGAGTTGATTTAAGTTAAAAGGCGTTGTTATATATATAAAAGGCGATTGTATTAAAAAGTGCCGCGTGGTCTGTAGACCCACGGGCCTCGGCTTAAGGTGGAGGGCGATTATTAATATACGACTGTGATATATGTCCATTCCGCTTGCGGAATGTTCCACATCAACAAGACACTAATAGCATAAAAGGGATTGGAGTTCCTCCAGATTTACAGTCAGCAGATATAAAAGGAACAGTTACATGCATGCAACAGTTACACCACAGCAGAGGACAGAAAAGACAAAGACACAGTCAGAGAAAAGACAAATGCGCAGTAAGCCAAGAGACAAAACGAGTGAGCTGGAGTTCTCATTTAAATTTGAATGTAAATGTTTTATTTAAATTTATATTGTTGTGATGCATTGGCAAGTCTCCGAAAGAGAGAAAATATCCCACTGTAATATTAAAATAAGCACCTACAGTTACATTTTTCTGAGTGAGATGAAAAGAGATGAGAAGGCAGAAGGCAAAGAGACATGGCTGTCCATTTCGAATTCCCAGTGGAATACAAACAGCCATGAAGCTATTTTTGTATAAAACAGGGTAATATCCAAGGGGAGAGAGTTGACGAAAAAGGAGTGAGAGAAGAAGAGAGTATGCAGCAGAATTAAAAAGAGTTGAAGAAAATAAGCAAGCTGCAAGAAGAATGTGAATAAGGAGGAGCTGAGCAAAGAAGAAGAAGGGGCTGAGCAGAGATGATGCAGGTCTGATATAAGAGTTGATGAACAGCAGAGAAGAAGGTACAGAACAGAGCTGATATCCAAGGTAAATCAACAAGTGTTTTTCTTTTGGAAGAGTAAGGAAGTTTGAGCTTCCCTATCAAGTTGTAGCTTGATAGCTGTCAGTTGTAGCTGACTGAGGTTGGAGCCTCCTGTAGGTTGGTTCCTGCAGAAAACTGAAGGGAGTTGGTGCTTCCTTGCAAGTTGTAGCTTGCAGAATTGAGGTAGGAGCCTCCTGTAGGTTGGTGCCTGCAGAAAAACAGTGGTGAGAGGGAGTTGGAGCTTGCTTTTGCATCACAACAATAATAAGATGTGGTTTTCTCCCTTTATGGGTTTCCACTTATATCTGGTGTCTCTGTGCATGATATTTATGTATTGATCTGATATGTATCATTTGCTTAATACTTGCTGCTCTCATATTAAGTCTACTGCTCTATTAAACTAATACTTTCTGATTACATTCTAAAATTACTCTCACATCAAATAGAGTTTGAAATGAAGGTGTAAATAAGTTTAATGAAAATTTTAAGAGATCAGGAATGTATTAAACTGATTCACCCCCCCCCCCCTCTCAGTTTAATTAGAGGTTCAACAATTGGTATCAGAGCGGGTTCCTTTGTACAAGTCTAACAACTAAAAGGAGATCCTAGGTTCCCAAGATGGCTAGTAAAGAAGGATGCTCAACCAATAAAGCCCCTTTCTTCACCGGTGAAATTTATGCTTTCTGGAAAATCAGAATGAAGACATACATAATGTCTCTAGGAATAGAAGTCTGGGCTGCTGTGCAATTAGGATATGCCCCGAAGGCAACTGACTCAGAAAAGGACTCAAAACAAGATTTTGTGGCTAATGCAAAAGCCATGAATTCCATCCTGAATGGATTATGTGAAGCAGAGTTTATTAAAGTAATGCACAAAGACACTGCCAAGAAAATATGGGATACTCTTGAAGACATACATGAGGGAGACCAGAAAGTAAAAACTGCCAAACTTCAAGTATATAGAGCCCAGTTTGAAAACTTAAAAATGAATGATGTTGAAGATGTTGGCAGCTTCTTCTTAAAAGTTGCAGAAATTGTTAACAATATGAAAGATCTTGGAGAAACCATACCAGAAAGTATAGTTGTGCAAAAGATTCTAAGATCACTCCCATCCAGATTTAATCCCAAGGTATCTGCAATAGAAGAGACAGCGGATTGGGAGACTTTGACCATGAACTGGATACTTGGAAATCTAACAGCCTATGAAATGAGGCTCCCACAGAAGAAACCAAGTTCGAGGGAAGCAACTTTTAAAACAGAAAAGAAGAAAGAAGAAGAGGAAGAAATATGCTCTTGATGAGATGAAGAAGAAGCAAAATTTGTTAAGAAACTGGACAGAGGTTCAAGTAAATACAAAGGTAAACTTCCTTTCAAGTGATTTAACTATGGAAGAGTTGGACACTATGCTGCTAAGTGTCCTCACAAGAAAGCAAGGAATCAGGCTCAAGAGTCAGAAAAGAATAAATCAAAGAACTGGCAGAAGGGAAAGAAGTTCAACAGAAAATCTTTCTATTCTAAACAAGACAGCAGTACATCTGAAGATTCAGATGAACCCTCATGTGAAGAAGGAACCTCAGATTTTTTATTGATGGCCATAGAAGATATTTAGGGACTCCTACTAGAAGATGAAGAAGAAGAAGGGGAAGTCGACCTCGAGGGGGAGCTAATAAGTGCTCTGGAGAAGATTGAGAGACTCAAACTAAAATGCAGAAAACAAAAAGAGATTCTCCTCAAATGTGTGAAAGAAGAACAAAATTTAGAAGTCCTCATGCTGATGAAGGTAAGGCTTGAAGAAGCCAAGAAGATAGAAGATATGTTACTTCAGCAAATCAAGGATAAAACCTAAGAACAAGAGAAGTTGGAGGAAGAAGTGGTAGGTCTCAGGAAGAAACTAGAAAATGCTCAAAGGACAGTGGTTATAAACTCTTCTCTACCAACAAGTTCTAGCAAGTTGAATGATATCCTGGTTGCTCAAAGATCCCCAGTGATAAAAACAGGAATAGGCTATGAAGGAGAATCGAGTAAAGGCAAAGAAAAGGAAGACAAAAATATAATTTTTGTAAAAGCAATGAAAACTGATGAAGAAGCCCAGACCATTCCTATAAAAGAAGAAACATGTAATAAGAATGACAAAGATCAGAAGAAATCTCTAGTAACAAGGAATATAATGAATACTAAGATGGCAGAAAAAGAATCATATGCCCCTAAGTATATCAAATTTGGAAGCCATCAAAGGAGATTCTTGCCTCCTATGAAGAATGCCACCTGTTATGTCTGCCACAAGCAGGGACACATTGCTGCATATTTTCATGCAAGGAGGAATGATTCAAACCAGCAAAAGAGGCAAGCATGGAAGAGACAACCTTACATCAGGTATGCAAGTAATTTCTATGGTTATTGTTTTTATTGTAAGGATTTTGGCCATAGAATTATTGAATGTAGAAAATATGGACAAAGACTGATGTTCAATACCTCAAGGAGGTTTATGAGTCAAAGCAATTTTTTTCATGCTCACAATTCTGCAAAAACTATAATCAAATGTTGTATATGCAATCAAATTGGGCATATATCTTCCAAGTGTTCTCTAAAGGGATATAATTCATCACCTCACAAAAGATACCAAACAAAAGGGGGCCTCCAGTGGATAAAGAAGGTGAATAAGTGTGACCTGGCTCTAACTGATCAAGATCTGAAAAGCCAGTGGTATCTAGACAGTGGCTGCTCCAAACACATGACTGGAGACAGAAGCAAGTTTATAACTCTGATGAAAAGAAATATGGCAATGTTATTTTTGGTAATGATAAATCAGGAAAGATCAAAGGAAAATGCTGGGTGACTGAACAATGGGGAGGAAAAGCCAAGAGGAAATTACTATTTGTGGATGGTGAAAACAAATCTGAGTGTCGGGTGGATGTGTGATAAAGAACACATGAAGTTCTGCAGAGCACAAAGCTATTATGATGGAGTCAGCCAGTTGAAGAAAGATAACTCAAAGTGTATGAAGCAGAAAAATGTATACACATAATTAAAAAGGAAAGATAAATATACTTCACTTGTAAACTTAAAGGTCATGAGTTGTGTGGAAGATTGGGACATCTCAGCTTTGACCATATCATCAGACTGAGCAAAAAGAAAGCTGTCAGAGATTTGCCAGAAATAAAAAGGCCTTCAAGTACTATATGCAAATCTTGTCAATTGGGGAAACAGACTCGCACATGCTTTAAATCTAAAGAGGAGCTGTCAACAAGAAGACCACTCCAGCTTGTGCACATGGACCTATGTGGACCTGCTAGAACTAGGACACCAAGTGGAGAATCCTATTTCATGCTGATAATAGATGACTTCTCCATAATGACATGGGTTGCGTTTCTCAATAATAAATCAGAAGCACTGGACAAATTTAAGATATTCAAGGCATTAGCTGAAAATCAAACAGGATGCAAACTAAAATGTATCAGATCAGACAGAGGAGGAGAATTTACAGATTATGACTTTGCTGACCTATTCAATGAACATGGCATAAAACAACAATTCACTATTGCAGGAACACCTCAGCAGAATGGAGTAGCAGAAAGACAAAACAGATATGTTGAACAAATTGCCAGAGCCATGATGCAAGAGAATAATATTGCTCAAACCTTCTGGGAAGAAGCAGTACACACAGCAGTACATATCCTTAATAAAGCTCACTTAAGGCCAAGCAGTGACAAGACTCAATATGAACTATGGCATGGAAATTCAGCTTTAATAAAACATTTCAGAGTCTTTGGTAGCAAGTGTTACATAAAGAATAATGATGAAAACCTTGGAAAATTTGATGCAAGAGCAGATGAAGGGATTTTTCTAGGATATGCTTCCAAAAGTAAAGGGTACAGGTGCTACAATAAGATTCTTCGGAAAATAGTTGAAAGTATTGATGTGAGATTTGATGAAGAATTTCCAAACAATACAAGAAATACAGACTGCTGCAGTCCATCAGTTAATCATGAAGAATAAGACCAGAATGATGATGAAACCAGCAAGACAACAGAAGATGTAGAGATGAGCTCAAAAACCCCCTCAAGATACACTCAGAAGAATCATCCTGAAGATCAGATCATAGGAGACAAGAAAGCAGGAGTCCAGACAAGAAGGCAGCTAACAGAACAAACAGAAGAAGTATACATAGCCATGTTATCACAAATAGAGCCAAAGAAATTTGAAGAAGCCAGCAAGGACAAGTATTGGATAAAAGCAATGAATGAAAAATTGGACCAAATTGAGAAGAACAATACCTGGGAACTAGTTCCTAGACCTATTGAGAAAAATATCATTGGTTCAAAATGGGTATTCAAAAACAAAATGAATGAGCAAGGACAAGTAATCAGGAATAAAGCCAGGCTGGTCTGCAAAGCATACTCACAAATTGAAGGACTTGAATATGATGAAACATTTGCACCTGTAGCCAGAATGGAGGCTATCAGAATGTTCCTGGCATTTGCATGCTACCAAGACTTCAAGGTATATCAAATGGATGTAAAGTCTGCTTTTCTTAATGGAGATCTAGAAGAAGAAGTGTACATGGAACAACCGGAAGGCTTCTCACTGACAGACAAAGAAGACTATGTGTGCAGACTGAAGAAGGCCCTATATGGACTGAAACAGGCTCCTCGTGCTTGGTACTCAAGACTGGACAAATATTTGCTAAAACAGGGTTTTAAGAGAGGTGGAGTAGACAACAATCTATACATAAAAGCGCATGAAAATGAACTCCTAATTGTTGTTGTATATGTTGATGACATTATGTTTGGAAGCAACAAAGATGAGCTAGCAAAAGGATTTGCAGAAGAGATGAAATCAGAGTTTGAAATGTCCATGATTGGAGAGCTCAGTTTCTATTTAGGACTTCAAATTCAGCAAAGGAGCGCAGGTACATTCATTTCTCAAGAAAAATATTTAAAAGAAATGCTGGAAAAATTCAAAATGGAGGACTGCAAACCAGTGACAACCCCCATGATCACGGGATGCAAGCTGTGTGCTGATGATAGGTCTGCAGATGTAGATCAAAAACTCTACAGATCCATGATAGGAAGCCTGTTGTATCTGACAGCTTCAATACCAGACATCATGCTAGCAGTAGGACTAGTGGCAAGATATCAAGCAGCACCTAAACAAAACCATCTTCTGGCAGTAAAAGGAATACTCGGATATCGACAAGGAACAACACAATATGGGATTTGGTATCCTAAAGGAAAAAGCTTCACCTTAACAGCATACACAGATGCAGATTGGGCCAGTTGTGTGGATGACAGGAAGAGTACAAGTGGAGGTGCATTCTATCTAGGAGAAAGTCTGGTGGCATGGCTAAGCAAGAAACAAACATCCATATCTTTGTCTACTGCTGAAGCAGAATATATAGCAGCAGCAGCATGTTGTACACAAGTCATGTGGATGAAGAAAACTCTTCAAGACATGAAGGTAAGCATTAATGAACCTATCTCAATCAAATGTGATAATACAAGTGCTATAAGTATATCTAAAAATCCTGTGCTTCATTCAAAAACTACACATATACCAATCAAGTATCATTTTCTCCGAGAACAAGTGGCTCAGAAGATAGTTAAACTGGACTATGTATCAACGAAAGAACAGATAGCAGATATATTTACCAAACCACTTGCCGGAGAACCATTCGAATACTTGAGAGACAAACTAGGGGTAGTATCTGTAGATACTATTCTCTAATATGAAGAGAAAGTACAGTCTCAGGGGGAGAACAAAACGAAGATATCATTCCAGGGGGAGAACAGCCAGCAAGATAAGCATAAAACAAGTCCATAGGATCAGCATTATCAATATTATCGGCATTCAGAAGCAACAAGAACCTTTCAATCGTAAAATGCATCATCTCTGTCTACAATCTAGCACATATTACAGGCACTACAAATGAAACACAGCATAGTCCAATTTCAGCAGAAGAGGACCTAAACGTAACTCAGAGAAAGGAAATACAACGACAGAACCCATATGGAGAGATGAGGAGTCATCCTTTGCCATTGATGTCAAAGGGGGAGGAAGAAAAAATAGCAGGAGGAAGAGCAAGCAACAAGAGAAAGAGAAAGTAAACAGAGCAAGTGGATTGCCATCAATGCCAAAGGGGGAGACTATTGGAAATATTGTCATTGATGGCAAAGGCGGCAACATTCAGGCAAAAGAGGCAGCGCTGAAGCAAAGGAAGGCAAAAGAGGCACAGCGAAAGCAATAGAGGCAGTAAGAAGACAGTAAAAATTTAACAGTCATAGAAGCACAGTGAGACAGAGGCAGAGTGACAGAAGCAGAGACAGAGGCAGAGAGCAGTTACAAAATTCCGGGAATCGCACACTCCAGCGAGCATTATACATATAATATAACATGAATCTTATTCCGGGAATCGCAGACTCCAGCCGGGCGTTACACATATAATACAGAACCATATTCCGGGAATCGCACTCTCCAACCGGCGGAGCACATATAACATATACAAACATTATTCCGGGAATCGCTTCACTCCAGCGGCAAAATATATATATAAACATATATATCATTTATATACAAGCAGAGCGCTTTAACCAAAGGTTCTATCAAAATGAAATGGCTTATAAGGTGGGACCCCTCCCCAATCGTAATCAGAGAAAATTTTCAATCAGCGGAGTTTTGTTATGTGCTCCGATTAAAGGCCGGACCCAATTGAGCTATATGCCACAGTTTATTGCTAATCGCATCCGAGTTCCCAATCGCATCGGCATTGGTCAATCGCATCGGAGAACATGTGAGTTGCGATTGCGATTGGAAGTCCGGACCCGATGGAGGTATGAATTATAATTCAAACATATTTGAAGTCCTTTCCCAATCGCATCGGCAAAATACAATGAACAGTGGTCAATCGCAACACATATTAAAAGACTTGCGATTGCGATTAAGAGTTCGGACCCGATGGGTGTATTAACGATGGTTTATATATATTTGAATTCCGGCTAATCGCATCGGAGATTATAAGAGCGTCGGAACATATATTAAATGACTTGCGATTGCGATTGAAGCCTGGACCCGATGGGCTTATAAACTTTTATTAATAAAATTTGAGTCCCAATCGCATAGATATTAGTCAATCGCATCGGCAAAGAATAGCGAACAGTGACTCAATCGCATCGGAGTATTTGAAGTTGCGATTGCGATCAATTGCAATAAGAGGAGAATCAATGCATCGAAAACATGTCAGGTGGGCCCGAAAGGGCATTTGTTAAGTCTTATCAAGATTATTCATTGATTTTATTAGAAGCGGCCGTTGCTTGTTAAAACCTTATATAAGGATGCCGAGAGTTAATTTAAGTTTAAAGGCGCTGTTATATATATAAAAGGCGATTGTATTAAGGATGTGCTACCTGGTCTGTGGGTTGTATGTATATGCCTCAGCTTAACAGGAGGGCGATTATTAATATACGACTGTGATATATGTCCGTTCCGCTTGCGGAATGTTCCACATCAACAAGACACTAATAGCATAAAAGGGATTGGAGTTCCTCCAGATTTACAGTCAGCAGATATAAAAGGAACAGTTACACGCATGCAACAGTTACACTACAGCAGAGGACAGAAAAGA
The DNA here is from genome assembly GCA_034641835.2 of Pinus albicaulis. Taxonomy (NCBI): domain Eukaryota; kingdom Viridiplantae; phylum Streptophyta; class Pinopsida; order Pinales; family Pinaceae; genus Pinus; species Pinus albicaulis. The sequence goes on along the minus strand of CM076584.1, from coordinate 898,015,367 downwards.
GAAAGACACAGTCAGAGAAAAGACAAGTGCGCAGCAAGCCAAGAGACAAAACGAGTGAGCTGGAGTTCTCATTCAAATTTGAATGTAAATGTTTTATTTTGTTGTGATGCATTGGCAAGTCTCCGGAAGAGAGCAAATATCCCACTGTAATATTAAAATAAGCACCTACAGTTACATCTTTCTGAGTGAGCTAAAAAGAGATGAGAAGGCAGAAGGCAAAGAGACATGGTTGTCCATTTCGAATTCCCAGTGGAATACAAACAGCCATGAAGCTATTTTTGTATAAAACAGGGTAATATCCAAGGTGAGTGAGTTGATGAAAAATGAGTGAGAGAAGAAGAAAGTATGCAGCAGAATTAAAGAGAGTTGAAGAGAATAAGCAAGCTGCAAGAAGAATGTGAATAAGGAGGAGCTGAGCAAAGAAGAAGAAGGAGCTGAGCAGAGATGATGCAGGTCTGATATAAGAGTTGATGAACAGCAGAGAAGAAGGTACAGAACAGAGCTGATATCCAAGGTAAATCAGCAAGTGTTTTTCTTTTGGAAGAGTAAGGAAGTTGGAGCTTCCCTATCAAGTTGTAGCTTGATAGCTGTTAGTTGTAGCTGACTGAGGTTGGAGCCTCCTGTAGGTTGATGCCTGCAGAAAACTGAAGGGATTTGGTGCTTCCTTGCAAGTTGAAGCTTGCAGAATTGAGGTAGGAGCCTCCTGTAGGTTGGTGCCTGCAGAAAAACAGTGGTGAGAGGGAGTTGGAGCTTGCCTTTGCATCACAACAATAATAAGATGTGGTTTTCTCCCTTTATGGGTTTCCACTTATATCTGGTGTCTCTGTGCATGATATCTATGTATTGATCTAATATGTATCATTGCTTAATACCCTGCTGCTCTCATATTAAGTCTACTGCTCTATTAAACTAATACTTTCTGATTACATTCTAACATTACTCTCACATCAAATAGAGTTTGAACTGAAGGTGTAAATAAGTTTAATGAAAAGTTTTAAGATATCAAGAATGTATTAAACTGATTCACCCCCCCCCCTCTCAGTTTAATTAGAGGTTCAACATGCCTAATATAATTTCTCTCTGCTGGTTCATCCCTCAAAAGGCCTACTATTGCCCCTTGTCCCCTGCCAATTCCACATTTTTCCCCTTTCACTCCCCTTTGTCAAAGTTCCATTGTTTCGCCCATTTCTCCCCTATCAATCCTCTAAAATCCCCTTGAAATCCCCTTTAAATTTCACTATCACCCTTTGTTTCCCTAGATCCCCACTTCACCTCCCTATCGTTACCTTCCTTGGGCCCGAAAACGTATCAAAATTGAATTAAAATGATAAATTTCGCATATATGGGTCCTAGCCCCTTCCCCGCTAAGCCCCTCTCCTTTTTTCCTCCATATAACCTGATCCTGGAACCGTCTGCCAACTCCAAAGGCACCTTCCGCATTCGTTCATCGGGCACAGCCTCAGCCATAGATCTTGGCAGATCGGACGGCGGGCATTAAATCCCCAAGCGCCCACGTCTCCCACGTTCATTTTCCCTTGCTGGGCCATCGCCATCCATTTTCACGAAGATATAACGGTCCACAGTTCTCCCGCCGATGGTCCCCGCCCATGCACAGCCCCAAACCCGCCGGTTTCCATCGCACCGCTTATGCACGGAGGGCGGTTTCTCTCCAATGCCCAGCAATTCCACTCATCACGCGCCGCGTGTCCTCTGTACGATGGCAAAACTGCCATTCCATCGCGCATTATCTTTCGGACCAAGCCGCGGAGCGATATGTGTAATACTCGTTCGATATGCCGACGCCCATCCGACAGCTATCTTCCCTCGAAGCTGCACACTGCTTAACTCATGGCCCCCGTACCCCTGGCCCACTGTCTATTGCCCTCTGTCATTGATCTCCACCATGATCGACGGTCCAGATCTGTTTGCCCTCCGTTGACCATCCCCTTGGCCCACCCCGCCGCGTGTGTCCACCGTACACCCATCCATTCCATTGCATATATTGGTTCATTTTCGTATTCTTTGAGGTTTCTTGTTCAAAATTGCTCCGCTGACCGCAAATCTCCACCGAGGCAATTTGTCACCATTTCTCTGCAATTCTCCCCCATTTCACCATCTACACTATCTCTCTCATCATCCATATCCTTCACCACCCTAGCCATTGTTTTCTTCACAGATTTCGTGCTTTTGCAGGGTTTTCAATGGTAGATGACCGCCAGGATGCGTAGTCTCTGTTATAGCGACGGATAAATCAAGGAAGATCATCTACAACGGCCAAATTTATGAGCAAAGACTCGGGAAGGCAAAGACAGGACGTTTATTAAACAGAACAGGGTTTAAACTCTGTAGAAAACCTTCCAGAACCATTAAAAGCTCGAGCTAACCTATCAGAGGCAGAGATGAAGTGGCAGAGTGTTCCAGTACAAAGTGAAGGAGATTAAGGCACGCTAATGAAGATATTGAGCCTTAAATCAGTGGTTTAAGAGGCAGAGCGCCAGTTTGAAGACCCTGAGGACCGATCAAAGGTCCTGAACACAAGTAAAAGGTAACATCAGGGTTTATTCATCAGCAGAATGTTTTTCCTCATCAAGTACAAGGCGCCCATCCAGCTTTTATTATGTGTCATGCCCCTGAAGAAATTTCCACCAAACAGTAGACCGAAACTACCAAAGCATTTGATTCACAGCATGGCAGATCCAAGTATCACTTATTTCCATTTTTTTTACTCACCAAAAGTACTACATATCACCGCAGCCAAAGTACACCAAAGACATGCCTGGAGTAAGTGGAGATCTAAATTAGATCATATTTTCGCCCAAAGAATGCTAGGGATTAAATGCCCAGAATATTAAACAGAATGGGCCTCGGCCCTCTCTCTTTTCAGAAGTTTTAATACGGCATTTAGTTCCTCACCTACCTCTACTACTTCTCTTTAGCTATAAAACTCAGAAAGAAACATTGTAAAGGTTGTTGATGAGATATCAGAGAAATGTAAGCATTTTCCTCTTGAGACAAGTTCTCTGTGTAATATTGTAAGATAGGCTGAGACTTGATGTATTCAGACTGAATGTTCAAGCTGCGGGCAATGATGTACCTGATTGGTGTTGTTTTTAATATGACAAGCGCATTTCTTTGGATCCTGATCTAAAGCAGTTGGTGATGTTTTCCTATCTCTGTGTCTGATTTCATTTCTTTCCATTTCTACTGGCTCGCATCAGAAGTTTGGCATAAGATTTACCCTTGATAGGTACCTTATGTTGCTGCTCTCCCAGCCTTTTATGTTTTCTGCTTATATGTGTATCTGAATATTAATTTCAATTGATTTAACCAGTGTAGTGGATATTATTGCCTGCTCTCTGATGTATGAATTAATGAAATTTGTGTTTTGATGTTCTTGTTAGGATCTAGTTGGATGAGTTGAGAACACTGGGAGGTTTGGAACCCTGTCTCTGCCTCACTAGGATCTTTCCATCTCAATTAAGCCTTTCTAAGATCCCTTGTATTGCTTTTGATTTTGTCCAAGCAGGTATGGAGTTAAATGACCTCTGACCTGATCAGTAGGAAGAATTGGATGGTTCTCCTTAATTCATTTTCAGTCCTTAATGTTCCATTTCATCAAACATCCTTTAAGATCCAAATGCTCCAGATGACTAGCCCAATTGAAAGCTTGCACAATGATTACAAGTAAATCCTTTCTTGACTCCATTTCCTAATGGCCTTGATGTTCTCTGAGTTATCTACCTTTGCCTAAATTTCCTCTTTGCTCATCCTTGTCTTATATTGGACCCTTCTTTCTTGATTCCCACAACCAAACATAAACAATCAAACAAACAACCCTGAGCCTATAACTAGCCTAACATCTTAAACTTTGAGCCTCAAAGACATATATACTTTGACCATCATAGAGAGATCCCTCTTTGGACCTAGGAGGGCTAGATCCTAAGGTCTGAAAGTGGTTCTATGTTGTCTCATCTTTTGGTCTTGTCAACCTGGCCGAAACATGGGAACCCCAACATAATGGTGACTCCACTGGGGATTCTGAGTGCATTTCACCTTAAACATTTTTAAAAGACTCAGAGACTTAGAACTCTGGTTAGGTTGACAGTAAGTCACTCCTTTCTTGAATCGACCTCCATTGTTGAGTGTCCATCATACTTTTAGACAGAGCCTGGAAAGGGCCAGGTAGCCTCCGGATCTCACCCTCTTCGGAGGTGACATATCTTGTAAATGCCCTCCCAGTCAATCTCTGGTTGGAGTTAGTTGTTTTTGAGGAGATTCCTGAAAGGTGATAGTGCCTGAGCACTGTGGTGGACAGTGTAACCCCTTAGATATACCCTCCACCTGGCGACTCCATTGTTCCTAAACGAAAAGACTCCACTGGTGATCAGTAGGCCTGCTGATTAACTTGGTTTCACAGTAGACTCCACTGGGAGACCAGCCTCTGAGACAACAATCAACCCCAGTAGAAGTAACAAGTAGGGTTAAGCTGTTTGGCTAGGAAACAACATTCTGGCTTTCAGACCCATTCACACAAGAGCTTATCCCAACCCTGACCCACCCGAAATAGTTGACAATCCGGAGAGTATCCTCAAGGGAGCTCCTACACCTAAAAGACCAACTGTTTCTAGTCACATTCATAGAGCTAATTCTGCACTAGACGAACTAGCAGCTCTATCACATTTTCTCCCTGCCCTAGACCTACCTAATAGATTACCAAGAACTAGGTCATCCAGTGATATAGACCACCTAGACCTTGAGTTTCACAGTTCACCATCTCATAGTGGTCAACACACTAGGGATAGAGGAACCCCTCCATCTACACCACCTGATATCCAATTCATTCAAAACGTGGGGCTCTCCCATCCTAGATCTGCTCAACCGACTTCTGCTGGTCCTAATATCCCTGTTATCCATATACTAGCTGCTCAAGCCAACCCTGTACCTCATCAGAACATTATCATGGCAGCTTGGTATGCACCTTTGGTTTTACCTCAGTGCTTGTTACCCTTACCCAATGATTATCAATCAAAAATCCCACACTTCACTGCTAAAGAATCAATCACAGCTCAACAACATGTAGATAAGATGGAGGATTCTTTTGACTACATGGAAATTAATGATGAAACAATCAAAATGAGAATCTTTTCCCAAAGCTTAGGTGGTGATGTAAAGAAATGGTTTAAAATTTTACCTCCTGGAAGTATCCAAGATCTCCATGCGTTATATCAGACCTTCATAAACAAATGGGAAGTTAGAGAAAACCCTCGCCAGCTCCTAGCAGACTACATGACCCTTAAGAGAAATGTGGGAGAGAGTGTCCATGATTACACCACTAGATTCAAAAGCATTTACAATGCTCTTCGTCCACACATGAAACCTCCACAAGGTATGGCCCTATCCAAATATCCTGATGGATTTGATGCTGACATGGCCTATGAGCTTAGAGATAAAGAGTATAACACATTGGAAGACATGCAGAAAGGAGCCATAACTATAGAAGAAAACTTGATGGAAAAGAGGGCAAGATTGAGAGCTTAGAAGAGGGTAAAATATAGGGATGACACTGTAGCTTCTACTTCAGACCCAAATTATGATAGATTATCTAAGCACGTGGAAAGACTACAGCAAATGTTGGAAAAAATGGTTGTCACTGTTAGAAATCAGAACAAAAACCAGAACCAAAATCAGAACCAAAACTTTAGAAGAAACAACAACACGCCCAACAGACAGAAAGAATCAGATCAGCAAGTTATTCCCCCTTTCCCAAAAATTTTAGATGAAGATGAGGGAATCATAGAGGAGTCTGAAGGGAATGCGATAAACATGTTTGAAATAGAAGACTCAGTCCTTAACTGTGATTCAGGGGAAGACCAGCCCTCACCTTCACACTGGGATGAGGAACGATTAGAAACTGAAGATTACAGATTAGGATTTGAAAATGCCATGATGCAGGTCAGGGAAAAATATGAACTTAGGAGCAAAAGGAACCAAGATAATTCCAAAACTGAAACTCCTGAGCTTACCATCAAGATAAGACCTGATAAAACTTCTAAAGCATCTGCTGTAAATAGCAAATCAGCAACTGAAAGTTCTGGAAAAAACAAGGAAAAAGACAACCAGGACACTGAAAAACAAAGCCAACCAACCAGCAGCACTAGCACTGCAATTAGTGCTCCTGATAAAACAATTCCTGACCCTGTACATAGTGATAAATCACAAACTAATTCAGCCACTAAGGCAGTGGCTAACAAAACAGGGTCGAGCATTTCCAAGAGTCAGTCCACTTTCAATTTAGAGAGTGAGATTGCAAAAATAAAAATCTCTGTACCATTATCTGAGCTGGCCACTCAGGATGTATATAAAGGCCAAATTTTGAAAGCGTTGAATCTGGGGGAAAACAACGACACTATGAATTTGAGTGATGATCAACCTGCCCTCTTGTTTGGTCCAAAGATTGAGGGAAAGTTTCAGGAAGGGGTAGTTCCACCTTTTTATATCAATCTCAACATTCATGACAAAATACCCCACAATGCCATGCATGATTCTGGAGCATCACACAATTTAATGCCTAAGGTGGTGATGGAAATATTAGGCCTAGAGATAACCCGCCCTTACAAACATTTGTATTCGTTTGACTCTAGCAGAGTAAAATGCCTAGGTCTAATCAAAGACTTGTGTGTAAGCCTCACCCAGATTCCTGCTAAGTGTATGGTCATGGACGTGGTGGTGGCAGATGTGCCACCTAAATATGGCATGTTACTATCTAGATCATGGGGAGCCAAACTGCAAGGGACAATGCAAATGGATGGCTCATATGCCATTGTCCCTATATTTGGCCAACTTAGAAGACTGTATAGGGAGTCCCAGATGAAATTCCTAATCAGTAGCCCTGAGAAACCTGAAAATTCACCATTATACTCTGTACACACAGACCTGGATTCTTTCATTCTTTACAACGACCCATCCTTAGGAGAGCCAGCGTTAGAAAACAGAAATACAAACAATGACATAGAGCCCATCAACTTTAACATAATGGTTACCCTAGAAGAATACGATGAAGAAAACCATGGGCAGGGTACTGAAAATGAAACTCTGAGTGAACCAGAAACAGAAACGGAACGTAAACAGCAGGATAGCCAACTCTCTAAACTCTGCACATGTCATGGAGAACAAAATAACCCGCAGCCTAGTACAAACCCTGTAACGTGACACAATGGCGAACACAGCTTTGGAGAAGGAAAGAATGATGAAACGGAAAATGAACCCCTGTGGGAAATGAATTTCGATGGATCTTGTACTAGAAAAACTGTTGGAGCAGGGGTGTGGTTACGTAACGTAGAGAGTGATTATGCAGAGAGCCACGCTGTCAATCTGCACTTCAAATGCACAAATAATATTGCAGAGTATGAGGCTCTTATCCTGGGCTTAAATCTGTTGAAGAAGTTGGGAGCCCGTAGGATAGTTGTGCTAGGATACTCTAAGTTAGTTATCAAACAAGTGAATGGTGAATACGCAGCAAAACAACCTAGACTGAGGGCATATAGGAATCATGCCATGGATATATTGAAAACTTTCATGGAATATGAATTGGTGTTTGTTCCTAGGAGTCAAAACATTATTGCTAACGGATTAGCTTGCCTGGCTAGTTCAAATCCTAAGACTCCCCCTGACCAACAAATCATCATTCAGACCAAGTTCAGACCTGCAATGCCAGACAACGAAAAATATTGGTAGGTCTTTGAAGGAGACAAACAGATTGAAGATTTTCTGGTGGGCAGAAATGAGTTTGAATTTTCTGATTCCGACTCAAAATCTTATGACAGTTGCCCAAGTGAGGATCCCCCAGATGAACAAGCAACACCCTATAACATAGAGATAAACACCCTGAATGAAGAAACTGGAAATCCAACCGAAAAATGTGGAAACGCAGATAGCGAAGAGATAGAGGTGCTGCAGGCCAAAGACAAGAATATACCCAAAGGCCTAGCACCCTTGGAGGACCTTTTTGAATTTGATGATGTAGCAAAAAATCCCACTATAGAACATGCAGACTCGGATATAGAAGAATGCAACATTGGCACTGAAGATAAGCCCAAAATGATTAAACTGGCTAAGTCTGTGCCTGCAGACATGAAGAAGAAATACATGGACCTGTTTAAGGAATTCATTGATGTGTTTGCATGGAGCTATGAAGACTTAAAGGCCTATGACACCAACATCATACAACACAAGATACCCTTGAAGGAAAATCAGAAGCCTTTCAGACAAAAACTCCACAGAATCAATCCAAAACAATTTCCTGCAGTTGAAAAGGAGATTAAAAAGATGTATGAGGCAGGCATAATAGTTCCTGTAAGGTTCTCTGATTGGGTATCAAACTTAGTGGTTGTAAGGAAGAAGACGGGGGAGATCAAATTATGCATAGACTTCAGAAATCTCAACAGAGCCTCACTAAAAGACAATTATCCTTTGCCTAGAATGGAACATATCCTACAGAAGGTAGTGGGCTCAAAGAGAATCTCCCTGGTAGATGGCTTTTCGGGTTATAACCAAGTGTTAGTACTCCCAGTAGATCAACTCAAAACAGCTTTTACCACTCCATGGGGCACCTTCATGTATGTGAAGATGCCTTTCGGACTGATGAATGCTGGGGCTACCTTCCAGAGAGAGATGGATATAGCTTTCTCAGATGAGATAGGATGCTTCATAGTTATATACTTTGATGACTTGAATGTATTTTCTAAAACTGAAGAAGAACACCTGAAACATCTGAGGAAAGTCTTTGAAAAATGTAGAAGGTACGGTCTGTCCTTAAATCCTAAGAAAATTATTTTTGGGCTGCAAGAAGGTAAACTTCTTGGTCACATTATATCTGAGAAAGGGATTAGGATAGACCCACAAAGATTTGAGGGGATACTTCAAATCACACACCCGAGAAACATCAAAGAATTACAGTCCTTCATAGGGAAAATCAATTTCCTTAGGAGATTCATTCCCAATCTAGCTGAGCACCTTAGGAAGATGACTAACATGCTAAAGAAAGGTGCAGGAATTAAGTGAACTGTTGAAGCCAAGAAATATTTTGAGTCAGTAAAACTCGCACTCACACAGGCCCCTGTCCTGATCAGCCCATATTTCTCAAAAGATTTTCTGATCTTTTCATTTGCCTCCCAGCATACCGTGGCTGCAGTCTTACTGCAGAAAAATTCAGAAGGTAATGAATAGCCAATTTCCTTTTTTAGTAAGGCCTTAAGGGATGCACCCTTGAAGTACAAAATTATGGAAAAGCAAACCTATGCCCTGGTAAAGGCCTTAAAAGACTTTAGGGTGTACATTCTGCATTCTCACACCATTACTTATGTGCCAAATATAGTGGTCAAAGATATCTTGTCCCAAGACCCTGATGGGAAAAGGGGAAAATGGATTGCTACTATCTTAGAATATGACCTTGAGATAAAGCCCACCAAACTAATCAAAGGTCAAGGCCTGGCCCAATTAATGGCTGAATCTAATCTGCAGGCCCTTAACATTAACATGGTAAATGCCTTAGATGAGTAGGAAGGATTGCCTGACCCCACTGTTGAGGAGCAGTTTCAAAACTCTCCTTGGTACTCTGATATCCTTTATGTGCTCACCAACCTCAATGCCCCTCCAGAACTGTCCAAAACTAAGGCTAGATTCATAAAGCTAAAAGCCAGAAATTACTGCATCCTGAATGAAAACCTATATTGGAAAAATCCAAATGGCCTATTGCTGAAATGTTTGCCTGAACCTGAAGCTGAAAGAATTAAACAAGAATTCCATGCTGGGGAGTGTGGATGCCACTTGAGTTGGAAAGCCACTGCTAACAAGATACTCAGGGCTGGCTATTATTGGCCCACTCTCTTCCATGATGTCCATAAAATGGTAACCGCCTGTCATAAATTCCAAATCTTTGAAGGTAGAAGAAAGCTCCTCCCACTCCCTTTACAACCCATCACTGTAGAAGGTCCCTTCATGCAATGGGGCCTAGAATTTATTGGAGAAATACACCCTGCTTCTTTTGGGAAACACAAATGGATCTTGACTGCTACAGATTACTTCACCAAATGGATAGAGGCCATACCCACTAGGAATGTCACCGATTCTGTCATCATTAGGTTCCTAGAATATTACATCCTCTCTCGGTTTGGCTGTCCAAGAAAAATAATCACTGACAATGTTGTTGCTTTCAGATCCAAGAGAATGGTTGATTTCTGTCAAAGGTATGGAATAGCCCTTGGTCATTCAACTGCCTATTACCCTCAGGGTAATGGATTAGTTGAATCATCCAACAAAAGCCTAGTGAACATCATTAAGAAGCTGCTGGAAGAGAACAGAAAGTCATGGCACAAAAAGTTGGTGCATGCTTTGTGGGCGGACAGGCTCACAACAAAGAAATCCATTGGCATGTCACCATTCCATCTTGTCTATGGAATCGAAGCAGTTTTTCCTACCAGCCTTGGAGTGCCAGTGATTAAGCTTGTTCAAGAGATTCAGACAGAGGAAGACAGTATGGTGAGAAGAATTAATGAAACTATCCATCTTCAGCAAACAAGGGAGCAGGTTTACAACAGAGCAGTCAAAGTTCAGGAAAACATTAAAAATCTATTTGACAAAAGAACCAAAGCTACAGATTTCAGAATTGGTGACAAGGTTCTGAAATGGGATGCAAGAAGAGAGGACAAAGGTAAACATGGCAAGTTTGACAGCTTGTGGCAGGGTCCATACATCATCCAAGCTACTGTGGGCCCAAATGTATTTTTTCTACAAGAACTTGATGGTATAGAGCTGTTTGAGGGTCCTGTCAATGGCAGGATGCTCAAGCATTACTCCTACTAAATTTCAATTTCCAGTTTCATTTTTCATTGTATATACCATTGCAGTTTTTTTCAGAAAAGAGGAAGATGTTTCAAAAAACAGAGAGAAAGGAGAGGTTCAGACACGCTCAAAACATGAACCTCTGAGGTGCAAAAGAGTGGCTCTGATAAGCCCATGCATTTTCCTGAGTAAGGGCCTACTCCAGACCAATTGGACGAGCAAGACATGTATGATGAACTTGGTCTGGAGTTTGCTCTTGCTCAGAAAAATTCTCAATATGGGGCTCACGTAGATATCCCACCTCAGTATCAGTCCATACAGGAAGTAAAGAAGCTGGTTCTAACATGCTCAAAATCTGGACCAGCAGTGAAAAGAAGAATCAGCTCTAACATGCCCAAAACTAGAGCTGAAAGGAAGAAAAGGAAGAGGCTCTAATATGCTCAAAACCTGAGTCACAGAAAAAGAAGGATATTTCAAATTGCAGATTTCCAGCCTTCACAGTTTTGTCTCCAAGTTTTCAGCAATTTACTGTCCAGGAACAAAAGTTTTATGCCTTGGATCCACAGCAAGTCAAACAGTTTAATCCTGGCTTGGCTGTTTTGAATTTCCTGTCTTAGAATGTAGAAGAAGAAACCTGTTGGACAGTTTAATCCCAATAGGTAGTAGATTAGGTAGAGAAACATATGAGGCCAACAGTTTAATCTGGCCTCATGGAGAAATAAGGGTAGATTTAGAACAGGTTTGTTTTCTGTTTAGAAATAAAATGTAAAGGGTATGCTAGTTCAAATGCACCCTAAAGGGAAAAATGGTTAGGAATATAGTTTGGGTAGGTAGACTGGTTGGGAAAAATGTTTCTGCTAATGTAACATATTCATATTGTGGCGGCTGATCAAAGAAGTGGATGTGCCAAGCAGCAGGCAACTGGCCTACTCCAAAGATCATTTCTGGTTTCTTGCCTCCTTCAAGAAGAAACCATCCCCATGTGGAGCCACTGTTAGCCCCCCTATGAAATTCTTGACAAGCAAGCTGGGGGCTAGATTGTTTTGGAGCCTTCAAGGAACTCCTTTCCCTTGAAAGCTCATCATCCTTGAAGTCTCTTAGTGCTTTGCCTAATATAATGTCTCTCTGCTGGTTCATCCCTCAAAAGGCCTACTATTGCCCCTTGTCCCCTGCCAATTCCACATTTTTTCCCTTTCACTCCCCTTTGTCAAAGTCCCCTTGTTTCCCCCATTTCTCCCCTATCAATCCTCTAAAATCCCCTCGAAATCCCCTTTAAATTTCACTATTGCCCTTTGTTTCCCTAGATCCCCACTTTACCTCCCTATCGTTACCTTCCTTGGGCCCGAAAATGCATCAAAATTGAATTAAAATGATAAATTTTGCATATATGGGTCCTAGCCCCTTCCCCGCTAAGCCCCTCTCCTTTTTTCCCCCATATAACCTGATCCTGGAACTATCCGCCAACTCCAAAGGCGCCTTCCGCATTCGTTCATCGGGCGCAGCCTCAGCCATAGATCTTGGCAGATCGGACAGCGGGCATTAAATCCCCTAGGGCCCACATCTCCCATGTTCATTTTCCCTTGTTGGGCCATCGCTGTCCATTTTCACGAAGATCGGTGGTCCCCGCCCGTGCACTGTCCCAAACCCGCCGGTTTCCATCGCACCGCTTATGCACGGAGGGCGGTTTCTCTCCAATGCCCAGCGATTCCACTCATCGTGCGTCGCGTGTCCTTTATACGACGGCAAAACTGCCATCCCATCGCACATTATCTTTCGGACCAAGCCACGGAGCGATATGTGTAATACCCATTCGATCTGCCGACACCCATCCGACGGCTATCTTCCCTCGAAGCTGCGCACTGCTTAACTCATGGCCCCCGTACCCCTGGCCCACTGTCTATTGCCCTCCACCGTTGATCTCCACCATGATCGACGGTCCAGATCTGTTTGCCCTCCGTTGACCATCCCCTTTGCCCGCCCCGCCATGTCACTCCCGCCACGTGTGTCCACCGTACACCCATCCATTCCATTGCATATATCGGTTCATTTTCGTATTCTTTGAGGTTTCTTGTTCAAAATTGCTCCGCTGACCGCAAATCTCCACCGATGCAATTTGTCACCATTTCTCCGTAATTCTCCCCCATTTCACCATCTACACTATCTCTCTCATCATCCATATCCTTCGCCACCCCAGCCATTGTTTTCTTCACAGCTTTCGTGCTTTTGCAGGGTTGTCAATGGTAGATGATCGCCAGGACACGCAGTCTTTGTTACAGCGACATAGAAATCAAGGAAGATCATCTACAGCGGCCGAATTTATGAGCAAAGACTCGGGAAGGCGAAGACAGGACGTTCATTAAAGAGAACAGGGTTTAAACTCTGTATAAAACCTTCCAGCACCATTAAAAGCTCGAGCTAACCTGTCAGAGGCAGAGATGAAGCGGCAGAGTGTTCCAGTACAAAGCGAAGGAGATTAAGGCACGCTAATGAAGATCTTGAGCCTTAAATCAGTGGTTTAAGAGGCAGAGCACCAGTTTGAAGACCCTGAGGACCGATCAAAGGTCCTGAACACAAGTAAAAGGTAACATCAGGATTTATTCGTCAGAAGAATTTTTTTCCTAATCAAGTACAGGGCACCCATGCAGCTTTTATTATGTGCCGTGCCCCTGAAGAAATTTCCACTAGACAACAGACCGAAACTACCAAAGCATTTGATTCACAGCATGGCAGATCCAAGTATCACTTATTTCCATTTTGTTTACTCACCAGAAGTACTACAAATCACCGCAGCCAAATTACACCAAAGACATGCCTGGAGTAAGTGGAGATTTAAAGGAGATCATATTTTCGCCCAAATAATGCTAGGGATTAAATGCCCAGAATATTAAACAGAATGGGCCTCGGCCCTCTCTCTTTTCAGAAGTTTAAATACGGCATTTAGTTCCTCACCTACCTCTACTACTTCTCTTTAGCTATAAAACTCAGAAAGAAACATTGTAAAGGTTGTTGATGAGATATCAGAGAAATGTAAGCATTTTCCTCTTGAGACAAGTTCTCTGTGTAATATTGTAAGATAGGCTGAGACTTGATGTATTCAGACTGAATGTTCAAGCTGCGGGAAATGATGTACCTGATTGGTGTTGTTTTTAATATGACAAGCGCATTTCTTTGGATCCTGATCTAAAGCAGCTGGTGATGTTTTCCTATCTCTGTGTCTGATTTCATTTCTTTCCATTTCTACTGGCTCACATCAGAAGTTTGGCATAATATTTACCCTTGATAGGTACCTTATGTTGCTGCTCTCCCAGCCTTTTATGTTTTCTACTTATATGTGTATCTCAATATTGATTTCAATTGATTTAACTAGTGTAGTGGATGTTATTGCCTGCTCTCTGATGTATGAATTAATGAAATCCATGTTTGGATGTTCTTGTTAGGATCTAGTTGGATGAGTTGAGAACACTGGGAGGTCTGGAACCCTGTCTCTGCCTCACTAGGATCTTTCCATCTCAATTAAGCCTTTCTAAGATCCCTTGTATTGCTTCTGATTTTGTCCAAGCAGGTCTGGAGTTAAATGACCTCTAACCTGATCTATAGGAAGAATTGGATGGTTCTCCTTCATTCATTTTCAGTCCTTAATGTTCCATTTCATCAAACATCCTTTAAGATCCAAATGCTCCAGATGACTAGCCCAATTGAAAGCTTGCACATTGATTACAAGTAAATCCTTTCTTGACTCCATTGCCCAATGGCCTTGATGTTCTCTGAGTTATCTACCTTTGCCTAAATTTCCTCTTTTCTCATCCTTGTCTTATATTGGACCCTTCTTTCCTGATTCCCACAACCAAACATAAACAATCAAACAAACAACCCTGAGCCTATAACTAGCCTAACATCTTAAACTTTGAGCCTCAAAGATATATATACTTTGACCATCATAGAGAGATCCCTCTCTGGACGTAGGAGGGCTAGATCCTAAGGTATGAAAGTGGTTCTATGTTGTCTCATATTTTGGTCTTGTCAACCTAGCCAAAACATGGGAACCCCAACAACTCCCACCTATTCGTGATCATGATCATGCTATTCATTTGATTCTAGGAAATGTTCCTCCAAACATCAGGCCTTATAGATATCCTTATGTCCAAATGAGCGAAATTGAACGCATGATTGCAAAAATGTTAGAGGTTGGTATAATTCAACCTAGTCAAAGTTCTTTCTCTGTTCCTTTAGTATTGGTACATAAGAAGGATGGATCATGGTGCATGTGTTCGGATTATAGGGAGCTCAATAAGCTCACCATTAAAGATAAATTTCCCATTCCTGTGATTGATGAATTATTGGATGAATTACATGGAGCAAATTATTTTACCAAGTTGGATCTTCATTCAGGATATCATCAAATTAGTATTAAGACTGAAGATATTCTGAAAACAGCATTTTGAACTCATGAGGGTCATTATGAATTTTTGGTCATGCCTTTTGGCATTATTAATGCACCTTCTACATTTCAAGGGTTGATGAATTACATTTTCAAACCCTTAGAAAATTTGTACCAATATTTTTTGATGATATACTAATCTACAACAGGTCTTGGAAGGATCATGTTCAATATGTTGATAGGGTACTCAAACTATTGCAGGAGAAAAAATTGTATGCAAAAACATCCAAATGTTTCTTTGGAGTACAAGAGGTGGAATATCTGGGTCATATTTTATCTCATGAGGGTGTTAAGGTAGACCCTAACAAAATTAAGGCCATTAAGGAATGGAAAGTCCCACAACCATAAAGAAGTTGCGAGGATTTCTCAGGTTAACAGGTTATTATCGCAAGTTTGTTAAGAATTATGGGAGAATAGTAGCACCTCTAACAACATTATTGAATAAAGATACATTTTCATGGACTCCTGAAGCAACTAAGGCCTTTGAACATCTTAAAGAAGCAATGTGCATCGCACCGGTCTTAGCTACGCTAGATTTCACAAAAACCTTTATTGTGGAATGTGATGCCTTAGGAAATGGAATTGGTGTTGTTTTAATGCAAGAAGGAAGATCCATTGCTTTTGAAAGTCGTCAAATCAAAGGAAAGTATTTACATAAAGCTATTTATGAGAAGGAAATGTTAGCAATACTGCATGCACTACAGAAATGGTGAACTTACCTAATGGGAAGACACTTCAAGGTAAAAACTAATCATGATAGTCTTAAACACTTTTTGGAACAAAGACTATCTTTAGAAGAGCAGCAAAAATGGGTCACAAAGATTTTGGGTTATGACTTTGGAATAATCTACAAAAAAGGGAAGCTAAATGTTGTTGCAGATGCACTCTCAAGAAAGAATGAAGAGGTGGAAGCATTTCTTTGTGCCATATCTATTATCCAACTATATTGGATAACTGAAGCAAGGGATGAATGGAAGAAGGACGAAGAAGTGTGGACACTCATTTAAAAGTTGTAGCAAGATCCTAGTACATCTGATACATTTAGCTGGAAAAATGATTCCTTATGGTACAAAGATAGCTTCTATATTTGTAAGAATTCCCAACTAAATCAAAATATTCTTTTGGAATTGCACCCTTCTCCTTTAGGAGGAAACTCGGGATTTTTAAAAACTTACCACAGGGTGAAGAAATAATTTTTTTGGGAGTGGAATGTTTGGTTTGCCAGCAGAAAAAAGTTAAGACAATTAAGACCCCGGGTCTTCTGCAACCTTTATCCATTCCATGTCAATGTTGGGAGGAGATTTCAATGGATTTTATCGCAGATTTACCTAAGTCTGAAGGAAAGAGTGTCATCATGGTGGTAGTTGATAGACTTACCAAGTATGAACACTTTTGTGCATTATCTCATCCATTTAAAGCACGTGCAGTTGCTACTAAATTTATGGACACAATTCAAAAGCTACATGGAAACCCAAGGGTTATTGTGAGCGATAGGGATCCCATTTTTACTGGAAATTTTTGAACGGAGTTATTTTCTTGTTTGGGTACTCAATTAGCTCATACCTCATCTTATCATCCTCAATCCGATGGTAAAACTAAGATAGTAAATAAATGTTTGGAAGGATATATTCGTTGTTTTGTATCTGATAAAAAGACGCAATGGGTCAAGTGGTTACCTCTCGCTGAATGGTGGTATAACACTTCCTTCCATACTGCAGCAAAAATGACCCCCTTTATGGCACTTGATGGATATCATCCACCATTCATCACATCATATTTAAGAGAAAATTTGAAGGTTCAAGCAGTGGAAGATCACATTGAGCATCAACAAGAAGTTCTCCAACTCTTAAAGGATAACCTGAATTTGGCACAAAATCAAATGAAACAAGAGGCAAATCAACATCGCAGCGAGAGAAGTTTTGATGTAGGAGACTGGGTATTTTTACGGCTACAACCATAAAAACAAATTTCCCTCAAGGAATCTAAGAAGGATAATAAATTATGGCCAAAGCACTATGGTCCTTACAAGGTGTTGCAAAATATTGGTACTATGGGATACAAATTGGAGCTTCCTGCTTCTTCACGAGTGCATCCAGTTTTCCATGTTTCATGCTTAAATAAGGTTATAGGTGAAAATATTCCAGTTCAAACAATATTTCCATAACTTGATGAGGAAGGAAAAATCATATTGGAACCTGAAGCAGTCACGAAAACAAGAACTCGACAGCTATGAAATCGATCAATTTCAGAGTATCTCATCAAGTGGAAGAACTTACCCACTAAAGATTCTACATGGGAGAATGAGAATTTTATACAGAAGCACCCAGAGCTACTCAAGCATTGAGGACAACACTTGTTTGAAGGAGGGGGGAATGTTAGGTCGCTATATTACTAGTATAATCCCTTATTGTTGTTAGTGTAACCCCCTTATTGTTATTATTGTACCCCTATAACCCCATATTATTATTATTGTGCCCTTAAATTATTATTGTTAGGTCGGCTACGATTACATTGTGGCCCCACTAGGTTTACATTGTGGCCCCATGGACTCCTATATATAGAAAGGAGGTTTTGTAATTTGTATCATCCAAGAATTGTTCATTCATGTAATGTATTGGAGGTTTCCCCCTCGAAGTGGCTTATTTCTAAGGTGTTGATATCTCTTTTCTTCTATTTTTGGAGCTTGTTTCACAACATTTGGTATCAAAGCCTTGGATTATAGGGTTTCGCTACTCCAAACATGTCATCGTGGAATTTCCGCTATAAAAATTTTTCTGCGAAGGTTCAGATGCTGAAATTTTTAGAGTGCAAAGCCGAACTCCTAAGGAAAATCTTCAAAAAAATTCAGAGCTTGGTTCGCAATATTTTCGGAGATATGATCTATGGAAGTTAGGGCTTTTTGCAAGCTTCTGAATTTAACCTAAACAGGTCATCATGTAATTTTCACTATAAATATTTTTCTATGAGGTTTCAAAAGCTGTAATTTTCATAGAGCGAAGACGAAATCCTGAAGAACTTCGTGTAAAAACTTTAGAGCTTTTTTCGCAATATTTTGGAGATATGATCTATGGAAGTTAGGTTTTTTTTCAGGCTCCCGAATTTCATCTCAAAGAGGTGACTGTGGGAAAAACGTCATAACTCTCTCTCTGAACATTGGATTGAGATTTATAAAAAGTGGCCACAAGTACACGGACTGTCGTTTTGTCTATATCAATTTCAGAGCCGAAAGAGGAAGCAGTGACACATGGCAAGTCGTACAAGTTCGCTCTACTAAACCAGTCCATAATTAGGTTATCATAGGAGATTGGGCATATCTTTGTCTTCAAGAATCCAAATCAGGTCAGACCTATGGAATTCGAAAGAAGATTCAGAGGGCTACTTCAGGGCCAAATTTCATATATTGAATATCTGAAATCACAAAGATAATTCAGTTTCAATATCGAGCTCCTCAAAATCAAGAAAAAGGTGTGTATTTGGTTTTTAAAATTGCATAAAGTTTGTTTGAAAAAGCAGTTTGAAGTGATTCTAAGGGCATATTTTAGAATTTTTATTAGTATTGGGCTCTATAATGCCTCCAAAAAATAATTCCATACCCATTAATCCCTCAAAAAGCTATACTATGACGCATGAAGAGGAAGAATTGCAGTATGAGATATCAAAATTACGGTACCAAGTGCAACAAATTTCGATCTTACGAAGAGCAACCGAAGATGACATAGATGGTTTAAAAGAAAAAATGGAGGCTAAGTTGGATGGTTTGAAGGATCAAATAATATCTAATATGGATGATAAATTAGTGGAATATCACATCGAGCATCAACAACAAGTTCTCCAACTCTCAAAGGATAACCTAACTTTGGTGCAGAATCTAATGAAACAACAGGAAGATCAAAATCACATCAAAAGAAGTTCTGAAACAGTCACAGAAACAAGAACTTGACAAGTACGATCAATTTTAAAGTATCTCAGCAAGTGGAAGAACTTTCCTGTAGAATATTCCACATGGGAGGATGAGAATTTTATACAGAATCATCAAGAAATAATCAAGCGTTGAGGAAAACACTTGTTTGAAGGAGAGGGGCATGTTAAGTCCCTATATTAATAGTGCAGTCCCTTATTATGTTAGTGTAGCCCCCCTTATTGTTATTTTTGTACACCTGTAACCCCCATATTTTTATTATTGTGCCCTTACATTATTATTGTTAGGTTGGCTAGGATTACATTGTGGCCCCACTAGGATTACATTGTGGCCCCATGGACTCCTATATATAGAAAGGAGGTTTTGTAATTTGAATCATCCAAGAATTGTTCATTCATGTAATGTATTGGAGGTTGCCTCCTCGAAGTGGCTTATTTCTAAGGCGTTGATATCTCTTTTCTTCTATTTTTGGAGCTAGTTTCACAACATTTGGTATCAAAGCCTTGGATTCTATGGTTTCGCTACTCCAAACAGGTCATCGTCGAATTTTCGCTATAAATTTTTTTCTGCGAAGGTTCAGAAGCTGAAATTTTTAGAGTGCAAAGCTGAACTCCTGAGGAAAATCTTCAAAAAATTTCAGAGCTTGGTTCACAATATTTTCGGAGATATGATCTGTGGAAGTTAGGGATTTTTGCAAGCTTCTGAATTTAACGTAAACAGGTCATCGCGTAATTTTCACTATAAATATTTTTCTATGAGGTTTCAAAAGCTAAAATTTTCATAGAGCAAAGTCGAAATCCTAAAGAATCTCATGTAAAATTTTTAGAGCTTGGTTCACAATAATTTGGAGATATGATCTATGGAAGTTAGGTTTTTTTTTCAAGCTCCTGAATTTCATCTCAAAGAGGTGATCGTGGGAAAAACAGCATAACTCTCTCTCTGAACATCGAATTGAGATTTATAAAAAGTGGCCACAAGTACACGGACTGTAGTTTTGTCTATATCAATTTCAGAGTCGAAAGAGGAAACAGTGACACGTGGCAAGTCGTACAAGTTCGCTCTACTGAAACAGTCCATAATTAGGTCATCATAGAAGATTGGGCATATCTTTGTCTTCAAGAATCCAAATCAGGTCAGACCTATGGAATTTGAAAGAAGATTCAGAGGGCTACTTCAGGGCCAAATTTCATATATTGAAGATCCGAAATCACAAAGATAATTCAGTTTCAATATCGAGCTCCTCAAAATCAAGAAAAAGGTGTGTATTGGGTTTTTAAAATTGCATAACATTTGTTTGAAAAAGCAGTTTGAAGTGTTTCTAAGGGCATATTTTAGAATTTTTATTAGTATTGGGTTCTATAATGCCTCCAAAAAATAATTCCATACCCATTAATCCCTCAAAAAGCTATACTATGACGCATGAAGAGGAAGAATTGCAGTATGAGATATCAAAATTACGGTACCAAGTGAAAAAAATTTCGATCTTACGAAGAGCAACCGAAGATGACATAGATGTTTTAAAAGTAGAAATGGAGGCTAAGTTGGATGGTTTGAAGGATCAAATAATATCTAATATGGATGATAAATTAGTGGAAGATCACATCGAGCATCAACAACAAGTTATCCAACTCTCAAAGGATAACCTAACTTTGGTGCAGAATCTAATGAAACAACAGGAAGATCAACATCACATCAAAAGAAGTTCTGAAGCAATCACAGAAACAAGAACATGACAAGTACGATCAATTTCAAAGTATCTCAGCAAGTGGAAGAACTTTCCTATAGAATATTCCACATGGGAGGATGAAAATTTTATACAGAATCATCAAGAAATAATCAAGCATTGAGGAAAACACTTGTTTGAAGGAGAGGGGCATGTTAAGTCCCTATATTAATAGTGTAGTCCCTTATTATGTTAGTGTATCCCCCCTTATTGTTATTGTTGTACCCCTGTAACCCCCATATTGTTATTATTGTGCCCTTACATTATTATTGTTAGGTCGGTTAGATTAATGGCCCCATGGACTCCTATATATAGAAAGGAGGTTTTGTCATTTGTATCATCCAAGAATTGTTCATTCATGTAATGTATTGGAGGTTTCCCCCTCGAAGTGGCTTATTTCTAAGGCATCGATATCTCTTTTCTTCTCTTTTTGGACCTGGTTTCACAACATTTTTATTCTTGTGCCCTTACATTGCTATTTTTATGTCGGCTAGGATTATATTATGACCCCTTGGACTAATATATATATATATATAGGAGGTTTTGGCATTTGTATCATCCAAAAATTGTTCATTTATGTAATTTAAAGGAGGTTTCCCTCTCAAAGAGGTTTATTTCTATGTCTTTGATCTATCTTTTCTTCTATTTTGTGAGTTGGTTTCATAACGTAGGAAATGGATAACACACAGGAATAATAAGCACAAGAAATGTTAGAAATTAAACAAACAGAAAAGAACGAATGGAGTCTTGTGTTTGATAGTCAATGCTTCTTGTATTTGCAACTAAATAATTATTTAAATATTGTCACCCAACAAAATATACCAACAAATATTCAGGACCAACAACTATATAAATTTAAGTGAAAGTAATTACAAATAGCTTAAGGTTTGAAAACCAAAGTCAATCATAGAAACATTTTAACTATAGTAGTGCATCAAAACATTTTGACTTTAATTATGTATTTATCCTTCTGCAATATTCTTGCCACATAGACCTTTTCACGAGGGTGGAAATATAATGTATACTTATTTACAAAAATCATGCACATAAATCAATTATGCTTTTCATGCAGAGA
The DNA here is from genome assembly GCA_034641835.2 of Pinus albicaulis. Lineage (NCBI taxonomy): Eukaryota > Viridiplantae > Streptophyta > Pinopsida > Pinales > Pinaceae > Pinus > Pinus albicaulis. The sequence goes on along the minus strand of CM076584.1, from coordinate 897,993,373 downwards.
AGTGTTTATGCCCTTCTTCATCTGTAAGAACCTTAATAAGAAAGAGACATGGAAGAGTATTGAATGAGCCACCAACAATGACTTTTGGTACTCCATGGAATAACAATGTAGCATAAGATTTAAAGGAATAAGGATGTTCTATATATTTGGTGTTTCTTATATTATAAAAAATGTCTTGTACATTTAAAAGCTCAAAAATTGATACATATTAGTCAATTACATAATTTATCCTACGTTAAAACTTTAATATGTGTATTATTTTCCTTCAAAAAGAAGAAATGGGTTCTCTCCAAATTCCCCCTGTGTTCTAAGAATTCTTCTCAATCCTTAACAACTCTCACATCATTTTTTTTTTCATATACTGGCATACTTTTGGCCCCCTTAACATATCTTCCTAGCTAATCATTTTCTTGCATTGATGCATGAAATACTTCTGGTGTTTTGGCCTTTGATGCATTGTTATCTTTTGTCTCATAATGTTTCAACTGTTTTTTGTTGCTAACACTCTCCTATTGTTCATGCCAATATGATCACATAATATTATATTTTAGCGTTCCTCTAGAGGCTTTTGGCATACGTTTTCATCCTCTCTCATTTGACATTTGGTTGTTTTTTTCATTTGGCATTTTTCTCCATCTAGTTATCCTATCATCTGGAATCTTGAATACCTCACTATCACTTTTTTCTTATGCTAATAATGTAGCATTCAGTCTCCAGGCATCTGGTGTCTCCACATACCGATGACATCTTAGGTCCATTATACTGTAATTTCAAGTCCATTCTACTAGCATTTCATGTCCATTCTATTGGCATTTTAGGTTCATTATACTATTTGAAATTTCATACTTTCTATAAATATCCATCAACTACAAATATACATTCTCCTAGATGTTGAGGTTTCTTTTAGAAATTTTTTTCTAGTTGGATCTAATCAATTATTTCTTAGTGAATTGAATGTTGTTACAGAGAGCAGCAGTGGAGTGTTGTACGTTCATGTAGTGTGATAAGTTGTGTTTGATGAAGATCCACTTTTATAGAAAATATAGTATTTTTTGGATATGATTAAAACAAGCTCATAGACTTGTTTATATTATCTTCCTTTTCATTATTTCTATAGTTCCTCAGTAGTTATTTCACCATAATAACGAAATCATCCTCTCCTATTGATATTTTTGCGTTTCCATCCATTCTTTCATTCTCACTACCTTTGAAAATAAAATATGTACATTTTGTAGCAATTTTAAATTTTGAACTTTCTGTTAAACATTCTCCTCCATTTGACCCTAGTTGTGAAGTATATTTTCATCGAATTGATCAAGCTGGGTGTTTTGGTCGCAAGGTAGCGACCTTTAATTTCAATTATTAAATTTAAAACCTAACCATGCTTACTCATATATCACTTGGAAATGTGGATATATTGGAAACATCAATCATATTGAATGCCTTTAGTCGTCAACTAACACATAATGGGGCTTACTGAACTAGTCATCACTACTCTCAAGTTTGGATGCTAGGTGTTTCTAAATTTAATTATATGGGTATAATATGCTTCTTGTAAACTAACCCCACTTAGAAGAATAGAAGGGTCTGCCTGTACCTTCCTATTTTTTTTTTTTTGTGGAGGTAATCACTCACCCATATATTAGAAATGGGCATGCTTCCACTCCAAGGTCATGCCAGCATAAGGGAATTAAGTGAAATTTATAGCCATTATAGTTTGATAAGGTACTATTTTAAGCCACACCTAAGAATTAATTAAAACTATAAGATAACTCATATGAGTGGAACAAAAGCCCAATTCAAAGCGCTTCTTAATCATACTCCCTATACACTAACAATATGTTGACGTTGTGATCAATACTCTCGAAAAAATTTCCTACACTTAAATTTTGTAGTGTACTAATAATATTACAATATTTCATTCTATAATCCTTTAATGATTGATTGATGTTTTTTGATATGTTTAATTCTTCTTCTCAGGTTCTACTTGTCAAATTCATTGGCTCACACATGCAAAATCCTGGTTGAATTCATGAGTTCGCTTCCTTTACGTAAGTTGGAACAAGCATAGAACCATTCATTAAGGCAGTTCATTTATGATTTTAAACTCATGTCAATAGTCAGTGTGCACCTTCGTTGACAATTTCCCTCACTTAGGTTTCTTTTATACTTCTATTTCAGTGAGTTTTTTCAATTGTCGTATTTACACATTGTTTCTTTTATGTTCGTGCCTATCAATTTTGATTTATTTCACTTTAATAAGTGTCCTTTTCATGTTATATTCACTCTGGCATGTGTATTTTTCAAATTCATTCGCATTTTTCAATTGTCGTCTTTACGTTTTACTCTTGTCGCATGTGTCACCCTTCCTGTTCTCACTCCTGCATGTGCACACCTATGCACATCACCAAAGTTAGTTCTGGTGCACTCTTCTACATGATATGGTCTTATATATCATTGTAATATGTGCTATACACATTCCTATAGCTTAGCACACCTTTTGGTCACAGTCGTCACTTCTGTCGTAACTTGTGTTCTAAGTGTCGTAATGTGTCGTTTCAACTGTCGCACTTAGAAATAAGTGTCTTTTTTCTATCATTTCAAGGTGTGATTTTTATTCATGATTTTTATGTATCCTTCTATCTTTTATTGATGGTTTTTTTTGTCTGATGCACCTTTGATTCGTGTTCGAATTCATTTCTCTCTTTTACTCTGTTGGTCTCCCACTTAGCCATTTTGGTGCCCTTCTTCGTCTCTCAGCCCAATGCAAGTTATGATGGAATTATCCCTATTTACAAGTGAGGAGATTAACCTACTCATGAACCTAACTGATGAAAATTTACTCACCAATATTGGTGCACTAAGTCCTCCTCAAAATCATTGCACATTATGAGATTCCCAAGGGGAGTCACCTAACCCTTCTTGCTTATACTAACTCAATACACTGAGTTTCTGTCACATTTTCCTTAAATGGAACATAAAGCACTCGTAGTTAACATTATGAACCCCCTCCACCTTTTTCAAAGGAAAACAATGTAGTGAAAATACCCTCCTTTCCTCCTAGTGTAGTGAAAACCCTCCCAGGGAAAGTGAATTCATTCCTATGGCCTCCTTCAGTGAAAATCATGCTGCAAATGATCAAGTACCCACTATTGGGTCAAAATAAACTAGCATAGAATTAAAATTTCATACTCAATAAATAGTGACCCCTTGTTGAAGAAAAATGTGTTTTCTTTCAAGCCTTCTCTCTCTCAGGGTGCATGGCGTAGTCATGAAGGTTGAAGCCTCACCCTCCCCACTTTCCCAATGCACTTTGCACCAAAAAAATTCTTTCACTCTTCCTATAAACCACATGGCACAATAGGGAAGGCTGAAGGAATACTCATCTCTATCTTTGACTAATAAAATTGTGCTTTCCTTAAGACCTCCACTTCCTCTAAGAGCAAAGTGCAATCTGGAAGCATGAATATTTCACCTTACCTCTTTCCCAATGCACTCTATGCTCAATATTGTTTAGGCCTACCTCCTTAGTGCATGGCATAGTAGGGAAGGTTGAAGAGGGCCTCCTCTCACCCTTGAATTGTCTAACTATGCTTTCATTTCTTCCTCTCTTTATTTAGGGCGCATGGCGCAATCTTGAAGCATGAAGGCTTCCCATATTGTCCCTTCATCTTCCCCCATTGTTTTGGACCAAGGATAGCTCCTCTTAATAGTGCATGGTGCAGTAAAAATGAATATGGGATCCTTCCTAAGCCATTGATGAGTTTTATTGTGCCCTCCTAATCAAGCCTCGTTTGTTAACCCTTTCATTGGCCTATCATGATTTGATCATTACATGAGCTAGGTAGTGATAGAATAGATGTTTGTAAGACTTATTTCACTTTTCCCTTAATGATTTTCATTGGAAGGAGTACCTTCCTAGCATGAAAAGGTAATGCTCAAAGCAGGTAGCAAGGAGAAATAATAAAGAAACAACAACGGACCAGAAGAAAAAAAGAGAGCTATCATGGGGACATGAAGTAGATCATGGACTGAGTCAGAAACAAGACATTACATGATGACTCAAAAGATTCCAAAGCTCATCCAAGACCCTTTAGAGGGTGAAGAAGAGAAAAAAGGTGGATCTTTATCGAAGTTAAAGAATAAATTAGATCTACAGTCAAGAATGTAAGATGAAGTAGCAAGGAAGAGAGCTTGGTATTGCCACCTCATCATGGAGTCCATGTCTTCATTGTCAAGTTGTAACTTGTACAAGTTTCATCATAATATTCAATGTGTGTCCATCTGTCATGCCACATCATCATGTGTAATGTAGTGATGTATTCTTAAGAAAATGACAAAATGTTATGTGTGTAAGTCCAAGAGTCATATGTGGAATATGAAAAGTCACATAGTCATATATGGACAAAAGGCACATAGACAAGTCCAAAGGACATATTAGAAGTCTAAGAGTCATGTGGGTAAACCAAGATTCACAGGGAGATGAAAATTCATTCCTCTTGTTATAAATGCAACCTCGTGACTCAAGAAAAGGAGCTTTCAAAGGCTTAATATTTGGAGAGATAGTCTTGGCTTCTCTACTTGGAAGAGAAAGAAAATTTATTCTTTGGAGAAGCAAGAAGAGACTTAATGTTCCACCAATATAACTAGTGTCTCATCATTGTAACTATATACATGGATATTTCACCTAATTGAAATTCAAGGAGCCAAAACATTTTCATGCATGTATCTCAAATGTTTAAGGACTTATTGCGATTTTTATGATATATGTTGAGTTCTTATGTACTTGAGAAATTGAAATATTTAGGTGGATTTGGTACTCATCTTGTTGAATGTGTGTTGTATTCGCTTTAATAATAATTATGTGAACTATTTTTCTAATGAATATTTTCATGCTTTGGTGTGTCTCACTTAAGTTAGTAATATTACTTCCTTCCAGAGACTCACTCTCATCTACTGCTCATGGAGGTCTCCTTTTACACATTGTAATCAATGTTCATAATGTGACGTTACTTTATTTTTAAAGAACTATGTATATAATATCTTATGTTATCTTTTGAATCCAAGACAAACCTTTAGGTTATGGTGGCTAGGATGATACTCTAGATGGGGCTCCTACTCCAAATAGTGTGAGGTCGAATTGGGACTTCACATCAGGGAGACCCCCTATATGTTGGTGGTATCTAGCACCATTAACATTTTCACAATAGAAGGAGGTCCAAATGACAATTTATTCCCATTGAGTCTATTTTGAATATCTTATCTTTAATGGATCATCCTCAAATCATATGTCAGGGGTGTTTTTCCCATATATCTAGTGTTCAACTTTTAGTCCCTGGTTATCCTCTTTATGGATTATCTCAATTGAATTACGTTGGTGAGGATGGAACATACATAACTGAGAACATTTATTATTTTCTTAAATTTTGTGAATATTAAGAAATTGATAATGAAGATAAGGTTAAGTTAATTGATGGTTTCATACCCTAGCTTCTACTTCCATCCATTCATTTAATCAATTCCTGAAGGAGATTCATCAAGATTTTGATAGGTATGATTACCAATATGTTCTTAAAAGGATTAATCAACTAAGAATGTACCCTAATGAATCAATTGAATATTTTTCTAATCATTTCCTTCACTTATGTTGTGAATTTCTTGGAAAAGATACGGATTTGGATTTCTTTAAGAAAAAGTTTGAACATTTGGTTCCAATATTTTTGCACGATGAGTCAAAACCTTGAGATGTTTCTAATCTCCCAAGTCTTTTAAATAATGAGACATCACTAATTTCATAAGAGGAGCCTATTATTCCTTTTTTTTATAGGTCATATTGTTGCATCTGGTTAATAGACCTACAAACCATATCAATCATCATTCATGAACATGTTGTCATCATACCTACACAATTACCTAAGCATGACCTTTCCAAATGCCTAAGTTTATGGATCTAACTACTTCAAATCAATTCTTTTAAGCCTCAATTCTCATTGGCCCTTTAGAGACCTGCATTCAGAAGCAGGTTTATCCTTTGCACCTGTTGATAATGTCAACCTCCCATTAAGTTTTTAGCGATCAATCCTGCTTAAAACCTTTTTAGACTCCCTCGGTTTGCCCTGAGAAATCCTTTTTCTGCTTATCGTGCCACTTTTTACCCACAAAATCATATTTTAAAAGGCTGAAAATTCATATTCGAAAATATTCAAGGCTTAGCCCCTTCGGCCCTAGCCCCTCTGTCATCTCTCCACATAACCCAGGCGCTATACCACGCACCAAACCGAAAGGCGCTTATCAAATATATATCAGGCACATTCTGAGCCGTTGATCTGTGTATATCAGACAGCGATTATTCATCTCCATCACGCCCGTAGCCCACCTGCCTACCATCCAATCAAACCATAATCAATGATTCATATCTCACCTGCCCCCGGTGGTCCCCGCCGTGCACCACTCGAAAACCGGGTGATATGTATCGCACCACCTTTCAGCGAAGGGCGGTAATTCCCGTTTGGCCAATGATTCCACTCATCGCCCAACGCGTGTCCCCGCGTACGGCTCCAAAACCGCTCTCCATCACACATTATTGTTTGGTCAAAGTCACGCAACGATATTCATCCCAACCATCCGATCTAGAGGTCTTCATCTAATGGCCATCGTGCTCCGAAGCTACATGGGGTTTAACCATAGGCAAATCACACCCCTGGCCCACTGTCTATCGCCCCTGTCACTCTTTCAGTCGTCGATCTCGTCTTTAGATCGGATGATCTAGATCATTTGCATGCCCCACTGTTGACCCGGTCTTCCTCCACGTCATTATCCCACGTGTTCGTCGCATTTCTCTTTCGCCCATTACATATGTCAGTCATAAGTCAAATTTCATTATTTTTCGTTTAAAACTTTCGCCAACTCGCCTACCATTGTTCCACTGCACTTTCTTCATCACCACCCTGCATGCTTCCACCATTTCATCATGTTGTGTCACTACACAGTCGCCTCCATTGCATCGTTGTCCCCCATGCATTTGTTTTCTTCACAAATTTGTGTGTTTTGCAGGTTTACAGTGACGGGGAATCATCATAATTTGCAGCATCCATTACAAAGACGAGAACACGTCAAAGGACCTTTTTGCAGAGGCAAAATTTATGAAGAAGGTCCCTGGAAGGCAAATCGATAAGACTTCCAATAATGAAGCAGGGTTAAAATCTGTCAAACCCTATAGGGACATTCAAGGCGCCGATTCCGCAGATGAAGATATTAATGGAGCAACATAGAGATATCAATGGATTATTAAGGGATTCAGCGATCAGCATTGAAGGTTTTAGGCCTTAATTCAAGGTTAAAAGACAAAGGGTACCATGCACAGGAAACAATATCCTCTAGGTCTCATTTTAACAGGATTTTTCTTTCAGGAAAGGATAGAAGGTTCATACGGTTTCACCTCTACACCGTGTTCCTGAAGAGTTTTCCACCCAGTGCATTTACTTTAGGAAGAAGGCTACTGAGAACGTACAACACCACAAAGTCATCAAGCAGTATGGGTGTGCACGTCTCTTCCATTTTTTTTTTATGATACAATTAAATGTTTATCACCTACTTCATTTATTAAGTTTTCTCTTTCTCTATATAACCCCTGAAGAACAGATTATTGAGGGTTCCAGATTTTATCAGAAAATTACGCAGTGAAAGGCTTGTTGTATACAGTTTGTAAAGCTCTTGTATGAAGGCTCAGAGCCCATAGGGTCTCAATGAGGAGGAGTTCTATCTATTAAAGAGGATTCTGGTCTTTGGTATTTCATAGTCTGTAACTTTCTCTTACATGTTATTTTAATAGATCATTTCATTTCATCCATCTTTCTTGTATCATGTTTTGGAATGCGAGTGGCTCACTGATTTCTGGTATGGATTCATCCTATTTGATGCCCATGCTTGGATTATTCAAGCACTTTAAATATGGCTCATGCATGATATTCTGTTCCATTATTCAGCTAACCATACTTCGGCTATATTAGTTGCTTTGGGGGGTGCTTTTAAAATGCTATTATCATGTATGGATTCTTAGATTGGTAAGCCCATGCATGGTGGTATTGTATATCTGGGTATCAACTCAAAGTTAACTAATATCTTCTCAATATTTCTTTCACTACATACACCTTCTCATAACTTATGTCTGTGAAGTATCTCTGAATTGGCCCGCTTTGCAGTAAACTGTCTCTGAATTGTCTGTTGCTTTCATATTAGATTTATGCACTTTGCCTCTGCAGTATCCCTTCCTCTATGTCAGTTTCTGAGAATTTGGTCCCATTCTATTTTATTTCCCTATTTACATTAGATAGCATGTGAGCTGAAGTTGACAACTTCATACATTATATTATACGCTCCCTGCTATGCTAAGATGTCCTAGGCACTGGTCTATCACAACTCTAGGTTGTCTCTAGGAGTGAAAACATCTTTCTGGCGCCATTGCCGGGGATCGAAGTTGAGAAAATTAAAATCCCTGGGCCTCGACAAAATCATATTCACTCTCTAAATAGGTTAGTATGGAGAGTTGAGAGTTGTAAATCTCTCACCTTGGCGACTCCACATTTGTTCATTTGATAAATCTATTTGCAGTCCTGGCTCCTCGTAAGCCACACCTGAGGTCAGATACGTCTAAGCCAAAGACACCTTCAGTGTTTGACCCTGAAAATATCATACATAGAAGAAATTGAAGAGAAAGAAAATCAGTCCATTCTGAGATTCCCAAATTCTCTCAAGAAGACTATCCATCCTCTTCCTCTCAAGAAGTCCAAGTAGAAAATCCCTACTACACTGAGGAAAATCCCGAATATTACTCAAATAGTCCACCCCGGGAGGGTATCAGAAATAAAAACAGTCTTCATCCTACTCCTGAGGTTGAAGAGGTCAAGGAAGTAACCGAAGTATCTGCTGTTAACAGACCTTTGTTCCCCTCAACCCCTCAAGCTGCAGTTGAGTATATTCCTATTATTATTCATACTCCACTTCCTCCTCCTCCTCTTACTCATCAAACTATTGCACTACCTCCACCTCCTCCAATGGCCAATGTTCCGGCCTTATTGATGAATAAATATGCTCCCCTAGCATTACCCCAAGTGTTGAATGATATGCCCCAGGATTATCTGAAGATCTTGCCCAGATTCAATGGGGAAAACGAGATTGATGCTCAAAAACATCTTGATACTTTCTGCTCTTTTGCAAATAACTTTAATGTTGAACATTTAGATGTGGTCTTAAGGCTTTTTGTCCAGTCTCTTGATGGTGAAGCTCGAAAATGGTTTAAGACATTGGCTGGCCATTCTATTACCACTTGGGATAACATGGAAGACACTTTTCTCAGGAAATGGGGAGAGAAGAAAGATCATGGAAATTGTCTCATCGAGTTCAATACACTAAAGAAAATACACAATGAGGGAGTGTCAGAATTTATCAAGATATTTAATAAATTGTATCTGAGCCTCCCTGCTGATATGAAACCCCATCAAACTGCTGCTAAAGTTGTTTTTGTAGCAGCCTTTGATTTAGAATTTGGTTTCTCTCTCAGAGAAAGAAAGCCTGCTAGTCTGGATGATGCTCAGGCAGATGCACTAGAGTTGGAAGCAAACTTTGCCTCCACTGGAAAATCAAAAGGAAGATCCGAACAAGATACCAGAAGAAGGGACAAAGAAGAGGCATCTACCTCTAACCAAGACAAAGACTCAGCCAATGAAAAAATGGAAGAAATAAGCAAATTGATTAAGAAAATGGTAACCTTGAATTGGAAGCCAAGAACACACCCTTCAAAAATTTCCAGAATGCTCCAAACAGAGGTTACAATCCTCAGTACAGAAGACCACCCTTGCAAATATTGCCAAGGGAATCAAAAGAGCAACAAGATCAAGTACCGCACCCATTATACCTGGAAGGTCCAGAAGATGATCCCACTAGAGGTACTGCCTATGGACTGGAGGATGCAAATCTTTCTTTCTCTGATAGAGAAGAAGAGGAATGCTCATTGCAAGAAGAAGAAAAGGCTAGAGACACGGAAGACTCAGAGATTGATCATTGTTGTAAGGAATTTGTTGACCTCATGCAAGCACAACTCAATAGAAGATATGACCTCAGATCTTCTAAGAAGAGAACTCGTACTCAAGAGCAAGAAGAAGAGCCACATCAGAAGGAAGCACCTGCTCAGGAGGAGACAACAATGCAGAAAGCCACAGACAAAGGTAAGGGTCCTCTAAACAAACCTTCGCAGTCTAATGATCAAATTCCTTCCGCTCCAAAAGTAGTCATTCCTCCAATTACCAAGTCTGTTTCAAAAGAAGTCAAGACCCTAGCTGAAAATAAAGAGCCAAAAGAGGTTGTAATAGAGAATTCCCCCCCTGTTTTCAGTTTTCAAAAGGAACTTGAAAAAGTCAAAATCCCAGTCCCCTTGACTGAACTGTTGAAACAACCAACATATCAAGCTCAAGTCACCTCATTTATGCTACCTCCAGAAGCACCAATCATCCCAGATAGTCTCAACCTTCAAGAAGAAAGACCCATGGTTGTCTTTGGTCCACATGTTGAGGAATTAGATGCTTCTACCCCTCCCTTTTATGTGTCTCTAGAGATTCATGACCTGCTATTACATAATTATCTGTTAGATTCTGGAGCTTCCCATAATCTTATACCTCTATCAGTCATGGAACAACTAGGATTACAAATCACCGGGCCATATAAGGACCTTTATTCATTTGACTCCAAAAGAGTTAAATGCTTGGGGATGATCAAGGATTTGGTGGTCAATTTGGCCCAAATCCTAGCAAAAAGTGTGGTAATGGACATCGTGGTGGCAGACATCCCAGCTCGTTTTGGTATGTTGTTGTCAAGGTCCTGGGGAACAAAAATCGGTGGATCACTCAAGATGGATTTAACATATGCCACCATCTCGGTTTTTGGTGGCCAAGAGAGGAGGTTGTACAGGGAGACTAGATTTGTCAAAATGGTGACTACGGCTGACAATTCTGTAAATTCACCAGTCTACAGTAAGGAAGGATATTTTTCATGCCTGATGTTGGAAGAAGATCAAGATTATGCTCATGAACCATCCTTCTGTCAGATCAAGACTGAACAGCCCGCAGAGAGTCATGAAGCAGGAATCTGGACACTCCATTTTGATGGGGCAAATTCAAAATAAGGTAATGGGGCTGGAATTTTATTGATTTCTCCTACAAGAAGGTGGGTCCCATTGTCCTTAAAAATAGAATATGAAGCCACTAACAATGTGGCTGAATATGAAGCACTTCTGCTAGGATTGCAGACAGCCAGGAATATGAACATACAAAGCTTAAAAGTTCTGGGAGATTCAGAACTGGTGGTCAGGCAAGTCAAGAATCAGTGTCAGACCAAACATACTAGGCTAAGGGCTTATAGGAATGAAGTTTGGGACATGGTAGAAAATTTCTTCTTGGCATTCAATATCCATTTCATGCCCCGAGAACAGAATGGATGGCCGATTCCCTTGTTGTAGCTGCTAGTACATTCTGACCACCCCAGAACCCTCTTTTAAGGTATGAAGTTGAGGTGCATTATCGGCCTTCAATACCAGATAACATCAAACACTGGCAGGTATTTGAATATAAAGAACAGATGAAGAGATTCCTGGAAACAGTAGGAGAATTCTCCAATATGGAGATTGATGCTGAAGGAGAGGTGGAGTCTGAAGATACTTCAGAAAGAAATTGGAAGGAGAAAGTGGCAGGTAATAGGGTGTTGCAGTTGAAGGGAAACATTATACCTAGAGGGCTGGTGCCTCTAGAAAGATTATTTGATAAGAATGATGTCCCACTGCAGCCAAGCAAAGTGGTAGAAGAAAATCAGGTAGAAGACCTGAATCTGGGTATTGATGCTAACCCCAAAATTGTAAAACTGTCCAGGAAGATCCCTGGAGAATATAAAAATCTATATCATAAATTATTTTAGTCTTACAAAGATGTGTTTGCATGGTCCTATCAGGACTTGAAAACTTTTGATATCAATATAATGCAACACATAATTCCACTTAAGGGAGATGCAAAGCCTCATAAGCAGAAGCTCAAACAAATCAATCCCCTGCTGCTGCCTTCTATTGAGAAAGAAATTAAGAACCTGTTGAAGGCCAAAATAATTGTACCATTGAGGTACTCTGAATGGGTGGCAAACCTTGTCCCTTTACGAAAGAAGAATGGATAAATAAGGCTGTGTGTGGATTTTAGAAATTTAAACAGAGCATCCTTAAAGGATAATTATCCATTACCTAAGATGGATTACATCCTGCAGAAAGTGGTTGGAGCCTCCAGGATGTCAATGATGGATGGATTCTCTGGTTATAACCAGGTGGCTATACTTCCAGAAGATCAAAAGAAGACTACTTTCACCACACCATGGGGTACATTTATGTATGCCAGGATGCCTTTTTGGCTGATTAATGCAGGGGCCACTTTTCAGAGGGCAATGGACATTGCTTTTGTTGGGGAGCAAGATAAATTCCTGGTGGTCTACCTCGATGATATTACGGTATTTTCCAAGAATGATACTGAGCACATCGAGAATCTGGGTAGAACTTTTGAGAAATGCAAAAGGTATGGTATTTCCCTCAATCCTCAAAAGTCCTTATTTGCATTAGAAGAGGGAAAGATTTTGGGCCATATTGTGACTAAAGATGGGGTGAAGATAGATCCTAAGAGGGTAGAGGTTATAAATGGTATTTATTTTCCCAGAAATAAGAAAGAGGTACAATTATTCCTAGGGCGCATCAATTTCCTGAGAAGGTTTATTCCTAAATATGCTGAAATAGTTAGGCATATAACTGACATGCTGAAGAAAGATAATGAAGTTAAATGGTCCCAGGAATCACGAGAAGCATTTACCAGAATAAAAAATGCTTTTGCAGAAGCCCCTATGCTAGCTGGACCAGATTATGATAAACCTTTCATGATTTTCTCTTTTGCATCATCCCATACAATAGCAAGAATTTTATTGTAGAAGAATGAAGATGGATATGAGCAGCCTATTGCCTTTTTCAGCCAGGTGATTCATGATGCTGAACTGAAATATAACATATTGGAAAAGAAAGCATACGCCCTAGTAAAATCCCTCAAAGCATTCCGTGTATATGTCTTACAGTCCCACATCACTGCATTCGTGCCGGCAACTGCTGTAAAAGATATCCTTATTCAAGGGGATAGTGAAAGAAAAAGGGGGAAGTGGATTGCCAAAATACAGGAGTATGACTTAGACATCCGCCCTACTAAGCTGATCAAAGGACAGGGGCTTGCCAAAATGTTATCTGAATCAAAATATCAAGCTCTGGGCATAGATTTGTCCATTATAGCAGGTGAGGAATCTGAAGAGAAAGAAGAACGATAGGGAATCAGAGTAGCTACTCCAGAAACGCATATAAAGTACCTCACCAGTCAATGGTACAAAGAGATAGTAGAATATCTCCTTACACTCAGCTGCCCTCCAAGTTGTGATAAAACTAAATACAGAGCGTTGAGATTGAAATCACAGAAATATATAGTCACCAATGGTCGGCTATACTGGCGAGATCATTCAAGCATCTTACTCCTGTGTCTCACAAAGAATGAAGTCCAGAGTATTATAGCATAATTTCATGAAGGGATCTGTAGGGGTCACTACAGCTAGAGGGCCACTGCTCATAAAATCCTGAAGGCTAGTTTTTATTGGCCCAAGATTTTTGGAGATGTTTTTTCTCAGGTTAGAGCATGTGGAAAATGTCAGAAATTTTCTGAAAGGCAGAAGCTAGCACCTCTGCCCATGATTCATGTGCACGTAGACGAACCATTCAAACAGTGGGGAATTTATTTTATAGGTGAGATACATCCTCCATCAAGTGGTCAACATAAGTGGATTTTAACGGCCACTGATTATTTCATCAAATGGGTGGAAGCCATACCTGCAAGGAATGCTACGGATACTGTGATCATAAATTTCATGGAGGAAAACATCATATCCAGGTTTGGTTGCCCTGCCAGAAAAGTGACTGATAATGCCCAGGCTTTCAAGTCTACAAAATTTTTGAGCTTCTGCCAACAATATAATATCACACTAAGTCACTCTACAGCCTACTATCCACAGGGGAATGGCTTGGAAGAGTCTTCCAATAAAACCCTGGTGAGGGCATTAAAGAAGGCTATAAGTGAGAATCAGAGGAATTGGGATTCCCAATTGAAATTTTCTCTATGGGCCAATAGAATCACCTGCAAGAGAGAAACTAGGAAATCCCCATATGAACTGGTATATGGGAGGGCAGCAGTGTTTCCTATTCAATTAGCCCTACCAGTAGCCCGCTTCATGCAAGAAAGCCAAGAAGAGCCTGATGATGTGATCAGGAGAATAAACCAGCTAGTGGAATTGGAAGAAACACGCAATCAGGTGAATCAGAAGCTGACAGAGTATCAGGAGAAGATGAAATACCTTTTTGATCAGCATGCTAAGGACCAAAATCTGCAAATTGGTGATCTAGTGCTCAGGTGGGATATCCGGAGGGCTGAAAAAGGTAAACATGGTAAATTCGACCCCCTCTGGTTTGGTCCTTTCAAAATTGTGGAACAGGGGGGAAATAATACTTTCAGGTTGGAGGATTTATAGGGCGACTTGCTAGATGCCCCTGTAAATGGTCAATTCCTTAAACCCTATTTCTAGTTCTGACTCAGGCCGAGAAAGCCTGATGTATTATATTGTATAATAGTTTGTTGTTTTATTTTTGTTTGAATGATGAGGGTGTCGTGATGAATCATGAGGTAAAAAGTAGAGGTGTCGAAGGACAGAGTTCACACAGAAGAGTATCTGATGGTCTGCGAAGTTCTCGACACATTCAGGGATGAACGTGCCGTCCCCAGATGGAGCCAATGTTGATAATGTCAACCTCCCATTAAGTTTTTAGCGAGCAATCCCGCTTAAAACCTTTTTAGACTCCCTCAGTTTTCCCTGAGAAATCCTTTTTCTCCTTATCGTGCCACATTTTACTCGCAAAATCATATTTTAAAGGCTGAAAATTCATATTCGAAAATATTCAAGGCTTAGCCCCTTCGGCCCTAGCCCCTCTATCATCTCTCCACATAACCCAGGCGCTAGACCACGCACCAAACCGAAAGGCACTTATCAAATATATATCGAGCACATTCTGAGCCATCGATCTTGTAGATCGGACAACGATTGTTCATCTCCATCGCTCCCGTAGCCCACCTGCCTACCATCTGATCAAACCATAAATCAACGATCCATATCTCACCTGCCCCCGGTGGTCCCCGCCGTGCACCACTCGAAAACCGGGTGGTATGTATCACACCACCTTTCGGCGAAGGGAGGTAATTCCCGTTTGGCCAGCGATTCCACTCATCGCCCGACGCGTGTCCCCGCGTACGGCTCCAAAACCGCTCTCCATCGCGCATTATTGTTCAATCAAAGTCACACAGTGATATTCATCCCAGTCGTCCGATCTGGAGGTCTTCATCCAACGGCCATCGTGCTCTGAAGCTGCATGGGGTTTAACCATAGGCAAATCACACCCCTGGCCCACTGTCTATCGCCCCCGTCACTCTTTCAGCCGTCGATCTCATCTTGGGATCGGACGGTCTAGATCATTTGCATGCCCCACTGTTGACCCAGTCTTCCTCCACGTCATTATCCCACGTGTTCGTCGCATTTCTCTTTCGCCCATTACATATGTCAGTCATAAGTCAAATTTCATTATTTTTCTTTTAAAACTTTCGCCAGTTAGCCTACCATTGTCCCACTACACTTTCTTCATCACCACCCTGCATGCTTCTGCCATTTCATCATGTCGCGTCACTACACAGTCGCCTCCATTGCATCGTCGTCCCCCATGCATTTGTTTTCTTCACAACTTTGTGTGTTTTGCAGGTTTACAGGACGAAGAATCATCATAATTTGCAGCATCCATTACAAAGCCGAGAACACGTCAAAGGACCTTTTTGCAGAGGCAAAATTTATGAAGAAGGTCCCTGGAAGGAAAATCGATAAGACTTCCATTAATGAAGCAGGGTTAAAATATGTCAAACCCTGTAGGGACATTCAAGGCGTCGATTCCGCAGATGAAGATATTAATGGAGCAGCATAGAGATATCAGTGGATGATTAAGGGATAAAGCGATCAACATTGAAGGTTTCAGGCCTTAATTCAAAGTTAAAAGACAGAGGGTACCATGCACAGGAAACAATATCCTCCAGGTCTCATTTCAGCAGGATTTTTCTTTCAGGAAGGGACAGAAGTTTCATACGGTTTTACCTCTACACCGTGTTCCTGAAGAGTTTTCCACCCAG
Organism: Pinus albicaulis; assembly: GCA_034641835.2. NCBI lineage: Eukaryota > Viridiplantae > Streptophyta > Pinopsida > Pinales > Pinaceae > Pinus > Pinus albicaulis. Next base: position 897,977,048 of record CM076584.1, on the reverse strand, counting down.
TGCATTTACTTCAGGAAGCAGGCTACTGAGAATGTACAACACCACAAATTCATCAAGCAGTATGGGTGTGCACATCTCTTCCATTTTGTTTTTATGATACAATTAAATGTTTATCACCTACTTCATTTATTAAGTTTTCTCTTTCTCTATATAACCCCTGAAGAACAGATTATTGAGGGTTCCAGATTTTATCAGAAAATTACGCAATGAAAGGCTTGTTGTATACAGCTTTTAAAGCTCTTGTATGAAGGCTCAGAGCCCATAGGGTCTCAGTGAGGAGGATTTCTATCTGTTAAAGAGGATTCTGGTCTTTGGTATTTCACAATCTGTAACTTTCTGTTACATGTTATTTTAATAGATCATTTCATTTCATCCATCTTTCTTGTATCATGTTTTGGAATGTGAGTGGCTCACTGATTTCTGGTATGGATTCATCCTAGTTGATGCCCATGCTCGGATCAGTCAAGCACTTTAAATATGGCTCATGCATGATATTCTGTTCCATTATTCAGCTAACCATACTTCGGCTATATTAGTTGCTTTTGGGGGGTGCTTTTAAAATGCTATTATCATGTATGGATTCTTAGATTGGTAAGCCCATGCATGGTGGTATTGTATATCTGGGTATCAGCTCAAAGTTAACTAATATCTTCTCAATATTTCTTTCACTACATACACCTTCTCATAACTTATGTCTGTGAAGTATCTCTGAATTGGCCCGCTTTGCAGTAAACTGTCTCTGAATTGTCTGTTGCTTTCATATTAGATTTATGCACTTTGCCTCTGCAGTATCCCTTCCTCTGTGTCAGTTTCTGAGAATTTGGTCCCATTCTATTTTATTTCCCTGTTTACAGGAGATAGCATGTGAGCTAAAGTTGACAACTTCATACATTATATTATATGCTCCCTGCTATGCTAAGATGTCCTAGGCACTAGTCTATCACAACTCTAGGTTGTCTCTAGGAGTGACAACAGCACCAGTGCTAATCAACAACATCTTCTCCCTTGATGGGGGTGTGTTTATTTTAGAAATTCGGGAAAATTAAAAAGGATCCCAAAACTTCCTCTTCTTGAAGCTTCCAAGAGTTTTTTTAACCATTTACCTTGGATAAGAAGCTCAAATCCTATATTATCCTACCTTGGATATTTCACCTCTTATCCCTTAAGCTCATACTCCCATCTTAAGTGGATCTCAAGCCTGAATTGGCAAATGGATAATAATTCCTAACACACCACACTCTCCAATATATTTACTTCCATCCATAAGATTAGGGTTGGATTTTAGAGATTAATCATGTCTTCGTGTTGTTGCCTTGAATCTAAGAGATTCATCATCTTTGTGCATTAGGGTGATATTGAGGTGTGCTCTATGACAAGAAAGGAAAAGTTAACTTGGGGATATCTCTACAAGATCAACACTATATTTGGTTGTAAAATCTCTCCTACTTTTATTAATAAAAAGTGTATATTGTTTTCCTATATGTATTATGTTATGTTTACATTCATATTTTTCAATACCTTGTTGATTCATTGAATAAAGTGATTGAATTACGCTACGTAGATGTTGTATATCCTTGGCTTGTTTTGATTGTATGTCCAAGTTCTAATTATAGCAATCAGAGCTAGGATTGGAGCTTACAATCTGGGAGGAAAGTAAAGCTTGCAAGTACTTTCTGTTTTTCTAGACCAATCCACTAGGTCTATGGGAAATTTTTTGTTTGCAATATTAAATCATGTATAACGAATTGGTGACTCCATTGGGGATTATTTATTTACCTTAGAGGTTTTATTGACCTTAGCACTTGTTTCACCTCTTGAGCTAACCTTCATTGTCTCATTTAGACCATGATTGACCCTAGGAATACCTTTCTCTGAGCTTGATTTTATTTTTTGTGTCGTAATTTGGTCAGAACTACATCAGCACTCCCCTTGGTTTAGAGACAGAGTGTTACAGTTCACCCTATCCTTCTCTGCACTTGCACTACAGAGGATTGGTACCGTTTCAACACTTACGCTGACCCTTGTTTCATGAAAAAAATCATTATTTTGTGTATTTCTCTCTGATTTGCCTTGTTTCAGTTAGTCTTCCTTCTATCCTTGATTGTGTTTTTGTCTCTGAAAAGCCTCCATTTTGTTTTCTTTTGGTTTTTGTAGAATTTGATAAGAATTTTTTTGTATTTTTCTTTGTTCTTGTCAATTAGGTCATTAACAAAATCTTTTCTTGATCATTGATGTTTGAATTAATCGATATTGCATTCATCATTTTGTATAGTTTATTTTATTAGTGATTTAGAAAGTATGTTATTTTTCATTTCATTTGAAAATTAAGTGGATCGAAAAGAAAAATCGGATGCATTTTCCATTGCATTTAGGGTTTTGTGTGTGAAATTGGAAATTGGAACAATTGCATTAAGGGAACTGCCTTAACAATTTTGTTTGTTGCATCTTGTATGTTTCATTTCTCTTTGTTATCTTCCCTCCCATACATATATTTTCATTGAAAGTAAAGTCTCATTCTATCATGCTAGATTTCATATTTAGGATATTTAGGTGAAATTTTTTGTGAGCCTTGAAAATTGAAACATAATTCAAGATAAGCTTTAAAATTTATTGAGTCAATGTTAAGGAGAATTTCAAACATTAACACAAACATTTAGAGGTCTAGGCTAGAGTTGTGTTCCGACATCTTTAAACATAGGAGTTTTCATTTTTTTCCAACATTGCATTATGGGGGAGATATCTCGTTCCACATACGTAAGTTTATCAAACCGTTCTCCACGTACCTCCGAGTATATTGGATGGTGCTCCATGCATGAAAATTATATGGGAATGCTCTCATCGTATGGTTACACATTAGACAACATTAACATAGATTGCACTTCCACGTACCATCAAGTATATTTTGGAAGTCCACCCTAAGTTTCTATCCTCATCTTAGGTAACTAAGTTGGCCACCTTGTATATTTTGATACACTGAGCACAACATTTAGGGAGATATCCTTATCGTACATAAATCCTTGGTTCTCAAAGGTGGAATATTGGAGTTCATAGTTGCTTGGTAAACCATTTTTCCTATATTACCCTTTTTATTTTATTTTTTGTTGTTAATTTTTAAAATTTATTAAACCAACGTGTTAGTAAAACCTCCCCAACCCCGTATTTCATGTAGGATTAAGATATTGCCTCCTCTTCAACCAGAGGAAACTCCTAGCCATCATCAGAAGAATAAAAATACACATACTACTAAATCTAGTGGTTTAGGAGCTACTACTTTTGGTCCTCCACCTGAAATAGATCCACCATAATCACCTTTTCCTGTGAGTACTGAACCTAAGATTAATATTTCATTTGTTGAAGATTCTAACACACTCAAAACAGAAGCACCTGAGACTGTATTACCTTAGTTTATTTAACTTGACTATATTGAATAGAGAGACAATCCAACCTAAGGCTATACAACTTGAAATGCCTCAGTTACCTACATGTGTTACTTCAGTACCCTCTTCTTCGCTTCCTCTGTCTTAGATCGAACAAAAAACCATATATCTTGGACCTGAAGTCAACCCCTTCTACCTGGTCTTGTGAGTATTGAAGAGATTCCTCAGGAAGAGCCTGGACTCTCTTCTCTTGTTCATTTTAGGGGAACTAATATTTAATAGGCCCATGATTTTCCTTCTTTTCATACTCCATCACAACCTCCTTTGTCTGATTCTTTTCCTTTCATCTCACTTGTGAGATTCTCATGACAATATTCTTTGGGACAGTTAACCATGACTGAATCCACTATGTTTTCTCATCATGCATCTATTACTATGACTGAGAAAACCCATGTTGTAAATTCATCTGTGCTTATAACATCGCCTGAGACAAATTTAAATGGTGGCCCATCCATCGCACCTGGTTACCAATCATTGTCTGGTACTTTTTCTAATGCAACATCTAGTCCATGGACCTCTCCCATGTCATAATTTTTTGGAATACCTTTTGGCACTTCTTTGATGAGCGCTACACAGTCTGCTCTTCCTCAATCTCAACCAATAATTAAGCAATAATATGGTTCATATGTCAATGGATATGGACACTTACAATAATCCAATTCATCTTATGTTGGGTACCCTCCTCCTAGGGGAAGTTTCCTCCATATTCTTCTCCTCTATCGGCAGGGGGGGAACCTATTAGGGGAGCATTTCCATATTCTCATAAAATATCACAATTTATTGCTCAGCCTCATCGGAGTCTTCCAAATTTAGAAATGGATGTTAATTCTTGGAAACCTACTCCACTGATATAACCGGGCATGCTTGTGAATCAAGTTCAAACTTCTCAACATGTTCCATCTTCATCTTAGATTCCTACTGGTCAACCTATATCTCAACTTGTTCAAACTCAAGTTCATGTAAGTCAACCTTTGCAAGCTACACATTTAACTCAACCTCTCCCACAAGTATTTGTGGCCTCTCAAACCCCACTTACCTAGCCTCTTCAAGTTCTATTACAGTCTCCACCAGTTGGATAGTCTATTCCTCAAATCCATATAGGTCACCCTGTATATGGTATTGCACAGACGCAAGCTAGCCAACCTTGTTGGGATGATGAAAAATCCCACAGGACGACCATATCAATTCTATAAAGGAGTACCTTACCAAGCTCAACAAATGGCTTACCAAAATTAGCAAATTCAAACCTAACCATTTCAACCTTTACAAGGTTATCCTAGTGTAGGGCAGCAATTTTACATGTATTATGATTACCAGAATCCCCCCTATCTCGAAACATAGATACTTGTGTCCCAAGCCATCCCATATTACCCAATATATTCTCCATAAGACCCTGATAGGTAGTTTCCATTTGTAGCAACCAATGAATTTACATATTTGACTCGACTTACCAACAATCCCATTTCCCATGCTCCTTGGTGGCTGGTTATTCCAACAAAATATAATCCTTCATGGGATAAACAAAATAAGCAGTATTCTAATGAGAAGAGGAAACATCATTATCTGTGATTGATTTGTCACCAAGAGCACGTCACTTGTGACTGTTCGCATGAGGCAAAAGTCAACCATTTCCTTAAATCACCAGTTGCACCCGTTGTGCTAACAGACCCATTTCCAAATTATGAGACTAATATGGTTCCCTGGGATCCATATTCCTCTAACTCAGTCTTGATTCTTTCCTTTTCTAAGTTAAAATATGATGTTATGGTAGCCACTATGAATAAATACTATGATAATGTAAATCTCTCAAATAGTGAGGCTATCTATAAAGGTTCTACTTCTAATAAATCTCAATCAGATCCTACTCCAAATGCACTTACTAGAAAATTTATGATTAAGCCTCTGAAAGGCGTTATCAATAAATATACTTTCAACCCTTATGCAAGATATTTTCATAATTATAACATAGTTTAGGATATTTCTCAATCTCCTTTAGCTATATTAACTCTTGAGGTGTTGCAAAATTATCCCGCCCAAAAAAAATGCTTTGCTTTCTACAATTGAATGTCTTAATCCCTCATATTCCAATCTTGTATTTTTAAGTATGACATTCATACACCTCGACTTCTAACCCAATTATCCTTTATGATTCAGGTTATCAATCACAGTAAAAATATTCATAGTTCAATCATGTATGAAGGTGCTTCACCCTATATTATGTCACTTTCTTTCTGAAAGGCTATTGGTTCTCCGCAATTAAATCAATCACATACCACTCTAAAGGATTTTTACAAAACAAGTTTCAAACCTTGCGGAATTATGAACTCGTTACAAGTATAATTAGGTGGCAACCTAATATCGGTAGAAGTTTAATTTATTGACAAACCATTAGATTATAATCTTCTACTAGGTCGTATGTGGATTTATTCTATTGCTATTATTGTTTCGACATTTTTCAGAACGATTACATTCCCTCATAAGGGATACATTGTAACCATTTATAAAATCACTTTATTTCCCACCAATTCTCAAGTTACTGGAAGTATGCCTCTCATGGGGGAAACCCCACACCCATATCAGTATGTCGGGGTGGGATTCCTTAAGGATTCTATTAGCACTGCAATTTTTTCAAAAACAATTCAAGGTCTGGTTATCATTGTAAGTTGTGACGTTTATCCTCTCTTGTATCCTAGCCTATGGTTGAAGGCCCTGGGGGAGTTAAAATGTATTATTTTTTATCATTTGTAACCAAAACCCAAAATAATTTTGAGTCCAATAGTTTGTTTGTGTCATAGAGTTATTAGGGTAGATTCTCTTTAATAAGTATTTTAACTGCTTTGAGTAGTTAAGGTCATGGGTTTAGCTTGAAAATTATCATTTATTAACCATGATATCTTCTATCCAAGGCTTAAGGGAAAAATCTCAGAGTCATCAGTTGTTTTAGGAATTTTCATAATAGCTACTTTTTCCAAAAAATCTGGTTTTACAAGCAAACTCAGTAAGTAGCTATTTCATGCAAAATTAGTACAAGGAGATAAAAGAGGCTTTACTAAAGTGAAAATATACTACTCTTTGAATATTGAAGGTAAGCTAAAACAAGAGATATTATCATGATCAAAGGTGGCTATTTCTAATTGGAGGAATTATTAAAAATAGTTAGCTATTTTATTTGCTAAAGCTAGTTAAATCTAATGCCAAAGGTGAAGTATATCAATGTTGAGTTATGAGCAACAATTAGTTAATAATTCGATGGAGTGAAATTTTCGGTGGTTTGAGAAGTGGCAGAAAAAACTAAATCATTTCAGTTTCGTGTCACTCCCTCTCACCGAGATTTAGGGCATGGAGATCTCTATCTCCGTTTACTCTTGTGACAGCTACAACAAAAAGTCTTTCTAGCAAAACAATTTGTTATCTTGTGCCAGCAGTTAGGGCTTTGCGGAGGGTTGATGTCACTTGTTTAGAAAAATTTTAGACACCACTACAGCAGAAGAACAAACTATAGCCTAGATTTATTCATCTATCAGCACTTCTGCCAAAGAGAAGCTCCAAGATTCAGATTTCAGATGGAACAATTGTTCAATTAGATGAGGACTTTCGACAGTGCATACTGCAAAAAAATCAAAGGGATGACTTCAGGAGCATTATGATGTTTAGGTTTTGCATATAAAAAAAAAATTAATGAATTCTCTACATATGGTGGAGAGGAACATCCTGCCCACAAGATTTTTCTTGATCTTGATAACTACTCATCAATTAAAAGTGATTTGATCTTCGTTAGTTTTGTAGAAATAAGGGACCCTCCACCTGCAAAGGTCCATACAAAAATTAGTGATTGCAGAGAAGATGGAATTCATGTGTTAGTTATTACATATGATGACAAGAATACAACAGAAACCATATGTTATGAGATTGTGAAAATGAACCAAGGAAGAAAAAGATTCATAAAAAAAAAAAAAAAAAAAACACAAAAGAGAAGGTCAAATAAAAGGGTAACCAAGGCTGAAGCTATCAGGATTTTTTCTTATATATTAGATATCTGATGATTAAATATACAGAACCTTGAAAATATGAAGAATCATATCATTTTGTCTTATCTATATAATATTCAAGTAATATCTACCTTTTCCAGAAAATTTGGTTTTATCAGCAAACCCAGAAAGTAGCTATTATTTCAAAATTTGTATAAGAAGGTGAAAAGGTTGTTTTTGGTTCTGGTTTCAAAGGAATGACACTAATTGGTTATAAAATGAATGCAACCTCAATGATAATATTCTTTTTCCAAGTGTCATCCAATCAAGCTATCTTCCAGATGTCAGTTTTAGTTGGTTATTCCTACACTTTTGCAGATAAAGGTCCAGGTGCCCTTTTCAGCCAACAGTTTCATTTTTTGTGGAGGCAGTTTTTCCAGAAAATGAGGAGCACTCAACCTCCTCAAATCAACCACCTTGAGCTCCATGTTTCCATGTTCTATCTTTAGTTTTATTTCAATTTACCTTTTATGTTTTAGATAAGCTCTACTATGTGTAGAGGATTGTAATAAAGTCTCAAAAAACAGAATTGCAATTTTTATGGAGGCTTTTTACAGAACTCATTTTTTGTATATATACTATGTAATGAAAGGAGAAAAAGGGTTGGTTGGTGGTGTTATGAATCTATAATTTTAGCAGATTGGTAAGACTAAAACTTCAGAAGCAACAATTATTTCAACCAACTTTGGGATTCTAGGATCTAGCCCTCCTGAATCCAGAGAGGGGTCTCTCTATGAATGATTTTAAAGATGTGATCTTTAATAGCTGAAATTGTAATATTAGGCTAGTTATGAAGAGCTTGGGTTTTTTTTGTTTTGTTTTTTTTGGGCAAGGACATGATGAAGGCGAAGGCGGTTTCAAAATGAAGGGTGAAGGTGTCTGCAAGTGAAGGAATGATTTGGCTGATAGAAAGGCAAAGATAGTTTTAACCCATTGGGCTATGGAGTCATAGGAGGGTTTTAATTGGACAGCAGGGTTCAAGTAGGATCTATGGGGCAAGTCACTTATGTCAAAGGATCTCTTAAGGTGATTTTATGGAATGAAACAAATAGGAAATGAAGAACAAACAAATGAAGGTATAGTGAAATAGCCTAAGATCAAATAAGTTCCTTTAAACTATATTGCTTTAGCATGTACTTAAAGAAAAACACGAGATTTTTCTGAGATCAGGTTAATACCTTTAAACTAGCCTGCTTTGAAGTTCTTTCAGTTAGAAAACATTAAAAGACAGTTGAACAGCTTAAGATCCGGTAAGTGCCTTTAAACTACCCTGATTTCGGCTTATTCAATAAGGAAAACATAAAAGTATTCTGAGATCAGGTTAGTGCCTTTAAGCCAGCCTGCATTGAAGTACTTTTAGTAAGAGAAAATTTACAAAACAATTGAAAAGCTTAAGATCAGGTAAGTTCCTTTAAACTACCCTACTTTCAGCATATTCAATAAGAAAACCACAGATAACAGTGACAAAGAGAAATTTAGATCAGGAAAGTGCCTTTAAACCAGCCTGCATTAATGTACTCTTCAAAGAGAACTTTCAAATGAAGAAAACATAGACAATAAAGCTTTCAGTGAGAGTAGGGTACAGTTGAAAGTAAATCCTAGCTCTATGTTTGCTGCTCCTTATCAGAGAAAGTGAACAAAGTGGAAACATTAAGCAAAATAACAATTGACAGTGAGCAACACATCACCATTGACAAAAATTAGGATCCCATAAATCAGCAGCTTATATTTGATATTCAAACCAGTTACAATCAACAAGCCCGGTGGGTCTCTACAAATTCAAACTTCCCATATCAGCTTATGTATCTTTAAGTTGCAAGCAGGGCATCAATAGCTTCAGAATAACTATTACATGCATTCAAATGTCCAGAGACCAACCTTTTCTCATTGTTTACAAAAGTATTTATACAAGAATGAGAAGGTGGGAGGATTTCCCAGGGACCAAGTATCATTAATTATGTAATTAATCCAATCTCTGGCCTTTGAGAACCAGGCAAGGCATAAGGCGAGGATGTAATCATTCCTAACTCTGCTTCATAACTCTGTTTCTTCCTTTCGAAGCCTAATGATTGAAAAGATCTGCTTCTGGACTATTCTTTAATCCTTTAAAATAGTTTTGCCGACAATTTAGAGATAAGATCCTCGATTAGTATTAATTGTTCGGCGGCCTTTGATTTTCTACGAGGCTGTAGGTGCCTTTAGAAGCTGGAGAAGGTTCAATTAGCCTCTGTTTTGGTGTCGAAGTAACTCTGTAGCCATTCTTTGCGTTGAAGTCCCCGTAGGAGTAACTCTTCAACTGCATTTGAGACAAATATCTGATCCTGATCAATAAATTCGGCCTCTGATTGAATACTTTGAGGCACAGGTGGCATTTCAGTAACTAGAGGAATCAATTTGCCTCAATTGCGGCGATGGAAGCACTCCTGTCGATAAAACCCTTAAAATATTCTTTAAACTATGTTTTAAATCGGGGATTAGGCTTTTGATAAGCATCTTAGACATAATCCCCACAAATCTGTCCTTTAATCCTCTGTTCTGGTGCATTTTTGTCTTCGACACCGATACTCTTTGTCTGTGCCCGATTTGTTGTGTTCTTTGCTATTGTGCAGGGCTGCGCAGGGTTTATAAGGCATCCATGCCTGAGGAAACACTGAGGAAATGTGCATTTCCACCCTGTGGATGATTTCCTTTGACGAATCGAAGACGAGAGGGTCGTCACCCTCCGCCTCTGAATCTTCTTTGAAAATTGCAAGAAAATGATAAAAAACCCTGCAAAATACGAAAACTATTAAAAAATCATGCTTTTATAGGTTGACTGCATCGGAGGGCGTGCGAGGAGATCGGAGCTGTTGGATGGCATCATCCAACGGTCAGGATTGATCGGGAGCGATCATGGAATGGGTGAAAGAAGGATTAAATCCGAGCCTTCGATCGTGCAGAGATCGATGGTCGAAATTGAACGAGGCGGTCAGAGGAGAAGGATGAATCTGAGCCGTCGATCACGCAGAGATCGACGGTCGGGATTGGGCAATGGAAAGTCAAACGGAGAGATCGGGCGATGAATTGTGGGCCTTCGATCTGCAGATCAGATCGACGGCGGTGATTGATTTGCCATTGTACGATGGCCCAGCTATCGTGCGTGCACCTTTGTTAACCATCGAGCAACTTCGGCGAGCGATCACCGTTGGATCAGTGGGCCCAGATCGGATGGTCCACAGCGATATCGATGGGCGTCCTGGTCCGAACATTAATGCGCGATGGACGGTGGTTTTGCAAAAAGTACAAGGGACGCGTGTCAAGCGATGTATGGAATCGCTGGCCATTGGGAAAAAACCACCCTCCGCCGAAGAGTGGTGCGATAAAAACCATGTGGTTTTGGGAAAACGGCACACGGCTGGGGGGTCCACAGGGAGGCGCGCTCCGCACCGTCGGATCTATGGATTGAATCGACGGTCGATATCGCTGCACAATTTGCACGGGCGGAAAAAATAAATAAAATGAATTTCAACATTTTAAATAAATATCAAAGGTTTTTTAATGGTTTGCGAAGAAATATTTATTTAAACCAGATAAGCGCCCGATTGGCTCAGCACATGGTCACGGCGCCAGGGTGTATGGGCGGAAAGGCTAGGGACTTAGCCCAAATGGGGTTAAGCCCAATATATATAAACAAATGGGATTTCTGTAGTTTTTTCATGATTTTCAAAGGTTATGAGGGTTCCGTTAAAGTTAAGAGAGAGTCTTAAAACCTTATAAGGGGAATTTTGATGAGGAGGAAAGGGGAGAAACATGAAAATTAGGGATTTTCATGGGAAATGAAAGGGTTAAAAAGAGGTTAGTTTGGAAAAATGGGAAAAGGGAAAAAAGGGTCTTGTAGCAGTATTTTGACCTTGGAAATCAGCAGGATTTCTGAATGGGGAATGGCCATAGGATTGAAGATTAAGACAAAAACAAGAGGCCTTCAAGAGTCTTCAAGAGCCAACAATTTTTAGTAATGAAATTTTTTCCTTGAAGGCTCAAAAACAAATTTAGCCACCTTTTGGTATAATCAAATTTTACAGGTGGCTAACAGTGGCTCCACTTGGGGATGGTGCCTTCTTGAAGGCATCAAGAACTTCGGACTTGCATTCTCTAGGAGGCTGATCAGTTTGCCTCATCCATTGTACTTTCTCTAGGAGGCTGACCTGTGCCTAATCCATTGGGCTGCTCTTCCTTTGTTGGGATGATCTTCTAAAAACATATTAGCAACCATGAAAGCAATGGATTGTCATCAATACAACTTTCTACCTACCAAATCCCACAAATCTAACATTTTTTCTTCATTAGAGTGCACTTGGATTGGCAAACTCTATTCACAACATTTTATTCTTTTGAAAGCAGGAAATATAATCTATTTCTACTCCTTATTTCTCCCTGAACTCAGATTAAACAGTTGATTTCAGATGCTTCTCTACCTATTCTACCATCTGTTGGGATTAAACTGTCCAACAGATCTTATTCTCTAATTCTACAACAAAAATTTAAAAACAGACAAGTCAAGATTAAGTTGTTTGACTTGTTGTGCTCTATGGCATAAAAACAAGCTACACATAGATATTATTTTGCAGAAAAACTAAATCAAAATGGAAGGCTTAAGATCTGAAAAATTCTCATCATGGTCTTCATCCTTTTACAGCTCTGTTTTGACTCTTTTTGAGTTGTTCCTTATTTATTCTCTGGTTCAGATTTTGAGTTAATTAGAACCAGATTTACATCTTTTTGACTCAAAAAATAAAACAAATTTGAGTCATCTCTTACTTGGAAAATTTGATTCAGATTTTGAACATGTTTGAACCTTTCATTTCTATCCTAATCTATCTACTGATAAACCAAGATTAGACAGTTTGGCATATCAAATTCACTATCCTATCAGCAGAAAATTTAAAGCTAATTAGTCAAGATTAGGTTGTTTGACTAACTAGAAGTGTGTTATGTAGGAGTGGCATTTGAGCTTGCACACTTTCAGAATTTGTTTCTCTTTTTTGGTATGGGGTTGTACCTTTCTTGTTTTCACCGTCTTCCCTCTCTTCTTTTCTTTTTATTGTTTTTGTACTTTTTCTTTCATGGGACTAAACAAAGAAAATGGTATTTACAATGGAAATGAAAGATTTAAAATGGAATTCAGTAGTAGTAATGCTTAAGGACCCTGCCATTGACAGGACCCCCAAACAAATCTGTGCCATCTAACTCTCATAGAAAAAAGGCATTTGGACCGATGGCAGACTGAATGAAGTAAGGACCTTGCCACAAACTATCAAATTTCCCATGTTTACCTGTATCCTCTCTTTTGGAATCCCATTTGAGTACCTTATCTCCAATGTTGAAAACACAAGCCTTTGTTCTTTTGTCAAACAACTTCTTTATGTTTTCTTGCACCTTCTGAGCCCTATTGTAAACCTATTCCCTAGTTTATTGAAGATGTATTGTCTGACTGATTCTCCTAATCATGTTGTCTTCTTCTGACTATATTTCTTTGATTAGTTTTATTACTGGTACACCTAGTCTGGTAGGAAACACCGCATCTGCTCCATAAACAAGCTGGTAAGGGGACATTCCAATGGACTTTTTTGTGGTCAATCTGTCTTCCCACAGAGCATTCACCAACTTGTTATGCCATGATTTTTTGTTGTCTTCAAGCAGCTTCTTGATGATGGTCACCAAACTTTTATTTGATGATTCTTCTAGCCCATTACCTTGAGGGTAGTAAGCAGTAGAATAAACCAGTGTAATCTGATATCTCTGACAAAAATCAATCATCTTTTTGGAACAAAAAGCAGCAGCATTATCAGTAATAATCTTCCTAGGGCATCCGAATCTAGACAAGATATGGTTTTCAAGGAATTTTATAATGATAGAATCTGTGGCATTTCTAGAAGGGATGGCTTCAATCCATTTTGTGAAGTAGTCAGTGGCTGTGAGAATTCATTTGTGTAGGGCAGACGAAGTAGGATGGATTTCCCCTATGAAATCTAGGCCCCGTTGTTGAAAAGGAGCTTAAATAGTGATAGGTTGTAATGGTAAAGGGAGAAGTTTTCTTTTGCCTTCAAAAATCTGGCACTTGTGACAGGAAACTATCATTTTATGGACATCCTGGAAGAGGGTGGGCCAGTAATAGCTAGCTCTAAGTATTTTATTGGCTGTGGTTTTCCAATAAAGATGACCTCCACACTCTCCTTCATGGAATTCATGTTTGATCCTCTCTGCATCAACTTCGGGCAAACATTTAAGCAATAAACCATTAGCATTTTTCCAAAATAAACATTCATTTAAAATGCAATAGTTCCTAGTTTTCAATTTTAAAAACCTTGCCTTTGTTTTTTATAAGTCAGGAGGAGCGTTAAGATTTGCAAGCACATACAAGATATCAGTGTACCAAGGTGAGTTTTGAAAATGCTCTTCGACAATGGGAGCAGGTAATTCTTCCTGTTCATTGAAGGCATCTACCATGTTAATGTCAAAGGCTTGTAGATTAGATTCAGCCATTAATTGAGCTAAGCCCTAACCTTTAATAAGTTTGGTTGGTTTGATTTCCAAGTCATACTCTAATATAGCAGCAATCCATTTACCCCTCTTTCCATCTGGGTCTTGGGACAAAATGTCTTTTACCACTATATTAGGTACATAGGCAATGATGTGGGAATGTAGAATATACACCCTGAAGTCCTTTAAGGCCTTTACCAAAGCATAGGCCTGTTTTTCCATTATGTTATATTTCAAGGGTGCATCCCTTAAAGCCTTGCTAAAAAAGGCAATGGGTTGTTCATGTCCCTCTGGGTTTTTCTGCAACAGGACTGCAGCCACAGTATGCTCTGAGGCAAAGGAGAAAATAAGGAACTCTTTTGAAAAGTTTGGGCTGATTAGGACTGGTGCCCGGGTGAGTGCATGTTTTACCAATTCGAAGGATTTTTTGGTTTCTACATTCCACTTCACTCCTACTTCTTTCTTGAGCATATTAGTCATGTTTCTAAGGAGCTCTGCTAAGTTGGGAATAAACCTCCTTAAGAAGTTAATCTTTCCAATAAAGGACTGCAATTATTTTATGTTCCTTGGTTGGCTAATCTGTAGTATTCCCTCAACTCTATTTGGATCTATTTTAATCCCTTCTTCTGATATGATATGGCCAAGGATTTTACCTTCCTGAAGGCCAAACACTGTCTTTTTGGGATTTAAAGATAACCCAAACCTTCTGAATTTTTCAAGGACCTTTCTTAAATGTTTTAGATTCTCTTCATCATATTTGGAATAAACTATTATGTCATCAAGGTAAATTACAATGAAGTGCCCTATCTCCTCTGAAAATGCAATGTCCATGGCCCTTTGGAAAGTGGCTCCAGCATTCATTAATCCAAAAGGCATTTTCACATACATGAAAGTGCCCCAAGGAGTGGTGAAAGTTGTCTTGAGTTGGTCTTCTGGGAGTACTAAAACCTGGTTATACCCTGAAAAACCATCTAACAGAGAAAGCCTCTTTGAACCAACTACCCTTTGTATAATGTGTTCCATTTTGGGTAAAGGGTAATTGTCTTTTAGGGAGGCTCTGTTAAGGTTTCTGAAGTCAATGCACAATCTGATTTCCCCTGTCTTTTTCCTCACGGCTACAAGGTTAGAAACCCAATCTGAAAACCTCACAGGCACAATGATTCCTGCCTCATACATTTTCTTGATTTCCTTTTCTACTAGAGGCAGTTGTATTGGATTAATTCTACGCAGTTTTTGCTTAAAGGGTTTTTGGTTTTCTTTCAAAGGAATCTTGTGCTGGATGATTTCTGTATTGTAGGCTTTCAAGTCTTCATAGCTCCAGGCAAACACATCAAAAAACTCTTTAAACAGGTCAACGTATTTCCTTTTCATGTCTGGTGGCAAGGACTTAGCTAATTTAATCATTTTAGGCTAATCCTCAGTGCCTATGTTGCATTCCTTGACCTCAGAATCTATGTATTCTACGGTGGGCTTCTTTGCTACATCGTTAAAGTCAAAGAGGTCTTCTAATGGTAATAGCCCCCTAGGTATGTTCTTGTCTTTTGACGACAATACCTCAATGTCTTCATTTTCTGTGTCCTTGTATTCTTCAGTATGAGTGTCAGGTTCTTTATTTAACATGTTGATTTCTATGGGACCAGATGGTTTTTCTTTTTCAGGGGACTTTTTGTTTAGGCGATTTTCATTGGATTTAGAATCTGAATCAGATGACTCAAATTCGTTCCTGCCCAGCAGAAAATCCTCTATCTGTTTGTCACCTTCAAAGACCTGCCAATATTTTTCATTATCAGGCACTGCTGGTCTAAACTTAATTTGAGTTGCACAGTCTTTGGTTCCAAATGGCGCTAAGCATGTTCTAGCCACAAAAGCTAAATTGTGTGCGGAAATATTTCTTTTTCTTGGAACAAAAATCAATTTGGACTCCTCAAAAGTTTTTAAAAGGTCCATGACATCTTTTCGGTAAGCTATAAGTCTGGGATGATTTGCGTTATATTCCCCATTGACTTGCTTAATGACTAGTTCTAAATCCCCATACACATTAATTCTTGTGGCTCCTGACTTTTTTAACAGATGTAAGCCTAAGAGAAGGGATTCATATTCTGCTATGTTATTGGAACACTGAAAGTTTAATTTACAGGAAATTTTTTCTATGTGGTTGTTTTTAGTGTTGGTAATCCAGACGCCTACACCAGCATTGTTCTTAGTGCATGACCCATCAAAATACATACTCCACAGAGGACCATTTTCGGTTTCATCTTGTTCAACCAACGTGCTCAAGGGTCGTTGTGAAATCTCGACACTTAGTTGTATTTGTTTCACCTTCTCAGGTTTGTCATGGAGCTGAGCATGAGGGGCAGTCTGTTGTTTTCCATCTTGGATTTGTTCACTCTGGTCCGTTGTTTCAACGCGTTGTTCCAAAATTTCTCTCTCGTTTTCTTCCACATCTAGAACTGCATTTATTTCTAGATTTGGGGTCTCTAACTGTTTATCTAAGTCACTGTGTTCTGGCTCTGACTGTTTTGTGGATTCATTATTGCAAAAGATAAACGAATCCAGGTTAGTATGGACAGAATAAATGGGAGAATTTTCAGGCTTTTCTGGGCTACTGACCATGAATTTCATGTGTGACTCTCTGTACAGTCTTCTAAGCTGGCTAAAAAAAGGAATAGTGGCATATGTCTCGTCCATATGTATTGTACCTTGCAGCTTGGCACCCCATGATCTTGACAATAACATGCCATACTTAGGAGGCACATCGGCCACCACAACATCCATCACCATGCACTTGGCTGGGATTTAGGTCAAACTCACACAAAGGTCTTTGATCAGGCCAAGGCACTTTACTCTGTTTGAATCAAAAGAATATAAATCCTTGTAAGGTCTGGTTATTTATAATCCAAGCCTTTCCATTATCACCTTTGGCATAAGGTTGTGCGAGGCTCCAGAGTCATGCATAGCATTATGCAGGATCTTGTCATGAACATTAAAACTCACATAAAAGGGAGGTACAGGTCCCTCTTGATATATACCTTCAATCTTAGGACCAAAAATGAGCTCTGGCTAGTCATCATTAAGATTGACTGAGTCATTATTATCCTAAATTTTTAAAGCCTTCAAAATTTGGGTCCTATATACATTTTGGGCAGCTAACTCAGTCAGGGGAACAGAGATTCTGATCTTTGAAATTTCCTTCTCTAGGCTGAAAAGAATCTGGTTCTTTGATGAACTTGTCTCGGCCTTACTAGCTCCCAGTCTATCAGCAACATCAGCTTGCTGATTTGTTTTACTTGTTTTTGACAAAATGGTCTTAACAGGAGTACTAGCTGAAGTGGTAGTACTACTAATATCCGCACTCTGTTTTTCATTATTTTGAGTGCCTTTCTCTCTATCTCTATCAGAATTCACAGTTACTGTTTTATCCTTTTGTTTGACAATTTTAGGCTTGGTTGTAGTGTTGTTTTGTGAATATTTGTCAGAGGTTTTGGTGTCGGGAGTTTGTTGACTGGTTTTGCTTCTAAGGTCATATTCTTTTTGAGGCTCTATGATGGCATTTTCCATGTCCTGAAAATAACTTGCATCATCATCTTTGTTGTTATCATCAGGGGTATGAAAACCTTGTTCCTTATCAAAATGAATCTCAAAGTCATCATTATCTACTCCCAAAATGTTAATATCATCTTCCTCTGTTATCTCCCCTGTGTCTTCAACCTCACTTGTATAGTTTTGATGAAAGGGAGGAGTGATCTGTTGATCATCTTCCCTAGGTTTGTTTGGAGGTTGGTTCCTTCTAAAATTCTGGTTCTGGTTCTTGTTTTGAGGAGCAGTTTGGTTTTGACTTGCTTGTGCTCTCTCAAGGATGCTCATTTTCTTCATCATCTCCTCCATCATTTTTTCCATCTTTGAGTTGGAAGTAGAAGGGACATTTTCCTCTCTGAAGGATACTCTCTTTTCAGTTTTCATTCTTGCTCTCTTCTCCATCAAGTTGACTTCCACAGAAAGAGCACCTTTTTGCATATCTTCAAGAGTTGCAAAATCTCTCTTCCTCGGCTGATAGGCCATATCAGGATCGAACCCTTCAGGAAACTTGTTTAAAGCTGAGCCTTGTGAAGGTTTTAGTTCTGGAGAAAGTGCATTATACACACTATTGAATCTAGTGCAATAAGCTTGCACACTTTCCCCAGTGTCCCTATGGAGATTTTTATAGTAAGAAAGGACTTGGAGAGGGTTTTTCTTTACTTCCCATTTGTTTAAGAATGTTTGATGGAAGGCTTGTAAATCACAGATACTATGGGGGGTTAAACCTTTGAACCATTTCCTCACTTCTCACCCTAAGCTCTAAGCAAATAACCTAAGTTTGACTGAGTCATCATCAATTTCCTTTCTATCAAAGTATTCATTCATCTTATCCACATGTTGTGATGCAGTTTTAGTATTGTTAGCATTGTATAATGGAATTTTGGACTGATAGTCCTGTGGAAGATTGACTAGTGGTACAGGAATGAATAGGTGAGCATACCATGCGACCATGGCAGGAGGTGGAGGTGGATTTACAAGAGGGACAGTGGGGTGAAGTGGGGTGGCTTGAACAGTGGATGTAGGGTGATTAGAAGTGGATGGACCAGGAATAGACTGCTGAGTTGATCTTGGGTGAGAGACACCTAAATTGTAGAGAAAATGCAAATTAGGAGGTGTTGTTTCTCTGCTACCAAGAGGTTCACTTATTTCCGGGGATGATAAGGAAGACTCAGAATCTAACTGATCTAAATCACCAAGAGACCTAGTTCTAAATGGATTTACTAAGTCAACTTGAGATTGTTGTAGAGCTGAAAGATTTTCAGGGACTGAATTAGCTCTCAAGGGTGATCTGAAAACAGTTGGTAATTTAATCTTAGGAAACTTCCTAAGGATACTTTCAGGGTTATCAACTATCTCAGGTGGATCAGGGTCAGGATAGGCTCTAGTGTGAATCTTTCTAGCAGCCACTATGCTGTGTTTTTCAGACCCAAAAATAAACAAGATAAGCTCAACCAGGTTTGACAATCTTTAAGAGGTTAACTAATCTGTTCTAGAAAAATTTCAGTCCTGCAGTCTTGTGACTGAGTTTGAAAGGTGTTACAATGATAAGGGTTCTTCCCAGTGGAGTCTTAAGGTCTGTTCAGGATTGTGGAGTCGCCAAGTGAAATTTTTTAGCTCTTTTCAGAGGTAAAAGGTCTTATGGTCCACCACCATGTTTATTGAATACCAATCTGAAAATTTTCAGGTTTTCTGAGTTATTTTTTTAGTTGTGTGGTTTTTAAGAATATCCTAAATCTGTTTCAAAACTTAGCTACGGTTATGAGACAAAGACAGTTTACTCTTATGGCTAAGCCAGCTGATTTTTCAAGGTTGGATAAAGTCTTAGGAGAATCCTAGGGTTTACCTAGTTTGTCACTGATTCAAATAAGTTTATCATGATTACCATGATTTGGTAGTGCTTGAAAACGCTGCTTTTACTCTCAAGGTTTTCGTGAATTGAGGATTCTCTAAGGTCTTAAAAGGTATCAATAACACTCAAAGTCCCCAGTGGAGTCGCCAGAAATGTTAGGAATCTGTAATTTTAGCAGATTGGTAAGACTAAAACTGCAGAAGCAACAATTATTTCAACCAACTTTGGGATTCTAGGATCTAGCCCTCCTGAATCCAGAGAGGGATCTCTCTATGAATGAGTTTAAATATGTGATATTTAATCACTGAAATTGTGATATTAGGCTAGTTATGAAGAGCTTGGGTTTTGTTTGTTTTGTTTTGGTTGGGCAAGGACATGATGAAGGCGAAGGCGGTTTCAAAATGAAGGGTGAAGGTGTCTGCAAGTGAAGGAATGATTTGGCTGATAGAAAGGCAAAGATAGTTTTAACCCATTGGGCTATGGAGTCATAGGAGGGTTTTAATTGGACAGCAGGGTTCAAGTAGGATCTATGGGGCAAGTCACTTATGTCAAAGGATCTCTTAAGGTGATTTTATGGAATGAAACAAATAGGAAATGAAGAACAAACAAATGAAGGTATAGTGAAATAGCCTAAGATCAAATAAGTTCCTTTAAACTATATTGCTTTAGCATGTACTTAAAGAAAAACACGAGATTTTTCTGAGATCAGGTTAATACCTTTAAACTAGCCTGCTTTGAAGTTCTTTCAGTTAGAAAACATTAAAAGACAGTTGAACAGCTTAAGATCCGGTAAGTGCCTTTAAACTACCCTGCTTTAAGCTTA
Source organism: Pinus albicaulis (assembly GCA_034641835.2). Lineage (NCBI taxonomy): Eukaryota > Viridiplantae > Streptophyta > Pinopsida > Pinales > Pinaceae > Pinus > Pinus albicaulis. The sequence continues at coordinate 897,956,816 of CM076584.1, read as the reverse complement.
CTCAATAAGGAAAACATAAAAGTATTATGATATTAGGTTAGTGCCTTTAAGCCAGCCTGCATTGAAGTACTTTTAGTAAGAGAACAATTAAAAAACAGTTGAAAAGCTTAAGATCAGGTAAGTGCCTTTAAAATACCCTGCTTTCAGCATATTCAATAAGAAAACCATAGATAACAGTGACAAAGAGAAATTTAGATCAGGCAAGTGCCTTTAAACCAGCTTGCATTAATGTACTCTTCAAAGAGAACTTTCAAATGAAGAAATCATAGACAATAAAGCTTTCAGTGAGAGTAGGGTACGGTTGAAAGTAAATCCTAGCTCTATGTTTGCTGCTCTTTATTAGAGAAAGTGAACAAAGTGGAAACATTAAGCAAAATAACAATTGATAGTGAGGAACACATCACCATTGACAAAAATCAGGATCCCATAAATCAGCAGCTTGTATTTGAAGTTCAAACCAGTTACAATCAGAAAGCTCGGTGGGTCTCTACAACTTCGAACTTCCCATATCAACTTATGTATCTTTAAGTTGCAAACAAGGCATCAGTAGCTTCAGAATAACTATTACATGCATTCAAATGTCCAGAGACCAACCTTTTCTCATTGTTTACAGAAGTATTTATAGAATAATGAGAAGGTGGGAGGATTTCCCAGGGGCCAAGTATCATTAATTATGTAAATAATCCAATCTCTGGCCTTTGAGAACCAGGCAAGGCATAAGGCGGGGATGTAATCATTCCTAACTCTGCTTAATAACTCTGTTTCCGCCTTTCGAAGCCTAATGATTGAAAAGATCTGCTTCTGGACTATTCTTTAATCCTTTAAAATAGTTTTGCCGAAAATTTAGAGATAAGATCCTCGATTAGTATTAATTGTTCGGCGGGCTTTGATTTTCTGCGAGGCTGTAGGTGCCTTTAGAAGCTAGAGAAGGTTCAATTAGCCTCTGTTTTGGCGTCAAAGTAACTCTGTATCCATTCTTTGCGTTGAAGTCCCCGCAGGAGTAACTCTTTGGCTGCGTTTGAGACAAAAATCTGATCCTGATCAATAAATTCGGCCTCTGATTGAATACTTTGAGGCACAGGTGGCATTTCAGTAACTAGAGGAATCAATTTTCCTCAATTGCGGCGGTGGAAGCGCTCCTGTCGATAAAAACCTTAAAATATTCTTTAAACTATGTTTTAAATCAGGGATTAGGCTTTTGATAAGAATCTTAGACGTAATCCCCACAAATCTGTCCTTTAATCCTCTGTTCTGGTGCATTTTTGTCTTTGACACTGATACTCTTTGTCTATGCCCGATTTGCTGTGTTCTTTACTGTTGGGCAGGGCTGTGCAGGGTTTATAAGGTGTCCATGCCTGAGGAAACACTGAGGAAACGTGCATTTCCACCCTGTGGATGATTTCCTTTGATGAATCGAAGACGGGAGGGTCGTCACCCTCCGCCTCTGAATCTTCTTTGAAAATTGCGAGAAAATGATAAAAAACCCTACAAAATACGAAAACTATTAAAAAATCCTGCTTTTATAGGTTGACTTCATCGAAGGGCGTGCGAGGAGATCGGAGCTGTTGGATGGCATCATCCAACGGTCAGGATTGATCAGGAGCGATCGTGGAATGGGTGAAAGAATGATTAAATCTGAGTCGTCGATCGTGCAGAGATCAACAGCCGAGATTGAACAAGGCGGTCAGAAGAGAAGGATGAATCTGAGCCGTCGATCGTGCAGATATTGATGGTCGGGATTGGGCAATGGAAAGTCAAACGGAGAGATCGGACGATGAATTGTGGGTCGTCGATCTGCAGATCAGATCGACGGCGGATATTGATTTTCCGCTGTACGATGGCCCGGATATCGTGCGCGCACCTTCGTTAACCATCGAGAAACTTCGGCGAGCGATCACCGTTGGATCAGTGGGCCCAGATCGGACGATCCACAACGATATCGCTGGGCGTCCTGGTCCGAACGTTAATGCGCGATGGATGGTGGTTTCGCAAAAAGTATAAGGGACGCATGTCAAGCGATGCATGGAATCGTTGGCCATCGGGCAAAAACCGCCCTTCGTCGAAGAGTGGTGCGATAAAAACCACGCAGTTTTGGGAAAATGGGGCACGGCTGGGGGGTCCACAGCGAGGTGCACTCCGCACCGTTAGATCTATGGATTGAATCGACGGTCGAGATCGCTCCACAATTTGCACGGGCGGAAAAATTAAATAAAATGAATTTTGACGATTTAAATAAATATCAAAGGTTTTTTAATGGTTTGCGAAGAAATATTTATTTAAACCAGATAAGCGCCCGACTGGCTCAGCGCACGGTCACAACGCCAGGGTGTATGGGCGGAAAGGCTAGGGACTTAGCCCAAAGGGGCTTAAGCCCAATATATATAAACAAATGGGATTTTTGTAGTTTTTTCATGATTTTCAAAGGTTTTGAGGGTTCCGATAAGGTTAAGAGAGAGTCTTAAAACCTTATAAGGTTGATTTTGATGAGGGGGAAAGGTGAGAAACATGAAAATTAGGGATTTTCATGGGAAATGAAAGGGTTAAAAAGAGGTTAGTTTGGAAAAAGGGGAAAAGGGAAAAAAGGGTCTTGCAGCAGTATTTTGACCTTGGAAATTAGCAGGATTTTTGAATGGGGAATGGGCACAGGATTGAAGATTAAGACAGAAACAAGAGGCCTTCAAGAGTCTTCAAGAGCCAACAATTTTTAGTAATGAGATTTGTTCCTTGAAGGCTCAAAAACAGATTTAGCCACCTTTTGGTATAATCAAATTTTACAGGTGGCTAACAAGTGGTTCAACTTATTGTATAGAGTGTTGAATATTTCTAAGTTGATAATATATCCATATGCACTCTTGAGGACTCATAAACTGTGTGGTGTGTGTATTGTGTCCCTTTCTATTTTTACATACTTTATCTATCTTTCCAGATTTAATATGTTAGTTCTATCTCATGATTTTATAAGTATTTTGAACCTCCAAGACATATGGATCTATTTTTGTAAGTCTTGTTCCAAGCTTTCCTAATTCAGTATGAATTGAATATTGTTCATAAGCATTCCTTGAGGTAGAATTAAATCTTATTTCGTGTTTTAAGTCTTTTTATTTAGCATGCATGTATTATTTTTTTATCAGTCTTGATTCATCAAGCATTCCTGATTCATGAGGTCATTTTAGTCAGAAGCATTCCTTGTAATGGGATTCTTAAATGTAGAGTGAGATTCTTGTAAGTCTTTTAAAGCATTCTTTCATAATACATTTCAGATCTAGAATTTGTGTCACCCTTTCCTCTTAGCAGTGGGATTATATTTTTCATATCCATTGTTTATCTTCCATTCTTCTAACCATAAAGCTATAAAATCAACCTTGCCACCACATCATGTACCAATTCCCTCATATGTGTGAGAGATTCTTATATGCTCAAAACCCCTTCCAGTGTGTGTGAGTTTCAACCACTTTCCAAAAACTTAATCAAATTATAAGAAACTCCTTTGAGCTTAAGATGTGTCTGGTTAGGCGCTTGTCATAATAAAATTGTTGATTCCGGTGCTAATAGATCCCTCCCTCATGGGAACCTTTTCTCTTCCTCCTCCTACTCCCAAAAATTCTAATCTGGTTTCCCATGTCAACATGATATCTTCTTGTACTAGTCCATATGATCCTTGGCTAGTTCCAGATGCATCTAATATTGAAACTTTTGGTGACCATATGTTGCTCAGTCCCATTGAGCTCAACTATGAAGCCATTAATTCGTCCTACGCAGTGCATTCTAGCCTCTCCTCTTCAATCAATTGGATTTATCATTCCTTATATTATTTCATATCCTCTGATCTCCTCTGTGGTACCTTCTCTACTGATGAGAACATCATGGTAATCATGATGTCATATGGTGCCCCGTTGGATGATCATCATCATTGTTCATCCTTGCCAGATTCCTTTGAGGATAATCTTAGTGACCTCTATTGGCCCAATATTTTTGAGATATCTGCAAATTTTGTATCCATCCATGGTATCAATTTTGAGAATAACTTGTCGAATATTGAAGAGACTATTCCTCTCGATATTTCAATCAAACCTGGCATTGTCAAGAACTTTCATATCGGAACAACTTGATATTTGGATGAGATCAAGAATTATAAAGCCTTGTTCTAGGAATTTAGACACTTTTTTTCCTAGTCTTATGAAGATATGTCAGGGATCAATCCAGATATTAGTGTACATGAAATAAAGACATATCCTGATGCTAAGATAGTTCGGCAGTGCCTCTATCTGGTCCATCCCAAGAATTTTTTCACTATTAAAGACGAGGTTGAAAAAATTATATGTGTTGGTTTCATATACCCAATACCTCTAACTGATTGGGTGTCCAACATTGTTCCTATCATGGAGAAATAGAGAAAAATTTGTGTGTGTGTCGATTACCGAGACATTAATCATCCTTGTCCTAACGGAAATTATCTGACCCTTTTCATCGACCATATTTTTGACGATTGTGTTGGTTGTGAAATATTTTTTTATGGATGGATTTTTCGGCTAAAATCTAATCAACATTATCCTAGCGAGCCAACATAAAAATTAGTTTATCTGTCCATGGGGCATATTTTCATATCGAAAACTCCCTTTCGAATTGAAGAATGTTAGGGCCACATTTAAAATGGAAATGAATTATGCCTTCCATGACATAAAACAAATTGTACAACCATATTTGGAGGATTTATCTGCTCACTCGAAGCATCGATTTGACCATCCAATTCATCTTAGGGCTATATTTTTGCATTGTCGACACTATAAAATTATGCTCAACCCACATAAGTGTGTGTTTTTTGTTAGCTCTGGTCAACTTCTTAGTTTCGTGGTTTCAAAAATGGAATTCATATTGACCCATTGAAATTCCAAGAAATCTTAGATATGCTTGCTCCTTCTTCCCTTATTTAGCTTGAGAGACTCCAAAGGAAGGCTAACTTTCTACATAGGTTCATTCTCAACTACACTGAATAGACCAACGGATTTACTCGTCTCTTAAAGAAATGGGTTCCCTTCCATTGGGATGACATGGCCCAAAAGGCATTCGATTCCTTGAAATATGTTATGATTTGGGCATCCTTGTTGTATCCCCCATATTACCAACGCAATTAATTCTCGTATATCACCACTGTAACTAATACCATCACTATGTTATTGGTCCAAGAGGAAGATGTAAGGACTGAACATCCTATCTATTATTTGAGTTGGAACTTAAATGATATCGAGATCAAATACACTCATGTTGAAAATTTAGGTTTGGTTGTTATCTAGGTTTTATAAAGGTTTCACCATTATATCTTGTTTCACAAGACTATGATCACTTCTGACTGCAACCCAATGACATACGTATTATCACAAAAATTATTGGGAGGTAGTACTCCAAATGGATTTTCATCCTCAAGGAGTTCTATTTGGAGTGTATCAAAACCAAGTCGAATAAATCCTTAGTCTTTGTTGAGTTGATATGCGACCTTCCCACCATTGATGTTGAAACAAAATCTGATGATTCTTTCCTAGATAAGTCATTGTTCTTGATTACGTCATCTAACCCGTGGTATGGAGAAATTATCATATATCTCCAAACTGATACTTTCTGTTTTGATACCTCTTTATCTAAGCATCAACATATCTTATATCAAGATAAACACTATATTATAGTCAGAGACACCCTTTATCATCTTAGTATCAATATAATTTTTCGAAGCTGCCTCACTCATGAGGAGGCTAATAAATTCTCGAAAAAATGTCATGTTGGGGCATGTGGTGGACATATGTCTGGTTACACCACTACACAAAAGGTTTTGTGTGCTGGCTAATTTTGGCCTACTATGTTTTGTGATTACATCCTCATGGTCCAAAAGTGTCATGCCTTACTATTATAAAACCCATTCTCTACCCACTCCTTTGCACCATATTATCGTCGCTGGAACTTTTGAAAAATGGGGCATTGATTTCATGACATGTAACACTCACTCGATGGGGGGAATGGCTATATCATTGTAGTATTACACTATTTTACAAAGTGGGCCAAGGTGATGGAAACATATAATAATATCAGAGAAACAATTTCCCTCATATTTTTTAAATCATGTTATTGCGAGGCTTGGTGTACCGCATGTCGTAGTTACAGAACATGGGAAACATTTTCATAACCACATGATGTCTAAACTGATGGCGAAGTTTGACCTCTCTCATGAGGGTTCAAATCCCTACTATCCTCAGGAGAATGGAAAATTTGAGGCCATCAATAAAGTTTTAAAAACAATGCTTCAACATAAGATAGGTATTCATAAATCAAAATGGTAATTTGATACTTTATGCAGCCTTGTTGGAATATCGAACTTTTGTTCGGATTGCTACCAAATTTACACCATTTTAATTGGTATATAGTCTTGTAGGAATCATTCTGATTGAATGTGAAATTATATCTCTAAAACTTGATATCAAGCTCCATCTTGCCACTTTTGCAAAAGAAGAGAACCTCTTACATCTTACACATTTATATGAAACCTGGTGTGATGTCGCAATGACTAATGAGGCCCAAAAAAAATGAATTAGCACAATATGACAAGAATTTCAAGCCTCATATATTTTGAGGAGGTGATTTTGTCTTGTTATATGATAAAGATTCTGACAAATTAGGGTTGGGAAATCTCGATCCAATGTGGCTACATCCATATATTGTTATAAAGGTGTCTACGAGCTTCTTGATTTCGATGGAGGTTCCATTGGCGTAAGCTAGAAATGGGTTTTACCTTAAATAATACTATGCTTAAGTCATTTTTGCATATTTCACTATCGACATACTGTATATAGTTGTGTTGAATGTTTTTGCAATGTGTTCCCTTTAGAGTTTCATACGATTTATGTTAATCTTGTTTACATTTTATTTTCATATGTATGCATCCCTTCAACCATATGTTGGTTATGCTAATGATGCTAGTCATATTACTTGGAACCTTTCTTCCACAGCATGGGATATATATGCTCTAAATGGTGAGCTAGTGAGTTTACAAGTGATTTGTATCGATCACTTTACAAATAATATTGTTGAGTATAGCGCAGTGATCAAGCTATTATCTAATGCTATTTCTCATGGTACCTGCCATATAGTTATCAGAATCAACTCATAAATTGTAGTACTACAATTGACTAATGTCTATTAAGTTAGAAGTCCAAATATGCTTCATATTTTCTTAAAGGTTCTCCTTATGGAAAAATACTTTGATTATATTCAATATCAACAAATTTCTAGTAATTTAAACACATTGACATATGAATTAGTGTTATAACTTCTACAACCTTTTCCTATACCAAATTTTAGAGCCTTTCTTGGTCTTGTTCATTTTTGTCGCAAAATTTAAAGTTAATTTTATTGGTTTTCTTAGAATGTTGTGATCCCTTTCGCAAGATAAGAAAATTTTCGTATTTTGGCATGTTGTTTGTTGCATTGTATGTACGTGCTTGTACTAGTGATTCCAAGAGGTCACCTTTTTTAAAATAATTTGTTTTAACCTCTTAATTACTCGTCGCACTCATTTCCAAAGTTTTGAGCACTATCGCACAAGTGTCGTCACAATCGTCATAAAGTGTATCTTTGGTGTCATACTTATCGTAACTGGTCGTAAATATGTCTCACATAGGAGAATGTTTTTTTATGTAATGGATGAAATATGTTGTTTTAGTCATCTAAATATGCTAAGTATGTGATCATAGTCAAATTTCATCACTATAAACATTGATCTCATCGATCCAACACTTACTCATTTTTCGGAAAACTTCCCAGATGAGAAACTTAGCTTCACCTACCCTCCCTAAGATGCACACTTTGTAGCCACAGTTCTCTAGCTATGACCTTGCTTCTTGGACTTCACATTACAAAGTTCTAGCTTCCCAGGACTGTTGCATTCTATATATTTTGTGACAGAGTATTGACCTTGACCTCCAAAATTACAAAGTTATGGCCTCCAAACCAACTTGATTTGTGCACTTCGCAACCTCAAGACTCAATATCACTTCCTGAGCCCTTGAAATTCACATCTGCGAAGTCACCCAACCTTCCTTAACTCCCATAACTGTGGATTAATCTCTCTCAGTGCTCATCCCTGCAGCCTCTCCCACTGGCTCTGGAAAGTGCGCAGTCATGCCCCTCAACCCAGCTTGAACTATGAAATGTGCAGTCTTAAGCCTCAAGACTTCCCATTTCCTGCCTGAAATGTGCAACTATGCAGTCACTGAGCCTCCTTGTCCATCCTAACACTTGTTCTGGGCTCAGTTCATGAATCAGAATGCATCATCTTAGGCTAGGGGTTTTCAAACTGATGTCGTATCATCATGAGTGAATTGTAGGAACATGTACTCTATCATGTCATGGTGAGATGATGAAGGAGGAGAAGGAGGGAAGCATGCTCAAAGAAAATCTCACAGTTGAACTCACAAGTTGATTGATTTTGAGAAATCGAAAGGACACTAATTTGCGACTACTATCCAAGACTTAAGATCATTGAATATTTCTTATCACCATGTCATACGGAGATGAAAAGAATAGCATTCTCAAGAAGATACTCAACACACAGTAGTAGTGGTGGCTTAAAACTACCACACCATTAAGCATTCCATGTCATCAGTGTCATTTCATGTCATATCATGAGTTTTCATATGCCACATCATCATTGTGGATCATGTAAATGGTATTTAAAATGTATTGTAAAGTGGAAGTCCAAAGGAAACACATGGAATATAAATATTCATGTAGGTAGAAAATTCATATGAATTCAAACAATCGCGAGGGTATCAAAAGAGTCACAAGGAGGGTGAAGCATCACCCCTTGGTTATATATATTCCCTCATTGTATGAGAAAAGGAATTTTTTTTTACCTTGGCTCCATCCACAAAGCGTAAGTGAGATAAGCTAGTTCTTTTGTGGAGCAAGGAGTGGCTCCAACAATGCACTATTGGAGCTAGTGATGTTCATTGTATACATGTATTTTGGAGCTTTTACTTAATAAAATAAGCCTTCAAGGCCGACACATTCTTATGCATGGATTATGAATGTTTGTAAAACTTTTCTGCAGATGTTTGTATTTTATGTTTTCTTTCACATGTACTAAGGTAGTTGAACTATTTCAGTTATTTTAGTACTTATCTTATTGAGAATGTGATGTAATTTTTTTTTTTTCCCATCCTTGTGGACTATTCCATAGGATATTAGGCATATCTTTCTCAATTTTTGGTTGTAATGGTTGCCGCATCCCTTGTGGACTATTTCGCTGGATGTTAGATGAATTCTTCAGTTCATGTGTGTCTCTTCCTAGGTGGTACGATTACCTATCTCTTAGAGTTTCAATTCTCTCTCTCTGCCCCATTGTAGAATAACCTTGACACACTTGCAAGTGGACATTCACCAAGCACACCCCGCTTGATTTTTGAAGGTGCATGTTCACTCCTCTCTCTTGCTAATAGTTAAAGCCAAGGAATATCTATAATAATACATGGCAATCGAGTCAATAGTCTGGATGGGGCCCCTAATATAAATGGTGTGAGGTGTAATTGGAACTTCACATTAGGGAGACCCCTTGGTTGATGAATTTCCAACATCATCAACAATTAGAAAACCATGTTTTATACAAAAATTTATGGCATATGTAAATTCAATTCAATTCACATTACATACATTGAATGAGAGAACAAATTTCATAAGAAACACTGATATATATATATATATATATATATATATATATATATATATAAAAGTTTTGTCTTACAAAATATGTGCTCGAGACACAAATGGCCACACGGTCTGTCACATTAAAAAATATAAATGTAGTAAAAATATGGTTGTATATCTAGCTTCCTAGTAGATTAATCATAATGCTCATTATAGTAGGCAATTGCACGACCCATCTTGCACAATAGCTGGCTAATACGACTAGGTATGCCAATAATATGATGTTGCAGTCACATCTGGGTATGGTGGACCCTAGTCTCAATATGTCATGGGTCAACTCCTCAATGTGACACTCAACCTATGAAAGAGTCTCAACCACATTGAGATCCTCCAGGACCTCTTATCCACCTGAAATAGCCTGTAATCCTACTGGTGCATGTTGTGGCTCTGCTTCACGTTGAAGATAGGAGGAAACCACAAGTCGAATGGGTCTAATGTTTGCATGTAAAAATCGATACTTTAGTCTCTGATATATAAAAATGAAAAAAAAAATGTAAAACTTTAAAAACTCAAAAAGTGATCAAATTTTTTTTTTTAACTATGGCACGCCATCGCTCGCCATCAGGAAGCATGAGATTTGGATCTCTGCGGAAGTCCATCCCTGCATATGGATAGTCCTCAATCATAATGAGTTGCATGCACAACCATCAAAATAATACCAATGTGAAGCTCATAGGTGATGGATCTGCATATTTGGACATGAGATCAATCCATCTCCTCATCCGTGGGACTCTATGATTCGTGGGCTCGAGTGAAATATGTTGTGGTCGAAGCAATGTAATCTTCTCTAAGGAAAATGAAATCACAATTGAACCATACCCAAATTTATTTAACCGTTCATCCTTTGCATTGGTAAGTTATTATTTCATATTTTTCAGTACTCCCTTGCTTCAGTTAAATATCGTTGGCTCTATACACTCTAGAGCATACTGCATATGATACTTGCTGGCTAGATGCAAGGTACCATTGCTGGCCAATCTAGAGATAATGAACAAGATCGCCCTCGAAGGTAAAAATACAACATCCTTTATCTCTATATTCCCATCCTTCGTCAATTGAGATTGAGGTCTACAGTGTGCATTGATATAATCTTTTATTGTTTCTCCACCACTCCTCGAACCAGATAACAAGATGGGCACACCTCTCCGAAATAAACCAATCAATAAATATATGTGTTCCACCTGTATGGTAAGCATTTGTGCTCCAAGCCTAAAGGATTTTTCCTGAACATCCCATGATCAAACAAGATACTCTAGCAACTCCATCTACTATTCCATACCAAGAAGTCAGAAGCATTTCAGAAGCCCACAATTCCTCAATGCCTTGATAGTGACCGGATCATTAGTTGCATCCATATATTATATTCCATGATATTTTTCTCACCATATTAGTTCCATTTTTTCAGATGAAGACATGAAACATGACAAGAAGGATCATTAGGATTAAATTCATGCAAAATTTTGGGAGAATTTTGAGTAAAAAATGTCAAAACTACTTTGTAAAATGCACCCAGCGCACCCTACCAAGGGAAAAAAGTGTGTTGAGTTCCCTTAGAAATGTAAATTTCCCCTTCCCAATTCTCCTTTCAAATTTATAGGGGTGCCCTGGAGCTAGGGCGAAAATTTGAATCCATAGGGCTCTCAAACACTGAAAAAACTAGCATGAAATGAAAAAAACGAAACTGTAAAAAGAAAGAGGAAGATGATATCTCCTTCCTAGAGGCGACAAAACTCGAAATGATCTACCAGATTGGTGATAATCACCTGCAAAAAATTGGGGGTAAAAAGCACTCAGAACTCACTCACCAAGAGGTAAAATGTAAAATGGTAAAAATGAATTACTTTTTTCCTATTATGATGGTCATTTTTATGATTATTTTATTAATATTTTAATGTTTTGACTTAAACATAACCTAATTTTATATTGAATCAAGAATTTTTAACCTTTTAATGATGTTTTGAGTAGGATAATAGATATTTGACAGATTTGATGATGTATGGATCGAAATAGATCATTTTGATCAGATATCATACTTTTATCTCTTTTTTGGGCTCTATAAACTTACAAAGAAGGAGACCCTTTGAGTCCTCTTTGAACACTTTTCAGACTCCCTAAACATGAAAATTTTTTCGAGCACTTTTCATTTGGAACTTCTTAAAGTAAATGAAAATATGTCTACTTAGAATAAGTTTAACCCTTTTTCAGACCGAGATGGACTATTTATGAAAAATAAATACCTTAGTCAAACATGGCTAAGAGTTTCTCATGAGAATCATTTTCTGCCTTTTTGGACTCAAGAGATAACTTTGAAAAGGAACCTTTTATTATTGTTTTTTGCCTCCTTTTCAAACTCTCTAAACATGAAAAAGGAGTTGAGTTGTACCTTCGTTGGACTCATAAAACATCAAACAACGATGGACTCGTCGAACATGATGAGACTGAAACACTCCTTCTCAGAGTTCGTTAAAGATACTCAGAGGGATTCATCTAAAGGATGAACTTACATATCAATCATATGTTATCCTCCTCAAGTTTGTTAAAAAATAAAGAGGAACTAACTAGAAATGGTCGGGGAAATTGGGAAAATGGCATACTCCACCTATTAATGGTTGTGAGTCTCTCTTGAACAAGACACTCTTCAATTTTCATCTCTGTGGTTGTTGGGTTGGGAAATATGCTTGTATTTTGGCTCGTCACACCATATCAAAGCTTCTGCTTTCAATTTTGCATTAATGTTTTTGACTCCATTCAGTGTCCTCATCCTTGTTGGGAAATTTTTTTGACCTTAAATTACTTCATTAATTTTCAACCAAGATTCGTGTACTTATGAAGTGTATGTGCACCATATATGCTAGGAATTATATATTTGTATTAAATTATTCTAAGTATGAAATTATTCTAAGTAAGGACAATTGTTGAAATGAGATTTAGAGATTAATCATGCACAATATATTTCTATTGAAAGTTACATAAAAACACAAATAATTAACTGAATTGAAATCTATTGCTTTCAGGATTGAAAATATAATTCTAACATCAGAATTTAAAACCTATTTCTAATTGCATAAAGGAAATACTAACACTATATTGCAAGGAAAATATTTTAAAGTTATTTGCAGAATTGAAACTAGTACTTTGCAGAAATGAACTTCTACACTAATTCCACAAAGGGAAATTGCATAAAAGGAAACTTAATTTCTAATTTCAAAAAGAAAAGAAATTAACTACAATTGTAGAAATGAATACTAATAAAAGTAATTGCAGAGGAAAAATCAAGTGATAACTTGTAACTCCAAATGATTACTGATATGCACAATTAATTCTAAAAGGAAATTTCCTTTACCATCTACGAAATTAAATAATTAATGAAACTAAATTGTTATAAGGAAAATGTATATGAAAATTAAATATGTTTGGTATTTACCTTTTATGAGTGGTTTGAATATCAAAACAACAATTGATTAAAATGGGACTGAAATGAACTATTCAAGGAGGAAAAACTTCATGAAACTACCATGCTATGAGCAAATTGAAATGGAATCAAAACTAGTTATCCTTACAACTCGCCATGGGGGCCTCTCGTGAGTGTAAGCCTGCTACTATCAAATGATTTCTTAGCCATACATTGAAAACAAAGGATTATATTAAATTAAAACAAAGTTCCATAACACTGGAAATGAAACACATCATACTTAATTTCTGAACTATATTTTTGGTTTCACCTTACGGATTTTATACAATTCTTCATTAAACTAATTCAAGATTCCTATGCTGATAAGAAATGAAACTGTTATGCCATCTTAGAAATTAGGTTTAAATTAGAACTTTATCTCCTCATGATTTTCTACTGAAAGATAAAATCATGAGGGATTCTTCTCAAATCATATCCTCATAATAAAACAGGTATTTTGCATGCTTTCCTGATGTCATCGTGATATCCTTCTTATCTTCGCTTGATCGCTGCACCATCATACCCAGAATTTGACTTTGGGTTTGAATCTTAAAACTCCTGATTCCAGGATTCTGCTATAAAACAGATCCTTGCATATAATAGAGTGTGTGTTTCTTTCAACATAAAAATTCTCATCTAATTCTTCACAAAAGCTACATTTGATTCATCTCAAAATATACATAAAGAAAAGAGAGCCATGCGAACAAAGATATTGATATAAAATAACATAAGAAATTCCAGATTCAACCCATTTGGCCAAATATTACAATGGATGGCCTCTCGGCTCTCGGCCCTTTTACAAAATCTCTCAAACCATTTCTCTCTTTCTCTCTGTATTCCTCACTGTCCTTCATCCTCACACAATCCTCACGTTTATACATAATTATGAATTTATTCCAAACGATGATTTCATCCACCCAAATCTCAACCAAAATCTAAAATAGATTTATCCCTTTTTGTGGACTCAACTAAGTTCTGTTTAAGGAATTCCTAATCCCTAAATTATATACCTAACTCACTCCACTTATATCCTAAATTAATTTAAGAGAATATTTACAATAAATATTACATTCATATTTTTCTCTCAATTTATTAAAAATGAGAAAAATAATTTATAAAATAATTAAAAAAACCTCACCCCCTAAATCACACAAATGAATAATGAAAATTAAGCTTGATTCTCCTGCATCAGACTCCCAAGGTTGAAAATAATTATGATCTTCTAATCATGTGTTTCAGATCTTTTTCTTCCTAGATCCCATATCTTGTTCTGAAATTTTCCATTTGTTACTGCTTTTGTTTGTTGTTTTTCTCCAGGTCTCCACACTTTATGTTGCATTGCCCCACTGGCTATGCTCTCACAGTCTTCTGTTGTCTTGCTCTTGTTGCTTCTTCTTTTTTTTACTGTTGTCTTCTTTTGGGATACTTTCATCATTATCCTCTTTATCAGTTCAATTTCTCTGTCCAATAGATCTTTTGTCTGTTGTTTATTTTCACCTCATGACTGCTGAACTTTTATACATACTGTCACCCTTTCATCCTTTCCCTCTTGTTTACTATTGTCTTGCACCTTCAAATTCTTCATTTCCCAATATTGAAATTGAGATTCCTCTTCATGCCTTGAATTCTGATTCTTCCGCATAGTTTCCAGCAATCTAATCTCTTGTTTTCATGGATTACATATTTCCATAGAAATTTCTTCCTTTTCTTTTACTTGACTATTCACTTGTGTCAAATTCTCTCCAACATCTGCAATAAAACCTGTACTCACAAAACAATTATTAAAATAAAAAACATAAGGCCTCGGTGCCTCTTTCTCCTATGGCAACATTTCAGTATGCTGCTTTGAAATTTCCTCTTCCATCAGCACATCAGTATGCTAATTTAAATTCTCTATGAGACTGTCAACTAGTCCCTCTTCCATATCATCTGTTTCAAGAATGTCTCCCTATTCTGTTTCACAGTATTGAACTTCTTTGATTTGCTGAATCATTCTTACATCCTTATCCTTTGTTTCCTGATTATTATTCAGGACAATTTGTTTTTCTTTCTCTTTCAGCAACTCACCCTGAGTATAGATCCTCTGCTTTTCCAACTTTCTTCTTTGAAGATCTAACTTTCTATATAACTCAACAATCTCAATTGGGGTAGAACTTGGAAACTTTACACAACTTTCTATACCTTCACTTGTGGTTGACCAATCTTCAGATGGCCCTTCTTCCTTTGCTTCAATACTTTGATGTTTATTCCCATGAGACCCCTATGTCTCCTTTTGTTTCTGAGATCTTGTTATCTCAACATCATTCTGAACAGATTTCAGATTTAACTTCTTCTACTTAACAAACTTCAAATTTTGTTCAACATCCTATGATGTACCTGCAATCACACACAAATCATTAGTTT
Source organism: Pinus albicaulis (assembly GCA_034641835.2). Classification (NCBI taxonomy): domain Eukaryota; kingdom Viridiplantae; phylum Streptophyta; class Pinopsida; order Pinales; family Pinaceae; genus Pinus; species Pinus albicaulis. The sequence continues at coordinate 897,941,215 of CM076584.1, read as the reverse complement.
TTAAAAAATAAGACCTTGCGGTCCCACTTGATGCTTCAATCATCCTATCTCCTTGCTGCTCTGAATCCTTCATTTGATTCAGTTCCTCTATTCTGGCTTGCATATCAAATATTCCTTTACATACTCATTTAAACTAAGTAACTCTTCGTTCAATTGAGCATTCACTCTATGCTCCCACATCACTTGTAATCTATGCCATTTGACTTTCCTTTTCATATTCCATCCATATCTCTGGTCTACTTTACTTCTCTGTAACATTTCCATCAATAACTCAAGATGGAATTTTATCTCAGCTTTCTCCTGCTCATAATCTTCATTAGTCAACTATTCACATATGCCATTTACCTTGGCATTTTCCTTCTTCTTCCTTCTGCTGTGGTCTTCATCTGATCTTCTAAAATGACTATCAACAGTCATCTTCTCCTCCTTTGTGAACTTCATTTGTTCACTTGTGGATTTCATTTGAATCCCCTTTTCAACAAGCCTCTATACTTGCCATTCAGAAATGCAAGCTTTCTTCCTACACTTGACCTCTTGTGGTTCTCTGTCTTGGAATCATTTCTGGGCAATTTCTCTTGCTTCTCTTTGTTGCAAAACAACACTTTAGTAATGCTTGTGTCATAATGACCAACTCTTTGGGTGTCAGGCTCCACCGATCATGCACCCAATTACATTCAAACCTTTGACTTGGCTTATGACTCTTTGACTTCAGACTTTACATCAACTCTTCATCTTGGATGAAAAATACACCCTCTTGTACAATAACTCAATCTTAACTCAAGCTATTTAAATTTTCATTTTACCCTAACATTTGTTTGAATTCAAATATTGACCCAATAATTACACTAGTGGATATTTTGACTTAATTTAAGTTATACAATCTTCCAACGAACATCCACCCTTAATACATTTTTATGATGTAAAATATTCACTCTCTCTCATACTCCATTTTTATGAAAGATCATCAGTTTCCCATTACTGTTTCACATGATACTGAAGTCTTTAGTTGAAATGCAACCCGTGTTTTCCAAGATTTATTTTATGGTGAAAATAAATAAACCATTCAATTTAAACATTCAAAAATACCTTTCTGAATTATCATACCTTATGCTCCCGTCAAGGTTATTTAACAAACCTTCTTTTCGCAATTTCAACTCTCCGGATTTCACTCTTCTGTGTCATCTTTATCACTGTGAATATTCACATTTTTTTCATACCATAGTCTCTTTAACACACTTACCATCGTAATCAGGCAGTTTTCCTGCACTTCTATGCAGCTCATTCTTTGCAGTGACGGTTCGCATGCAACACCGTCTCTCCTCAGTGCACAAAATAATTCATTCACAAGAATTTCTCAAAATTTTCTTTTAACATGGTGGAATTACCATATTTCTCTGCAGAAACAAACACAAACCATACTCAAACCATACTCGCACATCAATTTCTGAGATGGAGTCCAATTCCATTCCTTAAACGTATGGATTGATTTCATTCTTTCATGACTTTTACAAAAACTTAACTTCTCAAATATGGTAAGGGAAATTATACCATCCAATTTTTAAAATACCTTTAATCAATGAATATTGATCTATTCAATGAGCACTTACCTTGAATATTCTTGTGGTTGAAATGATCCAACCCCTCTCTCTCATATTCATTTTATAGGAATATATTCGAGCCTCTACAGACTTTGTCTCCGGCAGGCTCCCAGCTATACAACTCCAAACTCCACCTGAGCTTTGTCTCCACCCCATCATCTGGTTTTGAATGTGCAATGTCAATTTTCCAACAATATCATCCCAGCAAATAAATCTCTTCCCAGTAATTTTCTAACATAAATCTTTTCCCAGCAAATAATGTTGGAAACCTTCAAGGTATGCACAATCTAATAATATCTTTGGAAATCACCATTTCGCCAACGAAATTTCCATTCACCCAAATGTGCTTGTACGCAAATGCCATTCACGATTTACCAACATGGGACAACCCATTTGGAAGAATAAATTTTGCACTATTGCAGTCGCTGCTAACACAATTCATTCACACCGGAATATCAAAACAAAATGCAACTAAATATGACTTCAAAGCCGCCAATTTTGGGAACATCTCTTAGGGAACAAGCATGCATTGTTTCTGAAGCTATTGCAAACATAAATCATTGCACAAAAATCAAAGTAATTGCACCCGGGTAACACAATTTCAAACTGGCTGTATTCATAATGGAATACGCTACCTATAACACATACATCGAATGCTCCTCCTTACCATGACTCCACAGAAACTTTCGTTTAACATCTCCTGCATAATCTCGTGGGAAAACTCCAACGTGTACTAGAACGCAGCTTCACGGTGACTGTTATATATCGGAATGCACAATATATATATACACCTCTGCTAACACATACCATATGCTAGCTGCATACTGTGATCCATAGGGACTGTGTCTAAAATTTCACACAGTCTCACAGGGAATTAAAGCCGCACATCCAACCATAGGGCTGCATTATGACTCCAACAATGCTCGAACTTTTTTTTGACTTGATTTCACACAACGTGCAAAACAGTAGGTTGTTGCTAATGCTCCAGGGTACCACACTTCAATATGCTATCGCACAGCCACCATGCTCCACAGACCATTCCACCGAAGCCAAAGAAAACGTAACAGATTCCAGGTTGAATGTATTCATATTGGGATAGCGTGTATACACATATATCCAATGCCTTTCACCATAAACCATGGAAGTGTATACCATATGGACGCTTCTTACACCATATGCCGCACGCTGCATTCCCTTTGCATTTGCTGCCAATACAACATATCCATGGGTTTGTCTTTACGCAAACTCCAAGCACTGAATGCCGCACACCCCAAATCACAACATGTCAATACTGCTCTCACCATAGCCCCACAGGAACTTCGTTAGTTCCTCACGCAGTCAAACAAGAAATTTGAAACTACACAATGCCAAAAAATAGTATCGGACTATGGTGACTGTGTTATATATCTGAATAGTATTGCATATTTACATATATCTGTTAACAAAACCTGAACGCAGGTCTATCACCATGACCTCATGGGGATAGCATTCAATTATAAACGTAGTGATAATGATCGCAGAGAATTTGCAACCATACACACAGAAATGCAGAACGGACTATGCCACCACTTCCACGATTCCACTGCGACTGTGCTATATCAAATTTAGTAAGTGTTGGACGCATAACCCATCTCCATGGTCTCAACTCCTCCATTGCTTGCATCCACACAACAACGCTTAACTTTGACGCACTCCACTACATCATAGTAATCACGGCAGTGTGTTAAGGTTGCCACCATTCATGTGGTTTAAAACAAATTCGAAACAATTATTTCAACTGCTAACACAGTGGGAAATCCATTCACGCTTGCTGCATAACATATCCCCACTGTGAACTCGTTCCTGCATTCACAACTCATACACAGCATATATATATATATATATATATATATATATATATATATATATATATATATATATATAGTTTGCAGACTCAACGCGCCACAATATTTTACATAATTCAATTCACTCTCTCCCAAGCTCTAATACCAAATGATGCTAGGATTATGCTATAAAACATATCCTTGCATATAATAAAGTGTTTTTTTCTTTCAGCATGAAAATTCTCATCTAATTCTTCACAAAAACTACATTTGATTCAGCTCAAAATATACATAAAGGAAAGAGATCCATATGAACAAAAATATTGATATAAAATAACATAAGAAATTCCAGATTCAATCCATTTGACCGAATATTACAATGGATGGCCTCTCGTCTCTCAGCCATTTTACAAAATTTCTCAAACCATTTCTCTCTCTCTATGTATTCCTCACTGTCCTTCATCCTAACACAATCCTCACATTTATACATAATTATGAATTTATTCCAATCGATGATTTCCTCCACCCAAATCTCAACCAAAATCTAAAATAGATTTATCCCTTTGTTTGGACTCAACTAAGTTCCGTTTAAGGAATTCCTAATCCATAAATTATCTACCTAACTCACTCCACTTATATCCTCAATTAATTTAAGAGAATATTTACAATAAATATTACATTCATATATTTCTCTCAATTTATTAAAAATGAGCAAAATAATTTATAAAATAATTAAAAAATCCTCACCCCCTAAATCACACAAATGAATAATGAAAATTAAGCTTGATGCTCTTGCATCATCTCCTAATCTCCTTAGCCTTCCAATTCATGCCAATAGGTTTTCTTCTATGTAGTGAATATTTTTCATCTTCATATGCCTTTCATCCTTTTATTGATGTATTTCAACTTGTCTAATCATGGATATGGAAACGGAATTCAACATTAGTTGTGGAATGATCAACATTTTGTAATTGTAGAGATGTTTTCATTATAATTCATAAAGAAATATATATTCTAAAACATGGATGACTAATACCTTTTATAAGTTGAATTAACCTTGAATATGTTGAGACTGCTACAAAGATGGTCACAAAAATATAAAGGAGAGCGAAAAAGGTAGTAAATAAGGAAACAATTTCAGACTTCAACATTCCCCCACACCAAAGGTCTTGCATGTCCTCATGCACTAAAAAGTCAAAATTGGTTCTTCTTTCTTATTCAATAGGATTTTTGAGGCATGTGAAAACACATCCAGACTAATGCTTTCCTTTCTCTTTCTAATGTTAAAGGTAGCCCTTGGTCTCTTCATCATAAATTTACTTTGTAATCTCATGTTTCTATTCTTAAGGAAATTATTGTTTTCTTTGAGTTTCATGTTTTTCTTATACCAATGGTAGAGATGAAAAAGTATGTTATCATTATGAGTACTTAATATCTCATTTTTTACCTCCACTTTCTTGTGTAAGATGTTTATTAAGAACTTCTAGCTCATATATATCTTGTTTCAAGGCATCCTCAACTCTATGTTCTTTTTTCAGAAGTTTGTTTTGTCATAGAAGTTTCAACAACTTCATTTTCTTGATTTTGAGAGATATTTTCATTCTGTTGTGCTTGTTGTTCCAAGGATTCCACATAATCATAGATTTCCTACTGAACTGGGTCAATATATGGCACTTTCCTCATCGGGATCATTGTTTGAGGTGGTGTTTTATATCCTTCTTCTTAAAAATAAATCATATTTGGAGACTGCGTATTTAAAAATTTTGAAATTCTTCTACATATTCTCAATTTTACTCATGATCCTTCATTTTCTTGAATTTTCCCTTTGCTAACCTCTTGCTTTCTCTTCTCTGATTTTCCACTCTATTTAGGTAGCTTATAATTTAGGTTGTATTCCTTTCTTCTAAGACTTTGTTTTTCATTTTTTTGTTCACATTTTTCAAAATACTGAGAGAGTGGGTGTCATCCTCAAATGGTTCTTCTGGTGCCTCTATTTCATTCTGTTCTAGAATTTATTCTTCATTGTTCTCTTCAGGGTTATGTTTTCTGTTAACCTTCATCAACTTCTTTTAACCCTACTACTTGTTTATTCCTCCTGGATTTCTAAAAAATGGTTCTAAACTAGTAAATCTTTCCAATTATCCCCCTTAGCTTCTAAATGTGCCTCTACAAGGATTTTTATAATTTTGTGATGGTAGAGGGAATTTTCAATAGATTTTGAATCTCTTTGTATACTAAAGTCCAGCTTTCTAATACTACACAGTAAGAAGTAGGGAAAATTTATTTCTATACCATCAATAAATGCATAAAGAGTTAAGCATGGTAGGAAAACATAGTTCCAAACCTTCCTTCACAAGTTAAAATTTTTGGATAACCAACAATAAATTTATTTATTTCCCTTTTATTTCTATAACTGGAATTCCATTTCTAAATATGGATATGTCCATACCTGGTTCTCTGAGGAAACTTACCTAGTCATTCTCCTTGATTTTCCTATTCTTGAACCAACTTTCTTCATTTCTGGGAGATACCATAGCTTCTACCCTGTTAGACTCTGTCAAGATAATATTTATGTCTCCAATTTATGCTTCGACCCCATAAAAATCCCGAGAAAAATATTTAGTGACCTCTGTCTCATTCCCGTCGAATTTTTCAAAGAACCCAAACCACCCCACTTGCTACATTTTTTCTCAAACTCTCAGGTATGCTTGAAGAAATTTGATTCTATTTTATTCAAATCAGATGATAATACCCATGGTGAGGAGAATTCTTGGCATTCCACTATTTCGTTTCGATAGGGATGATGGAAGGTTGATACAAATGGAATGAGAAAAGTTGAATGGTGAGGGTTTTAAAATGGAGTGAAATGGGATGAGGTGGAGTAAAATGATAGCAAAGTAAGGTGCTCAAATTTTTTTATGATAGGGTTGCTTTTTCTTATAAATACCCATAATTTCTATATATGATTTCATAGCATCGGTGGGATGTATTTTATTTTGAGCAAATTGATGTGACCGACTGACTAATGATGATGGGGTATAACGATTATAATAATGAGCACGATTTTTGGCAGTCTTATAAGGTCCTTCTAGTAATTAAATATTTTCTTTAATAAAATCATCCCATGAATTAAAACCCAATGTTCTTATATGAAAATTAATTCAACATCCTACATACATTTTCTTATGGATTCCTTTGGTATTCCTTTTCTTTGGATTTTCTGATGTTGATGTAGATGTAGAATTTGTACTTGGCTGCATAATTTAATATTATTTGCAGAATGATATAAATTATATTGTTTCTTATTATTACTTGAAATTTTTTGTTCAATCAAGAAAAGACTCTTTATTGCTACTGTCGTTTTGGTGAAGAAAACTAGTCTTCAGAAGTATTGCTTACCACCTGAAATTTATTAGAAAAATAAGGATAGAAAGAAATAGGGACAAGAGAAGGGAATTTATTATGAAAATATAAACTGCAAAGAACCCCTGGTTTTTAGTTACTATTTTATGTATAAGTATGCCAACGTTGTTGGTTTTCACACATACCTTTTTTATTTTTCTCTTTTTTTTATTATTATTATTATTAGACGATAAGAATAATTACAATTGAGTTGGAGAATAAGGAGAAAAATATTCTTTCTTAACCAACTTAAATTCAAAATTTCCTTGCAAATATTTGGCAAACTCTTCCTTTGTTAGTGGTTTATGATAAGCTCTTAATCTCTGACAATTATAAAGGAAGGTAATTTGTTCATCACTATAGTTTTGATCTTGACTACTACATTTTCATAAAAAAAAATTATCTCATAAGGACAAAGCCAATGAGTCTGAAACTTTCCTTTAAAATATTTAAATTTGGAATGAAAAAGAAGAGCCTAGTCACCCGACTTAAACTTCTTTGTCTTGATAAATCTTCATGCCATATTGTTCTTTACTATTGAATTATGTTGTTTATTTGCATACAATCTTGTCATATCTCATCTAGCTCATTAAATTTCGCTAGTATTTGTTTTTGAGCTTTTGATATATAAAGGCCCAAATTAGCAGTTGTTCTGAAAGTGTCCACTTGCAATTCAATTGGAAGCAAAACTTTCTTCCCATAGACAAGCTCATAAGGAGTGTGTCTAGTTGTGTTTCTCCATGTGGTACAGTATACCCATAATGTTTCTGGAAGCTTTTCTGCCTAATCCTTCCTGTGCAAATGCACAGTCTTGGATAGAATTGCTTCAAGTTCTTTTTTGGTGGATTCCACTTATACTTTAGCTTGTGTATGATATGGAGTATACTTCTTATGCTTGATTTTATATTGCTCCATGATCTTTTGCACCAACTTGGATGTAAGTTGAGTACCTTGATCTGTTGCAATTTCTCTTGGAACACCAAAACGAGTCAAGATATCCTCAAAAATAAATGTAACTACAAAAATTTCAGTTGCAAATAAAATAGGTTTATCTTCTACCCATTTTGTAACATAATATGTGAAAAAAAGTATATACCTTTTCTTTTTAGATGGAGGATTTATTGGTCCAACAAAATCTAAAGCCCATTTTTCAAAAGGCTCTGCAAGTACCTGTGGTTGTATAGAGATTTCAATTGATGGCACGGGTTTTCCCATTCTTTGACAATTGTCACATCTTTTGACATATTCTTTGGTATATTTGAAAATGGATAGCCAATAATATCCCAAAAGAATGATCTTGTAAGAAGCTCATTTATCAGCAAATTTTCCTCCACATGGCTCATCATGAAAGGCTTTCAAAATCTTCGGTACTTCAATTTCTCAAAAACATATTTGAATGATCAAATCAGGTCCATTTTTATACAACTCTCCATCTATCTAAGAATAAGGTGCACTGGTTTTGACAAATTTCTATTTTTCCCTGGCTAATAATAGTGGTGGTAATTTTCATGTAGCTAAATAATTGGAAATATATACAAACCAAGGTGTTTTAGTAGATACTACAAAAATATACTCATCGAGAATATTATATTTTACAGGAATATCATCATTATTATTCTGCATTCTAGAAATAAAATCAACATTTATATTTTCTTTTCCTGATCTATCAAGAATAGTAATGTTGAATTATTGTAATAATAACAATCGTCTCATAATTCTACCATTAGTAATTGGTTTTTTCATTAGATATCTAATGGCAGAATGATCTATATGAATAAAAGTTTCATAATCAGTGATGTAATGACGAAACTTATTAATGGCATGTACTATGGCTAAAAACTCCTTTGCTACTATAGTATAGTTTAACTCTATTGGAGTCAAATATTTTTGTCCCAACACAACTCCTAAAGACGTATCTGAAGCATCAATAGAAATATGGAAAGGGGGAGACCAATTAGGTCCTCTTAGAATTGGTGCTTCAGTAATCTTTTATTTCAATGTCTCAAATGCTTTTTTACAGTCACAGTTCTATACAAATTCACAAATTTTTGTAAGAAATTTGAAAAGTGGAGAGCCTATTTTTGTGAAATTTTCTATGAATCTTCTATAATATCCAGTAAATCTGAGAAAAATTCTAACATCTCTTTGAAAAACAAGGGTTGAAATTTTATAAATTACTTCTACTTTAGTTGTATCCTCTTTAATTCCATCACTTGAAATATGGTGGCCTAAAACAATCCCTTCATTGAACATCATAAAACACTTCTCATGACTCAATGAAAGGTTTTATTCTTTACATCTAATAATATTTTTTCCAAATTTTCAATAGCTTCCTCAAAATTATTTCCATACATAGTAAATTCATCCATGTATACTTCCACAAAATCATGAATTAAATCAGAAAAAATACTTAATGAAAGGTTTTAGTCTTTACATCTAATAATATTTTCTCCAAATTTTCAATAGCTTCCTCAAAATTATTTCCATACATAGTAAATTCATCCATGCATACTTCCACAAAATCATGAATTAAATCAGAAAAAAATACTTAAAACTGCTCTTTGGAATGTTGCAAGTGCATTACATAATCCAAAAGGAAGTACCATATAGGCATATGTTCCACATGGACATTTCAAAATAGTTTTATCTTGATTTTATAGTGCTAGTTTGATTTGGTTTGACAAATACTCCCACTCGAAATTTCTGTAAAACCTTAGGGAGATAAGTTGAAAATACAAGTTGAAAAAGTAGTTTTATTATTTTATTATTTTTTAATCTTTTTACTTTTTTACCCCGAAAATGGTGAATCATCCCCCATGGTTGGCATCATCATATTGAATCCTATTGGTTCTTATAAAGTCTATTTTGGTTGTAGTCGAAGTTTGTTCTACTAGAGGAATTTTAGGAGCTTATTTTATTTTCTCATCATTTTATTGTATAGGAACATCTTCCTTTAGATAAATATTTTCTTGATAAAAATTTGCATCTTTTTAATGAACCTCATCCTCTTTAGATTTATGGATGGAAATTGTTGGTGAATTCTTTTGAAAAACCCTACTAGATCTAAGTTGAATATCATACAAGCTTGAACATTTTTTCCTTCAACATTATAAAGAACTTGTTGATTCTTATTATTTGGATTTGAAAATGGTTGAGGAGGAGTTTTATTGGGTTTTTGAGGAAATGATAATGAAAGTTGTTGATTTAGATTTTGGAATTGAGAAGGTTGGTTTGGTTGAGGAGGATAATATAGTGGTGGAAAAGAAGGATATGGTTGTTGGAATTGAGGTTATTGAGGATATTTTCCATAAGTATTTTTCCAACCTTATGTCCAATATGGATTTTGAGATTGTGGGGGTCAAGGTTGCCAAGGCATGGGTGTAGCCCAACTTTTTTGTGGTTGTGCATATGATTGAGTATTGAAACCTTGAGTCATATTTGGTTGTTGATCTTGCCATGGTATTTTAGAAATAAAACAAAGAGATTCAGCTTGGCTTGTTCCAACCTCATCTTGAAAAATAACTATAAGATAGGGTATTGAAGGACACTCCTTTCTATTATGATTTTCAGCACATATGACACAAATTTTTATACTAATAAGGGGAAATTCTCTCAAGGCATGTTTCTTCTTACATATGTGACATAAAATAGATAATGCAGCAGTCTTGGTTTTTTTCTTGTTTTTGAATCTTAAGAGTATGTAGTTTTTCACTAACACTCCCAAGGATACATGTTTTAAAATTGTCAAGAAAATTTCCTATCTTAGCTCTATTTACTATTCCAATTGTAGATTTACTAATTCTAGGAATAATAGGATCTCTTGGATTTTTACCAGTTCTAGCCTCACCCCTTGAAATATGTTTACAGAAATCACACATTTCTCCAAATGAAAGTTGAGAAACATCTCCTTTTCCCATTAAATTGAGAAGGTCAATCCATTCGTCTCTGGTGTATTTTAACAAAAGATATTTTAATGTTTCATCATCTAAATTATGCATCTTATCCCTTTTAATGTTGTAAGAAAATCTTTCAACTAAGTCTTCAAGGCTTTCATCCTCTTTATGCATCATCTAAAATACTTTACCCTTAAGGTTATGGGGCATGCAATAATCATTATATTTCTATAAGAACACATTTTTTATTTCTTCCCATGTTCTAATAGTATGTGTTCCTAATCCCATAAACCATTTAAGTGCTCCATCCTTAAGAGTAGATGGGAATAATTTCAATTTCTAAGGATCAAGTAAGTATTCATAAGATCTACATAGAACTTCAAACTTAAAAAGAAATGTTTTAGGGTCCTCATGTCATAAACCATAGAAATTAGGGAGGATGGAGGGTGATCTGTTTTAATTGTGGTTGTGGTTTATTCATAAAATATTGGAAATCCATATGGATCGGGTTCTCCTCTATAAAATCTACCACCTCCCTTCCTAATTTAACCATTTATATTGTGTACTTATCCTTATACTTACCCTTCCATTGTATATTCCTTAGAGCTAACATAAGGTTCTATAATTAGGTTGTCTAGCTCTTCTTTTGGTTCCTCTACTAATGGAATATTAAAATAATTTTCTTCTTCTTCACTAGGGAATTCTAATTCTTATACTCTTGGGGATGTAGGGCATTTAGGTTCTTCAACTACCACTTCAGTAGAAGAAGTTGGTGAATCTCTTGATTGGATTTCAAATATATTCACCTCGCAGAGTTTATTTCTATCTCTAAATGATGGGATGCAAGTTTCAGTGGATGGTGTGGCACTACAAGGTCTAACGTGAGTGAGTGGTGATATTGGAATTGAACTTCTACCTCTACTTACAAATATAACCCTAGAATCCCTTTCTCTATGCATACATGTTTTTTATCATGTTTTGATTATGCATCTATAAAAATCAGATTGAATGCGCCTAAAATCATATACAAACAAATAATGTAATCCTATATACAGTTCCTCGAAAATGATGCCAAAATGTTGGGTAATTTAATTGACCTTAAATTAATTCATTAATTGTCAAACAAGGTTTGTGTACTTATGAAGTGTATGTGTACCATATATGCTAGGAATTATATCTTCAGATTAAATTTTTCTAAGTATGAAATTATTCTAAGTAAGGACAACTGTTGAAATGAGATTTAGAGGTTAATCACACACAAGATATTTCTATTCAAAGTTACATCAAAACCCAAATACTTAATTGAAATGAAATATATTGCTTGCAAGATTGAAAATCTAATTCTAATTGCAAAATTTAAAACATGTTTCTAATTGCATAAAGGAAATTATACACTAATTTCACAAAATGAAATTGTATAAAAGGAAACTTAATTTATAATTGCCAAAATAAAATAAATTAACTACAACTGCCAAAAGGAATGTTAATGAAAGTACTTGCAGAGGAAAAATCAAGTGAGAACTTGTAACTCCAAATCAGTACTGATGTGCGCAATTAATTCTAAAAGAACATTTATTTTACCATCTATGAAATTAACTGAGTAATGAAACTAAATTGCTAGAAGGAACATGCATATGAAAATCAATTCTTTTTTGTATTTCTCTTTTATGAGCACTTTAAAAATAAATAAAAAATAAAAATAAAAATTGATTAAAACATGATTGAAATGAAATATTCGAGCAAAAACTTCATGAAACTACCACGCTATGAGGAAATTGGAATGAAAAAAAATTGATTATCCTTATAACTTTCCAGGGGGGCCTCCCGTGAATGTAATCCTGCTACTGATCAAATGATTGTTTAGCCACACATTGAGAACAAAGGATTATATTAATTTAAAGAAAGTTTCATAACAATGGAAATGAACCACAAAATACTTAATTTCTTAACTATATTTTTGGTTTCGCCTTATGGATTTTATACAATTCTTCATTAAACTAATTCAAGGGTTCTATGCCGATACGAAATGAAACTGCTCTATCATCTTAGATAGTAGATTTAAACTAGAACTTTATATCCTCGTGATTTTCTATTGAAAGAGAAAATCATGAGGGATTCTTCTCAAATCATATCTTCATAATAGAAGACCCTGGATCTAGTTCCATCCATCCGTGACGCGCCTCCAGGATTAATGCTAGATTACAAAGTATGATGGCTATGATCATATAGACAGTCATATAATCATGATTCCACACTTTTTCATCAGTGGACGTGACTTATTTATCATTGTACATGTAATGTTAGCTTATATGTTGAGCATGCATATGCCTCCCTCAAAAAATATATCATGATGAAAATGTATTGTAATAGATGATAATATCGACCAATTATTCTTGATCTGAACTTGTCACAAGGTAAATCACTTCAGTCATGAGTTTTCGCTTCTAACTTTTCACTTTAGGGGGAAATATGTTATAGGCCATTTTTTTGCATCTGGTAAATAGGCCTACAAACTAGATCGATCATCATCTATGAACATGTTTTCATTATCCCTACACAAATCCCTAAGAATTCCCTTTCCAAATTCCCGAGTCTCTAGATCTAATTCCTTCAAATCAGTGCTTTTAATCCCTAGCACACGTTATCCCTTTACAGACCTACGTTCAGTTACATGTTCCTCTTTCTGCACCAACACTGATCAAAAATAGCTTATCCCTTGCTGGGGGTGCACTGGTTCTAGAAATTTGGGAAAATTAAAAAGGATCCCAAAGCTTCCTCTTCTAGTAGCTGACATGAGTTGTTTTAACCATTTAACTTGGATAAGAAACTAAAATACTAACTAATAATACCTTAGATATTTCACCTCTTATCTCGTGAACTCATCCTCCCATCCTTAGTGGATCTCAAGCCTAAATTGGTAAATGGATAAGAATTCTAAAACTACCCTACTCTCCTATATATTTATTGGCTTCCAAAACATCAGGGTTGGATTTTTGAGATTTATCATGCCCTCATTTTTTTGCCTTGAATCTAAAGGAGTCATAATATTCATGCATTAGGGTGACATTGAGGTGAGCTTTGTGACAAGGAAGGACAAGTCAACTTGGAGATATATCTACAAGATCAACACTATATTTGGTTGTAAACTATCTCCTATTTGTATTAATACAAAGAGTATATTATTTTCCTATATGTATTATATTATGTTTACATTCATATTTTTCAATGCCTTTCCGATTCATTGAATAGAGTGGTTGAATTATGCTATATAGATGTTGTGGACCCTTGGCTTGTTTTCATTGTATGTTCAAGGTTCTAATTATGTCAATAGAAGCTAGGATTGTATTTTACAAGTCGGGAGAAAACTAAATCTTGCGACAGATTCCGATTAGGCCTCTTTCCATGTTTCAATTTATCTAAGGGAAATTATATATTATTTTTTCTGTTGTTCTAGACCAATCCACTAGATCTAGGGGAGATACTTTTGTCCGCAATTTTAAATCTTATAAAACACTTTTGTTCCTTTTCCTCCTCCTTTCCCAATACCAATTTAGGTACCTCCCTATAATAATTTTGAAGTTGTGAAATATGAAAATAAAATCTTTGATGCACCTCTTCAACCTTCATCCATTTCTCATGATCTAGATCAAACGGAGGAAACTTTGGGATGGTTCATGTAGTCTAAGGTGAAGGCTAATCTTATGATTTTTTCAGATGATATGATCACTCATAAATCGATTATTAAATATGATTTGAATCCACATTATCCTCTATCATCTCTTTCTCATGATCCCTTGCCCCTTGGTACACTTGATCAATATCTTCCAAATCCAAACAGTTTCCAGGTGCAAGATAGTCATTCTTCATAGGTAGAGGAGCAGCAAGGTGAGGATTCTCTTGATATTTCTTCTTTTTTTCAAAATCCTTCATGTCAAGGTAATTTTCTTCCATCCTTTGTTGATTTCAAATCTAAGAATCTTAGTGATTAATCAAATGAAGTTACTTTTCTTAATCAATCTGAAGTCTTAGAAAACCATCATTCTGATGATTCTGATCTTATTGATGAATATGGTGATCGATGCTCAAGTGCATTAGTTGATCTTTAAGTTTCTTAATAATTTTTTAATTTGGAATATTTAGATTCAGAATCTAATTTGGTCAAGGAAGTTTCTCTCATGGAAGCTTCTCCTTCAAACCTCATTCCCTATGTATTATCGCTTATATCTCCTGCTCCTTGGGTATCCCATCCGATAAGCAGGAATATGAACTGTCACAAGGAAGTGAGGTTACCCATGATGAATAAGTAAGTTATAAACTTATAAAGTATCCATTCCATTCCTTATCATTTCCACTTTTTCACGAAGAAAATTCTTCTGTTCAAGTTATTCATGAGATTGATCCAATCTATCCATCCTTAGATGTGAAATTAGAAGAACCTTATGACTTGGGTAATCTATTTGTTGAAGAGGTAATTTTTTATCAAATCAGTAATGCAAATTTTTTCCATTTATATAATAGTGATCTAGTTGAAATTATTGATGGTAGCTTCCCACGCACCATGTATGATATTTTTAAATTTTTGAAATGCAATTCTAAAATTCTTAAAAGCTCTAGGACTCATCAAGAAGTTGAGCAACTTCAACTTCAGTTAATGGTTATGTCAGGTTCTTGCGACTTTGGTAAGGCCCCCAAACTAAATCATATTAGAAACCACCATCTACACTGAAATCAATGCATCTAGTGCAAGAAATATTCTTTCCTCTCTCCCCCCTCCATCTATATATATATATCTCCCTCCATCTCTCCTTATTTGTCTCTCTATCTTACCCCCTCAAACACACAGGCTCTCTCACTCCATATCTATCAATCTTTATGTCCCTCCCTCCCTCTCTCCATCTATCTCTTCTTCCCTCTCTTCACATTCCATCTATATCTCTATCTTCCACTTCTCTCCCTCTCCACCACTTCTATATCTCTTTCCTCCTACTTTCCTTTCGCCCTCTTTTTCCATCTTCCTTATCACTCTCTCTCTCTCTCTCCACCTTTCTCTCTCTATGTCTCTCTTCTTACCTCCCTCTCTCTCTCCCCATCCAACTCCATCTCTCTTTCCCTCCCTCTCCCAACTCTCTCACATCCTCTCTCTTCCTTCCTCTCCCACCTCTATTTGTCTCTCCTCACCCTAAAACTCTGTTATTATATCCTTCCCTCTCTCCTTCTCTTTCCATATCTCATTCTTTGCCTCTTAATCTCACCCCCAAACATACCATATCTCTCCATATCTCCCTTGTCACTTCCTCTCTCTCTCTCCATCTCTCCCTTGTCACTCCCTCTCTCTCTCCACTTCTCACTCTCTATGTCTTTCTTCTTCCCTATCTCTCTACCCCTCCAACTCCTTCTCTCTATCCATCCCTCTCTCCTCCTCTCTCTCTTACTTCCTCTCTTTCCCTTTCTCTCCTACCTCCCTCTCTATTCCCCAATCTCTCTCTCTCTCTCTCTCTCTCTCTCTCTCTCTCTCTCTCTCTCTCTCTATTCCCTCCAATCCTCTCTCTTCCTCCATCAATTTAATCCTCTATATCATCCTTCCTCAATCTCTCCCTTTCTCACCTACCTCCCTCTCCCCCCCCCCCTCTCTTTCTCTCTGATCCTATCTTTGTCTCTTTTCCCTCCAATCCTCTCACTATCTCCCTCCCTCTATCCTTATCTTCCCCACCCACCCCCCCCCCCTCTATCTTTGTGTCTCCCTCTCCCTCTCTTACCCTTCTCTACCTCTCTCACTCCTCTCCCTCTCTCTCTCTTCATTCTTCCTCTCCCCTCTCCTTTACTTTATCTCTATATCTCCCTTCTCACTCACCCTATCTCTCCGCCTCTATCACTCTATGTCTTTGTTCTTCCCTCCCATATATATATAGAGTTAATATATATCACGATATATTAATACATATTATAATATAAAAAATTTAATATTGTATTAAACCAAAGGTAGTAAATTTAATAATATTAATATGAAAACCATATTTAATAATAATAGTAGTATTCATATTTTAATATTAATATTAGGGTTAATAATGTTTTTTTTGCATGGTATTAATAATAATTTGGCCCATGGTATTTGGCCCATAGGCTTCACCTAAATAAAACCTCTTTTTTTGTGTGTTAGTAAATACAAAGAAGATAATGGAGTAAATATAAAAAAAGGTTTTGTTTAGTTACCATACCTATGGTTTATTTATATTTTTATTTATTTACCATACCTCTTTATACCTCTTTTATATTTATTTATTTACCATGCCTCTTTTATAATATGGTATTTTTCCCATTGTATTAATCATAATTTTTTCCATGGTATTCGGCCCATAGGCTTCACATAAATAAAACATTTTTTGAGTTTTCATAAATATAAAGAGATTTATGTACTAAATATAAAAGAGGATTTATTTATTAACCATACTTCTAGTTTATTTATATTTTTATTTATTTATGATACCTCTAGAGTGAGTGTAAAAAGAGGTTTTATTTATTTACCATACCTCATGTTTATTTTTATTTTTATTTATTTTTTATTTATGATAACTCCTTTTTTAGTGTTTGTAAATATATCTCAACTAAGAGGAAGGGATAATTACTAAAAATATATTTATTATAATTGAGCCAACATTAAATTTTTTTACATACAATCTTACATTACATGCTCACACATGCATAGTTTTACTTGTAAAATCACTTGCTCACACATGCACAGTTCTAGTTGAACTCATGAGCACACTTCTTTTAGGAAATCTTGAAAAAACATGAAACCATCCATTAAGATAGTTTCTTCATGCTTTTTAACTCATTTCAACAGTAAGTGCACACTTTCATTGACAATTTCCCTCACTTTGGTTGAGTTTGTACTTCTATTTTAGTGATTTTTCTCACCTGTCGTCTTTGCACACCATCGTTTACACATTCGTTGTTGTCGTTTTTTCTCTATTTCACTTTAATAAGTGTCATTTTCATGTTATATTTTCTCTGGCATGTGCCGCATTCAAATTCATTTGCATTTTTCAAGTGTCGTCTTCTTGTTTTCCTCCTATCCCAGGTGTCACTTTTGTTGTTTTCACTCCTACATGTGTCACACCTATGCACATCCAAAAAGTTATTTATGGCACACTCTTATACATGATATGGCATTATATATCATTAGAATATGTGCTAGACACATTCCTATATATTAGTGCACCTTTTGATCACAATCGTCAGTTTTGTCGTAACTTGTGCTCTAAGTATCATAATGCGTTTTTTTAACTATCAAACTTAGAAAAAAGTGTATCTTTATTTTCATTTTGAGGTTTGATTTTTATTCATAAGTCCAATGTATCCTTCTGGTTTGTATTGATGGTTTTATTTTTGTGGACCCAAAGCATAGATTGTGAGAACATCCCCTTCCGCTGCAGAAAATGTCATGAGCACAGCCATCACTTCCGAGATTGACCACAAAAAAAATTCCCAGTAAAAGAAAATCAAGCAAGGAAAAAGAACGAACACCAGGAAAGATCCCCCAAATTTTACACAGCAAAACAAGTTCGAACTCCTTTCCACGCTTCAAGAGGAAGTAGGGAAACACAATCAGGAAATGGAAACCAACATTGAGCAGGAAACACCTATGTACAAAAACAACACAGAAATGGATACAAAAATCACTCTCACACAGGATGGAAACACACCTCACGAGGATACAGACATGGAAAGTATACAGGACATACCAACGCCAGAGGAAAGAGCGATTGAGCAAGTCCTAATGGGGATGGACCTGCAAAAAATAAAAAAGGACTAGAATGAAAAAGGCATAGAAGGAATTCCCATAGAACATATACAAAATCGAGGAGGCTTACATACTACAGCAAGGTATGCAAAGACAACGAGAGCAAAAAAACAAGGGTAAAAACCTAGCAAGAGGAATCACGACAAACCTCAAAGCTAGCCAACACATCACCAAAGGGAAGAATCAAAAAAGAGGTAGGAAAACCAACAACCAATTCCTTCAAGAGCTCGGAAATCACCTTGTCAATGAAGGAAAGGTAAGGACTATCTCTTTCTCCCCTAAATCATTACCATGGTTTGCACATCCTAGAATATAAGAGGACTTAACAGTCCCAGTAAGAAAATGATCCTAAAATCCAAAATAGCCTCTGACAAGCCTAATGTTGTACTTCTTCAAGAAACAAAAAGAAACTTATATTATATGGATTCCATCCAACATTATTGCTTCAGAAATCACTACAGCCATCTGGCCATCTCTGCCTCTGGAACTACGGGTGGACTTGCAACCTTTTGGAAGGACTCCAGGTTTCACCTTTGTGAATATCTTGCTTCCAAACATTCCCTCACCACTGTCCTCCAAATTTCTGGAACTAAATAGAAGATTTGCATCACTAATGTCTACGCCCCCCACTCTGCTTCTGAGAGAGTGGCCTTGCTCAATAGGCTGAAGAAGCATCTCAATTCCCTCAGCCATCCCCTTAGTATAATAGTTTGGAATTTCAAAATGATCCTCAACCTTGGGGAAAAGCGCGGAGGCCTTAGGATACTAGACATTGACTCTTCGGCCTTTCAAACCATGATTGATGAATTAGGACTCATTGACAATCCTACCAAAAATGGCACCTTTACTTGGAACAACAAAAGAGGAGGGGACAGACAGATCGCCTCCAGGTTGGATTGCTTTCTTCTCTTTGAGGACCTCTACCTTTTCTCCTTGGAAATGGAAACAAGTATAGCCCCTTAGGCCGGTTTGGATCACTGGCCCATAGTTCTCAACATCAAGCTCTTAGAAAGACCTAAAAAATCTCCATTTAGGTTTGAAGCTTGATGGAATACCCATCCAAAATTATAGGACAAAATGAAGGAGTGGTGATCTACTCCCCTTCCCTCCCAGGGAAAAAAAATGTATAACTTCCAGCAGAGGATAAAGCTCATTAAACTGGAACTAAAATCCTGGAACAAATAAACCTTTAGAGACATAATAGCTGAAAGAGAGCTAATTGAGTAAAAATGAAAGCCCTCCAACAGAATATCATCAATCATGGAATGACAGAGGAAAAAAAGCAAGAGGAACTCAAGCTTCAAAAAAATTAGGATCATAGAGCATCCCAGGAAGAAAATATTTGGAGGAAAAAGTCTAGAATCAGTTGGCTCAAAGATGGAGAAAAGAACATTTCTTTCTTCCACAGGTCTATGATCCAACACAGAAAATTCAACCAAATTCTCAGCCTAAAAAACTAGCAAGGCCTCATCCTTCGAACTCACTCTGAGATTGAATTTGAGTTCAACCAGTAATTTGGGGCCATCCTCACAGAGTCCAACAATGAAAATGAGGAATACATAAGGAAAATCACAAGGAACATCCCCATAATCTTGACCAGAGAGCATAACCAGATGCTGCTAAAAAAGAGAACAATGGTTGAAGTGGAGGAAGTAGTCCATTCCATGCCCAATAGTAAAGCCCCTGGACCAGACAGATTCACTATAGACTTCTATAAAGCCTGCTAGCCCTTGATTAAAGATGAAATCTATGACCTAGTCGAATAATCTCGTCTCAAAAAATCTATCCTCAGATCCTTCAATGCAACCTTCCTCACCCTCCCCAGCCAGTTTAGACCCATTTCCCTCTATAATGTTATCTACAAGATCATTTCTAAAGTCCTAGCCAACCACATCAAAAATATCCTACCACTGCTCATCTCACCCCACCAAACTAGATACGTCGAGGGTAGGAAAATTCTGGATAGTATCATCCTCTCTCAGGAATTTATCCACTCCCTGAAGGATCAACACAAATAAGTTATGCTTATCCAACTGGATATGTCCAAATAATTCGACAAAATCAATTGGAATTACATAAGTAAAATGATGGCCGCCTTTGGTTTCAGCAAAGACAACATCAATTGGATCATGGCCTTAGTCCCGGGGGCTTTATTTTCCATCCTCCTCAATGGTTCTCCCTCAGCCATCATCAACCCTTCTTGGGGAATCAGGCAAGGTGACCCTCTTTTTCCCTTGCTCTTTGTCATCATGGCAAAAGGTCTAGGTCGAGCCATAATAGCTACCTCCGCCAATGGCTGACCCAGTGGTCTAAATATCTACCCCCCCAACCCCACTACCACTCATCAGCAATTTGTGTATGACACGCTCCTCATGAGCACTCCCTCTGTCAAATAATCCCTTGCCTTCCAGACCATTCTAAATTATTTTTCTCAAGCCTCCAGCTCCTTTGTCAACAACACCAAATCTAAGCTCTTTCTCCTAAATACCTCCCATGTAATTTAGCTCAACATTGCTCATATTCTTGGCTTCCAGCTCAGTTTTTTCCCCTTTAATTATTTGGCAGTTCCCCTAACTAATCAGCCCCTAGCCAAAGGTAACTAGGAATCCCTAGTTCTACGCATAACAGGATCTCTTGGATTTTTACCAGTTCTAGCCTCACCCCTTGAAATATGTTTACATAAGTCACACATTTCTCCAAATCAAAGTTGAGAAACATCTCCTTTGCCCACGAAATTGAGAAGGTCAATTCATTCATCTCTGATGTATTTTAACAAAAGATATTTTAATGTTTCATCATCTAAATTATGCATCTTATCCCTTTTAATGTTGTAAGCAAATATTTCAACTAAGTCTTCAAGGCTTTCATCCTCTTTCTGCATCATCTAAAATACTTCACCCTTAAGGTTATGGGGCATGCAATAATCATTATATTTCTATAAGAACACATTTTTTATTTCTTCCCATGTTCTAATAGTATGTGTTCCTAATCCCATAAACCATTTAAGTGCTCCATCCTTAAGAGTAGATGGGAATAATTTCAATTTCTAAGGATCAAGTAAGTATTCATAAGATCTGCATAGAACTTAAAACTCAAAAAGAAATGTTTTAGAGTCCTCATGTCATAAACCATAGAAATTAGGGAGGATGGAGGGTGATATGTTTTAATTTTGGTTGTGGCGTATTTATAAAATATTGGAAATCCATAAGGATTTGGTTCTCCTCTTACAACTCTACCACCTCCATTCCTAATTTAACCATTTACATTGTGTACTTATCCTTATCCTTCCCCTTCCATTGTATATTCCTTAGAGCTAATATAAGGTTTTATAATTGGGTGTCTAGCTCTTCTTTTGGTTCCTCTACTAATGGAATATTAAAATAATTTTCTTCTTCTTCACTAGGGAATTCTAATTCTTATACTCTTGGGCATGTAGGGCATTTAGATTCTTCAACTACCACTTCAGTAGAAGAAGTTGGTGAATCTCTTGGTTGAATTTCTTATATATTCACCTCACGGAGTCTATGTCTATCTCTAAATGATGGAATGCAAGTTTCAGTGGATGGTGTGGCACTACGAGGTCTAACGTGAGTGAGTGGTGATATTGGAATTGAACTTCTACCTCTACTCACAAATATAACCCTAGAATACCTTTCTCTATGCATAAATGTTTTTTATCATGTTTTGATTATGCATCTATAAAAATCAGATTGAATGCACCTAAAATTATATACAAACAATAATGTAATCCTATATACACTTCCTCGGAAATGACACCAAAATGTTGGGTAATTTAATTGACCTTAAATTAATTCATTAATTGTCAACCAAGGTTTGTGTACTTATGAAGTGTATGTGCACCATATATGCTAGGAATTCTATCTTTGGATTAAATTTTTCTAAGTATGAAATTATTCTAAGGACAACTATTGAAATGAGATTTAGAGATCAATCACACACAAGATATTTCTATTCAAAGTTACATCAAAACCCAAATACTTAATTGAATTGAAATATATTGCTTACAGGATTGAAAATCTAATTCTAATTGCAGAATTTAAAACCTATTTCTAATTGCATAAAGGAACTTATACACTAATTTCAAAAAATGAAATTGTATAAAAGGAAACTAAATTTCTAATTGAAAAAAAGAAAATAAATTAACTACAATTGCAAAAAGGAATTTTAATGAAAGTACTTGCAGAAGAAAAATCAAGTGAGAATTTGTAACTCCAAATGAGTATTGACGTGTGCAATTAATTCTAAAAGGACATTTATTTTACCATCTATGAAATTAACTGAGTAATGAAACTAAATTTCTAGAAGGAAAATGCATATGAAAATCAATTATTTTTTGTATTTCTCTTTTATGAGCGCTTTAAAAAAAATTAACAAAAAAAAAAAAAAAAATGATTGGAACATGATTGAAATGAACTATTCGAGGAAAAACTTCATGAAACTACCACGCTATGAGGAAATTGGAATGGAAAAAAAATTGATTATCCTTATAACTTTCCAGGGGGGCCTCCCTTGAATGTAATCCTGCTACTGATCAAATGATTGTTTAGCCACGCATTGAAAACAAAGGATTATATTAATTTAAAACAAAGTTTCATAACAATGGAAATGAACCACAAAATACTTAATTTCTTAACTATATTTTTGGTTTTTCCTTATGGATTTTATACAATTCTTCATTAAACTAATTCAAGGGTCCTATGTGATACGAAATGAAACTACTCTACCATCTTAGATAGTAGATTTAAACTAGAACTTTATCTCCTCATGATTTTCTACTGAAAGAGAAAATCAGGAGGGATTCTTCTCATATCATATCCTCATAATAAAAGACCCTAGATCTAGTTCCATCCATCCATGACGTGCCACCAAGATTAATGATAGATTACAAAGTATGATGGCTATGATCATATATACAGTCATATAATCATGAGTCCACACTTTGTCATCAGTGTACATGAATTCTTTATCATTGTACATGTAATGTTAGCTTATACGTTGAGCATGGATATGCCTCCCTCAAAAAATATATCATGATGAAAATGTATTATAATAGATGATAATATCGACCAGTTATTCTTGATCTTAAATTTTCACAAGGTAAATCACTTCAGTCATGACTTGTCACTTCTGAATTTTCACTTTACGGGGAAACATGTTATAGGCCATTTTGTTGCATCTGGTCAATAGGCCTATAGACTAGATCGATCATCATCTATGAACATGTTTTTATTATCCATACACAAAGCCGTAAGAATCCCCTTTCCAAATTCCCGAGTCTCTAGGTCTAATTCCTTCAAATCAATGCTTTTAATCCCTAGCACACCTTATCCCTTTAGATACATGCTTTCAGTAACAGGTTCCTCTTTATACACCAACACTGATCAACAATAGCTTATCCCTTGCTAGGGGTGAACTGGTTCTAGAAATTAGGGAAAATTAAAAAGGATCCCAAAGCTTCCTCTTCTAGTAGCTTACAAGAGTTGTTTTAACCATTTAATTTGGATAAGAAACTAAAATCCTATCTGATAATACCTTGGATATTTCACCTCTTATCCCTTGAACTCATCCTCCCATCCTAAGTGGATCTCAAGCTTAAATTGGTAAATGGATAATAATTCCGAAACTACCCTACTCTCCTATATATTTATTGTCATCCAAAACATCAGGGTTGGAATTTTGAGATTTATCATGCCCTCATGTTGTTGCCTTGAATCTAAAGGAGTCATCATATTCATGCATTAGGGTGACATTGAGGTGAGATTTCTGACAAGGAAGGACAAGTCAACTTGGAGAGATATCTACAAGATCAACACTATATTTGGTTGTAAACTCTCTCCTATTTGTATTAATACAAAGAGTATATTGTTTTCCTATATGTATTATATTATGTTTACATTCATAATTTTCAATGCCTCACTAATTCATTGAATAGAGTGATTGAATTAGGCTACATAGATGTTTTGGATCCTTGGCTTGTTTTCATTGTATGTGCAAGGTTCTAATTATATCAATAGAAGCTAGGATTGGATTTTACAAGTCGGGAGGAAAGTAAATCTTGCGACGGATTCCAATTAGGCCTCTTTCCATGTTTCAATTTATCTAAGGCAAATTATATATTATTATTTTTCTGTTGTTCTATACCAATCCACTAGGTCTAGGGGAGATAATTTTGTTCGCAATTAAATCCTATAAAACACTTTTGTTCCTTGAGTCCTCCTCCTTTCCTAATACCAATTTGGGTACCTCCCTATAATAATATTGAAGTTGTGAAATATGAAAATCAAATCGTTGATACACCTCTTCAACCTTCATCCATTTTTCATGATCTAGATCAAATGGAGGAAACTTTGGAATGGTTCATGTAGTCTAAGGTGAAGGCTAATCTTATGGTTTTTTCATATGATATGATCACTCTAAATCGATTATTAAATATGATTTGAATCCATGTTATCCTCTATCATCTCTTTCTCATGATCCCTTGCCCCTTGATCCACTTGATCAATATCTTCCAAATCCAAATAGTTTCCAAGTGCAAGGTAGTCATTCTTCATAGGTAGAGGAGCAGCAAGGTGAGGATTCTCTTGATATTTCTTCTCTTTTTCAAAATCCTTCATGTCAAGGTAATGTTCTTCCATCCTTTTTTGATTTCAAATCGAAGAATCTTAGTGATTAATCAAATGAAGTTACTTTTCTTAATCAATCTGAAGTCTTAGAAAACCACCATTCTAATGATTCTAATCTTATTGATGAATATGGTGATCGATGCTCAAGTGCATTAGTTGATCTTTCAGTTTCTTAAGAAGTTTTTAATTTGGAATATTTAGATTTAGAATCTAATTTGGTCAACGAATTTTCTCTCATGGAAGCTTCTCCTTCAAACCTCGTTCCCTGTGTATTATCGCTTATATCTCCTGCTCCTTCTATATCCCACTCGATAAGCAGGAATATGAACTGTCACAAGGAAGAGAGGTTACCCATGATGAATAAGTAAGTTAGAAACTTATCAAGTATCCATTCCATTCCTTATCATTTCCACTTTTTCACGAAGAAAATTCTTCTGTTCAAGTTATTCATGAGGTTGATCCAATCTAGCCATGCTTAGATGTGAAATTGAAATAACCTTATGACTTGGGTAATCTATTTTTTGAAGA
Source organism: Pinus albicaulis (assembly GCA_034641835.2). Taxonomy (NCBI): domain Eukaryota; kingdom Viridiplantae; phylum Streptophyta; class Pinopsida; order Pinales; family Pinaceae; genus Pinus; species Pinus albicaulis. The sequence goes on along the minus strand of CM076584.1, from coordinate 897,915,526 downwards.
GGTAATTTTTTATCAAATAAGTAATGTAAATGGTTTCCATTTATATAATACTGATCTAGTTGATTTTATTGATGGTAGCTTCCCACGCACCATGTATGATATGTTTAAATTTTTGAAATGCAATTCTACAATTCTTAAAAGTTCTGGGACTCATCAAGAAGTCGAGGAACTTCAACTTCAGTTGATGGTTATGTGAGGTTCTTGCAACTCTGGTAAGGCCCCCAAACTAAATCACATTAGAAACCACCATCTACACTGAAATCAATGCATCTAGTGCAATAAATATTCTTTCCTCTCTCCCCCCTCCATCTATATATATCTCCCTCCATCTCTCCTTATTCTTCTCTCTATCTTACCCCCTCAAACACACATGCTCTCTCACTCCATATCTATCAATATTTATGTCCCTCCCTCCCTATCTCCATCTATCTCTTCTTCCCTCTCTTCACATTCCATCTATATCTATATCTTTCACTTCTCTCCCTCTCCCCCACTTCTATCTCTATTTCCTACTACTGTCCTTTCTCCCTCTCTTTCCATATTCCTTATCACTCTCTCTCTCTCTCTCTATGTCTTTCCTCTTACCTCCCTCTCTCTCTCCCCCTCCAACTCCATCTCTCTTTCCCTCCCTCTCTCAACTCGCTCACGTCATCTCTCTTCCTTCCTCTCCCACCTCTATTTGTCTCTCCTCACCCTCAAACTCTATTATTATATCCGTCCCTCTATCCTTCTCTCTCCATATTTCATTCTTATCTCTCCATATCTCCCTTGTCACTTCCTCTCTCTCTCTCTCTATCTCTCCCTTGTCACTTCCTCTCTCTCTCCACTTCTCACTCTCTATGTCTTTCTTCTTCCATACCTCTCTCCCCCTCCAACTCCATCTCTCTATCCATCCCTCTCTCCTCCTCTCTCCTCCTCTCTCTCGTACTTCCTCTCTTTCCCTTTCTCTCCTACCTCTCTCTCTATTCCTCTCTCTCTCTCTCTCTCTCTCTCTCTCTCTCTCTCTCTCTCTCTATACCCTCCAATCCTCTCTCTTCCCCCATCAATTTAATTCTCTATATCATCCTTCCTCAATCTCTCCCTCTCTCTTCCCCCCCCCCCCTCCCTCTCTCTCCCCCCCCCCCCCTCCCTCTCTCTCTCTCTCTCTCTCTCTCTCTCTCTCTCTCTCTCTTCCCTCCAATCCTCTCATTATCTCCCTCCCTTTGTCCTTATCTCTCTCCCCCCTCTATATTTTTGTCTCCCTCTCCCTCTCTTACCCTTCTCTACATCTCTCGCTCCTCTCCCTCTCTCTCTCTTCATTCTTCCTCTCCCCTCTCCTTCAGTTTATCTCCATCTCTCCCTTATCACTCACCCTATCTCTCCACCTCTATCACTCTATGTCTTTGTTCTTCCCTCCCATATATATCTAGAGTTAATATATATCACAATATATTAATACATATTATAATATAAAAATTTTAATATTGTATTAAACCAAAGGTATTAAATTTAATAATATTAATATGAATATCGTATTTAATAATAATAGTAGTATCAATATTTTAATATTAATATTAGGGTTAATAATGTTTTTTTTGCATGGTAATAATAATAATTTGGCCCATGGTATTTGGCCCATAGGCTTCACCTAAATAAAACCTCTTTTTTTTGTGTTAGTAAATACAAAGAAGATATTGGAGTAAATATAAAAAGAGTTTTTATTTATTTACCATACCTATGGTTTATTTATATTTTTATTTATTTACCATACCTCTTTATACCTCTTTTATATTTATTTATTTACCATACCTCTTTTATAATATGGTATTTTTCCCATTGTATTAATCATAATTTTTTCCATGGTATTGGGCCCATAGGCTTCACCTAAATAAAACCTTTTATTGAGTTTTCATAAATATAAAGAGATTTATGTACTAAATATAAAAGAGGCTTTATTTATTAACCATACTTATAGTTTTTTTATATTTTTATTTATTTATGATACCTCTAGAGTGAGTATAAAAAGAGGTTTTATTTATTTACCATACCTCCTGTTTATTTTTATTTTTATTTATTTTGTATTTACCATAACTCTCTTTTTAGTGTTTCTAAGTAAATATCAACTAAGAGGAAGGGATAATTAATAAAAATATATTGATTATAATTGAGCCGACATTAAAAATTTTTACATACAATCTTACATTACATGCTCACACATGCATAGTTCTACTTGTAAAATTCACTTGCTCACACATGCACAGTTTTGGTTGAACTCATGAGCGCACTTCTTTTAGGAAATCTTGAAAAGACATGAAACATGAAACCATCCATTAAGGCAGTGTCTTCGTGTTTTTTAACTCATTTCAATAGTAATTGCACACTTTCATTGACAATTTCCTTCACTTTGGTTGAGTTTGTACTTCTATTTCAGTGAGTTTTGTCACCTGTTGTCTTTGCATACCATCGCTTTCACATTCGTTGTTGTCGTTTTTTCTCTGTTTCACTTTAATAAGTGTCATTTTCATGTTATATTTGCTCTGGCATGTGCCGCATTCAAATTCATTTGCATTTTTCAAGTGTCATCTTCATGTTTTCCTCTTGTCGCAGGTGTCACTTTTGTTGTTTTCACTCCTACATGTGTCACACCTATGCACGTCCACAAAGTTATTTATGGCACACTCTTCTACATGATACAGCCTTATACATCATTATAATATGTGCTAGACACATTCTTATATATTAGTGCACCTTTTGGTCACAATCGTCAGTTTTTTCGTAACTTATGTTCTAAGTATCATAATGTGTTTTTTTAACTTTCAAACTTACAAATAAGTGTATCTTTATTTTCATTTCTAGGTTTGACTTTTATTCATAAGTCCTATGTATTATTTGGTTTGCATTGATGGTTTTATTTTTGTGATCCACATTTTAGTCGTGTTCTGATGCATTTCTGTCTTTTACTTTGTTGGTTGCATGCTTAGCCATTTTGGAGTGCTTCCTTGTCCCTCATCCCAGCACAATTCAGAAGGGAATTATCCCTCTTACCAGGTGAGGATATTAACCTACTCATGAAAATCAATGATGCAATCCTACTCACCAATATTAGTGCACTAAGACCTATGCAAGATCATTTCAAAACCTAACCCTTCCTGCTTATATTGACTCACTACACTAAGTTTTGGTCACCTATGTCTTGCATGGCACATATAAAACTCCTAGATAATGGAATGTACCTCTTCGCCCCTTTTTCAAAGGTAAAACATGTAGTGCAAAGACCCTCCTATCTTCCTAGTGCAGTGAAACCCTCCTAGGAAAAGTGTTTTCCTTCCTATGGCCTCCGTCAATGAAAAGCACACTCCAAATGGTTAAGTGCCCACTGTTGGGTAAAAATATGATAGCCTAGAAGGAAAAGCACATTCTAAATCAATAATGACCCCTTGTTGAAGAAAACTACTCTTTCTTTCAATCTTTCACTCCCTTAAGGCACATGGTGTAGACATGAAGTCGGAAGCCTCACCCTTCCCCCTTCCCCAATGCAATATGTGCCCAAGACTTGCTTTGCCTCTCCCTTTAGAGTGCCTAGCATAGTAGGGAAGGCTGAAGGAATCGTCCTCTCTATCTTTGACCAGTCAAACTGCACTTTCCCTAAGGCCTCCTCTTCCTCTCAGCGTATAGCATAGTCTAGAAGGTTGAAGCTTTCACCTTCCTTCTTCCCCAATTAATTTTTCACTCAAGCTTATTTATTACTTCCTCCTCAGCACATGGCGCAATAGGGGAGCCCGAACGGGGTCTCCTCTCACCCTTGATTGGTCAAACTGTGCTTTCAAGGCTTCCTCTCTTTCTTTAGGGCGCACGACGTAGCCTTGAAGCGTGAAGACCTCTCATCTTGACCCTCCTTCTTCCCCCGGTGCATTGGACCAAGGAGAGATCCTATTCATAGTACATAGTGCATTAAAAAGGAACAATGGAGCCTTCATAAGCCACTGATGAGTTTAACTACACCCTATTAATCAAGCCTCCTTCTTTAAGCCTCTCAGAGGCCTATCATGAGCTGATCATTCCATGAGCTAGGTAGTGATAGAATAGATTTTTTTAAGACTGATTTCACTTTGTCATGCATTACTTTCATCGAAAGGAGTACCTTCCTAAACATATTTATCGATCAAATGGGAACTCTAACAAAAAAACATCAAAAAACCATGAAAAAATAACTCGAAAACGAAAAGTTATATTCTGGAATAACCTTTTTTTTTCGTGGAAAATTTTCAACATTTTTTTTAAATGAAAGTAGAAGGCAATTTTTTTTGTGCAAAAAACACCCCGAAAATAGAAAATGTTGAAACACAAATTTTAGAATAACAAAAAATTATATTAAAAATTCAAAAAAAAACATTTTAAAATAATTGAAAAAAAAATCATTATATTTTCTTAAAGTAAAAAATTTTTTAAAAAAAATAATTTAAATTTAAAAATATACTAAAAATTGAAAAAAATTAAACTAAATTAAAAATAATAATAATAAAAAAAAAATTTAAAAATAAAATCAATTTAAAATATACAAATTAAATTTAAAAAATAAAAATAATTTTTTTATTAAATTAAAAACAAAACAAAAAAATTAAATAATAGAAGGAAGCACATTACCACGAGGACGGTGATCGAGGAAAAAAAAAACCCTAGCTGAAGTTCTGAGCACCCTGCTGCTCTAAATCTCCACCCTCTGGTTGCGGCTGGCCCTACCACTGCAATCTTGCAGGATCTCTTCATGGGCTCCCTCAATGGAGCAGGATGGAGGCTCGTTGGCTCCATCCTTCAGAGATCTAGTTGTAGGATCCTTTCACAAGCCATTCATCTCCTTTTTAACGCGCCTTACAAACATCTATGCTTCCCCTCACGTGGACCTTGAGATGTGGCCTAACCCTCCTCTGCTAGAGCTTGATTAGGCTACACCTGATCACCATAAAACACAGCAATTTCCACCACTGCCTCAAAGGCCACTGACTCTGTGAATCAAAACCCTCTCCCCTCTAAAGGTGCAGGGTTAGAGATGACAAAAAATGCTAAGGAAGGTGCTAAAAAGCAGAATTCATGCAACCCTAAGGCAATGAAAATCCCAGAAATTATCATTCATGATCTAGATGTAGCAGTCTACAGAGAATACATGCAACAACACGCGATTATTTATAAATTTATGGACATTTGGCCCATAGAGAGAGCTCTAAAAGGATGGATCCACGCCAAATGGAGTCCAAAAGGAGAGATTGAACTCTAGTTAGGCTCCAAAGGCTTCTTCACGGTGGTCTTTGATCTCCTGGAAGACAGAGACAGGATATTCAAAGGCAGCCCTTACTTTTTCAACTCAGCAGGCTTATACATGAGATATTGGAAGGAAATTTCACACTTGACAAAGAAGACTTCTCTAGGGTTCTGGTTTGGATTAGGCTCTACTCTCTTCCCACCGACTACTGGGCACCCTTAGTCGTAAAGGCCATCAGGGATGAACTTAGAGAATACATAAAGATGTCAGAAGACACAAAAAATGGACACTATATCTCCTACGTCGACATCTATGCCTACATCGGCATCTTCGGAGCCTTACTGGAAGCCATCAGACTAAATTTCAGGGACGATATATGGACCCAAAGCATAGATTATGAGAACATCCCCTTCCGCTGCAAAAAATGTCATGAACATGACCATCACTTCTGAGATTTCCCACAAAACAAAATCCCAGTAAAAGAAAATCAAGCAGGAAAAAAGGATGACCAAGGCTTCACCAAAGCAGGAAGCAAACACAAGCGAGGCAAAAAATGAACACCAGGAAAGATCCCCCAAAGTTTACATAGAAAAACAAGTTTTAACTCATTTCCACGCTTCAAGAGGAAGTAGGGCAACACAGTCAGGAAATGGAAACCAACATCGAGCAGGAAACACCTATGGACAAAAACAACACAAAAATGGATACAAAAAGCACTCTTACACAGGATGGAAACACACCTCACAAGGATACAGACATGGAAAGTATACATGACATACCAACGCCAGAGGAAAGAGCAGTTGAGCAAGTCCTAATGGGGATGGACCTGCAAAAAATAAAAAAAGACTGGAATGAAAAATGCATAGAAGGAATTCCCATAGAACCTATACAGAAAATCGAGGAGGCTTGCATACTACAGCAAGGTATGCAGAGACAATGAGAGCAACAAAATAAGGGTAAAAACCTAACAGGAGGAATCACGGCAAACCTCAAAGCTAGCCAACACATCACCAAAGGGAAGAATCGAAAAAGAGGTAGGAAAACCAACAACCAGTTCCTTCAAGAGCTTGGAAATCACCTCGTCAATGAAGGAAAGGTAAGGACTATCTCTCTCTCCCCTAAATCGTTACCATGATTTGCACATCCTGGAATATAATATGACTTAACAGTCCCAGTAAGAAAAGGATCCTGAAATCCAAAATAGCCTCTGAAAAGCCTAATATTGTACTTCTTCAAGAAAAAAAAAAAACTTATATTATATGGATTCCATCCAACATTATTGCTTCAGAAATCACTACAGCCATCTGGCCATCTCTGCCTCTAGCACTGCGGGTGGACTTGCAACCTTTTGGAAGGACTCTAGGTTTCACCTTTGTGAATCTCTTGCTTCCAAACATGCCCTCACCACTGTCCTCCAAATTTCTGGAACTAAATACAAGATCTGCATCACTAATGTCTATGCCCCCCACTCTGCTTCTAAGAGAGTGGCCTTGCTCAACAAGCTGAAGAAGCATCCCAGTTCCCTCAGCCACCCCCTTAGTATAATAGCTGGGAATTTCAACATGATCCTCAACCTTGGGGAAAAGCGCGGAGGCCTTAGGATACTAGACATTGACTCTTCGGCCTTTCAACCCATGATTGATGAATTAGGACTCATTGACAATCCTACCAAAAATGGCACCTTTACTTGGAAAAACATAAGAGGAGGGGACAGACAGATCGCCTCTAGGTTGGATCGCTTTCTCCTCTTTAAGGACCTCTTCCTTTGCTCCCTGGAAATGGAAACAAGTATAGCCCCTTAGGCCAATTCGGATCACTGGCCCATAGTTCTCAACATCAAGCTCTTAGAAAGACCTAAAAAATCTCCATTTAGGTTTGAAGCTTTATGGATTACCCATCCAGAATTCTAGGAAAAAATAAAGGAGCGGTGGTCTACTCCCCTTCCCTCCCAGGGCAAAAAAATGCATAACTTCCAGCAGAGGCTAAAGCTCATTAAACTGGAACTCAAAGCCTGGAAAAAACAAACCTTTGGAGACATAATAGCTGAAAGAGAGCTAATTGAGATAAAAATTAAATTCCTCCAACATAATATCATCAATCATGGAATGATAGAGGAAAAAAAACAAGAGGAACTAAAGCTTCAAAAAAATTGGGATGATAGAGCAGCCCAGGAAGAAACTCTTTGGAGGCAGAAGTCTAGAACCATTTGGCTCAAAAATGGATAAAAGAACATTGCTTTCTTCCACAGGTCTATGATCCAACATAGAAAATTCAACCGAATTATCATTATAAAAAACCAGCAAGGCCTCATCCTTCGCACTCACTCTGAGATTGAAGCTGAGCTCAACCGGTACTTTGGGGCCATCCTCATAGAGTCTAACAATGACAATGAGGAAGACATAAGGAAAATCACAAGGAATATCCCCACAATATTGACCAAAGAGCATAACCAAATGCTGCTAAAAAATATAACAATGGTTGAAGTGGAGGAAGTAGTCCATTCCATGCCCAATGGAAAAGCCCTTGGACCAGACGGATTCAATATAGACTTCTATAAATCCTGCTAGCCCTTGATTAAAGATGAAATATATGACCTAGTCGAAGAATCTCGTCTCAAAAAATCTATCCTCAAATCAATGCAACCTTCCTCACCCTCCCCGACCAGTTTAGACCTATTGTCCTCTGCAATGTTATCTACAAGATCATTTCTAAAGTCCTAGCCAACCACATAAAAAATATCCTACCACTGCTCATCTCACCCCACCAAACTGGATACGTCGAGGGTAGGAAAATTCTAGGCAGTATCATCCTCTCTCAGGAAGTTATCCACTCCCTCAAGGATCAACGCAAACCAGGTATGCTTATCCAACTGGATATGTCCAAAGCATTCGACAAAATCAATTGGAATTACATAAGGAAAATATTTGCCGCCTTTGGTTTCAGCAAAGATAGCATCAATTGGATCATGGCCTTAGTCTCTAGGGCTTTCTTTTCCATCCTCCTCAATGGTTCTCCCTCAACCATCATCAACCCTTCTTGGGGAATCAGACAAGGTGACCCTATTTCGCCCTTCCTCTTTGTGATCATGGCAGAAGGGCTGGGTCGAGCCATAACAGATGCCTCCACCAATGGCCGACTCAGTGGTCTAAATCTCTACCCCCCAACCTCCCTACCACTCATCAGAAATTTTTGTATGACACGCTCCTCATGGGCACTCCCTTTGTCAAAGAAGCCCTTGCCTTCCATACCATTCTAAATAATTTTTCCCAAGCCTCTCGCTCCTCTGTCAACAACACCAAATCTAAGCTCTTTCTCATAAATACCTCCCATGAAATTCAACTTAAACTTTCCCGTATTCTTAGATTCCAGCTAAGTTCCTTCCCCTCTAAGTATTTGGGAGTTCCCCTAACTAATAAGCCCCTAGCCAAAGGTAACTAGGAATCCCTAGTCACTGTAATTCAAAAAAATATCTCCAACTGGACCTTTTGATCTTTAAACCTCCTAGGAAGACTTATCCTTGTTCGCTCTGTTCTTCAAGCTATCCCCCAATTCCAATATTCGGCCATTGTTTCCCCTAAATATATCTCTAACCATATCAAAAAAATCCAAATATATTTCCTATGGAAGGGCAAGGTGAACAACGGTAAATGGGTGATGGTTTCATGGAGAAAACTCTACAAGCCCAAAAAAATTGTGGGTCTCGATCTCAGAGATCTAGATCTCCTTGGTAAAGTTCTGGGGGCTAAAACATGGTGGAGTTGGATCAATAATTCCACCACCTCCTGGGCCATACTCTGGAAAGCCAAGTATGCTCCCACCCATCATCCAGACTCTCTGATCAGACTCTCGAGAAATCTCAAAGGTTCACTGATATGAAACTAGGAAATGGAAAACAAAACTCTCATTCAAAATCATTGTTTCTGGGAAGTGCGCAACAAGGAGAATGCATTGTTATGGGATGACGCATGGGAAAAACGCCCCAAGCTCAACACAGATATCTTCCTCCCCATCAGACAACACATGTACAGGCTCAACAAAATAGTAGTCAAATACTTCTAGAAAATCGAGGACACCACGGATTGGAGGGTGTGGCTTGACCCCAATGAAGTGGCTCGGCATAACCACCCTCAGACCTATGCTATCCTCATAGAGGAACTTCACAAAAGACAAATTCAAAAGGATGCAGAATCGGACAAACTTATATGGGGATCAAACGCAACATGGCACTTCAATATAAAAGAGGCTTACAGTCTCCTCTCCGACCCCAACCCCATCCCCTTGGACAACAAATGGAACAGGCTCTGGAATCGTAATCACTGGCCTAAAATTTATATTTTCCTCTGGCTAGTCTTTCACCAAAAAATTTTAACCTGGGACAAACTCCAAAAAAAAGGCTTCATAGGTCCGTCAATCTGTGCTATTTGCAAAACCAGTCCTGAAACTTCCAATCACTTGCTCAACGAATGCCAATTTTCCTCCAACATTTTGAATTGGCTTTCTTTTTTCTTCAAAGCCTCTAATCGTGATCCCTCCTCCATCCTCATCTCCCTTGACCTCTAGTGAAATTTCTTCTCTTCCTAGCCCCTCATCAATCTAGCCTGGAACCTCCTTCCTGGCATCATATGTTGGGATTTCTGGAAAGAAAGAAATTCTCAAATCTTCAAAAACCTGGAAAAAAAGAGAAGAACAAATCCTCCATGCCATCAAGCAGACCTTACATGAATCTATCTCCATAACCAAAGTCCCAGACCCCTCCTCCCCCCCACCAGGGAGGACTGCCGTATTCTCTCCCTTCTTGACCTCTTTCCCCTCTTACATCCCTCATACCCATTTTCCTCTCTCACCTCCTTGTCGAAGCCAGTATGGCACCCTCCCAACCCCAACATTATTAAACTAAACTATGACGAAGCTTCTAAGGAAAATCCTAGAAATGCGGACTTTGGAGGCGTTTTCCGCAACCACGAGGGCAAAATTCTCTAGATCTATTACGGGAACCTTGGTTATACCACCAATAATGTAGTTGAACTCCAGGCTCTTGCTCACGGGCTAGATATTTCCAGACATAACAAATTTTGGCTCCTCCTAGTAGAAGGGGATTCTATCGTCACTACCCAAGACTGCCGGAAAATTCAATAGGGACACAACATCCACCAATTCTCCGACTGTTGGCGCATAAAAAAAATCCTTCAAAAAATCAAGTACTATATAGACAATGCCAGGGGCATATCCTTCTCGGTAGTAAGGCGTAAAGCCAATAAGCTCACGGACTTTCTGGCAAACATAGGCATTGACGACATCAACATACTCACCTCAGCAGCTTGGGACTTCATTGTAGTGCCATCTATCAAAAATGAATGCCTCCGCATCAACATCCTGGATTCGCAGTAGGCTAATTCAGCCTCTACCTCAATCCCCCCTCTCAATCAATTCTGCAATCATGACCCTCCCACTCGCCACTCTCCCCATGAATAATCCCTCCTTCAGTACTCCAGTGACCTACTCTCAGTAGTATGCTCCCAGTCGCCACATTAATTTCACACATGGTATTGACAGCCCGTTTGGCACGCTTCCTAGAGGCTCACCCTGGCACCCTCACCCCTTGCCTGCCTATATCATCTCCTCTATCCCAATCCATTCCTCATTCCTGTCTGCTCATCTTGTGAAGCATGTTTTCTCTCAGCTTCCCTAGAAACATTTTCCTCACTATTACCCCTCTCATTCCTTCATCTCCCCCTCTCCCGCTCCAACTTTCCCAGCCTCCATGGCTCCCCATCGCGCTCACCTAGTCCACCTTTCCCAGCCTCCATGGCCCCCCATTACGCTCACCCGCCTCCCCCTGCCCGCTGAGGACGCTGCGCTCACTAGGCCAACACCACTTGCCCTCTTTTTACTCATGCCGAGACCACGACCAGGAACTTCGCCAGCACCTATGTGGCCACCACCAGCCAAGATATGCAAAGGCACATCGCTGACCTGGAGAACATAGCCCACATCATTCGCAGAGAAATGCCTTCTGAGGCAATTGACGCTTCGCTTAGTTGGATCCCGGATCCTGTTCTAACTAGACCTTGGGAGAACTGTATAGCAGAGCCATCGATTTACATTGGCACACTAAGACTCTTCTGGCCATCGCCCTCCAGGAACAGAATGACAGCGACAAAACTCTGGAATGTAAAATTGACTCCTTAATGGAGAAATTTGTCATGTATGTGAGTGAAGTTCATCATGTGCGCTTCATTGATAAGAGCTCCCCTCATTATGCTATTCTGAAGAGTCATTCAACTTTGTGCCACAATCAGTGCCCCAAGGTCGAAGAGGATGTCCCCACTGCTCAACGCCCCTCCAAGTCGGATTGCCCAGGTGCAAGACCCTCATCTCACCGATGCCAGATCTTCTCCTCTGACGAGGGGACTCCAGACAGGCCAATCAGTGTGGATGATTTCTTGAATGATGACCTAGAGGCACAGCATTCTCCAGGCCTCTAACTCTCCTACTTCTTGGGTTTGCCCTCTTTTTGACTCTATGTTCGACTCTATGTTGGAGACCTACAGGAATTTTTTCCAGATGTTCAACGTATTATCATTTTATGCTTTTTGTCAACAGTACTCTCCCCTCTGTACCTCTTCCTGTATTCCCTTTCCCAAAGGGCGAGATTCAAAGTGCTTTAGTAAGATGAACCTTCAGCATCCTCTCGCTTCTCAGCGTTTTTGCCTCACTAGACCTACGATGTAAACTATGTTTTTTCTTATGAATGTGAATAGAACCATCTTATTTACAATATATATATATATGATAAATTAAAAAAATTAAAATTAAAAATAAAAATAAAAAATATTATTTAAATTAAAATTTAAAAATTAAGTTAAAAAAAAAAAATACTAAATTAAAAAATATATATATTAAAAAAACAAATAAATCTTAAATATAAAAATTAAATTAAAATAGAAAATTTTAAATTTTATTTAATTAAAACAAAAACTATATATATAACAAAAAAAAATTATTAAATTTTCTTAAATAAAAATAAAAATAAAAAATAAAAAAAACCAAATTAATTAAAAAAATTAATTTAATTTAAAAAAAAAAATACTTAAATTTGGTCGCCCAAGTGGCCGGCCGCCACTACCACCTAGGTGGGATGTGCAACCCCCTGCCCACCTAGTGGCCGACCCTCATCGCCACATAGGCGACCAAATTTAGTTTTTGTTTTAAATTAAAATAATTTTTTTTTCATTTAATTTTTTAATTTAATATTTTATTTTTATTTTTTTAATTTAATATGTATTTTTTTTAATTTTATTTTATTTTTTTTAATTTAATAAAATATATTTTTTTTTAATTTAATTTTTATATTTTAAATTTATTTTATTTTTAATCTGTTTAATTTTTTTGATTTAATATATTTAAGTTAATTTTTTTTTTCATTTATTTTTAAATTTTTTTAAATTTTAATTTTAAAAATGTTTTTTAATTTTATTTTTACGTTTAAACTGTTTTAATCTTGATTTTTTATTTTTTTATTTTTATTTTAATTTTCTTTTTAATTTTAAAAATTGTTTTTTTGGTTTAATTTTTTGTTATTTTAAAATTTTATTTTTATTTTCTTATTAATTTCTTTTTTTTAATTTAATTTTTTTTTATTTTTGCATTTTAATTTTAATTATTTTTTAATTTTCTATTTTAATTTTTTTTTTATGATTTTTTTTAATTATGTGGTTTTTTTTTAATAACTAAAAAAAATGTTTTTTTATGTTTATTTATTTATTTTTTGGTTCAATTTTTATTTTTTTCTTTAAATTATGTGTTTTTTTTTTTTTAATTTTCCCCAGTTTTTATTTAATTTTTTATTTTTTTTGTTTTATTTATTTATTTATTTATTTTTGTTTAAATTTTTTATTTTTAGAAGTTAATTTTTTATATTTTTTTTACATTTTTTTTATTTTATATATATATATATTTATATATTTGATTTTTTTGTCATGTTTTTTAATTTTACTTTTATGTTTTATTACCAACATGAAAATCAACACTAGCATGAAAATCACTAACATTTTAAAACAAATGTCCATACTTCATAAATAAAAAAATTGTAAGTGCCAAAAATATGCTTAAAAAAAAAGGGTGATTCTGCATCACCACCACTTTTTCAAAATTGGTTGCTTTTTTTCCTACCTCAAAAATGTAGGTACCAGTTCAGTTACCTATTTGATCATATAGGTAACTATGTTCCTAGCATTACAAGGTAATTCTCAAAGCAGATAGTAAGGAGAAAGCATAAAGAAACATCTGCGTAGAAGAAGAACAAAAGAGGTATCATGGACACATGAAGCAGATTATGGACCGAGTCAGAAAGAAAACATTGCATGATGACTCAGAGGATTCCAAAGCTCATCCAAGACCCTTTTGAGGGTGAAGAAGAGGAACAAAGTGGATATTTCATGAATCTGAATCATAGATCAGATCTACCATCAAGAATGCAAGATGAACCAACAAGGAAGATAACTTGGCATTGCCACCTCATCATGAAGTCCATGTCACCATTATCAAGTTTTAACTTGTATAACTGTCATTATAATAGTCAATGTGTGTCCATGTGGTGTGCCACATCTTCATGTGGATTGTAATGATGTATTCTTAAGAAAAGGACAAAATTTAATGTGTGGAAGTCCAAGATTCATATGTGGAATATGAAAAGTCACATAGACATGTGTGGAAAAGAGTCACATAGAGAAATCCAAAGGACATATTAGAAGTCCATGTGAGGTGGTTAAACCGAGAGTCGATGGGAGATGAAAGGTGATCCTCTTGTTATAAAAGAAACCTCATAACTCAAGCAATGGGGATTTTGGAGGCTTAAGCTTTAGAGAGCTAGTCTTGGTTTCTCTACTTGACATATGAGAGAAAAAGTATTCTTTGGAGAAGCAAGAAGTGACTTAATGTTCCACTACTGGAACTAGTGTCTCATCATTGTAATTGTATATTTGGATCTTTCACCTAATTAAAATTCAATGAGCCAACACATTTTCATGCGTGTATCACAAATGTTTTAGGATTGTTCTTGGGATGTTTACGGTATATGTTGTGTTCATATGTACTGGAGAAATGGAACTATTTTGGTGGCTTCGGTACTCATATTGTTGAATTTTTGTTATATTCTCTTTAATAATCGTTATTTGAACTATTTTGCTAATGAATCTTTTCATGTTCTCGTTTTTCTCTCTTAGGTTAGTAATATTAATCCCTTCCAAAGAATCACTCTCATCTCCTTCTTGTGATGGTTTGCTTTTACACATTGCAATCGATGTTCATGGGGGCTTCATTGGGTTAGCAACTCTATACCACATGCATTCATATTGAGGGATATATATTGAGGGAAAAATGACATAATATATTGAACATATAATAGGGGGTAAAGGGTTTTTATATTTGCAGGTAAGAAAAATGGAGCTCAAAGTTAATGAAAAAAAGATACCTACAATATCTAGTGAAATTAGGGGCTTTGTAAATTGGGAATGAGTATTGGATTTGTATTGGTAGGTGGTTAAATAATGTGATTTTAAGAGGTATTTTACAATAAGTTGTCAAATTAAGGGTACTATTTAGTATTCCATGAACAAACGTGATATGTTAGAGGTTCATTGAGTGAAGCCCCCCTGTCGGTGTTTCACAATGTCAACTTACTTGCTTGTTCAAGGTCTATGTATATAATCTTTTATGTTATATGTTGACACCAAGTTAGAACTTTATGTTATGGTGGTCGAGACGATACTCTAGATGGGGCTCCTACTCCAAACGTTGTGAAGTCTAATTGGGACTTCAAATTGGGGAGGCCTTACTGGCCCTCAATTTTGACCATTTTTCACCATGCATAATCCACCTATCTATCATCCCTTACCATCATACCATGATCCTATTTGCCATATTTTTCCTTGTTTTTTCACATTAAGGTAAAATAATTATGTATTTTAATTTTTAGAATTTTTAGTAAAAATTGGGTATTAAAATTTTTTTTTGGCTAGAACATAATTCCCGTAATGGCTCCATTGAAATCGTATGTGCAGGACACTTGGGTGGAAACTGAAGATATATTTGAGAAGCATGAGAAACAAGGATGTAAAAAATCCTATTAGCACAATTCAATTGAGTTCGAACATGCCTGGTCAACACTGGTCAAACTTGACCAGTCACCCAGAAATCCCTAACTAAAAGGGGCAGTTTTGTGATTTAGTGGGATTCTGCCATATTTTTTGCAACGAAAATGATGATTTCAACCTGATTAGATAGATTAGGAATCTTATAGGCTATTACAACTATTTTAGCTAAGTTTTTTTATATTTTTGGGCTTATTTAAGCACAACCATTCGACACTTATGAACATGTATTATGATTATTGAGACTTCTCTATTTATGGATATAATTTGAAGAACTTGCCTTCTATTTCTTGTTGTTCTTGTTGTGGGATGTGATTGCTGATCTATTGTAGCTGATATTCTTCAAGTGTACAAAGCAAAGGTGGAGGGCCCCCATTCTAAGCTAAGTATAGTGCAGTGCAACTTTGTGTATAATTGTGAATATTTTATATTGTTGTTTCCTTTATAGTTTCCTGTGAATATTTTCTGAATAGATTCATTATATGTCATGCTCATTTATTTTTTTGAATGATTTCCTTTAAACAATTGGTTTAAGTAGGAAAGGACAACCAAGGAATTTAAGTTGGGTCTTCTTCCTTCTAGATTAAGAACTGAAATGGAAATTGTGCATTTAATCTTTACTTCTTTCTTGAATTAATTATAATATTTTCTTTTGGAATGATTTTCTTTCAGTAATTGGTCTAAGTAATTAAGGTCAACCAAGGTATCTAAGTTAGATCCTCTTCCTTCTAGATTAAGAACTGAACTGGAAATTGTGTTTATGCAATTGCTCCTTACTGCTTTGGTTATGATATGCTTTATTGTGGAATAGATCTTGTTGGAATAGGGATAATGTGGAAAGAAAACCAAGGCATCTAAGTTAGAGCCTCTTTATCATTGGATATGCTCCAAAAAGATTCATTACACTCTTGCTTTTAGATCATAATTTCAATGCTTTATTTTCAGTAATTTATATTTGTACTATGCATTTCCATTATTTTCATCTAAACAACTACTTCCTACACTAGTTTAATCAAAGATTCCATATACCTTGGTGTTCTTCTAAGTTTACTAACCCAAATTGATAATTAAAATAGATTTTATAATTCATCTCCATAAATTAGACTAACATTTTTGGCATCATTGTCGGGGAAGCACACTTAGATAGAGCTAGTTAGGAAGAACTGTTCAGAGAACACATAAAAAAACGACAAAACAAAAAAATAAAAACAATTTTCATTATGGTTATTCACATTTAGACATAGAAATTAGAAAGATAGATCCCCAAAACAAAACCCCCGTCTACTAATAAAAACTCACTAACTACAAAATCCATTTGCAAAACAAGATATAAAAAACATGATGTTAAAGAAGTCATTTAGAGGATTAGGGTATCCCACCACAAGGATCTTCTCAAATACTTGTCCACAATTTAGTATGGTCACTAGGGATGAATCTTCATTTCAAAATATAGAAGAGGAACAAACCATCCATGAAGAGGATCCACAAGAAGAGAACCTAGAATCTTCTTCTACTAAGGAGATCAATGAGTTATGGATCACATGCGATGAATTTCAAACAATAGAGCTATAAATTGAAGAATATCTAACACATGTATCACAAGATCCCTTGTGCATTCATGATTTTGAACAATTCCACAAGAAGAACTTTGTGCTATGACAGTTGAGGAGACTCAAAGACTTCAAGATCATACTCAAGTTTGGTTTTAACTAGTCATTAGGCCAAAACACCCCTCCATTTTTCAACATTCCTTAGCATCAAATTGTTATGATCAACTAACTTTTCATATCCAGGCACTCATTAAAGTATATTTTTCAAACTTGGATGTGAGTCTACTTATGATCTTGTTATGCAAATGGATGCATGGGAAAGTCTCTTATACTTGAGAGAATAACTTATTTTTCTATAATAAATAAATGAATAGGTTGAATAAGTTCACAATAATACTTTCATAATAATTTTGGTTCAAACCCTCATGAATAATTTTTCAAATCATTGCTCAATACTCATTTGGAAGGTTTTTATGAAAAAATGAACTAAGAAAAATATTATTTTAGGTAAGCATATAGGATAATTTTAAAACATATTTTTAAACAAGGTATATCTTGAAATATAGTTTTTAAACCCAATTTGAATTTTTCAATTTGAATCTCAAATCAAAAAGATAGGATCAAAATAAACACTAGATCTCAAGAGAATTTTTTAGGATAGAGTTAGTACAACATTGATTCAACGAGTCTAATTGAAAAATTTTTACCCAATATGTATAGGGAATATATCCCTTGTAATCAAGTTTCCAAATCAATTTTAATCACCTCAATCTGGCATCATATGAAAAATTTATGCTCAAAATACTAAATACTTGTCGAAAAATCTGCATGGTGACAATTTTAGATTTTGACTTTTCATTGGCATATTTCACATATTAAATAATATTATTTTAAAAACATATGTATATAGGATATATATATTCAAGTCTAGTTCAAGATACAATTTTAATAATCCCATTTGGAGGTCAAATGAAAAATTTATGCCACATGTCTTAAAATCAGCACAATGAAACTCTGCTTCCTAGGTTTTTTCATCAGTAATTTTGTGACATAAAACCTAAGGATTTTAAAAGCCCGTTTTGACTGGATAGAAAAAAATAAATCTAATTTAATCTCCAAGTGGAATCACATCGATCCAATATTTAACGGAAAAGTTACACTCCAAATAGTGGTTGTTGGTCTAGTAAAACATTCAAAAGAAGCTCTATCAAATATGGTACTTCTCATCATTTTTAGCATATCATTTTAAACCATTTTGACAGCCTGTTTATACTTGAAGTATTCATATGAATTCAATTCAAATTGGATTTGGAATCACTCTAATTGGACATAAAATGAATATTTTGTGAACAAACTACCGCTAGGAGGTCTAGTTTAGCCACCATTTCTCAAGGGGTAAACAAACGCATTTTCTTTGTATATCATCTTTGGACTTGTTTTCAAGCATTGCTTGTAATTATTTTACATATTTCCTAGAAGAAGAGAGACTATACACCTCTCTTCATCTTTCATCTAATATTTTATTGCAGACAAGTGTTATGTTTTTCCATGTCACAAGAATATTTAAGAGGAGAACTCCATGGAAAAAGGACTTTTCAAAGTCAATATTTAAAAATTCATATCTACGAATATGAAGTGAAAATAATCAAGTGAAAACAAAGAGGAAATTCACCTAATGTTGAGTTCATCAAATGAAACTCAAAACTCTTGAAGCTTGCTTTCAGTTGCTGACAAACAACACCAACAATCTTACAAGATGAATCGAGATTGAGGCAAAATACATGAAGCTAATCATCAGAAGAAGAAGTCAAGTTTTGTACCATGAAAAATCACATCCATTTCCAAAGAAGAATTTCATAAGTCATATTTTTCATGATAATATTCATCTACCATATTGTATCTTAAGTTCCACAATCATGCATGTTGAAGTCCAGACATATTACTTATCTATCTATCCATCTACTCCTAGATCATGAATTCAACCTATATTACTTTCATAAGCTTTCCATACTTCCCAAATCCATTATACCTCGCCTCCATCCAGAAAAGAAAAGAAAAAAAAAAATATAAAAAGATAAAAGATAATAAAGAGGTTTGACTGTGAAAATCCAGGTTCGTGGCATAATACAAACCTGAATTCATAATAGAACCCAACTTGCTTGGCTAATATGTATTCTATTAAAAAAATGTGTGGTTTTCAAGTCATTATTTCTAATTTTCTTCAAAAAAAAAATTCAAATAACTACTCCAATTTGGAGACTTGAGGACAAGTCTCAAAATAAGCAAGGGGGAAGACAGAATAAAACAAGTGCGGTTGTTTTGAAAAGCTGAGAAACTCAACATACTATTCAACTTGATATGGAAACAACTCAGAATGCAAGGGACCTAAAAATTCAACATCAAAACCTGTTACAAAGGAAACTGAATATGAGTAGCATCACATAAAAAAGGGACCTGAACATGATAAGCATCAACATCATAGAGGGACTTGAAAATATATGAGTCAAAGACTATTTCTTAAAGGGACCTAAGGATCAACATGTAAATTTTGTCAAAAGGGACCTGTATACAAAGAACCGTCAAAAGGGACCTGTTTACAAAGAACAACTAATCAAGTTCATCAATCAGTTTGTTATTCAAGTTCATCAATTCACTAAGGAGATAATATTTTTTAGAGCATAAATCAAGGGAATTATTGTAAGTTACAAATTTATTTTTAATGTCTTTTGATTTTGAAAGAAATTCTTAAAGTAGGAGACTAATTAAACCTTCGTGCATAAAGAGTGAAAACCTTCATTCCATGTACATACCAAAATCTCTCTTTTCATAAAAAAACTCTTACCCTATCTCTCTTTTCATAAAACCCTTCATTCCATGTACATTTTCTCTACCATAAAACCCTATATCCTTCTTTCATAAAAAATCATACACCCTACTACCTGTTCAAGTCATGTCTCTTTTCCTACATATCTTTTCTACAAAACAAACAAGCATGGGTTAGTATCATAAAGGAAGAAAAAAAGTGAATGATGCATGGTTCAATGATGTATTTTTACTCTATTCTAAGACTTTAAATGACCTTAAAATGGTCATTTCAAAAATCTATCTTAAAGATTAATAGTGTTAAGAAATGCATCATGGAAAGGAATAAATTATGACAAAAAAGACTTTGAAAAAACCATTGAATGGAATGCGCATGAATATGGTATGAAATGAATATGCATAATATATGCAATGGTTGCAATGATGAAATATATAATGTATGCAATATACAATGGTGGGCGCATATAATTCAAAACCATGGTGGGTGCATACAATTAAAATTCCTTTAAAAAAAAGCATATGGCACAAACAATGATGCAAAGGAATGGTAATACAAATCGATTTTGATTTCAACATTGATTTGATGCATATGAATGATGCAAGGGAATGGTAATACAAAAAAAAACAAAAAAAGAGAGAGAAGAGATAGGTGTTAGGCTGCCAGGGTAAAAATTTAAAATTGCAAAGGCCGGTCACACATCCACGCAGAGCAAAGAGCAACGGTCAAACGTCTACATAGAGCAAAGGCACAGAGATCAAACACACAGAGGGAAGAGAGGAATTCATCATCTACGCGGAAGACAGTAGAAAACACGGAGGGCACTTTCACACAAAAAAAGAAAAAGAAAAAGGAACTCAACAAGATTATTGCACCTTAGCTCAGGTGGGGAACACAATCCTTTGAAATGGTAACAGAGGAATACGGTATGCATAGGTTTTAATAGCAAAAATCTCAATAAAAAGCCAAGGAGAACGTTGAGTGTTCATTAATTAGAACCCCACCAAAAAACGTTGAGATCTCCAATCATATCCCAAGTATTTTGTATTCAAGTTTGATTACGATTTCATTACAGGTAGTTCGGATCCTAAGTCTGATATTGATTTAAATACTAGATATCGAAGGTAACCAAGTAGTTTGGCAGTGGATTTAACTCTGAGTAGTGAATGTTGGAGGAAATCCAAGTTTACGATTATGTGGTGGTAGTATTCAAATTCTAGGTGTGAGATTGCTACACATAAAACTCCAGATGCATTAATTAAACTCAGCAACAAATCCAAAACGAATGATAATTGTTGGAGAACATGCATAAATCGATTTCTTCCAAGTTTCGCTTTCTGAAGAGGCAGTGAATGGAAATGCTAAGACAAGATATGAATTGTGATTTCCCAAGACCTGTAGGTTGATTTTTATTTTCCAGAGGTTCGATTTTTGAGGAGGATTATGTAGCTGAGCATAATTTTGATCGCCACATTGGTTGATTTTTATTTCTATTTCCAAGAATCAATTTCTAAAAAATAACTGAATGAATGAGTGGTTTCGATGCATTCAGTGGTTAACTTCAGCATTCTCCAGTATTCGATTTCTCCAGATAAATACATCTCCAGCATTTTTATTTCTCAAACATGAAGTAAATCTCTAGCATTTAGTTTCTGAGAAGGAAAAGAAGGTGAATTTAAAAAAAAAAAATTCAGATTTATAAAAATCAATCTCCAGTATTCGATTTCTGAGAAGGCGGAGAAGGTGAGTTTAAAAAATCGATTGTTTATATTTATGAAAATTTCCCATTTCTAGAATTCAATTTCAATTTCTATTTCTAAGATGGTTGATTTGAAAGAAATTTTTCATTAATTTCTAGAATTCGATTTCAAATTCTCAGGATACAGAGAGAATTAATAAGAAATTATTCATTTCCAGAATTCGATTTCGATTTCTGAGGAGACAGAGAGGGTTAATTTAAAAACATTTATTCAGATTTTATGAATATTGATCTCCAACATTCAATTTTTGAAGAGACAAAGAGGGTCAATTTGAAGTAAATTTCTCATTAACTTCCAAAATTCGATTTCTGAAACAAGTATGGTGTTGATTTTAAAATTTTATAGGCAAAAAAGGTTAAAATCAAACTTGTAGGTGTCTAGAACTCAATTATAAAGAAGGGTGGTGATCAGAAGACTGTTCTCAGAGGAATTTTGACAGGGTATTTCCAGAAAGGGCATTTTCAAAGCATTAAAATTTTAGAGATGAAGTTTCATAGTATTTTTACTTTTTCTTTCATCACAAAGAGTGTCCAACAATCCATATCAAGTCTTGGTAAGAAAATAGTTTCATTTTCAAAAAATTATCATTACTTTTAAACCGTATATCCATTTGATGCAAAATTTTGAGGGAAGATGAATTGATATAAGATGAATAAACCAAAAAAATTTCAAGCCAAAAGAAATTTTCCACAAATCAACCATCATCACCTACAACCAATTTTCATTTTCTCAAAATCCGTGATGAGGGTATTTCCTATCTTTGGTGAAGAGAAGCAATGCAATGGTAGACACATTTTTTAAAGAATCTAAAGAATCCTAGTTTGTTGGTTGTGAAAAAATGGAAAAAAAAAATTGCTGCTACTTGTACAATATTTGTTGTAACTTTGCGTGCAAAATGATTCAACTTCACTAGAATTTCTAGAATTGAATGACCATTGCTTTGGAAAGATTTTGGATTCATGTCCTATCAATATCATGAAAGGGGCAAGAAGAGTGGTTTTGGTTATTAGGCATTGAGAAATGGAGATACAAAGGTATGGGTTACATAAGGACACTAATAGGGTTCAGATAAAAGAAATAGAGATAGTTGTTATATTTCTTCGAGCAACACAAGTAAAGGTTTCTACATCAGGAGGCAGATCCATGGGTGCATCAGCAGGACAATCATCATACAGAGGCATAAGGTCAAAGAGACAAAGGCAAGCTTGAGGACATGCTTAAGAATCAGCAAGGGGGAGATGTTGGCCCTCAATTTTGACCATTTTTCACCATGCATAATCTACCTATCTATCATCCCTTACCATCATACCATGATCATATTTGCCATATTTTTTCCTCTTTTTTCACATTAAGGTAAAACAATTATGTCTTTTAATTTTTAGAATTTTTAGTAAAAATTGGGTATTAAAAATTATTTTTGACTAGAACAGAATTTCTCGTAATGGCTCCATTGAAGTCCTATGTGCAGGACACCTGGGTGTAAAATGAAGATATATTTAAGAAGAATGGGAACCAAGCATGGAAAAAATCCTATTGATACATTCCAATTGAGTCTAAACAGGCCTGGTCAACGTTGGTCAAACTTGAATAGTCACCCAGAAATCCCTAACTAAAAGGGGTGGTTTTGTGATTTAGTGGCATTCTACCATATTCTATGCAACCAAAAGGATGATTTTGACCTAATTAGATATACTGGGACTCTTACATGTTGTTACAACTATTTTATATAAGTTTGTTATATTTTTGGGCTTATTTAAGCATAATCATTCAGCGCTTCTGAACATGTAATATGATTATTGGGACTTCTCTATTTCTTAATTGATTTGAAGAAATTGCATTCTATTTATTATTTTTCTTGTAGTGGGGTGTAATTTCTGATATACTATAGTTTATAGTCTTCAAATTTACAAAGAAAAGGTGGAGGGCCCCCATTCTAAGCTAACTACACTGTAGTGTAATTTTTTGTATAATTGTGAATATTTTAGGTTGTTGTTTCCTTTAGTTTCTTGTGAATATTTATTGAATAGATTCATTATATTCCATGTTAAATTATGTTTTTGAATTATTTCCTTTCATAAATTGGTTTAGGTAGGGTAGGGAAGGTCGACCAAGGCATCTAAGTTAGATCCTCTTCCTTCTAGGTTAAGAACTAAAATGGAAATTGTGCATTTAATCTTTACTGCTTTCTTGAATTAGTTATCATCTATGCTTTTGAAATTATTTTCTTTCAGTAATTGGTTTAAGTAAGGAAGGTCAACTAATGTATCTAAGTTAGATCATCTTCCTTCTATATTAAGAACTGAACTGGAAATTGTGTTTATGCAATTGATATTTACTGCTTTGGTTATGATATGCTTCATGGTAGGAACTGATCTTGTTGGAATAGGAGCAATGAGGAAGGACAACCAAGGCATCTAAGTTATAGCCTCTTTCTTGTTGGATATTCTCCACAAATATTCATTGCACTCTTGCTTTTAGATCATAATTTCAATGCTTTCTTTTCAGTAATTTATATTTGTAATATGCATTTCCATTATTTTCATCTAAACATCTACTTCCTACACTAGTTTAATCTAAGATTCCATATACCTTGTTGTGCTTCTAAGTTTACCAATCTAGATTGATAATTAAAATAGATGCTTTAATTTAACTCCATAAATTAGACTGACAATCCCCATGTATTTTGGTTGTGTCCAACACTGTCAACAGGGTACACTAACCGAGATAAGTGAAAAATGATAAAAATAGAAAAATATTTTCAACGACAGGTGCCTAAGGTACCTTAAAATAACAATGATGCTTTAGAAGTTGTCTTGAAAAATATAGGCTTGCATAAGTAGCACACCTTCATTAAGTGTTCAGATGAAACTTGTGTTCATTACTATAATTTAGGTTGTTTTCAAACAACTAAGGCATTAAAAATTTGATTTACAATTATGTTTGCAAATAAAACGCAATTCATGTTGGGTTCGGTTTGGCATTGGAGACCATATATTTGACTTTAATATATTTCATTTTTTGAGGAAATATTTAGCCATGTAAATGCGTCAATTTTTCTTCTTCTTACAGGTGACATTTTAACTTTTCTAATTAATACATTTTGCAGCTGGTGCTCGTTGTTCTTTAGATTTGGAGTTCTTCAATACCACACTTTCCTTCAAATATTTTGGCCTTAATTTTAGCACAAAAAAATTCCTTTACTATCTTTTCAATGTCCTTATTACTTTTATTAGGGTTCTCTCTATCTCATGTGCAAATTTGGTTTTCACATATATGTTATCTCTTCCAATGCATTCTTGGGGTTTCTCTCCCCCTAACATGTTGTTGTTCTAACACTAACTAAATTTCTCTTTTTCTTTCTTGAGAAACTCCCCTTGAGACCATGCTGACTTCAATTTGTCATTTAAGTCACATGCTACTCTTTCTTTCTCTTCTAGACTTTAGTGGCATTCCTTCTACTATGTGAATTTTCTTCTATGTTATTGTTAAGTCTGCATCAAATGACTTCTTCCTTTTGCCTATATTTCTTTAATATATAGGGAAACTTGCAATATTTGGTCATGTGGCTAAGGTTTTCACATAAATAACATCTTGTGTGGCCAAGAAATGGAGGAAAATATGTATGTCTTCTTATGTTTATATTCGTCTTTGTATACAGTTTACAATCAATAGCCTTATGTCCAAAACCATTACAAAAATAACAATAGCCATAGAAAGTATTTTTTTACCTAGTTGCTAATGGTCTCCTTGTAGGGAATCTTCTTTGATTGTTTTCTTATGGTAGATTATTTGTTTGCTAAACATTTTATTAATTAGTATTGATTTATTACCTTACATTTTTCTCCTACATGTCCAGGTTTATGGAAAGAAAAACACATAACATATTTCAAAGGACGAAAGAAACTCCTTTGGGACCTTCCAAATTTTCTCAACTCATCTCCAAGAGAAAATGACCTTCTTGCAAAGGACATATTCTTTGAATGATTTCTTTGCTTTTGGTTATGTTGTTTGTTTTTATTTGTTTCCTTACTAATAATTTTTTTCTAACCTTCTTCAAACCTTCTTGGAGCTACTTTATTTTCTTATGCAGTTGCATTTGAGTTGCTACTCATCTTACATTTCTTTCTCATGGAGACATTTTATTCTTCTAATTTTTCAACTTGTATCTCCCTTTCCTTGAACCAGTTGTTGATCATCTCTTAAACTCTTATTGCTTCTTCTAAGTGTGTCCTCAAGCTGATAATTTCGTCCTTCTACTTATGCTCACTTTCATCACATATCTACAACTGTTTCTTTTGGTCTCTGATTTCAATTGAAAGAATTTTAGTTTGACCAAGATTGAGTCATGCTTAGCTTGGTTTTCATCTCTCTTCTCCTCATGATAATCAAGTATATTCACACTAGCATGATAGGTCTCATTTTATTGAACACTTTCTCTTTGAGTGGACTTTTTCTTCTTCCCTTTTTTCTTCTCCTTTTATACAATACTACTACTAGTATCTCCTCCATGCATGAGCTACAATGTATCCTAGATTTATTTTACAAACTTGAGATCTATCACCATCTCAAATCTAGATTCTGAAGATTGTTATAAATTACACATTTTCCTAAGAATTCCATTGTTTTTCTTGTTTTGAGGGGGAATATTTATAGTATCCATCACATACAAGCTTCCATACATTGGGTCCTCAACCTATTAGTTTTTCTTTTACCGTCTCTCTCCATTTGTGAAAGTTTGCATTACTAAGCATAGGTACACTTTGATAGTCCATGACTCAACTAGGTCTACCTTCCAGTGATTAAGGTAAAAAAAAAGGAGCCATCTCTGATACCAATTTTTGGAAGCTTGACTAAATTGAAGGGGGTGAATTATATCAGTGCGTTAATGGATAACTTTTACTTTTATTTTCAATGGTTAATTGAACTATTAAATGACCAGCAATATATCATATGAACAACATATTTAATATATAAACAACATGTAACATGTAAACTACAACACAGAAATCAACACATGTGGGCTCCAACTATAAGTGGAAACCCATAAAGGGAGGAAACCACAAATTTGTCATTGTTGTGATGTAAATAAAAGTTCTCACTTCCTTTATTACATCAACTTTTGGAGGCTACAACATCTATTCTATTTTTCAAGCTACAACTTGTTGGGAAGCTACTACTCCCTCTTACATTAACTATTTACAGGATACAACCAATAGGAGGCCCCTACCTCAATTCAACAGGCTCCAACCTATTACTTTTTAGGTTACAACTTAGAAGGAGACTAAAATCCCTTTATACATTCAAGAAACAATGTGTTCGTTTACCTAGTCTTTAGTTCAACATACTTCGTCCATCTCTGTCTCTATCTCTTCTCCTCCTCAACTATGTTTGACCTCTGCTCTTTTATGTCTGTCTATTTATTTCAATCATGGATAATTTTAGAGGCTAATATTCGCAGGTGGGCCAATTTTCATTTTTTATAAAATGATTCACCCAAATTTTATAATATAAAATTATTTTACCTTAAAAATCGCCTAACATTATATAGAGACTATATATAAAATGATTATAAACTTGAATAATTTTACAAATATATCAATAAAAAATTTATAGTTTGCATATTAGGGACTACTAAGATTTGCTAATGTCTTTAAAATTAAAGATAA
The DNA here is from genome assembly GCA_034641835.2 of Pinus albicaulis. Taxonomy (NCBI): domain Eukaryota; kingdom Viridiplantae; phylum Streptophyta; class Pinopsida; order Pinales; family Pinaceae; genus Pinus; species Pinus albicaulis. The sequence goes on along the minus strand of CM076584.1, from coordinate 897,888,342 downwards.
TTTTCCATCCTTAAAATTTTCCCTAATTCAAATTAACTCACGAACAAGGACTCACAACAAATCAAATCTTCCACATACTCTCTAACTTTTTAGCCTTCAAAAATCACATATTTTATAAACAAAATTTTTTGGCTGTTAGTATTATACACAAGCATATAAAGTGAACAGTCTTACCTCTTTGCATTCCACCAATTCGTTTCACACCTTTTCATATTTTGAATATTAAAACAAAATAAATGCCCTCCAAATATTATTTTTAACCACCTGTAATGATTAAAAACACCAAAATGATGCCAAGAACATGTAACTTCTCATTTTTCATTCACATTGCAACATACCTCAACATCACAACACCTCCTCACAAACAAATGGTTACAGCACCTCTGTCAAACAAGCATAACAAGCATATTGTGACCACATCTCTATAAAGCAAAAATAACAATTATACCCAACCAATTACATATCATACGAAAAAACATAAGAGTTGATTTACTTCTGAAACATAAGACCTCTACTCAAGTACTTCAACACCCTTTGGAACATACCTTGCTGCTTTATAAGCATAACAACTAAAGCATCACAACATCACAACATAATGAACATAACAACACATGCATCAACACAAGCATGCCATCAAATTCAACTATGTATACATCAATTGACCCTTTATCATCACCTTTTCTATTGATGACAACTTCTCCAACACTTTTATATCTAAAAAGAACTATGAACTTTCATATTAAATATATTTATGGCTTTGAGGTTGAGTTGGAAGGCTATTATGATTCACATTGGACCAAAAATCCTAGTGTTAGAAAATCAAATTCGGGATATGCATTCATCCTTGGATCTGGGTTTGTGGCATGGAGTAGTGAGAAACAACCAATTATTAATTTTTCATCGACTAAAGATGAGTACGAAGCTTTGTGCAGTGATATGTGAGAAACATTTAAGTTGAGGTGAGTTCTTGAAGATGTGGGAGAAGTACATAAAAACCCAACAATTATCAAGTGTGACCATCAAAGCACCATAAAACTAGCCAAAAATCATGTTTATTTTTGTTTAGTCACTTCATCTATCAAGAAAAAGGAGCAGCCAAATATAAAAATCGAGAAGCTAAGAAGGATGGTGGACTGAATAAATGGTGAAGGCCTTGGAGAGAAGGCCCCTAAAGGATAGGCGCAGTGACTTGACCTATCGGGGCCACTACACAGCAAGAAGCAGCGCTCATGGCTCTGCGGCTGAACCATGAGCCACAAAGCTCATGGGAAAGGCTTTCTGCCAGCCTCAAAAGAGCCTTGCGATGTAAAAAGTTGGGCCCCCAGAAAAGGTGATGTCACCTTTCAGCGGGCCAATCACAAGCGTTCCATGGGGTTAGAAAATTGACCTAGAGACTCTTGTGCACCCCGCCGAAGTTCAAAAGGGGCCCACCGAAGATGACAGTTGGCGCTGGTGAATAAATAGGTAAGGCAAGTCTAGGATGGCGGTACAAAGGGCAGTACCTACTGATTCTCAAGACGTGACTCCCAATTAACCCGGTTGCTGTCGCCAAACCCAATTACCCATCACCACACATCGTCCTCCATTGTCGGCATCCTTGGCGCCGCTAGCCCCACAATTGTCATCGCAGATTCCGCATCTCGTAAAATCCAGTCTAATATAAGCGTGTTTTACCCTCGACTGTGTAAATTACTAGTTATTAACCGGATTTTCATACATAACAAGCTAAAATTCAAGGGCAAGGTCGTTTTCAAACCCACGTCGCTTTCCCCCTTGGCTACTTCACTACTCTCAAGTATTTAGTTATTTTTCTGTCTCACTATTTCCCTTATGTTTTTATTTTCAAATGGTCATGGGGAAAATGAAAAACAATAATTCTACGCCTGAAACCCCACAACCCCACGAGATCAGGACTGCTCTTGGACCTGAGCCCCTCATCGATGCCCACACATGAATTCATGACACAGTCTACCCATTTAGTGTAGCCCGCACCAGAGCCAAGATTTTCAACTATCATCGAAAAGGCGAGGACATGTTCAGGGTCATCGAGTCGAGTCTGTATTACCAAATTGCTTCAACCACATACCCTGCTCCCAAGTTCATTAGCTAGCTTGGGGAGGCCTATGAAAAGCGTAGAGACATTTTTCTTTCTACCCACGGTAATAATATTTTTCACATTATGCCCCAACACATAAGGAAAGCCATTCGCTACCCACCCAGCCAGGATTATGTTGATTTCTTCCAGGTCTCCCTCTCCTGTCATTTCTCAAAGCTACCATGGAAAAAAAAATCAGTTTCCTCGACCTCCTCTCAGATTCTTTCCTGTCATATTTCCTGCTCACGAACTCTGTTCCCTTGTCGGCTTTCTGAACCAATGCACAGCCCATCCTGGCACTCATCTCGGGGTTGTTAGGGTCTGAGGAGATTGACCAAGGTGACTAAAGAGGGCATAGCTTTTCTACAGCTCATGATGTATAAGATCATCCTCTTGGATATCCCCTCTTTCTTAGCTTCGACTATCCAGGCCCAGTTTCAAAAAACTTCCTCGGTTGGTTCTTTCAAGTATTGTTCCCTTGTGTTTTACCTCTTCCTATTCGAGCACATGGATAGATTTGAAAATCTAGGCCTGAGTAGATTGTCAAGGATAAATGCCCAACCTAGAACTGTCTTCGAGTGGACTACGAAAGTTCACCAGCTGCCAGAGGGGAAGGGGTATGAAAAAATTATTAATGAGTTCATGTCCATAGCTTATGCCATTATACATGATAGTCCTTTGCCTAGAATCTTTCCTAAGCAGAAGGACTGGCTACAGTTTAAAGAGGATGATTGCATAGGGGACTGGTATCTTTTTGATGACCATACTGAGATCAGAGTCTATGGTGTAGACGTACCACCCTACCACCTACTGGTGTTCCCAGCTATGCACGTATTTTCCCTCAAATTCATCCGATAGGCCCTGAAGGCTGACCAGATCCACTTCGTACCTACGAAGAAAGGATACATCCTCAAAATTACAACTTCAATTGGTCCCTTCACCATAAATTCGAGGCAAGCCCTCTCAACCGTGGAAAAAATGTTGCAAGAGATGAACCTCCTTCAGGGAGATGTCTAGCACTATTACCTTAAGGGAGTCCTCACCAGTAGGAAGAATAAAATAAAATCAACAGCTTATACACATGAGACTAGGCCTTTCATTGAATGGAGAGTTAACCTTGATGTGTGGCCTTTGGATGCACAAATGGAGGTCGATTCCTTAGTTGCTGAAGGGAAAGGAGATATTGTGTCGGTTGGGACAGAAGAAAAGGGACAGGAAGACCCCTCAGGAAGCCAGGAGGTCATGGATACTGATGAAGAAGCTCACCCTCATAAAAAAAAGAGGACCCAAGGGCCAGATGACATAGGGGTCAAGCTATGGATTCCTAAGTTAAGGGGTCCTGACAAGGACATGCCAAGTTTTCATGTTTCTTTTGACAATGCCTCCTCGTCAACCCCCTCAGAACTTTCGCAGGCAGTAACGGTGGACAGGCAAGAGACAAGAGAGGAGATCAATACCAGAAACAAATTCACCAGGGAAAAACTGAGGGTCGAACTGGTAGGGTTCATGGATAAGCACCATTATAGGCTTTCTTTGATGCTAGATATGGATAAGGAACAAATTATATTAGCCATTCAACAAGTAGCGTTGAAGCCCTCTAGTTCTGGAGCCCAATACAGAGCTTTGGAAATCATCCTTAACCTAACCAACATTCACCTACTAGACAAGCTAGATTTACACTAGTGTATCTAGGATATGCTACGGACTGAGGTGGTGAAGCATGCAGTGGCCTTAAAGAAGCTCGGAAAGAGGTACAATATGGTAATAGAGCACCAGAAGAGAGAGAACGCTAGCACTAGAGCCAACCATGCCCAATTGGAAAGCCTCAAGAAAATGATAAGAGGATGAGGTGTTGATAATAACGCAACACTGCAAAACCTTCTTACCAAGATAGAAGTGGAAAACCAAGAGCTGAAACGAAAACTAAACATGTCTCATGAGGAACATGTATAGACGGAGGAGCTCGTCCAGGTAGAGAAGGATAAATCATCTCTCACTGACTCACTTGCCAAGCAACAGGAATAGAATGCCCAGAAGCACACGGAGATTTTCGGATTTAAACAGAGGTTGTCATAATGGAAATTAAAATGGGACCAACATACATGCGTGATCCCTGTATCAGGTAATCCTGAGACGGCCCCTAAACAAATGACCAAGGCCCTATCTAATTTAAGGGTGTCGGAGGATGAGACCCACTCAGTTCACTAGCTCCTACTAGAGTCTGAGGCTGCTCTGGCAGCAAACCAGAAGGTGATGGAATCCCTACAAAAAGAGGTTGAAAACCTTCACAAGGAAACCCGAGAGAAGAATAAGTCTATCAAAGACTTAAAGGGGCAGATCAAGGGTAATATTTCAATCGTGGAAGTGAGGCAACTGGTTTGGGAAAAGATAATAGCAGAGGTTAAGCTGCATTGGAACCTCCTCGTATTGATAAATGAAAAGAAGATCATGATTCATGAGTTTAAAACTCAATTGCAGGCTAGACGTAGAGCAGGGGAAGAAAAATTCACCATGGCGAAGAATTATATCTGGTACCTCAATGAACTCTCCCCTGAAGATTTGCATGCATAGGGAATACTTGACCGTTTCAGGACAGTTATGGAGGTCGGGAGAGTAATTGAGAAAGAAACTGCAAGCACAAATACTCTAGGTTGTTTGGCACTCATATCAAAGGGAGTGGAGAATTTCGACCAAGAGTGGGGCAAGCTGGTAGAAGCTGGCCTCCCACCATACTAGGATCCATAGTCAAGCGCATTCTATGAACTAATGGCCTATCGTTGGAGAAACCAGACCGGCTAAAGGCTGAGACCATAATAGCTTCACTACGAAAATAATTCTTCCTTCTCTGTCCGGTGAATAAATTCATTGTCGTCCGTGTGGATTACACTGAGCTAAATAACATGCAGACTTTGTTTGAGGCTTACAACACAATACCATCAACTAGGGAAGCTCTGTGGAAAAAGTGTTGTGAGTATGTGAATTTTCTAGTCTCTTCTACTTCACAGTAGCTGCCACCTCCTCCACCTCATCCACTCGGGTCCTTCTCATCTTCAACTTGGCCACGTCTTCCAAAAATCTCAGGCACTCCTTAGCGTAAAAACAAATTATGGATATCGTGATTTGGCCCACGCGACCTATTTTAAACTTTGATTTTCTAATTTGTGTGTAATGTAAAAATGGGTGAAATATCGATTTCACCCTATGCACCCTTTATGTTTTCTATTTTCTGTTATGTCCTTATTATAGTCTATGTCAGACCATGTTGTTTAGGATGAGATGTCGTTATGCCTCATCATTATTTTTTAGGATTGAAAAGTTCCATATCACCAGAGAATATTTTGTTCCAAAATATCTGGTCTAAATGTCTATGTAAAATACTATAAAATACCAAACTGCAGACTAAGTAAAGGTTCCGAATTTTCTAGCAGAAGAAGTTGTAGTCTGCGTATCATCTTTTGTAATTTTGAGGTTTTCCTCTTAGTGTATATCTGAAGAGCCATTTTGAAGAGTAATATAAAGTTAGTCTGGTCCAATAATGGATTCCTACTGAAATGAATGAACAATATGTATTTTCTTGATATAGTGGTTCAATTTAATGTTCATTGTGCTCATATTTTCCTTCTTGTTATCGTTGCTTTCGGAATGCGAGTTTTCTATGAGTTGGATATGAATTTATCTCTAATGGTACTCATATCATGCTTTACAGTAACATCTTAAATATAGCTCGAGGCACGATTTCCATTACAATTTCCCTTTTCATATCATTTTACTCTAAGGTCTTTAAAGGGTGGATTCTTGTACTTGTTTAAGCCCACCTGGCTTTGACATTCTCCAACCATTCCACACAGTTTCAAATCCCCATTATTTTCTATAACTGTTCATTTGTCTCACATCGGCCCTGTTTGCAACAATCCCATTTCATGACTGCTTCAGGCCCACTCTAAGCAAGCCTTTCTCTCTACAGTTAGAGCTCTTGGCTACTAGTATTCCTTCTTTTAGATCCAGGACCACCATTCAAAAAATTTCAAATTCATTTGATATCATTAGGTTCCCTCCCACAAGCATGCAGAATAATCTAAAAAACCTCTCGTTTTAAGATTTCCTAGGCACTGGTCTTTGGAAACTCGAGGTTGTCTCTAGGAGTGACAACATCTTTTTGGCGTAGTTGTTGGGGAATGAAGTTGAAAATATTTTCCCTAGAATACGACATTGTATCCACCCTTCAATCAGGTGAGCACGAAGGGTTGAGAGTTTCACAACCCTCACCTTGGCAACTCCATTGTTTTCTAAAGTTAAATCAACTATAATCCTGCCTTATACTAAGCCACATCTTAGGTCAGACACCTCTCAATTGAGAACATCGTCAGTCTTTGACCCTGAAAAAATTATATTCAAGAGAATTTGGAAAGAAAAGCAACCAGCTCAGACTGACATACCCACATTCTCATTAGAATATTCCCCATCCTCATCTCAGAAGGCTCAAGTCCACGGCCCTAGTTCCACCACCTGAGTGCTTGAATATCCCCTAGATAACTCTGTTTTAGACCATACTGAAATAAAAGATGAGGTGGAATCAGTGAATACCTCTGGGCTATCTTTTCACCCTACCCCAGAAGCTAAGGAAGTTAAAAAAATCACCATACTCCAGAGCTCTCCTCAAATAAACTTTCAAATTGCATCCCAGCATATACCTATTGTCATCCATCAGAACACTCCTCAGAATCCACTGCCTCACATGGTTGTGCCAGGCTTCCTCCTTAACAAATATGCCCCATTTCCCTTGCCTCAAGTGTTGAATGATATGCCTCAAGATTACCTGAAGCTCTTGCCTCGATTCACGGGGGAGGATAGTAGTGTTGCTCAGAAGCATATTGAGGATTTTTCTACTTTCACTGAAAACTTCAATGTGGAACACTTGGATTTAGTGTTGAGGCTTTTCGTCCAATATTTGGACGGAGAAGCCCAAAAGTGGTTTAAGACTCTTTTTGATAACTCAATAACTACCTGGGAGGAAATGGAAAATGATTTTACACAAAAATGGGGTGAGAAGAGGGATCATGGTTACATTCTTACAGATTTCAATACATTGAAAAAGAAGCACAGTGAAATTCTAACCGAATTTATCAAGAGGTTTATAAGTTGTACAATAACCTACCTATCGACATGAAGCCTACTCAAGCAATAGCCAAGGTGGTTTTCGCAGGAGCATTTGAGTCCGAGTTTGGATTCACTTTGAGAGAAAGAAAATCTACGTCCCTAGACTAGATCCAGATTGATGCGTTAGAGGTTGAGGAAAACTTCACCTCTACAGGAAAGTATAAGGGGAGAATAGACCATGATTTCAGGAGAAGAGGTAAAGAGGAAGCTTCTTCCTCTAACCAAGAAAGGGAAGCAGCAGACTATAAGATAGAAGAGATGAACAAGATGATCAAAAATATTTCTAATAAGTTAGTGATGCTGGAGTTGGAGACTAAAAACTCAGCTTCCCAACCCAATCAAATAGCTCATAACCGAGGTTTCAACCCACAGTACCGGAAAAATATATTGCAAATATTGCAACGAGATAGAAAGGAGGAGCAGGATCACATCCAGCCTCTTTTATATCTGGAAGGACAAATGGAAGGACCAGCTGAAGGAGTTTCTGACTGTCGGGAGGATCATTTTCTAGCTTATTCAGAGGATGAAGATGGAGAAATTACCTTGCAAGAAGAACAATAATAGCAAGGGAAGAAAGAAGTGTCCACATAAGACCCAGATATTGATGACTATTGCAAGTAATTCGTAGACTTTATGCAAGTCCATCTGCATAAGAAGTATGAACTTAGATCCTCCAAAAAGAGGACCTATGTGCAAGAGCAGAAGGGAGAATCCTCATCAAAAGAGCCTACTCAGCCAGATACCATCAGCAAAGGAAAAAAGCCTATGGAAGAAACCTTGCACCAAAAATCCACTGCTTCTTCCTCCTCGAATTTAGTCCCTAATTCCCCTGTAAATCCTAAGGCTACCACTTTTGTCATGAAACCACTAGTTCCCCCTAAAGAAGAACCAAAGGAGGCCATTATAGAAAAGAACCCTGTTATTTTCAACCTTCAAAAATAATTATAAAAGGTTAAGATTCTGGTCCCCCTAGTCGAACTTTTGAAGCAACCTTCTTATAAAGCTCAGGTATCCCAATTCATGCTCCCTCATGGAGTGGTTCCTCTCCTTGATAGTCTTAACCTCCAAGAAGAGAGACCCATGGTAGTTTTTGGCCCTCACGTGGAAGAATTCGACTCAGCAACCCCCCCATTCTATGTATCCCTGTCATCCATGATATACTACTACATAATTGCATGCTGGATTTTGGAGCTTCACACAACTTGCTGCCATTGTCTGTTATGGAGAAATTAGTGCTATAGATTACCCATCCCTATAAATATTTGTATTTTTTTTACTCCAAGAGGGTCAAATTCTTGCGGATGATTAAATATTTAGTGATGACTTTGGCTTAGATCCCCGCTAAAAGTGTGGTGATGGATATTATGGTTGATGATATCCCAGCTTGTTTTGGGATGCTGTTATCCAGATCATGGAGTTCAAAGATCAGTGGGTCAATTAAACTCGACCTCGCATATGATACCATGCCAGTATTCGGAGGAAAGGAAAGGAGGTTATACCAGGATTCTAGATTCGTAAATATGGTTACTAAAGCTAACGGTTCAGTAAACTCCCTGGTGTATGGTAAAAAAGGTGAGTTCTCTTACCTGATGTTCGAAGAGGACAAAAATTTCCTACAGGAGACAACATTCCATCCCCTAAAACCGATGCAATCCTCAAGTAATGAAGAGAGGGATATGTGGACTTTACACTTTGATCAGGAAAATTCGAGAGAAGGAAATGGAGCTGGGATGATTTTAATCTCACCCATAGGAAATTTGGTCCCTTTCTCATTTAAGCTAGAGTATGAGGCCACCAACAATGTGGCCAAATATGAAGCACTACTTCTAGGGCTGCAGACAGCTAAAAATATGAATATTTAGAGCTTGAAAGTCTTCGGCTATTCAAAACTGGTGGTGATACAAATCAGGAATTAGTGCCAAGCTAAGCACCCCCGGCTTAGAGCCTACAAAAATGAAGTGTGAGATCTAGTGGAGAATTTATTCTTGGACTTTAAAATACAGTTCATGCCAAGAGACCAAAATCAAATATTTGATTCGATCGTTGTTGCAGCTAGCAATTTTCTCCCACCGCAGAACCCACTGCTCAGGTATGAAATTGAGGTATGTTATCATCCTTCCATCCCAGATAATGTTAAGCACTAGCAGGTGTTTGAAGATGAAGAGAAAGTTAAAAATTTCATAGAGACTGTTTGGGAATTCTCTAATCTAGTGATAGATGTTGTGGAGGAAGAACCTGAAGAACAACCCCAGACCAAGTGGGAAGAAACAGTGGCAGGGCATCGCATGCTGCAATTAAAAGGGAATATCATCCCCAGAGGCCTCGTGCCCTTGGAGAGGTTGTTTGACAAAAATGACATCCCAATTAATCCTGAAAAGTTGACACAAGATGATCAAGAGAATGATATAAACATTGGGACAGAGGGAGACCCGAAGGTAGTGAAGTTGTCTAAAGGAGTCCCGGAGGAATATCGAGACCAATATTTTTGGTTGTTTCAGGATTATAAAGATTGTTTTGCATGGTCATATCAAGACCTGAAAAATTTCGACGTGGAGGTCATACAACACAAGATCCCTCTCAAGGGAGATGCCAAGCCTAAACAAAAACTGAGGCAAATTAATCCATTGTTGCTTCCATCTATTGAAAAGGAAATCAAAAAGCTGTTGCGGGCTAAAATTATAGTCCCCCTGAGATACTTGGAGTGGGTGGCCAACCTGGTTCCAGTCAGGAAGAAAAACAAAGAAATAAGGTTGTGTGTGGATTTCTGAAATTTAAATAGGGCTTCCCTCAAAGATAATTACCCCCTTCCCAAGATGGACCACATTTTGCAGAACGTGGTAGGATCTTCCCGGATGTCCATGATGGATGGCTTCTCGATATACAATCAAGTGGTAGTCCTCCCCAAGGATCAGAAGAAAACAACTTTCACCATGCCATGGGGGACTTTCATGTACGCCCAGATGCCCTTCGGCTTGATCAATTTAGGTGGCACTTTTCAACGAGAAATGGATATTTCTTTTGTAGGGGAACAAGATAAATTTGTGGTGATATACCTAGATGATATCACTGTGTTTTCAAAAAATGATGCTGAGCACATCGAACATTTGCGTCGGAATTTTGAGAAATGTCACAGGTATGGTTTATCATTGAACCCTCAAAATTCTATGTTTGCTTTGAAAGAAGGGAAGTTGCTTGGACACATAGTAATGAAAGAGGGAGTGAAAATTGACCCCAAAATGGTTGAAGCAAACAATGGTATCTCACTGTCCCGAAATAAAAAATAAGTTCAGGCGTTTTTGGGAAGAATAAACTTCTTAAGAAGGTTTATCCCAAACTATGTTGAGATAGTTCGACATATAACGAAGATGCTTAAGAAAGATAATGAGGTAAGATGGACCTCTCAGTCAAGGACTTCTTTCAACAGGATTAAACAAGCTTTCGTTGAGGCACCGGTACTGGCAGGCCCTGACTATAATAAGCTTTTCATGATATTCTCTTTTGCATCACCTCATACAATAGTCGCAGTATTACTACAGAAGAATGAGAATGGGCATGAAAATCTTATTGCCTTCTTTAGCTAGGTGCTATGAGATGTAGAGCTAAAATACAACATTCTGGAGAAGAAGGCTTACGCCCTGGACAAATCCTTAAAAGCCTTCCGGATATATGTGCTTCAGTCAGCCATAATTGCCTTCATCCCCACAGCTGCAGTAAAGGATATTTTAATTCAGGGAGATAGTGAATGTAAGAGGGGAAAATGGATTTCAAAAATATAGGAGTATGGATTGGATATCAGACCTATGAAGCTCATTAAAGGACAGGGGTTGGAAAAAATATTATCTGAGTCCAATTGCTAGGCATTGGGTATAAATTTGTCCATGGAAGGGGGAGAAGTACCAGAGGGTATGGAAGTGCAACCCATAGTAGAAACCATGGCGCAGAAGACACATATGAAATAACTCCTCAGCATCTGGTACAAAGATGTCATGGAGTACCTCCTTACTCTGAGATGTCTGCCAAATTTCGACAAAGCAAAATACCGTACCCTGAGATTAAAATCCCAGAAGTACGTTGTAGCTAATGGGCGATTGTATTGGAGGGATTAAAATCTTGAAGGCTGGTTTCTTTTGGCCTAGATTATTCGGAGACATTCATGCTCGTGTTTGGGCATGTGAAAAATGCCAGATGTTCGTTGAAAAGCAGAAGTTCGCTCCTATGCCATTGATACCAGTGCATATTGAAGAGCCATTTCGACAGTGGGGTATTGATTTTATTTGGGAAATCCATCCCGCATCCAGCAGTCAACACAAATGGATCCTCACTTCCACTGACTACTTCACCAAATGGGTAGAGGCAATACCTGCTAGAAACGCCACAGATGCAGTCATGATCAAATTCAAGGAAGAAAATATAATAGCAAGGTTTGAGTGCCTAGTTAGGAAAGTAACGGATAACGCTCAAGCCTTTAAGTCCACCAAGTTCATTAATTTTTGTCAACACTATAACATCACTTTGGGACACTCTATGGCCTACTATCCCCAGGGAAATGGGTTGGATGAGTCATCAAATAAACTTTGATGAGGGCTTTGAAGAAGACCATAAGCGAGAATCATAAGAATTGGGACTCCCAACTTAAATTTTCACTCTGGGCTAATCGTATTACCAGCAAGAGGTCCACAAGAAAATCTCCCTACGAAATGGTATATGGCCGAGCAGCGATGTTTCCCATCCAACTTGCCTTACTCGTCACTAGTTTCCTACAAGATAGTGAAGAATAGTCGAATGATCTCATCAGGAGGATGAATCAGCTGGTCAAGCTAGAAGAAACCCAAGCCCTAGTAAACAACAGGTTGTCCGACTATCAAGAGAAAATGAAACACTTGTTTGATCAATGAGCAAAAGATCTAGAAATACAGTCAGGGGACCTAGTGCTGAGGTGGGATATAAAAAGGGTGGACAAGGGCAAGCATGGAAAATTCAACCCACTGTGGTTCGGACCATTCAAAATTGCTGAGGTAAAAGGCAACAACACTTTCATATTAGAGAATTTCGAATGTGACTTTATCGAAGCACCCATGAATGGGAAATTTTTGAAGCCTTACTTCCAATACTAACAGTGGCCTCGGCGACCCATTGTATATATCCTCCACATTATATATATTTCGTTTTAAGCTTTTCACGTCTCTTTTTGTTTAAACTCATCATAGAAACACTTGGAATTTTGAAGAGGCCCCAAACGCACTTACTAATGTGCAGGCAGATGGTCTGCGAAGTTATTGACACCCTTAGGAGCAAGCGCGCCATCCCCAAGTGGAGCCAATGTTGTTTAGTCACTTCATCTATCAAGAAAAAGGAACGGCCAAGCAAAAGGAGTGGCCAATAAGGATAGTGGACCGAATAAATGGTGAAGGCCTTGGAGAAAAGGACCCTAAAGGATAGGCACGGTGACTCGACCTATCGGGGCCACTACATAGCAAGAAGCAACGCTCATGGCTTCGCGACAGAACCATGAGCCACAGAGCTCGCGGGAAAGTCTTTCCGTCGGCCTCAAAAGAGCCTTGCGATGTCAAAAGTTGGGCCCCCAGAAAAGGTGACGTCACCTTTTAGCAGGCCACTCACAAGCATTCCACAGGGTTAGAAAATTGACCCAAAGACTCCTGTGCACCCCGCCAAAGTTCAAAAGGGGCCCACCAAAGATGACAGTTGGCACCGGTGAATAAAGAGGTAAGGTAAGTCTAGGATGGCGGTACAAAGGCTGGTACCTGCTTTGATTCAGCACGTGGCTCCCACTAACCCGGCTGCTACCATCCAATTACCCATCCCCACGTGTCCCATTGTTGGCGTCCTTATGATGCCAGCCATACAACTGTCACCCTGTCTGTACTCCGTAAAACCCGGTCTAATATAAGGTTATTTTACCCTCGACTGTGTAAATTACTGGTTATTAACCGGATTTTCACGCATAACAGGTTAAAATTCAAGTGCAAGGTCGTTTTCAAACCCACGTCGCTTTCCCCCTTGGCTACTTCATTACTCTCAGGTATTTTGTCGTTTTTCTGTCTCACTAGTTTCCTTATGTTTTCTTTTTCAAATGGTCATGGAGAAAATGAAAACCAAGAAGTCTGTGCCTGAAACCCCACAAGCCCGCAAGGTCAGAACTGCTCCTGGACCTGAGCCCCTCATCGATACCTATGCACGAATTCATGACCCAGTCTACCCGTTTAGTGTAGCCTGCATCAAAGCGGAGATTTTCGGCTATCATCGAAAAGGCGAGGACATGTTCAGGGTCGTCAAGTCGGGTTTGTATTACCAAATCGCTCCAACCACATACCCTGTTCCCGAGTTCATTAGCTGGCTTGGAGAGGCCTATGATGAGCACAGAGACATTTTTATTTCTACCAAGGCAATAATATTTTTCGCATTATGCCCCAACTCATCAGGAAAGTCATTCGCTACCCACCCACCCAGGATTATGTTGAGTTCTCTGAGGTCTCCCTCTCCTGTCATTTCTCAAATCTACCCTGGGAAAAACAAAGCGGTTTCCTCAACCTCCTCTCATATTCTCGCATGTCATATTTCCTGCTCACGGACTATGTTCTCTTTTCGGATTTCCGAACCAATGTGCAGCCCGTCCTAGCACTCATCTCTGGGTTGTTAGGATCTGAGGAGGTTGACCAAGTGACTAAAGAGGGCATATATTTTCTATGTCTCATGATGCAGAAGGACATCCTTTTGGATATCCCCTCTTTCTTAGCTTCGGCTATCCAGGCCCAGTTTCAAGAAATTTCCTCAGCTGGTTCTTTCAAGTATTGTTCCCTTGTGTTTTACTTGTTCCTATTCGATCACGTGGATAGATTCGAAAGTCTAGACTTGATCATATTCTCGAGGATAAATGCCCAACCTAGAACCGTCTTCGAGTGGACTATGACAATTCGCCAGCTGCCAGAGGTGAAGGGGTATGCAAAATTTATTAATGAGTTCATGTCCATAGCTTATGCCATTATACATGACAGTCCTCCGCCTAGAATATTTCCTGAGCAGAAGGATTGGCTACAGTTTAACAAGGATGATTGCACAAGGGACTGGTATCTGTTTGATGACCATAATGAGATCAGATTCTATGGTGCAAAGGTACCTCCCTACCACCTATCGGTGTTCCCAGCTATGCGATTCTTTGCCCTCGAATTCATTCGATAGGCCTTGAAGGCTGACCAGATCCACTTCATACCTGCGAAGAAAGGATACATCATAAAACTTCCAACTTCAATTGGCCCCTTCACCATAAATTCGAGGCATGCCCTCTCAACCATGGAAAAATTGCTATAAGAGATGAACCTCCCTAAGGGAGACGTCTAGAACTATGACCCTAAGGGAGTCCTCACCAGTAGGAAGAAGAAAATAAAATCAACATCTTATACACATGAGACTAGGCCCTTCATTGAATGGAGAGCTAACCTTGATGTGTGCCCTTTGGATGCGTAGATGGAGGTCGATTCCTCATCTGCTGAAGGGAAAAGAGATAATGTGTTTGTTGGGACAGAAGAAAAGGGACAAGAAGACTCCTCAGGAAGCCAGGAGGTCATGGATACTGATGAAGAAGCTCACCCTCATAAAAAACAGAGGACTCAAGGGCCAAATGACATAGTGGTTGAGCTATCCGATGAGGAGATTCCTGAGTTAAGGGGTACTGACAAGGGCAAGCCATGTTTTCATGTTTCTTTTGACAATTCCTCCTCGTCAGCCCCCTCAGAACTTTCGTAGGTAGTAACAGTGGGCAGGCAAGAGACAAGAGAGGAGATCAATACCAGAAACAGATTCGCCAGGGAAAAACTGAGGGCCGAACTATCAAGGTTCGTGGATGAGCACCATTATAGGCTTTCTTTAGTGCTATATATGGATAAGGAATAGCTTATATTAGCCATTCAACAAGCAGCATTGCAGCCCTCTGGTTCTGGAGTCCAATACAGAGCTTTGTAAATCATCCTTAACCTAACCAGCATTCCCCTACTAGACAAGCTAGATTTACACCAGTGTATTGGGGATATGTTATGGACTGAGGTGGTGAAGCATGCAGTGGCCTTAAAGAAGCTCGAAAAGAGGTATAATCTGGTAATAAAGCACCAGAAGAGAGAGAAGGCTAGCGCCAGAGCCAACCATGCCCATCTAGAGAGCCTCAAGAAAACAATATGAGGAAGAGGCTATGATAATAACACAACACTGCAAAACCTTCTTACCAAGATAGAATTGGAAAACCAAGAGCTGAAACGAAAGATAAGCATGCCTTATGAGGAACATGTACAGACGGAGGAGCTCATCCAGGTAGAGAAGGATAAATCATCTCTCGTTGACTCACTTGCCAAGCAATAGGAAAAGAATGCCCAAAAGGACACGGAGATTGTCGGATTTAAATAGAGTTTGTCAGAATGGTAAGTCAAATGGGACCAACATACATGTGTGATCCATGTATCAGGTAATCTCGAGACGATCCCTGAACATCTGACCAAGGCCCTGTCCGATTTAAGGGTGTCAGAGGATGAGACACGCTCAATTTTCCAACTCCTAGTAGAGTCTGAGGCCGCTCTGGCAGCAAACCAGAAGGTGACGGCATCCCTACAAAAAGAGGTTGAAAACCTTTGCAAGGAAACCCAGGAGCAGGATAAGTCTATCAAAGACTTAAAGGGGCAGATCAAGGGAAATATGTTAATCATGGAAGCGAGGTGACTGGTTTGGGCAGAGATCATAGCAGAGGTTAAGCTGCATTGGAACTTCCTCATATTGATAAATGACAAGAAGATCGTGATTCATGAGTTTAAAACTCAATTGCAAGCTAGACATAGAGTAGGGGAAGAAAAGGTCACCATAGTGAAGAAGTATATCCAGTACCTCAATGAACTC
The DNA here is from genome assembly GCA_034641835.2 of Pinus albicaulis. Classification (NCBI taxonomy): domain Eukaryota; kingdom Viridiplantae; phylum Streptophyta; class Pinopsida; order Pinales; family Pinaceae; genus Pinus; species Pinus albicaulis. Next base: position 897,872,195 of record CM076584.1, on the reverse strand, counting down.
TCCCCTGAAGAATTGTGTGCACAAGGAATACTTGACTATTTCAGGACAATTACGGAGGTCGAGAGAGTAATTGAGAAAGAAACTGCACACGCAAATACTCTGGGTTGTTTGGCGCTCGTATCAAAGGGAGTGGAGAAGTTCGACCAAGAGTGGGGCAAGCTAGTAGAAGTTGGCCTCCCACCACGTTGGGATCCACAGTCAGGCGCATTCTTTGAACTAACGGCTATGATCGGAAGATGTCATAAATCATGTGTAATGCAGATATATCATTGGAGAAAATGGCCCGGCTAAAGGCTGAGACCATAATAGCTGCACTACGCAAAGAATTCTTCCTTATCTGTCAGGTGAAGAAATTCCTTGTCGTCCGCATGGATTACATTGAGCTGATTAACATGCAGACTTTGTTTGAGGCTTACAACACAGTACCATCAACTGGGGAAGCTCTGTGGCAAAAGTGTTGTGAGTATGTGAATGCACCAGTCTCTTCTACTTCACAGTAGCTGCCACCTCCTCCACCTCATCCACTTGGGTCCTCCTCGTCTTCAGCTCAGCCACGTCGTCCAGAAAGCTCAGGCACTCCTCGACGTAACCACAAATGATATATATCGTGATTTGGCCCACGCAGCCTATTTTAAACTTTTGATTTTCTAATTTCTGTGTAATGTAAAAATAGGTGAAATCTTGATTTCACCTTATACACTCTTTATGTTTTCTATTTTCTGCTATGTCCTTGTTATAGTCTATGTCGGACCATGTTGTTTAGGATGAGATGTCATTATGCCTCATCATTTTTTACTAGGATTGAAAACTGCCGTATAACCAGGGAATATTTTGTTCCAAAATATCTAGTATGAATGTCTATGTAAAATACTATAAAAGACCAAACGGCAGACTAAGTAAAGGTTCTGAATTTTCTAGTAGAAGAAGTTGTAGTCTGTGTATCATCTTTTGTAATTTTGAGTTTTTTCTCTTAGTGTATATTTGAAGAGCCATTTTGAAGAGTAATATAAAGCCAGTCTGTTGCGATAATGGATTCCTACTTAAATGAATGAACATTATGTATTTTCTTGTTATAGTGGTTCAATTTAATGTTCATTGTGCTCATATTTTCCTTCTTGTTATCGTTGCTTTCGGAATGCCAGTGTTCTATGAGTTGGATATGAATTTATCTCTAATGGTACTCATATCATGCTTTATAGTAACATCTTAAATATAGCTCGAGGCATGATTTCCATTACAATTTCCCTTTTCATATCGTTTTTCCTCTAAGGTCTTTAAAGGGTGGATTCTTGTACTTTTTTAAGCCCACCTCGCTTTGACGTTCTCCAAAAATTACACATAGCTTCACATCCCCATTAACTTTTATAACTGTTCATTTGTCTCATATTCGGACCTGTTTGCAATAGCCCCATTTCATGACTACTTCAGGCCCATTCTAAGCAGGCCTTTATCTCTACAACTAGAGCTCTCGGCTACTAGTCTTCCTTCTTTGAGTTCCAGGACCACCATTCAAAATATTTCAAATTCATTTGATATCAAGAGATTCCCTCCCACAAGCATGCGGAATAATCTGAAAAACCTCTTGTTCTAAGATGTCCTAGGCACTGGTCTTTGGCAACTCGAGGTTTTCTCTAGGAGTGACAACATTTACCATGAAAGATCACACCATACTTGGAACACTATTTACATTAGTGTATAGGTAGGATTGGGTTGTTGGTTGCTGGAGTTTCGTTGAGATATTTTCTCAACAATATTCTCTTTGTTTAGAATCTGTTGTATCTCATTATCACTAGATATTTGTCTTTTAATTTGGCTTTGAGGGAAATAGATGAAGTGTTTTTGTGCACCATATATGCTCCTCAAATTTATTACTTGGTATCAGAGCCTCTATGGGCTTGATTCCCTTAAGGGAGGACCTAGGAAAACGGAAGATGTCTAAAATTCGATTCTTTATACATACACTAGTATTGATGTGTGACCGTGTGTTTTATGTATTTTTAGATCTATTCGTTCCTTTTTCTAGGTCGCTTAAAGTCTTTCATCATGGTCATATTCGGTTCCCTTGATCTCCACTAAAATGACTTACATTTCCTGTAAATAGATATGTGATTGCGTGGGCTGACATATAAGCATACCACTTGTCAAAGATTTGAGTTGCACTACATCTTATGAGATTTACCATAATTTGGCTTGTTCCGAAGTTACCACGTTTTCACAAAAGTCGAATACCCCATCCTTGTTGCGGCCTTAGATTCGAAGACGATAGATGACCCTTGAAATTTCAACATTTTTTTTAATGTGGAAAGGTGCCCACTAGCCCCTCTTTGTGGACGTCCTTATGGCTTACGGCAGTCAACAGATGTTACTGTAAGCAGTGCCCAGGGAGATAATTATGATTTCTTACGGAAGCTACTTGTCTCAAAGAAAAAGTAACCCCGTCGACATTATTAGTACTGCGATCTAGATTTGGAAAACAATCATAAGAGGCTTGCAGACTGCACCATTGAGCCATGAGGATATTATGTTACAGAGACTAGAGTTGTCGAGAAGGCGCAGTGGAAGCATGGAACCCATGATGCAAATAAGGATCGAGTATAGGGTTGAAACTTCATGTACCTGCTATTCTTTCCTATGGAACTTATGCTATACAGAGCACCACCTCAGAAATTTTCGTTACGACTACAATGATGATTCTTGGATCTGTTGTTGGAAATCTGAGATCAATCCTTTTAACAGAAGACTTCTTTCTTGTCGTTGGCTTTGCCTGCACTTTGACTAAGTTGATTCTTCATTTGGAAGAGGTGCAATACCCACAACCTATATGGCTTATCACAGACCACCACCATGTAGAGAGTGGTCTAGACTTTGGACTCAAATGAGGCTATACAAGGATTTCTTGGACATAGAAACTGGTCACCCACATGGACTTGGATTTGTGACTCTTGCAGATCTGTGGTCGATGGAATCAGCCATTAATGAATGTGCAGGAGAATATCAGGAACTATTCATAGAAACTATTTTGCAACGTTTTTTGTGTTGATAAAATATACTTTTATTGATTTATTGTGAAGTGTGATAGTGATTTAATTAGTGATCAAATTTGTAAAACCTTCAAAACCAATTAATGAACAAAATAATATAATTAAACTAGTGGTTTTCGATGTTCTTCAGTGCTGAGAGAATGCATCCCTAAATTGATTCCGTGAATATGGTATGTGTTGATGCATCTTGTTGTGTTTCGAGCTTCGAGAGCATCAGTGACAAGTTAATTTTATGAGATCCATGTGTATGAGACAGGTCAAGTTGTATGGTAAAATTTTGTATACATTCCATACCCAAACAACTATCCTAGATAACTTCCACATACAACGAGTTATGTCATTTGACATTTTCCATAGGATGGTTCACTACTTGGCTACTTTTTCTTACAGTTACAACGAGCTATGTAATTTGGTAGAATAAAGTATGTCAACATTGTTGATCATGCAAGTTCGTTAAATCTGGTCATAGGTGTTTATGTTTTAAATGAAATGATACCTCGAAGATGAGGTGGTGAAGAAAGAGCGGTGTTTGCAAGATTCTATAGTGAGTGTGACTGTTGATGAAGACCAACCAGATAGATGTGACTATATGTAAGTTATGATTCTTATAATAACCTTTGTAATGATGTAATGTAAGCATTAAAGGGGGGACTTGGAATAATGCTTACATTAGTATATAGGTAGGATTGGGTTGTTGGTTGTTGAATTTTTATTGAGAGATGTTCTCAACAATATTCTCCTTATTTATAATATGTTGGATCTCATGATCACTATTTATGTGGCTCGTAATTTGGCTTTGAGGGAAATATACAAATTATTTGTGCTCACCATGTCTTCTCCTCAAATTTCTTACTAACATATTGAGACACATTATCACTTTGTCAGGGATATGATGCAGTCTAAGGAAATTGACTAGTTTATTTTAATAGTAATGAAAATGTGGCTGACATCTTTACAAAGCCTCTTGGAAAAGAAAATTTTGAAGTATGTAGGAATCAGTTGGGTGTGGTAGAAAACACATTTCTTCATTAAGGGTGAGTGTTAGAACAATAATGGATAAAACTAGAAGATTCTAGCAATAATATAACCCATTATGTTTGTTTGGGTCATTTTCCTAATTAGTCTTTGACCAGTTGTTAGATCCCATATTTTAGGAATTTGTTCAACTAGATTGCAATACTATATATGTAAGTGATTGTTGGCCTAGTGAATGCAAGTTTATGAATAGAGTAGTCCCATATGTGTGTGATTGTCTCACCAATGACCTACAACCCTTCTCCATATTTTGTTTTCCATTTTCTAAATAACCCATACATATATTTAAATAATTAAGAAATCATAACTATAAATTTTAACACTTCAATAATCATTATTAAATTTCTTAACACTTAAATACTTTGGATTTTGAAATTTTAATACTTTAATATAGGAAATGGTGAGATATTTTTAAAATTTATTACATTAACGTGGTTTAAAATTTTAAATAAGAAAAAAAAAATAATTAATTATTTCGTGATTTTTATGATTTGAAAGATGTGCTTCTTATTTGAAATTCATAATAATCAATATCCCAAACATCCCATAAATTCTTACCAATACACAATTCCCCATTCATCTATATTTTTATTTAAAAAATAACAATTATTACATTTTATTTTTAAAAATAAGCAAAATGCCTTCGTTATATAATAAATATTTTCGTAGAGCTTCCCCCATGGAAACCTAGGGTTTTTCCAACCTTGTAACGGTAGCCATAAGGGCTCTTCTTTGCCCCCACGGTGGCTTTATGATCACCTCACAATGCTGCAACACCTTCTGATTCTGCTCACGATTAATGGCGGCCCCAATGGGAGGGGCGAGCACTCCTCCCCCTCCTACCAACTCTGACATTGTTGTTATGGCTACACAGGCTCAGATCCTGCCCTCTGACTCTGCAGGAAAGCAGACAAATCCAAATATTGTGCAAAATGACAAACCAGCAGATCATTCAGCGAATATGGAGCAGTAGAAAGCCACTTTAGCCACCTATTTTCCAATCGCTGCAGAATGTCCAAATATTGACCTTCCAAGCCATCGCATCAATGCTCATATACATTACATGAAGGATCATGCACTCATTGGCATATTTATAGGATTCTGACCTACAGAGAAAGCCCTTCAGGGTTGGATTGCCTCAAAATGGAAACCAAAAGGGCATGTTCCCCTTCAGTTAGGGCCAAAGGGATTCTTTAATGCTATCTTCAATTACATCGAGGATAGAAATCGCATATTAGATGGAGGCCCTTATTTCTTCAACCCTGCAGGCTTGTATCTCAGGGATTGGATCGAAAGATTCAACCCCGACATGGAGGACTTCAACTGGGCGCCAATATGGATCAGAATGTACTCTTTACCGCTAGAATATTGGGATGAGGAATCCTTAAAGGACATTGTCAATGGATTAGGAGAGTTCATCAAGGTTGCTGAAGAAAATAATCTCAGGAGATACACATCTTACGCGAGAATCTGTGTATATATGCATCTCACCAAGGCTCTCATTGATTCGGTAAGTCTCTATCATGATGATTTTGAATGGGTGCAAACCATAGACTATGAGCATGTCCCCTTTCGTTGTAGAAAATGCCATGAACATGGCCATATTTTTAGGTATTGTCCCTTAAACCAACCACATAAACCTACCCCTGGCCCTGATAATACTGACGCTGAGGGCTTCACCAAAGTTCCCAACCGTAGAGACATACTAAGAAAACCAACTCCACCCCCAAAGTTCCCCCAACCCCTCCCACTAGCAACAGCTTCGACATCCTAGCAAAACAACCACTCACAGAAGGAGAGTCCTCGCACCAAGCAGTAGAAAATCCCAAAACATCCTCCCCCAATCCCAATGTCAATCCTCTGATCAACCCCACTCCCCCCCATTCTCAATCTGACCCTCAGGGTTCTTCTCCCAAACTCAGCAATGACCTAGATCTTGTCATCTAGTAGCCAAATCAAATGGAGATAGATGGTAATTCTCAATCAGATTCCCAGAAAGAAGGATCTGCGACATATGGGAGCCAACCCACTCACATGGATGAGGAACCTGAAAGCATTGATCTAGGAGATCTGGATATACTAGGTCTGGATCAAGCTTGCAAGCAAAAGGAGTATGCTAAAATACCCACCAGACAGATTGACAGCCTAGAAGTAATACTTTTTCAAGCGCAGTAACAAAGATCTCTAGGTATCCAACGAGGAAGCCAATGGGATGGCAAAAAGATACTCAAAGAAACAAAGAAAAGAGGACGAAGAATAGATCTGCAATGAATGATCATTGTAGGGGAAATGTTTGTTGAATCTGGGAGATATCCCAAGTTGACTAAGTTCTACCAGTCGATCTCCAATAGTTCCCAATGAAACTCACCTCATGGAACATTCTAGGGCTTAACAACCCCGCCAAGCACCGAGTGATCAAGAACATGATTCAGCAAGAAAGACCTTTTTTTTTCTTTATGCAGGAAACTAAATGCACTAGTAATACCCTCAATTCCACCATCACCAAGTTATGGTATGGTTGCAACATAGTAGTAGTAGATGCATCAGGAGCCTCTGGAGGCCTAGCCATAGCTTAGGATCCCTAGATAATATCCCTCTCTGACTTTCATGCCTCTCATAATCTCATTCAAGCATCCTTCCACCTGATAGGTTCCAATATCCATGGACACATTTCCAATGTATACTTTCCTCAAGATCCGCTTCACAAAATAGCTCTGCTTGATACCTTGGAAAACCTCAACACCACCAGATGCCATCCACTTTGGATTCTTTGCGGCGACTTCAACATGATAACCAAGCTTGAAGAAAAGAAGGGAGGTAGAGTCAAACTCGAAATGGATAGTCTCCACTTCAAGGAATTTATTCAAAGAAATTGGCTTATCGACCTTCCTTTTTCCAATGGCATGCACACCTGGAACAATAAAAGAATAGGGACTCATCAAATAGCCTCTAAGCTTGATCACTTCCTCATCTCTGACAATGCCATCCATCCAGGAGGAGACTTACACTCATCGATTCTTCCCTTGGCTGGCTCAGATCACTGGCCCATCCTCCTGCAATGGCTACGCCCGGGGGCTACTAATAAATGACCTTTCTAGTTTGAACCCTTCTGGTTAACTCATCCGGACTTCAAAGATTTGGTTATCAACTGTTGGAGCAACTTCATTCCACCTGCAAGATCTAAAATGTATCAATTCCAGCAAAAACTCAAAAACCTCAAGTACAAGCTGAAGCAATGGAATCACTCTACCTTCAGGAATATATTCCAACATCAGAAGGATCTGGAGTAGAAAATGGTTGAACTACAATTGCGCATGATCAAAGAAGGAAGATCAGAATCACTAGCAGAATAGGAACAGAGTATCCTCACCAAACTGGATGAGAGAATACTGCAAGAGGAAATACTCTGGAAGTAGAAGTCACGAATCCATTAGCTAAAAGAAGGGGAGAAGAATACAAAATTCTTCCATCGCTCTACCATTCAAAGATGCATGCATAACTGCATTACCCATCTAAACAATAAGCAAGGGAAATGGTTAGAGGAACATGAGGGCATAAAATAATAGCTCCTATGCCACTTCAAGCATATTCTACAAGAGCCTCTTGGAAGCAAGCATCAAGCCATCAACAAGGTTACACAGCACATCCCCAAGCTTATAAATGAAGTGCACAATCAGATGCTTCTCAAACCTGTTTCCCTCCAAGAAGTGGAACAAGCTATGGCTCACCTCAAAGATGGCAAAGCTCCTGGTCCGGATGGCTTCACCTCCAACTTCTTCCATCACTTCTGGGATCATCTCAAATTGGAGGTTTGGGACCTTGTTGAGGAATCTAGAGAAATGCATTGGATTCTTCCCTCTCTCAATGCAACCTTTCTAGCCCTCATCCCAAAGGAAGAACACTCTATCAGCCCTAACAAGTATAGGCCAATTTCTCTATGCAACGTCATCTACAAGGTAATCTCTAAGGTCATCGCCAACAGGATCAAACCCATTCTCCCTCTGCTTATCTCTCCAGAATAGAAAAGATACATAGAAGGGCATCGCATCCAGGATGGGATCATCCTCACTCATGAAGTCATTCACTCCTTGTAGCACACTAAGAAAGTAGGTATTCTCTTAAAAATTGATCTTTCCAAAGCTTTTGATAAATTAAGTTGGGATTATACTAACCAAATGCTCTTAGCCTTTGGATTTTGTCCTTCCTGGACTCGCTGGATCATGAACCTCATCTCCTCCCCCTTCTATTCCATACTTATCAATGGGGTCCCCTCACCCCCCTTCACCCCCTCCCCAGGTATTCTTCAAGGTGATCCTCTCTCCCCCTTCCTCTTTGTCCTTATGGTAGAAGGTCTAGGATGTCTCATTCAGAATTTTGTCCATAATCATTCCCTTCGAGGCATCTCCTTACATGATTCTCCTCCCACCACCCATCAACAGTTTTTCGATGATAATATGTTGTTTGGTCACCCTTCAATGCAAGAAGATGGTACCTTCAAAGCTCTGCTGGACATCTTCTTTGACGCCTCTGGCACCTCCATCAATGCTGGCAAATCTCAAATTTTCTTCTTCAATACTCCAGCCCTAACCCAACTCAACATTGCTAGAATCCTCGGTTTCTCCATTGCCTCGCTGCCTGCCAAATACCTTGGAGCTCCCCTAATTGATTCAGTGATCAATAATTCCTCCTCGTAAGAGCTTCTAGAAAAACTTGAGGCTCACCTCTCTTCATGGACCTATCGATCGCTCAATATTGTTAGCAGACTTGTCCTAATCAAAGTCGTCCTGCAATCAACGCCTCTGTATCTTTTTTCAGTTCTGGCAGTGGCAAAATGGGCTCTCAAATAGATCAAGAATCTGCAACACAACTTCTTATGGGGCACGTCCGGGAAAAATAAAAAATGGGCTCTAGTAAAGTGGTCAAAAGTTTGCACTCAAAAATTGGATGGGGGCCTGGGATTGAGAGATTCACATCACAGCAACGCATTTATGGGTGCTCGCATTTGGTGGAAGTGTCTCTCCAAGCCCCACACCCCTTGGGCCCGTCTGTGGACATCCAAATATGCAAATAACAGGCCACCAGATGATCTTATAAGACTCACTACAATGGACGCTGGCTCTGTTATTTGGAATGCTGCTAAACAACATAGAACCCTCATCCAAGAGCACAACTTCTAGGAAGTCAAAGCAGGGGGCACTACTCATTTTTGGGAGGATTCTTGGCAAAAAATTCCCAAATTGGCAGCCACTTTCCAACGACCTCAGTGGCAAGCGGCTCTTCAAGCTCATCTGGATAAGCATGTTAAAAAATTCTGGAAACCCATGTTCATCATGGGCTACCGTCAATGGATACCAGCAGCGCGATGGCAGAAAATTAGCAAGGGGAAACTTACGAGGAAATTGACAAAGAGATAAATAAGAGGAAAATCATATTCTTATAGAAGGAGGACATACTTAGATGGGGCTACACCCCTTAAGGCACCTTCTCCACCAAGGAAGCATATCATCTGCTATATCCCACCACTCAAGACCCCAAAGATGGGATCTGGACCCAAATATGGAGACCTGGAATCTAGCCCAAGATCTCCACTTTCCTGTGGCTCCTAAGCAAAAAACGAATCCTCACATGGGACAATCTACTGCAAAGAGGATTTATAGGTCCTTCAAGGTGCCCCAACTTTTTAGAGCAAGACCTAACTATTCCTCATCTAATGGACACATGCAAACTGACCAATGACTTGTGGGAAATAATTGACATTAGATGCAGAAGATCCAGTCGAATCAAAGGTGACATCATTAGTACCATCAGGAATTGGCCAATTGATCCTTTCAATATCAAGATTCTAAATACTCTCTGGACACTCCTCCTCGGCTTCTTGCTTTGGTCTGTCTGGAAGGAACAGAACAAAAGAATCTTCAAAAATCAAATCACTCCACTGGATACCATTTGGACCAATCTATGCATAAAACTTCAAGAAATGTTGGCTCTTCAAGAAATGTTGGCTCTTCAACACTGGCAGGATTCAGATATCCCAACTCAAGCTCCAGAGAGCATCATCTGGGTGAATTGGCATCTCTCTATTCCAGTCCTTTCTCCAAGCATTCACACTCCCTCAAATCATCCAGACTCTCCCAGCTCTTGGATTCCCCCTTCCAAGAGACTGATCAAGATGAATTTTGATGGAGCATCTAAAGGAAATCCGAAAGCAACAGGCTTTGGTGACATATTCAGAGACTCAGCAGGGAAGCCTCTCGAGGTCTTCTTTGGCTCTATAGAATGGGATTCTAATAACTCAGCAGAACTGGAAGGTCTTTGGTAGGGTCTTCTTCTGGCTCAGGAGCACAAATTCTTCCCTTTAGAAGTGGAAGGGGTCTCTCAAATACTAATCAACGCAACAACACATATCCTCATGAGTGCCTTTGCCTCCAAGGTATTCAAAAGCTGGCGTCTTGCTGCTAGATTAGAACATATTGGACAATGGCTCAAATCTCACCGGGCTATATCATTCAAGCATGTCAAACACTCTGGCAATAAGATAGTGAATCTTCTTGCAAACAAAGGAGTTGATTATGAACACACCATTTTCTCAGGCTCTTTAGACAATTCAATGATGCTTCTCTCGTACAGGAATGCACTAAATTGGTGCAAAATGAAGCAATGCTCCCGGATGCGGGTGTATAAATGTTGGAGGTGGACAGCGAGCCCAGTGTGTGCCACATGGCTATGCCACATGGCCACGCAAGGGCGTTGTCTGGATGCATTTAACTCAGCGAGCGGCTCGCCTCCCTCCGCCTTTAATGCACTCAGATTGAAGTGCCATTCAACTCTCCACAAAATGGCTTCGCATTTCACCATCCCTCCATTTCCCTCTCGCTGTATCTGCCCCTCTGCGGTCTCAAAGCTGAGCTCTCGAACGCTCACAGGGAGGCAGTGCAGCCTTCATTGTGGCCTTACGCTTGCTCTTGACCTCCATTTCTCTCATAGTCTTTACTGTAGCCTCATTTTCGCTTCTCCATCTTAGGATTTAAATCGCTCCGCTCGCATTGTCACCACGCCTTCGCTACCCAACCTCCCTATCGATTCCGACAACTCCAACATGCTTAGACGACACAGAATGCGCTGTCGTCGTGGTAGTGGTCGGCTTCAAGCATCTCGCCCACCTCTGTCTATTCACTCAGAGTCTCTTTCTCCACCTCCTGAAGCGATTTACGCCCATTCTCCTTCCACTCGCAAAGGCAGAGGTAGAGGTCTTGCCCCGCAACCACCTCTTGTTGTTCATCCTAAACCTTGTACCTTGCCGCCTAATGAAACTCCTGTCCAGTACCACTCCATAGGCCGAGGCGGAGGACGTAGCCGAGCTTCTCATCCCTAGCAGTCAATTCACTTGGAGGCTCGTCCAATGCTGCCTGAGGATAATTCCGCACAATTTCATTACAACTGTGCTCTGGACAGACCTCGTCTTACCGCCACCATCACCATCAATTTCTAGGAAGAAGCCTCCTTATCTGCAAAACGCAACACTAGGAAGAGACCTAGAAAATCCACTATTTCCACAGAGCCTCAGCAGCTCTCAAGGAAGTTTGAGGCCCTACCTGCTAAGCCCACTGCCAATTCCTCCAACAGCAATGGTAGCGGCAGCAGTGGTAGTGGGAGTCCAGAATGGTTTAGTGAAGATTGCAGGAAGGGCAGTGCCAACATAATTTGCATCGCAACAACACCTGAACCAGCTGCCCATCAAGCAATGCATGCAGATGACTCCTCCAACGAGTATAGGTCCCTCATTGTGGAGGAACCACCGCCTCAACAGAATGACACCTAGCACAGAGAGGTCTTTTTTTACTGCTACATTTATTTTCCATGTTAAAATGTATTTCTAGAACTTTTTTCCAACTTTTAGGTATCTACTATCTGAAGTTGGTTTCCCCTTTGAGGGTCGTTGTATCATGACCGGTTTCCCTATATGGGGTTGTCATTTTTTTATTTTTTTAGTGTCATATCCCTCCGGAAATTGACTGATAAACCTAATTTGGGAGACCCGATTCATCTTATATATTATGTTATATTAATAGAATTTAGTCCAACCAAAAAAATTAAAATTTTGCAAGACAAATAAAGTTTCCTCGTTACCAATAAGATTAAATGTATGTTGTAGTACAAAATGTTTACTTGATTGCAAATTAAGAAAGGATGTTCAAATAACATATTTCTTGTATAATTTGTATGTAGTTGGTAAGTTTAAAACGTGTAGATAATTTGGATCAACCTCATATCAATGAGAGAAGAGACTCATTCCACTCAGAAGATGCTTTACATTTATCTACATGACTTAATATTATATTTAACGTCACGGTTATCGTAGCGTGAGAACATGTTTATGAACGGTACAGCGCCTCTTAATATCCATAATGTTAGATTATAAACGCGACACGTAATTGTATTCATGCGGTGCTATATATGACACGACATCTGTTTATGAAGATTATAGTGTTTTTTTACACTTTTACGTTACTTATATTTATAAATTTGGTTGATATTGATATTGATATATATTTAGTAAATTTAAATTTAATTTATCAAAATTTAAAATAGAAAAATATTATTTAGAAATCTTATAAAAAATTTGGTACGGAGATAATTTATTTATTAAATTGAGATTTAATGTGGAATAAAAATATTATTTAAAAATCTTCCAAAAAAAATTGGTATTGAGATAATTTATTTATTAAATTGAGATTTAATGTGGAATAGCTTAAATATTTTTTAAAAAAGTATTTTTCATGCTTAACATTCTTATTGATATCTTCATTTTCATCTTCTATTTGATTATAAAATTCATGAAATTTATTTTTATTTTAATGATTTTGATTTTTTTTTTTAAATTACTTAACGTTAAGAAATACTTTTAATTTTAAATTAAGGTTAATCATCTAATTATAATATTTTATTTTTTATTTTTTTAATTCTTCACAATATTCCAAATTTCCTTTATATTTAAATATAATAATAATTTTAATATTATCTTTATTTTATAATATCATTTTTTTTAATAATTTAGTCAAAATTAAATATATCTATACTTTAAAAAAAAAAAAAAAATCTAAAAAATTATAATGAAATCAAAAAATCAAAAAATTTATAATAAGATAAAATAGAAATTATTATTACATATTTCTTAAATAAATTGAAACATGAAGTATGACATTTACATTCAAATTTCTTGTTACATAATTAATGATGTTAGATTTCTTTTATTTATTTTCATAAGTAGTTTGTTTATTATATTACTTAATTATTTATACAAGTTATGTGAAATTGTGTTTGTTTATTTATTTATGTATCTGTTTCATATATATATATATATATATATATATATATATATATATATATATATAATTAAAATATTTGTTTCAAATTTTTCATAGTCATATTTTTGTAGGGTATGATAGACAAAAGTGTTAAATGTGAAGCCGTATTCAGCTCTCGGCGTCGAACCTAACCTTGTCACCCACGCAGTCCCAGCCGACCAATGTCATCATCGCCTTTTGAATATTTTGGCTCCACAGTAGAACCATATATTTCACCTGCATATTCTAGATCTTCCTCCTTGATCTAAAAATTTGTATTTCCTGCCTCTGCCTAAGCAAGTTAAGCCAAAGCAAGGCAAGGTCTCCTATAATAGAAATATGTGATCAATTTCTCCAGTTTCTGTGTGTTTATTTTAGTTTCTCCTCTAATTCCATTTATGATTTTTGATTTTGGGTTCTGTTTGTTGGAAACACTGAGAGGGGGGTGAATCAGTATTTCTTTTCAATTGTTAATTATTGCCAGTTTAGATTCTTCACAATTAAAAAAATAGAGAGATATATGTAATAATGATATTAAGGATTAAGAGAACTTCAATCCCCTTTTTGATAATAGTGTACAATAGATGAGAGAAGGGCACCAACCCTTTTAATGAAACAGGCACCAACCTATTTGCCAAGCACCAACTTGGACTTTGATGAGGCTCTGACCTCTAGGGCTTCGACCCTATCTTCTCAAGGCACCAACCTTGTGTTTAGGAGCTCCTACTCCAAGGACACCAATCTTTCTTTGCTTGGTTTAATAGAGAATGTGAATAGTGCTTACTCGAATGTTCTTGACATATTCGTCACTGTATTATTTCTTCAAAATTTCTTCTCTGAATTCACTGTTCACTTGTCTTCATTACTGGGCTTCAATTAATTCATCAGCATTGTTGTCTTCATTGTCCAAAAACTTTTCACTTCACTGTTCATAGATTATTTAACATTTCATGTCTCCAACTCATCACTTTTCAAGCCTTCAATTATTCATAAGTTCTTTACTGTCCAGAGATTATAAGTCACCACAGGTCTGAGCTTTATAAGCACAGTTTTACTGTCCAGAGATTATAAGTCACCACAGGTCTGAGGTTCAAACTAAGTCATAGATCCGAATTATAAAAGGTGACAGTTCTTCTAAAGTCCGAGCTTCAAAGAGACAGGTGGAAGGTAAACAATTTGAGACAATACACCACAGGTCTGTGTTATAGCTGAGCTCCAATTTTGGCCCTAATTCAAGGCACAGTTGTATGACCGCAGAAGCAGAAGGTCTGAAATGTTGATGCCACAGATCTGTGACAAACGATCCAGGCTGACTGTGTAATTGTCCTCCAAAACGAGCTACTTAACCTTCAATCTGAGCTGAGTCTTTAACTTCATCAAATCCGATAACTATGGTAGCTTATACCTTAGTTATACTTCTTATTACCGGCCTGAGACAGCTGCAGATCCGAGTTGTATAGTGGTATTGAAACAGATTTTAACCCAGAGAAGTATTTCAAATCTTCTCGGTGCTTTTAAGTTCACGAGTTGTGAACTTGAATTTATGTGGTGCATATATGATGACCAAGTACTGTGCTTGATCTCCGAAATCTCTGTGTTAAAAATGAGTATGAATTTATATATATAGAGCCTTCTTATGGCCTTGTTTGGAGGCCAACTAGTATCCCTGAGCATAGGTCGGCTCAAAAACAGAGATATATACTTAATTTGAAAAAAATCATTTCTCCCAAACGTCATGGAGTTTCGAGCCAAGTAATAGCTCGTTAGAAAGCTAAAAATATGCTCTAAAAGGTAGTGTAGTTGTCATAGTGAAATTCTGCCTTCAAGGTACCAAAATTTATTTTTCTTTATAGCTGTTCTTGAATATTTTATGTGCAGTAAGTAAAATTCTGTCTCCAAGGTCATCTTCATTGTTAGGCTTATCTATCAAGGGTTATAGTCTGGCTTTTCCTTTATCAACCTGTTGCCATCAATGACAACTTAGATTAACAATCTTCCCCTTTGTCATTGGATGGCAATATTTTCCTTTTCTCCCCCTTTGACATCAATGGCAATGGGGTGCCAAAGTACTCCCCCTGTCATGCTGCTCCCCCTAACATAGTATACCCCTAACTTGCAGCTTAATGTGATGTAAGAGCAATGACCCCCATCTTTTGGCAAAGATACTCAAATGCTTCTCGTAAAAGGGGTTTTGTAAAGATATCAACAATTTGCTCTTTTGTATTGATGTATTCCAACCTGATATTTTGTTCAGCGACTTGTTCACGGAGGAAGTGGTATTTAATTGGAATATGTTTGGTTCTTGAGTGCATCACTGGATTTTTTGAAAGACTGATGGCGCTAGTATTGTCACAAAAGATAGTAATTGGTTGCTTAGTTTCTATGTTGACATCCTTCAAGGCTTCCTTCATCCACAGAATTTGTGTACAACAATCAACAGCAACTATATATTCGGCTTCAGCTGTAGAAAGGGAAATAGATTATTGATTTTTGCTAAGCCAAGATACAAGACAATCTCCCATAAAGAATGCATTTCCACTGGTGCTTTTTCGATCATCCACGCTTCCAGCCCAATCAGCATCAGAATAAGTTGTCACAATAAGAGTTGAACTCTTAGGATACCAAAGACCGAAATCAGTCATTCCTTTTAGATATCTGAGAATTATTTTCACAGTTGCTAGATGGGATTATTTAGGACTTGACTGAAATCTTGCCACCATTCCTACTGCTTGCATAATATCTGGTCTTGTAGCAGTTAAGTATAGGATAGCTCCAATTATTGACCTGTAAAGAGTTGCATCTATTTGAGGGGTATCATCGTCTTTGCTTAATTTACAATATGTGGTCATTGGTGTGCTCATAGGTGCACAATCTTCCATCCCATATCTTTTAAGCATGTCTTTAAGATATTTTTTCTGAGATATAAACATGCCTGCAGAAGTTTGAGATATTTGTAGCCCAAGAAAGTAATACAACTCACAAATCATTGACATCTCGAAATTTTTGGACATATCTAAAGCAAATTCATGGCTCATTTCTTCATCATTGCTAGCAAAGATTAGATCATCAACGTAAACAAGAGTGATCAGAAGTTTTCCCTTGTCCATCTTCATGTAGATATTTCTACCTGCCACTCCCTTTTTAAAACCTTCTTGTTGCAGATAGTGATCCAACTTTGCATACCATGCTCTAGGGGCTTGTTTTTATCCATACAAGGCCTTTTTCAGTTTGCATACAAAGTCATTTCCTTCAGTAAGATCAAATCCTTCTGGTTGCTCCATGTAAACTTCTTCCTTGAGATCTCCATTCAGGAATGTTGATTTTACATCCATTTGATAAACCTTGAATCCTCTTGAGCAAGTAAATGCCAAAAACATTATTATGGCTTCCATTCAAGCTACTGGTGCAAAGGTTTCTTCGAAGTCAATTCCTTCAATTTACGAGTACCCTTTGCAGACAAGTCTCGCTTTATTTCTGATGATTTTTCCATCTTCATTCATCTTGTTTTTGAATACCCATTTTGTTCCAATTATATTTTTATCTTTTGGGCAAGGTACTTATAGTTCCCAAGTCTCATTTTTTTCGATTTGACACATTTCTTCTTCCATGGCCTTTACCCAATAATGATATTTCCTTGCTTGAGAAAATTTTTCAGGTTCTATTAAAGATAATAGAGCCACATCATCTTTTCTTGGGATGCTAATAATTCTTCTTTGAGTTTGGATTCCTTCATCTATATTTCCAATGACCTGTTCTTCTGGATGATATCTTTGAAAAAAATTGATCTTGGAGGGAGTTTGTGAAGATTCATTTTGAGGTTTACTTTGAGGTTCTTCATTCTCCTCTTCTTTTTCAGATTCTTCTGCATCACCTTGTTTAAAGAAAGGCTCAATTTCATGATCTTCAATTCTTTTTTCTGGAAGGCCTTCATCAATATTTACATAATGCTTTCCACTATTCTTCATAGACGACTGTTGTAACATTTGTAAGCTTTACTCCTAGTGGAGTATCCAAGAAATATTCCTTCGTCAGTTCTAGAATCAAATTTACCTGGTGAGTTATCATTTATTTTTATGAAACATTTGCTTCCAAAAATTCTGAAATATTTTACTGAAGCAGGTCTTCCTTTCCATAATTCATAAGGAGTCTTTTCATTATTTTGTCTCAGTTGAGTTCGATTTAAGGTATAAACTGTAGTGCCAACTGCTTCTCTCCAAAATTTTGGTTGCAAATTAGCTGCTAGTAGCATTGTCCTAGCCATTTCTTGAATGGTTCGATTCCTTCTTTCAACTACTCCATTTTACTGGGGTGTCCTAGCAGTAGAGAGTTCTCTTTCGATTCCATGCTCTTGGTAGAATTTATCAAATTATTTTGAAGTGAATTCTCCTCCTCTATCTGTTCTAAGACATTTAATCTTAGAATCCTTCTCGTTTTCAATGAGAGCTTTAAGGTTCTTAAAACACTCAAATGCTTCGGATTTATATTTTATGAAATATATCCACATCATCCTAGTATAATCATCAACAAATAGAGAAAAGTACCTTTCACCTTGAAGAGCTGGAGCTCTAGTTGGCCCACACAAATCTGCATGAATGATTTCCAGCGGTTTTGATGTTGAGTACTCCTTGATTTTGTGGCTAGTTCTGGTTTGCTTTCCATGTTGGCATGGGCCTCACATAACTTGATTTGGTTTGCATATTTTTGGGATGTCCCTTACTGCATTATTCTTTCTGATCCTGACTAGGTTATCAAAACTAGTATGCCCCAATCGCTTTTTCCATAACCAACTTTCATCTGTTTGAATTAAGTAACATTTATCTTCTTGGATTCTACTAAGAATGTAAACATTTTCTGGTGTTCTTATTCCTTTCGCCACAAGCTCTCCTGAGGACGAGTCTCTTATTTCACAATTTTTTGTACTAAAGACAACATTATGTCCTTGGTCACAAATCTAGCTAACACTTAAGAGATTGTGTTTGAGCCCTTCCACCAGCAAGGTATTTTGAGCCTTCCCTAGTCCATTGACAAGAGTAGCAGTCCCTTTTCCAGTGATTTTAGCAGATCCACTTCCAAAGGATACATTACCATTTTTCTTGTTCAATGAGATAAACTTATTTTGGTCGCCTGTCATATGTTACGAGCATCCACTATCCACGAACCAATGATTTTCTTCACTATGAGCGTATAGAGCTAGGCCACATTTATCAGTTCTGAGACTTAATTTTTTAGCTTTTTCCCTTTTAAGAGGGCAGTTTTTTTCATTATGAGCATATTAATCACATAATGGGCAAGACAGATCAAACTTAGCCAAAGGATCAAAGGAATTGTAAGTTTTGATTTGTTCTTGCTCCTTAGGACCATGCAGTTGGTTTGGTTGATTATTCAATCTTGGTGCTTCATTCTTATGAGCCTTGCAATGCTTACTAGCTTGATGCCCAAAGTTTTTACAATTGTAACAATGCCTAAGAAAAATTGTTTGATACCTGTTGTAGTATCCATAGCTTGAATCAACATTCTTTCTTGGAGTTGCTCTTTCTTCAAATCTTGGTTTTGAGATGTGACCTTTTTCTTGAGATGAATTAATTTGGATTGAAGCACAGTCACAGGTTCAAGCCAAGTCATAGAAAATGAAGACAACAGTGCTGATGAATTAAATGAAGACAACAGTGCTGATGAATTAATGCGAAGTTTTTAATTGAAGCACAGTCACAAGTTCAAGCCAAGTCACAGATCCAAATTATAAAAGGTGACAGTTCTTCTAAAGTTCGGGCTTCAAAGAGACAGGTGAAAGGTAAAAAATTTGAGACAATACACCATAGGTCTGTGTTGTAGCCGAGCTCCAATTTTGGCCCTAATTCAAGGCACAGTTGTATGACCGTAGAAGCAGAAGGTCCGAACTGTTGATGCCATAGATCTGTGACAAGAGATCCAGGCTGACTGTCTAACTGTCCTAAAAAATGAGCTACTTAACCTTCAATTCGAGCTTAGTCTTTAACTTTAGAAAATCCGATAACTATGGTAGGTTATACCTTAGTTATACTTATTATTACCAGCCAGAGACAGCTGCAAATCCGAGCTTTATAGTGGTATTGAAAAATATTTCAACCCAGAACAATATTTCAAATCTTCTCGGTGCTTTTAAGTTCACAAGTTGTGAACTTGAATTTCTGTGGTGCATATATGATGACCAAGTACTGTGCTTGATCTCCGAAATATCTGTGTTAAAAATGAGTATATATATAGCCTTCTTATGACCTTGTTTGGAGGACGACTAGTATCCCTGAGCATAGGTCGGCTAAAAAACAGAGATATATCCTTAATCTAAAAAAATTCATTTCTCCCAAACTCATGTCATCGAGCTAACATAGAGAAGTTATGGAGACAACAGTTAATGATATGGAGAAGTTGAGCGGGGCTAATTTTTCCCTATGGAAATCATAGATGGAGGATATACTGATTTTAAAATATCAAGTAACAAAGAAACCCTCATCGATGACAGATGAGGAATGGGATAAGCTAGATAGAAAGGAAATTGCGACAATCTACCAATAAGAATGCGTATTTCAATGTGTCCAAAGAAAAGGTGGCAAAATGATTATGGAAGAAGCTCCATGATCTATATGAGAAGAACACGGCATCAAACAAAGTGTTCTTGATGAAGAAGCTTTACAATCTCAAGATAAGGGAGGGTGCTTCTGTTGCTTAGCACTTGAATGAATTCAATATTATAACTAGTCAGCTTGCCTCTATTAAAATAACTCTAGATGATGAAATTAGAGCTATTTCGTTAATGTGTTCTATGCCAGACATCTGGGAAAATTTAATTGTGGTTATGATTACTTCAGCACTTACAGGGACCCTGAAGTTTGATGATGTCAAAAAAATTTTAATGAATGAGGAGCTACAATGCAATTCAATTGCGAAAAACCAGGGAGGAGAAGCTCTAGCTCTAGTTGATCGTGGTTGGAGGATTGATCGAGGCCGACAAGGACGATCAAGATCAAGAGGCCGATCAAAATCAAGGAGGGGCAGAATCATCTTCTTTCATTGTGGCAAACCCGGGCACATGAAGAAAGAATGTCGAGCCTTGAAGAAAGGACAAAAGAATCAAATATCAACCAATACAAATCATAAGTCATCCAGCATAATTGAAGGTGAGACCACTGCTGTAGTCACATATGGTGATGTGTTGTTTACTGTTTTAGTAGAGGATGCATGTTTATATACATCTAGTGGTAGCTTTGATTGGATCCTTGACTTTGGGGCATCTCACCATGTAACCCCATGCAAAGATAGTTTTGTTGCATATAATCCTAGTGATTATGGTAGAGTGCATTTGGGGAATAATCATTTTTGCAGTATTGTTGGAGTGGGAGATGTCCAGATCAAGATGAAGAGTGGACAAGATATATTGTTGAAACAGGTCAGGCATGTACCAGAAATGCACATGAGTTTGATCTCTATGGGACGACTGGATGATGAAGTCTATTCCACAAGCTTTGGAAAAGTGGGCTGGAAAATTAGAAAAGGAGCATTGGTCGTGGCCAAAGGACCCAAGACAAGAACACTATATTCATTTAAGGCATTGATAGGAAAAATAGATTTGGTTGTTGTCACAAAAGAAGGAAATTTAGCAGATCTATGACATAAGCGCTTGGGTCACATGAGCGAGAAGGGTTTAAAAATCCTTGTTGGTAAAAATTTCCTACTAGGTTTGAGATCCTAAAATATTGATCTTTTTGAGCATTGTATATATGGTAGACAAAGAAAGCTTTCATTTCTTAGAGGTGGTCATGACAGAAAGAAAAATTTGTTAGAATTGATACACGCAAATGTGTTTAGACCAGTTAACATCAAGTCATTAGGTGGAGCATCATATTTTGTAACATTTATAGATGATGCATCGAGGAAGGTTTGGGCCTATTCCATGAAAATTAAAAGTGAAGTCTTTGAAATATTTCAAAAATTCCATGTTGTTGTCGAAAGAGAGAGTAACAAATTGTTCAAGTGCCTAAGAATAGATAATGGTGGAGAATATTGCTCAAATGCATTTAAAGAATATTGTAACAGGTTTGGCATAAAGCATGAGAAGACTGTGCTTGGTACACCTCAACAGAATGGTGTTGCAGAATGAATGAATCACACCATTATGGAAAAGGTAAGGAGCATGTTGTCCAATTCCGGTTTGGACAAGCATTTTTGGGTAGAGGCTGTGAGGATAGCTTGCTACCTCATAAATAGATCTCCATCTACAACCTTGGATGGAGGCATCCCTGAAGAATTTTGGACAGGTAAGAAGTTGAATTATTCTCATTTGAAAATATTTGGATGTGAATCATTTGTACATATTCCCAAAGAAAATAGAACTAAGCTATATGATAAATCAATGAAATGCATTTTTCTGGGATATGTGGATGAAGAATTTGGTTATCGTCTATGGGATCTAGTCAAACATAAAATTATTAGAAGCACAGATGTTATATTTAATGAGTAAAAAATGTTTAAGAGGAATGTAGGTGAGGTGGAAGTCAAGAAAGTTATTGACAGGTTTGAAGAACAACTTGATGACATCCCACCAATGTAGGAAAATGGGCAGCAAGTTCAAGAACAGGAGGGACAACAAGGGGAAAGTGATGAACACCAAGAATAAGGAATCTTGCAGGAACCTTTATAGGAGATTCAACCTAATAATGCACCACCACAGTTGGTTCGCAGATCTTCTAGGCCTCATAAGCCTTCACAAAGGTATCCTCCTTCAAACTCTATCCTATTGACTAATGAAGGTGAGCCTAATTGTTTTCAAGAGGCTTGTAAAGTTGAGCACAACAAAGAATGGAAGAAGAAATGGAGGAAGAAATGAACTCTTTGCTGGAAAATAAAACTTGGGAGTTGATAAATCTCCCAAAAGGTAGAAAGGATTTGCAAAACAAATGGGTATATAGAATTAAGCATGAAGGTGACGAAAAGAAGGAGAGGTAATTTAGCAAGGTTGGTGGTGAAGGGATTCGCCCAAAAGGAAGGTATTGACTTCACTGAATTTTTCTCACCTATTGTCAAAATGTCATCCATTAGAGTCATTCTTGGTCTTGTTGCTGCTTTAGACTTAGATTGTGAACAGTTAGATGTAAAAACTACTTTCCTTCATAGAGAATTAGAGGAAGAAATTTATATGAAGCAACCAGAAGGCTTCATAGAAAAAGGAAAATAATACCTTGTTTACAGGTTGAAGAAGAGTCTCTTTGGGTTGAAGTAGGCACCCCGACAATGGTACAAGAAATTTGATTCATTAACGTAAGAACATGGTTTTCACAAGTTGGAAGTTGACCATTGTGTCTATATCAAGAGGTATGATCAAGGAAAGTACCTCATATTATTGTTATATGTAGATGAGATGTTGATTCTTGGGCATGATAAGAATATGATCAATAGGTTGAAGAAGGATTTGGGCAGCAAGTTTGCAATGAAGGATTTGGGTCCAGCACAATAGATATTGGGCATGAGGATCATGCGTGACAGGGAAAAAAAAAGGTTGTGGATGTCACTAGAAAAATATATCAAGAAGGTGATCGACAGATTTAATATGAAGGATGCCAAACGAGTTGGTACACCCCTTGCAGGCCACTTCAAGTTGAGTTCTAAGTTATGTCCCAGTGATGACAAAGAGAATGAAGAAATAAACAAGATTCCTTATGCTTCAGCAGTTGGCAGCTTGATGTGTGCCATGGTATGCACATGATCAGGCATTGCATATTCAGTGGGAGTTGTGAGTAGATTGCTTGCCAATCCAGGAAAACAACATTGGTAAGAAGTAAAATGGATTTTCAGGTATCTTAAGGGTACTAGTCATTATTGCTTATGTTTTGGCCATAATGATACTGCGCTTGAAGTTTTTACAGATGCAGATATGGCTGGAGATATCGACACCAGAAAGTCCACTATAGGTTATTTTTACAGATTTGCAGGTGCAGCTGTATCTTGGTGTCAAGGCTACAAAGAATAGTAGCTCTCTCTACAACAGAAACATAGTAGATAGCTGCAATAGAGGCTTGTAAAGAAATTTTGTGGATGTAACGATTCCTAGGAGAGATAGGAATCAAGCATGACAAGTATGTGTTGTATTGTGATAGTCAGAGTGCCATTCACTTGGCGAAAAATCCAACATTTCACTCGAAAACCAAGCACATTGACTTAAGGTACCATTGGATCCGACATGTGTGGGAGGAAATACAATTATCTTTGGAAAAGATCCATACAGATAAGAACCCTGCTGATATGCTCACTAAGATTCTACCAAGAAATAAGCTTGAGTTATGTAGAGATATGGTAAGCCTCGGTATGACTTGATTCAAGGTTCTTAATTCGACTTCAAGTGGGAGAATGTTAAATGTGAAGCCGCATTCAACTGTCGGCACCGAACCTAACCTCATTGCCCATGTAGTCCTAGCCAACCAATGTCGTCACCACCCTTTGAATTTTTTGGCTCCATAATAGAACCATATATTTCTTATGCATATTCTAGATCTTCCTCCTTGATCTATAAATTTTTATTTCCTGCATCTACCTAAGCAAGTTAAGCCAAGGCAGAGCAAGGCCTCTTGTAATAGAAATCTGTGATTAATTTCTCCAGTTTATGTGTGTTTATTTTAGTTTTTCCTCTGACTCTGTTTGTGATTTTTTATTCTGGGTTTTGTTGTGCTTCTCTGATATCCAACAAAAGGCGGGAATGCACTCCTAGGGTCTCCAAAAACTTAGTGCTGTGATTACTGGGTGAGCTCACTCGAAGCTATTCCACAAAATTATGATTAGATATTTATCTAACAATTGTATAATGAGATGAATTGATGTGAGTATCTATTTATTCATGTTTTATGTTTATTTTAGAGTAAAATTCCACATTTTTATTCTCTAACATCCTATGTTATGATCTAGCTCTACGCACCTTGAAATAAAATTATTATAGGTTAGTTAATTTTATGGGTGTAGTTTATGATCTGGTTATATTAAATTTGAAATAAAATAATTAATAGTTTAGTTAATTTTATAGATATAGTCTAACTCATAAATAAAATGCCAAATATTCTAAAAAAAAAAATTTAGCATTTTTATATTTATCATATTCAACCATTTTAAATTTTACTTTAATTTTTAATCAACAATAATTGACCAAAGTCAACTAAAATATTCAATTAAAACTAACTTTATTAATAATAATCATAATTTAAAAATATTCACTAATAATAATAAAAAACAACTAACTATTAATAATATAGATTTTATAATTATTATTATTATAATAATATAATTAAATATATTATTAATAATATTAAAAACCATAAAAATCACACTAAAGACAACTCCATTTAATATTATTAATATTACTATTAAAAATTATCTACTATTACTGTCAACTAGCACAATGGTTATTAGTAAATGTAAATTCCACATTTTTATTCCTTAACATCCTATGCTATTTTTTTATAAAATAGTTAGCGTAAAAACATCCTATCCTATTTCCTCGCTCTACCTTCCCTGAAATGACATGTGCATAAGGAAATCTTAAGGGCAAGCCTTATTTCAACTGCCATAGGCCCATTAATGCGCCCAGGCAGAAAATGCCGGCCGCACGATGATCTACGGTTTTAATGGGACGGTTTTAAAGCATCTCTTACGTCATGCAAATTCAACAGCGGAGTGGTACCTTGTTTGTCCATGTGCTGAGCCTGGTAAATGTGAAATTCATACAATACAATACAAAACAAACCCAAAACTGGAGCGATCCCTCCCCGCCAGATATAGATTTTATAGCAGGATGGATTAATTAATGGGTGGGGACTCTGCGAGTGGGGTGGTGAGATATTGATGGGCGGGGAATTTGAAAGCTTCACGCAGCAATTTTGCGTGTATTGTCATCCAGTTGAGAAATCTTGGAAGAGAGCGTCGCTGCGTGTATTGTCATCCAGTTGAGAAATCTTGGAAGAGAGCGTCGACACGCTCAATAAAGCTGTGCCATGATTCCATTTCGGAATCCATTCATTAATAAAGTTGCTTCACCGCAACATGAAAACTTCTCTGTTATTTATTGCAGTGAATGTCGCTATGTTAACTACACTGCAAATATCGGAAGCCCGATGTGGTCCAAACTCGACGGTAGATTTTAACAGAAGGGATTTTCCTCCTGGATTTGTATTTGGCACCGCCTCCTCAGCGTTCCAGGTTCAAATCATTTTTTATACAACTCTACCTTTTCTTGACGAGTGTGATTCTGAAGCACTGCTAAATGCTATTATGTTTTACAGTACGAAGGAGCGGTAAAAGAAGATGGACGAGGAGCCAGTGTCTGGGATACTCTTTCTCATCAATTTGGTACTGCTTTTACCTTTCTAGAGGTTCTTGCATGTTTAATGTATAATGTGAACACCATTGTTTTTACAGGGCATATACTGGATTTCAGCAACGCAGATATTGCAGTCGACCAATATCATCGTTACAGGGTGAGGCTCCCTGCAACCTGACCCTGATAAACCTGGGTAATTACAAGGTATGTAGTGTTTATAATCATCATGCGGTCAATATGTTGTGCAGGAGGATATCGAGCTTATGGTGGATTTGGGGATGGATGCCTACAGATTTTCCATCTCTTGGTCCCGCATATTCCCCAGTAAGATTTTCCATGCCTCTTTCACCTCTGCTTTTCATTGCCTTTTTAGGTTATACTGATGCTTAATTGAGAGATATATAGATGGAAGTGGAGATATCAACCAAGCAGGAGTCGATCATTACAATAAGTTCATAAATGCGCTCTTGGAAAACGGTATGCAATCCAATATTATAAGGTTCTCATAAATTTATTCTGATGATTAGTAAGTTCCTTAAGCTAACCACTTGAGGAAAAATTACAGGAATCGAGCCATATGTAACTTTGTATCACTGGGATCTACCACAAGCGCTAGAGGATGCCTATAAGGGCTGGCTAAACTCTAAAATCATGTAAGGATCTTTACTTATAAATATTACAATTGAAATCAGTTTGCACAATAGATTCGTGGTTTTTACCTTAGTTTAGCGAGCGAGGTAAGGTAATGAATAAAATATGTTATGTTGGTTGAACTTGGGAGCAGAGAGGACTACGCAAATTTTGCAGAAACCTGCTTCGAGAAATTTGGGGACAGAGTGAAGAAGTGGATGACATTCAATGAGCCTCGCACCTTCTCCATTCAGGGCTACGATACAGGCTTCTATCCTCCCGGGCGATGCTCCATTGTGTTCCACCTCTTTTGCCGAGCTGGAAATTCTGCAACGGAGCCCTATATCGTTGCTCATAACATCCTTCTTTCTCACGCCAAAGCTGTGGACATTTACAGGACAAAATACAAGGTATGCATATTCTTCTACACATTTCATTCTCTCTTTCTGGCTTTTTTTTTTCATTAATTAATTGTATTTATATTAAGTAAGGAGGTTGAAACAACCCCGTTGTATCATAAAATGCATTCTATTTCTATAGATATATTACATCTTTCAAATTCGGAATTAATGACTGTTGCAGGCAAAGCAAGGCGGAAGAATTGGTATCGCTTTGGATGTGATATGGTACGAGCCAATGTCAGATTCCCCTGAAGATATTGAGGCTACACAGAGAGCACAAGATTTCCAGTTGGGATGGTACATTAAACCTTCATTATCCATCATGCAGATCTGACATCATATGAATACGTATACTTAACAACTATACAACTTGTCGCAGGTTCATGGATCCGCTATTCTTCGGAGACTATCCGGCGTCGATGAGAGCGAGAGTTGGGGAGCGACTGCCGTTGTTCTCGTCAGAAGAGTCGAATCACGTGAAAGGGTCGCTGGATTTCGTGGGAATTAACCATTATACCACATACTATGTGAAGAAAAACAAGACCAACATCATCTCACTTCTTCTCAACGATTCTCTCGCCGATTCCGGCACTCTGGCCTTCCGTGAGTTTCGATCATCTACGCTTCCACTATGGTCTTTTTCTAACTTTCTTTCCATAATATTGGGATGTTATTCGAATGATCAGAATTTTACAACTAATAATAAAATACAATTTAAATAATAAGATTTAAAAATACAATTTAAATAATAAAATATTAAGCTTCTTAAGCTTATATTTTCAAAAAATCACCTTATTATTAAATACACTTATAATTTTTCTAACGTAGAAGTTTTAATTCCATTTTATTATTTAATAAGGTGGAGATTAATATCACAATCAAAACAAAAACGTGTTAGAGAGATTCATGAAAGTTTTGTGTATGGGTTATAGTCGTGGTTGTTGAGGTTTGAGAACGTGGCGTAACTCCACAAACAACTTGAGGAAGAAGATTTGTCCGATCTTCTAGAAAGTGGACATAATTTTCCCTTCACATTGTTAGCTCTGAATTTAAAAATGAATTTTCCTTTACAATTCGAGGTAGAATATATTGGAATTATTTTCATATATATATATATATATATATATATATATATATAATAACATTTTTTTATATCTAAGATATATGAATAAAAACTATAAAATCATTATCTTATAAGATGGTAGTGATTTACTTGTTCCATACAAGTCCAATCCACTTTTAAAAAGGCTTTATGTATTATGATATTTATTTCTTTAGAAATATGAGAGAAAAAGGAGGGTAACAAAGTTGTTAATTGCAATTTGCATATTATTGTACATGTCAAATCTTTTTATTGTATTTGATAATTATAAGACACACCAAATATTTATAATAGTTAATTTTCATATTCACATAAATTACTAGATTCATTTCTAATATTTATTTTAAAGTATATATAGTTTGTAGAGAGATATAAGATTTTACTCGCACTTTTTTTAAAAATATTTTCCTGCAATGCTCCATCAAAGTAAACTTAGGAGAGTACCATGATTTATTACATTTTTTATGGATTCATGTCTAGTAAGCTTAAGACAATATCTTATTTATTATCTTCTTTATGGGTTATTGAGGTGTAGTAAGTTTGAGAAAAAAAATTATTTATTATTTCTTCCATGGATTCATGTCTAGAATGTTTTTAGAGAAAAATTTATTTATTATCTCTTTCATGGATTTATCTCTAGAATATTTTTCCTCTACTTGTGGAGAAACATTTAAGATGAATAGAGAGTGAATTGCACATTTGAGGGGATACTCTCTTCACCTTCAAAAGAGCTCAAATTCTTAGCTCAAATTCTTAGCATGAAATACTTTTGGCCAACTCTAACAGTTGGTTTAAATGCCAAATTATTTTTTATGTAATTTATTTTAAAGAAAACTGAGACATTTATTTTCTTACTAGAAATTAGTTAACAAACAAATGTGTTGTGGATTTACTCTAAATGAAAATTTAGTTATGGAAGTGGTTCCATAAAGTGAAAAAATATTGATGGTAAAAAGTATACCCTTCCTTTGTGGATAAAGGAACATCCCACTGAGGAAGAGGGGTTCCAATCTATAAGAGGCTAAGTGAAGGAAAAGGGGAGAGAGCCTGAATTTCTCGAGCTGGTAGAGACCAGTGGAAATACTCTCAGCAATCCTGAATTCTTCTGGAAAGTAGATTGGACTGAAGTCCAATCTGTGAAACCTTCAGATACTAGTTATATTGAAATTTAAGATTGTCTGTGTAGTTAAGTTACCTTAAATTTTAATGAAATAATAAGCAGAGATGAACATGCATGGAAAGACAACTTCTTTTCTTTAGGCAGCATAATTTTCTTCATACATAATATTGTGAGCTTTATACAGTAGAACAAATAGCTGGAAATGAAAAGATGAAGAATAACATTCAAAGAGTAAATCCGGAATTATTAACAAACATAAAGATCTCATAAACAACATGAAAAGAGGAGTTCCGTAAAGGGTAGAATGGAAAATATTTAACCCATAACGAGAGTGAGGAAACTCCAGAATCTGGGATGAATGTTCGCTAATAAAATAGACTATACACGAACGGGATTAGGTCGGTCCAGTCAACCTCTATCTTGATATAATTTACAGTAAAGATTAAGAAAGACTATCATCATACAGTGGAAATAAGTAACATAAATGAATAACCAAAAAACAAATTCATTCATATAACACATATAACTGGAAGAAACTCTTCTTATCGTTTACTAGAAAGCAGAGGTTACAACATCTCTAAGATATTTAAACATAGAAAAGAGAGGTGAAAATGTTCGGTGCATTCATACAAATGATAACCTGAAAATTTAACAGAAACCCTAGAGAAATAGTTGGGCTGTCAAGAATACTGTTAATAGAAATTCCTCGTTCAAATAAATTGAGTCAAAAATCTAAATGTAGAACTTATAGAGGATTTTAGCAATAATAGACGTAACCCTAGTTCGGGCCATTAAACCCTTAATCAAATTGCAAGAGAAGTCTTTTAAACTCCAGAAGATATTTGCACCTAGAATGTAAAGGCTAACAAAACTCATGCCGGTGCGCTAACATAGAGAAGTTATGGAGGCTACCCAGTACCTGAGACAGAAGATACAATTGTAGGTGAGATCCTTGTCTTGGTTACAGGGTAGAGGCACAGTGTGAAAACAACACTGAAATCAACAGAAAGTATGTACCTGCACAAATACAACCCATCCAGGAGTTACAAATCTCCGTTAAAATAATTGGGAATGAAAAACACAGTGAGAAACTGTGGAACTGAAAACGAAGGCTTGACATACTTGGGTGAAACCGACCCGAGCAAAACGAAGATTCTCTGCGGAGTAGACAGAAGAAAAATATTATTTCTTAGAGTCTGAGTTTAGAAGGGAAAATAAACCAAAAGAAAACAAAAATAACAAAAAGGAAATAACCTTGAAACTTACCAGATGTAAAATCACAGAAGGGGCATATCGCTGAGCAAACCCCGAAGTCACCTGTCAAGCAACACGTAGAAATAAATGAGGTAACTTCTGGAATAGAGGTGGAGACAACTGAGCTACAAGGAAACTTGTACTCTTTAACAAAGTTTTGAACATGGAAAAAAACCCAAAACCACAAACGGTGGTAAGGTTGCAAGTCACCACAGTGGGTTCTGCAAATAAAAATCCAAGGAAATCTATATGGCTCACCTTCACCATTGCCATAAACCAACGAATAACATGACCAGAGGATGAAGGCCGCGACGTAAATGAGCCGAACGGTTAGGGTTTGGGTGGGGTTGTTCACCATAATCCGTTGTAAAATAGTTGTCACAAGCACGAAATTCAAGTGATGAGGTGGTACAACAAATCTGCACGGATACATTATTTAAACCAAGATTGCTAATCACAATGTATGAGAACCGATATTTTTCCAAATTCGCATTCAATAATCGAATTTCCTCGAGAGATAAAAACATATAAACCTTTGCGCAGTAATGAGGTAGACTAGGAGCAATCAATATGAAGTACTATAATTGCATGTTGCGCATAATTGCATTAATACAAAGTCGAGAACCTTACCATATTAACCAATATGTCATGTCAAGTAAAGTTAATGAACATAGCATAGTTGAAGAGGGAGGGGAATGTAGTTAAATAATTTTATTTTTATGTGATAATTGGATAGATGTTACACCAACAATGTTGGGAGAAAAGGGAAGATTGAATGTTTCTTATATATTTTCTCCTTCCCATACATTTTTCAAGTCCATCGTGACTTCCACTTAACATTTTTAACAAAGGAACAAAACATAATAAGATATTATATGGTTTCATGTTTACATAAGTTGCACCAACTTTGACTTGAAAGTTTCTTTTCAAAAAAAAACTATAAATAGTACTATTTTTTAAAATTGATCACATTTTTTTTTGGACAATTTAGATGCCAATTTTGATCACAGCCTTGTTGGTCCTTCAGAATTCCCTGGGTTATCTTAGGTATATGTGTTCTAGAGGGATTAAGAGACCAAATCAATTGATCATCATCTTTTTTTGAATTCTATTTTCAAAATTATATATAACTCTTCTATTCTTTATCAAATATTTCTCTCAATTCTATTTCTTCCTAAATGAGCCAATGTTGTTACTAATTTATAAACCTCTCCTAATTCACAAATTTATTTTAAAGAATAAAATTCTTTACTTTTAGACTTCTCTATGAATTAATAGAAAAAATACTTCATAAACCTCTACTAATTCACAAATTTATTTAAAAGAGAAATTCTTTAGTTTTGAGCTCCTCGATCAATTCACTACCTACTAATGGATGATGGTGTATTTGAACTTTCACTCCCTTCCCTACCTCACAAATGAGCAAATTGATTACCAAAAAACACTAAATTCATAACTTTCCAAATATTTGAGAGATTCTGTAATAATTTGTGAGAGTTTTGATCTCAATTTGGGCCAAAATATTTTTCCAAATGTAAGAGCCCTTAAACAAATTTTAAAATTAGAATTGGAAAAATAACACTTTTTAGAATTAGAATTGGAAAAAAGAAAAATGAAATTTTGAATTATTATTATTATTATTGTTTAATCTATTTGAAATTTAAAATAAAATTAGAAAATATTATTTAAAGAAGTTGAATATAATATTATGTAATATCCAACGTCATAAATTTCAATAAATCTATCACATTTTAGTGTTCTAAATAAAAAGTTTCCAACATGAATAAGAGACACAAACTACAGATAGTGTGAAGCACAAATGCTGATCCTCAATAGATCCACCAAGCAAAGGTCTCCACAGGTTTTCTTCGTGGGATCAGATTAGCACTCGCCTAGATCCAAAGGAGTAGCTACTCTCCTTTTTTATAAGCTCAATAGACTTTCTAGATGCCTTTATTTTATTATTTTTTCTAAGAAATGAAAATGTATACTAGAAACCAATTCCATGAACAAATAGCACAATAGATACCTTGAGTAAATTCCATCCATTTAATCATATATATATTATGGTAAAAAAATAAAAATAAAAATGTTGTTGCTTACCAAAATAATTCCACAAATTATAAAGTGAGAAAATTAAAACTATTATTTATATAAATATGTTTATTAAAATTAATTAAATTTATTTAAAGTAACAGAATAAATAATTAATATCTTCACATCCATATTCAATTCCCTTAAATAACAAATTTTAAACTGTTGAACTCTTATCTAAGTGACAAGTTTTGAACTCTTGAACACTTTTCTAGTAAAATATGAACTAGTCGCTTTTAAGGGTTAGAAAAAGGAAGTGACGGATCGAGTTCTGGATGGATGTATTTTCGTATATAAAAAATTGGTGAAAATATATCATCGTTTAGCATCGATTTGTTTATTTCATAAATACCATCTAACTATAGTTTTTTGTTTCGTGCAGCCTTTAAGAATGGAAGAGCCATAGGTGACAGAGTAAGTGACCAAAATATTTTTTTCTATTTTCATGACGATGAATGCCATGAAATTAACGCATTTTATTTATTTGTATCGCAGGCAGCCTCAGCATGGCTTTACATAGTGCCTCACGGAATCCGAAGTCTCATGAATTACATAAAACGACGTTACAACAACCCTCCCGTCATTATCACCGAAAACGGTATATTATCCGCACACCGAGATGACGCGCACGTCTTTTGTTGTTTCTGCAATTGATCTTTATCTCTAATTTATCGTCACAACAATTCCATTCCACTCCATGGCAGGGATGGATGACCCCAACGAATATATTTTCATTCCCCTGGAAAAGGCATTGAATGATCAGAAGCGGATAAATTATCACGCAGATTATCTCTCCAATCTTTCTGCTGCCATCAAGTAAGATCTTCCGAATGGGGATGTTTGATTTATTAGTAATTGACACGTAACTAACATTAGATAGGAAATGATGGTGCAGGGAGGATGGATGTGACGTTGGCGGGTATTTTGCATGGTCTCTGTTGGACAATTGGGAGTGGGCAGCGGGGTACACATCCAGATTTGGGCTCTATTTTGTTGACTACAATCACAATTTGACGAGACATCCCAAAGCTTCTGTCCAATGGTTCAAATGTTTTCTCACTTACTCAACAACCGCGGCCCCTCCATTACTCAACATTTCCTTTTCTACACCAATACATACTTAATTTGGCTCTTTATTTATTATATTTGCTTCAACATTAAATGCGACCTCACAGCCATATTTGATTCTGTAACTTTCTACAAAATCCAGCTGGTGTATCTATGACCAAAATAAATTGTTTATTCTGTTTGATGTGGACATCGTGAATGTCTGGTGTCAGGCTAATTGATTTTACTGCTGGAAAAATTGACCCAATAATTGAATTAACAGAAAACATATCACCTAAGCAGTATAACCAAAGGTAAGAGAATACGAGTGGTTTGATTTTTTTTTCGGCTGATCTTGTGGAGTCATTGAGGGGTTAGCCGAGACTAATACCTACTGCCGTAGTCTAACTAAACGACCAAATAATAGAAAATACTGGGAGACAGACATACGGAATGTATCTATAATTCTTTTCAAAGAAAGATAGTTGTTTTTTTAGACTCGGAAAAAAAAACAAAAAGTTAACGACCAAATAAGAAATTGAATTTCACTATTATTTTGCCATTCCTTAATGTAGATGGACAATTGTCTACACTCTAACAACCCAATTTAATGATCTATAATATAATAAAATACAATAAACATTATTTGATTAATTAGTTTAAGCTTGTTTACTCGTACATTTTCACATTTTCAATCTTATTACTGTAACACCCCAAACAAGCACACAAAAAGGTTTTTTGTCTTCGATAATTGAATATATAGCAAAAAGAATTAATGGATTTCCCTTTTACATGTAGCATGGATTTTTCTTTTACATATAGTGATAAGTATTATTTATTCATCCTTTACTTGGATGTTCTTGGTTGCACTATTTACATGTTGGTTAAAATAATTATAACATCAATGTGATTTCAAAGTTTTTTTATCAACGTACTATTAAATCTTATGATTCGAATACATAGATTAGAGATTATAAGTATTGATTAAAGGTGAGAGTCTAAGTTTATATTTATTGTATGTGTTTAAGGTTAATGTTTTCATGTTTGAGTGGGCCTAATAGTTAAGAGTATGTGTTTTGTTTTAAAAAATAAATCTTTAATCTGCAAACTATATCTCTCATTATTCATCAAATAGATTACACACATTTATACATGAATTAGTATCAAGATAGGAGATCTATCTTAGACGTACAATAAGTTGGTTGAGGGAATATCTCAACCTCACACCAAACAAGGAAGCTAACTCCTATTAAATATGAACAGACTCTATACATAGAGAGTCACAACTGGACAAGTAGGAATTATACATTCTAACACACCCCCTTAATGACTACTTGTCTCGATATCACTTCGCAAAATCTAGTGGTGATCAAACATAACAAAGAATATGTCGACGTCCATATAAAGGAGCAACCATCCACCGGAATGCATGGGTACCAACCGCTGCAACCGCTGGTCTCGTAGGATGTCCTTCGTATACATGGTTCTGTCAACCATTATCACTGCATACATGTACCTGTATCTACAGATCCCCCTCCAACGTGGGTTTTATCGGATGACCCGTAACCATGCTCTTCCTTCATCGGGGTTTTATCGGATGACCCGTAACCATGCTCTTCCTGGGTTTTATCGGATGACCCGTAACCATGCTCTTCATCAGTGGCAAACACTGACATGGACCTGTTTCCAGTCTGCTTCACTTTATACGTGGTTTCTAGCTGACCACAAACTGACACTGCAAAATGGTTTTGGCTGACCATGAACCTGTAGTTACAAAGTGGTTTTGAGATGACCACGAACTTTTACGGGGATACACATACCTTTATAAGGCGTACATACTCCATCTCTTGGAGTTACCAGATACATAAAATGACCACTATAAAACCATCCTAGACTTGCTTACCATTCAACTGAGTGACTCATCATCAAAAGTCTATTCTAAGAAACCCACACTAATTCACACAAACTTTCACCTATACGTCCATCATCCTTTAATTTTCAATGTCGTTGTTGGGCTGTTGCACAAAAATAATATTTGTTACACTTCTGTCTTACTATTTACCACAGAGTATCTTCGCATCCGCTTTCTTTTTCTCGTCTAATTGGTGTCTTGAATTCACCTGCGCGATTTGTTAGAGTAGCTAATTCTAACAAAACCACTCCATTGAGTTAGCTAAGCTCAATGCTTCAAATTTCAAAACATTTTCACAAATACGACATTTTACCGTGGCATAAGATTACTGAAAAGACTCCAACCCAACTAGGATCCACATACACCTCAAACCTACCATATAAGTTTAGATAGCAACACACAAGTCTTATTAAAAGTTCAGTGTTCACACAGGTTGTAGTTATCACTTCATATATCATTTCTTCCGTGACAAAGCTGCTGCAATCCCACCAGCAACTAATCCTACTGCAGTGACCGCAATACCTAAATTGAAGACAAGTAGCTTGATGTCATCATCAATCCCAAGCTCTTTACGCACCTCTTCTCGACTTTTACAAATTTAAAATTAGAGAAGTAGAGTATATGTCTTGATAGATTTAGGAGTCAAATGACTAATCAGAAATAAATTCCTTGTTCTAAAAACAAAAAAATCTCATACACCAATTTAATGTCTTACTTAACCATGACCTTAAAATTAAATAATAATAATAAGCAATTCAAACAATCCTACCATAATAAACCTTTAAATAAACCTTTACCTGGTGTTAAGATCAAAAGCCTCTAGAAGCAAGTCATCACTTAGACACTTTGCAGGGTTCTTCGATGATAGAGCGAGATCAGCCGTCCACCATCCATATGCAAGATGGATGATGCAACCTGAGGTTTAGGGTTTGATGGGTAACCACCTAACCAAACCTCGTCGTTCCGAAGACATTTTCGATTGTTGTTGCACGAACGATCTCAGTTGCCTGCTAGGGTTTAGTTTTCAACGCATAGGGGCTGTTTTCTTGCTCAGTACGACTATTTCACTCCAACAGACATGTTTTTCCTCACCCCAACATGACTCAACATCTTTAATCAACCATGAAACCAGGTAATCTATGGTTCTTTAGGTCATATTCAGTATGGTAGCAGAATTATGTATTGCTGCAGAGTTTTTCTTCTTAATAGTCTTCTATTGTTGATAGGAATGTTGAGTTTGAACCACCTTTAAATGCCCAGGGCTTAGAAGAGATGGCAAGTTGTTTGCTCCACGTTCCAGGTATTAAGGAATCCTACCAGTGAGAGTTTTGTTCTTATAGTTATTCTTTAGGTTTTAACCCCTTCCGTGTCTCGGTTACAGGTTGCCGAAGTTACACATGGTATTGGTCAGGTAAAACCCTCTTTCTATTTTCTGCTATTTTCCATGCTTCTCCTTGCCATTTTTCCCTTACCTTGAGTTGTCTCTTCTTCTGCAAGTATAATGACTCCAACTGTCTCAGTTTCCTTTCCAATTTTCACGGTCTACCAGAATTTCTGTTGGAATTTATGAATATTCTGAACACATAGGTGTTAGAAAATTAAATATTACAGAGCAATGAAACACATAAAATATGCGGAAAACACAAGCACACAAACACACATAAAACCAGAGAGACACAAATATATGTGGTTCAGCCAGTTTGGGTTACGTCCACCCCGAAAAGCCAGTCCTTCCTTTCTATTATCTAGCAAAATGAAGAGACAAAACCTACAACATATCCGCTGTAATATCCTCTGTTCTCTCTCACAGTCTCCCTCTCTGTTTCTCGCTCCGAGAATACACATAACATATACAGCCGCAATACAAAAAGGGGGTGCCTTCTAGGGAAAAAAACCCTAAACTAAACATAACTTCTACCGTCAGATCATCTGCCTAATGAACGGCCCAGATTGACTAGAAATTACTATAATTTTACAAGGCAATTTTACATCTGTTTTTAGCTTCGAGGGCGCTGCCCCTGAAACCTCCCGCCAGGGGGGGGGCTCCATAATGTCGCAGTCGCCCCCCTGGACCCCCCAGGCAGCGTTTAATTACGGGCGGCGTTGCCGCCCCATTAAGGTACAGGGGTCCAACGCTGTGATACAAAATAAACAAGATAATCAGGCTCCATACCCAAAAATCTCCCACTTGGAGACTAATTGTAGCAACTGCACCGCTGCTTCATTTGCTAGACAATAACTCCTCTTTGGACCTGGTTGTTTCTCATCTTCATTGTCATCCTTGAAGACCAATTGAAACTGAGCATAATCTTAGTTTCTCCCTGGTTACAACTTTTGTTAGCATATCTGCAGGATTCTGGCTAGTGTGTATCTTTTCCAGCTTCAACTGTCCATCTTCTAATACCGACTGTATGAAATGGTACTTGAGCTGTATGTGTTTAGTCCTGGAATGAAATGCCGAGTTCTTTGCAAGATGAATGGCACTTTGGATATCACTGTATAACATGCCCATATCATGCTTCTTACCCAATTCATCCATAAACCTTTGTAACCAAATCATTTCTTTACTAGCCTCTGTAGCAGCAACATACTATGCTTCTGTTGTTGAAAGTGCAACAACACTTTGGATTTTTGAAACCCAACTGACAGTTGTTCCACCTACAGTAAATACATATCCTGTAGTGCTCCTCCTGTTATCTCTGTCACCTGCCATATCTGCATCAACATATCCCTGTAGATAAATGTTTGAACCACCAAAGCATAATGCTTGATTTGTGGTACCTCTCAAATATCTGAGAATCCATTTTACTGCCATCCAATGTTCTTTTCCTGGATTGTTCATGTACCCGCTTACAACTCCCACTGCATGTGCAATATCAGGCCTTGTGCAGACCATTGCATACATTAAGCTTCCAACTGCTGATGCATATGGAACTTTAGACATATAGTCCATTTCTTCTTGGGTCTTGGGGCACATCTCCTTACTAAGTTTGAAATGGATAGAAAAAGGTGTACTAACTGGTTTTGCATTTTGCATATTAAATCTTTTCAACACCTTTTGTATGTACTCATTCTGAGACAGTGTTAATTTGCAATTTTTCTTGTCTCTAGTTATTCTCATACCAAGGATTTGTTTTGCAGCTCCCAAATCCTTCATTGCAAATGAATTTGCCAATTTTCTTTTGAGCACAGTTATTTCCTGCATGTTAGACCCTACAACAAGCATGTCATCTACATACAATAACAATATAATATAGCTGCCATCATTTTGTCTTTTCAAATAAACATAATGATCAGAGTGACATCTAGTATAACCTTGTTCAGACATAAACTTGTCAAATTTAAGATACCACTGCCTTGGAGACTATTTTAAGCCATACAATGTTGTGTAACCAGCTCCAAAAATAGAAGAAAAGAGATATCAACGCCTTAGAAATAAGCCACTTCGAGGGGGCAACCTCCAATACATTACATAAATGAACAATTCTTGGATGATACATTTTACAAAACCTCCTTTCTATATATAGGAGTCCATGTGGCCATAATGTAATCCTAGTGGGCCACAATGTAATCCTAGCCGACCTAACAATAATAATTTAAGGGCACAATAATAACAAAATGGGGGTTACAAGGGTACAATAATAACAATAAGGGGTTACACTAACAACAATAAGGGACTATACTAGTAATATAGGGACCTAACATGCCCCTCTCCTTCAAAAAAAGTGTTGTCCTCAATGCTTGAGTAGCTCTGGGTGCTTTTGTATAAAATTCTCATCCTCCCATGTAGAATCTTCAGTGGGTAAGTTCTTCCACTCGATGAGATACTCTGAAATTGATCAATTCCGTAGTTGTCTAGTTCTTGTTTCCGTGACCGCTTCCAGTTCCAATATGATTTTTCCTTCCTCATCAAGTTCTGGCAATATTGTTTGAACTGGAATATTTTCACCTATAACCTTCTTTAAGCACGAAACATGGAAAACTGGATGTACTCGCGAAGAAGCAGGAAGCTCCAATTTGTATGCCATAGTACTAATCTTTTGCAACACATTGTAAGGACCATAGTACTTTGGCGATAATTTATTATCCTTCTTAGCTTGCTTGAGGGACATTTGTTTATATGGTTGTAGCCGTAAAAATACCCAATCTCCTACATCAAAACTTCTCTCGCCGCGATGTTGATCTGCCTGTTGTTTCATTCGATTTTGTGCCAAATTCAGGTTATCCTTTAAGAGTTGGAGAACTTCTTGCTGATGCTCGATGTGATCTTCCACCGCTTGAACCTTCGAATTTTCCCTTAAAGATGATGTGATGGATGGTGGATGATATCCATAAAGTGCCATAAATGGGGTCATTTTTGCTGCAGTATGGAAGGAAGTGTTATACCACCATTCAGCAAGAGGTAACCACTTGACCCATTGTGTTTGTTTATCAGATACAAAACAACTAAGATATCCTTCCAAAAATTTATTTACTATCTCAGTTTGACCATCAGATTGAGGATGATAAGATGAGCTATGAGCTAATTGAGTACCCAAACAAGAAAATAACTCCGTCCAAAAATTTCCAGTAAAAATGGGATCTCTGTCGCTCACAATAACCCTTGGGCTTCCATGTAGATTTTGAATTCTGTCCATAAATGTAGTAGCAAATGTACTTGCTTTAAATGGATGAGATAATGCACAAAAGTGTGCATACTTGGTAAGTCTATCAACTACCACCATGATGACATTCTTTCCTTCGGACTTAGGTAAACTTGTGATAAAATCCATTGAAATCTCCTCCAACGTTGACTTGGAATGGATAAAGGTTGTAGAAGTCCCGGGGTGTTAATTGTCTCCACTTTATTCTGCTGGCAAACCAAACATTCTGCCACAAACTTTTGAATATCATATTTAAGGCCATCCCAAAAAAATTCTTTCTTCACCCTGTGGTAAGTTTTTTAAAATCCTGAGTGTCCTCCTAAAGGAGAAGTGTGCAATTCCAGAAGAATCTTTTGTTTTAGTTGGGAATTCTTACAAAGATATAAGCGATCCTTGTACCATAAGGAATCATTTTTCCAACTAAATGTATCAGATGTACTAGGATCTTGCTGCAACTTTTGAATGAGTGTCCATACATCTTTTTCCTTCTTCCATTCATCTCTTGCTTCGTTTATCCAATCTGGTTGGATAATAGAAATGGCACAAAGCAATGCTTCCACCTCTTCATTCTTTCTCGAGAGTGCATCTGCAACAACATTAAGCTTTCCTTTTTTGTAGATTATTTCAAAGTCATAACCCAACATCTTTGTGACCCATTTTTGCTGCTCTTTTGAAGATAGTCTTTGTTCCAAAGTGTTTAAGACTATCATGATCAGTTTTTACCTTGAAGTGTCTTCCCATTAGGTAAGTTCGCCATTTCTTTAGTGCATGCAGTATTGCTAACATTTCCTTCTCATAAATAGGTTTCTATAAATATTTTCCTTTGATTGGACGACTTTCAAAAGCAATGGGTCTTCCTTCTTGCATTAAAACAACACCAATTCCATTTCCTGAGGCATCACATTCCACAATAAAGGTTTTTGTGAAGTCTGGCATAACCAAGACCAGTGCTAGGCACATTGCCTCTTTAAGATGTTCAAAGGCCTTAGTTGCTTCAGGAGTCCATGAAAATGTATCTTTCTTCAATAATGTTGTTAGAGGTGCTGCTATTCTCCCATAATTCTTAACAAACTTGCGATAATACCCTGTTAACCCGAGAAATCCTCGCAACTTCTTTATGGTTGTGGGGACTTTCCATTCCTTAATGGCTTTAATTTTGTTAGGTCTACTTTAACACCCTCGTGAGATACAATATGACCCAGATATTCCACCTCTTGTACTCCAAAGAAACATTTGGATTTTTTTGCATATAATTGTTTCTCCCGCAATAGTTTGAGCACCCTGTCAACATGTTCAACATGATCCTTCCAGGACCTGCTGTAGATTAGTATATCATCAAAAAATACTAGCACAAATTTTCTAAGGAAGGGTTTGAAAATGGAATTCATCAACCCTTGAAATGTAGAAGGTGCATTGGTAAGGCCAAAAGGCATGACCAAAAATTCATAATGACCCTCATGAGTTCGAAATGCCGTTTTTGGAATATCTTCAATCTTCATTCTAATTTGATGATATCCTGAACGAAGATCCAACTTGGTAAAATAAATTGCTCCATGTAATTCATCCAATAATTCATCAATCACAGGAATGGGAAATTTGTCTTTAATGGTGAGCTTATCGAGCTCCCTATAATCCGGACACATTCGCCATGATCCATCCTTCTTGTGTACCAATACTACAGGAGCAGAGAAATAACTTTGACTAGGTTGAATTATACCCGCCTCTAACATTTCTGCAATCATACGTTCAATTTCGCTCTTTTGGAAGTAAGGATATCTATAAGGCCCGATGTTTGGAGGAACACTTCCTGGAATCAAATGAATAGCATGATCATGATCACGAATAGGTGGGAGTCCTTTGGGAGTTTCAAACACCTTGGAATGATTTTCCAAGACTTGTTGGAGATCTGCAGAAATAGATGATTTTGATGTTGGAACTTCTAGTGAGCATAATTGTTCAATTACGCCTCGTTGTTCTTTCTTTAGAAGCTTTGTCATGCCATTAGAGCTTATTATCCTTCCTGGCTTCCCTTCAATACCCCGTAGTTCGACTTCCTTTCCTTCTGAAAAGAATTTCAAGAAAAGTTCTTGAAAATTAAAAGCTACCGTCCCCAAAGATTGTAACCATCGTACTCCTAG
The DNA here is from genome assembly GCA_034641835.2 of Pinus albicaulis. NCBI lineage: Eukaryota > Viridiplantae > Streptophyta > Pinopsida > Pinales > Pinaceae > Pinus > Pinus albicaulis. The sequence continues at coordinate 897,830,100 of CM076584.1, read as the reverse complement.
TACAACATCAGCACCTCCCATAGGAATGGAAAGCATTGGACTAGTCAACACATATTCCCCCATGGTTAGCTTGATGTTATTGCATTTTCGAGAGCAATTTATAGTTCCTCCATTTGCAACCATCACTTGACATTCTGGTGCTGGGTATAGGAAACAATTTAATTCCTTGGCTACCTTACAATGAATAAAATTATGGGTGCTACCCGAATCAATCAACACTATTACCTTTTTCTTCTTGATTTGTCCTTCTATCTTGAGAGTTTGAGGAGTGGTAATTCCTGCCAGTGCATTACACGATATGGTCGGATTCATTTCTTCCTCTTCTAGGGCTGGTTCCTGGTGTATATCCTCTTCTTGTTCATTTTATTATTCCTCTTCACAATCTATGTAAAATAATTTATTCTCAGCACACTTATGACCTTTAGTGTATTTGCTATCACAACTGTAGCAAAGCCCTTTTTCTCTTTTTCCTTCCAATTTTTGTGGTGTCAACGTTGTAGGTTGTGGAAATCTAGACGTAGCAACACTTCCTTCTTTATAGAATTGAGTGGTAGGCTTCCTTGTCGCCATAATTTTACATTCAACTTTTCCTGCCAACCTGAATGCCTTCTCCAATGAATCAGGTTCCAGAACGCGAACTTCATGTTGGATGCTATCCTTTAAAGTGCCTATGAAGAGATCAATCCTATGTTCCTCTGGAATATCAGTTACCCTTATATTCAATTTTTGGAAGTCCTCAATGTGTTGCCCCACTAAACCCTTTTGTTTGAGATTTATCAATTGGCTAAAGAAGGTGTTGCTCTTTGTATCCTCATAATGTGCTATCATTTCTTCCATAAAAATTGACCAAGTGACAATATTTTCACGGGAGCAAAGCCACCGATACCATACAAATGTATTTTGTTCTAAATGTAAAGTTTCAATGTGTACCTTTTGTGTGTTTTTCACATTATGGAGATCAAAATATTGCTCCATATGTAATATCCATGTTACAGGATCCTTCCCATAAAACTTCCTCATATCAATTTTTGGAATATGGTGGTTCTTCCTGCCAACATTATAGTTTATGAAATCGCGATTAACATTTATTTTGTTCTCATCATGAGGTTCTTATACTATCTTTTCACCATTAGGAAACATTTCTTGTATCAACTTGGTCAAACCTTCGATGTCTGTTTTTAGATCATTCTTCATGTTTTTCATGTTGTTTTCCATGTTGTCTTTCATGTCATCCATCTTAGCTTCCATGCCATCCATCTTAGCTTCCACGCCTTTCTTCAAACCATCCATCTTCTCTTCCATGCCTTTCTTCAAAACTTCCATTTCATTTTTTGTTGCTCTTTGTGAGAGTGAAATTTGTTGCACTTCCTCTTGTAATTTTGATAGATCATGTTGCAATTATTCATCTTCATGAGTCATAGTAGACCCTTCTGAAGGCTTAATGGGTGTTGAATTATTTTTACGGGGCATATTTTAGAACCCAATACTAATATCTATTCTACAATATGCCCTTGGAATCAATTCAAATTGATTCTTCAAACAAGACTTATGCAATTCGGAAAAAAAAATACACACCTTTTTCTTGCTTTCGAGGAGCTCGATATTGAAATTGGATTATCTCTGTGATTGCAACACTTCAATATCTGAATTTTGGTACTGATATAGCCCTCTGAATTATCTTTCGAATGCCATAGGTCTGACCTGATTTGGATTCTCCAAGACAAAGTTGTGTCCAATCTCCCACAATGACCTAATTATGGACTGGTTCAGTAGAGCGAACTTGTACGACTTGCCACGTGTCACTGTTTCATCCTTTGAATCTGAAATTGATAGCCAAGAAACTACAATTATTTAGACCACTTTACGCACTCCAATCGATGCCCAGAGAGAGTTATTGAACTTTTCCCACGATCACCTCTTTGAGATGAAATTCAGGAGCCTCGAAAGCACTACCTTCCATAGATCATATCTCCAAAATATTACGAACCAAGCTCTTTCAAATTGTTTATTTAATTTCAGATTTAGCCTCCTATACCATATGAATTTTGGATTTTGAACCTTCGTAGAAAAAAATGTTATAGATTGAACACTGATGACCTGCTGAGATCCCCTAAAAAGACCTAACTTTCACGGATCATATCTCCGAAAATATTGCGAACCAAGCTCTGAAATTTTTAGAAACTCTTCCTCAGGATTTCAGCTTCGCACCCTAAAAATTTCAGCTTCTGAAACTTCGTAGAAACAAAGTTATAGCGAAAATTCCACGATGACCTGTTTGGAGCAGCGAAACCCTAGAATCCCAAGCTCTGATACCAAATGTTGTGTAACCAGCTCCAAAAAATAGAAGAAAAGAGATATGAACGCCTTAGAAATAAGCCACTTCGAGGGGGCAACCTCCAATACATTACATAAATGAACAATTCTTGGATGATCCAATTTACAAAACCTCCTTTCTATATATAGGAGTACATGGGGCCATAATGTAATCCTAGTGGGCCACAATCTAATCCTAGCCAACCTAACAATAATAATTTATGGGCACAATAATAATAAAATGGGGGTTCCAAGGGTACAATAATAACAATAAGGGGGTTACACTAACAACAATAAGGGACTATACTAGTAATATAGGGACCTCACATACAAGCTCTTCTTTAACCTGCACACTAATTTTTCTTTCCCTTTGACCTCATATCCTTCTGGTTGCTCCATATAGATCTCTTCCTACAAATCTCCATGGAGAAATGTTGTCTTTACATCTAACTGTTCAAGATGTAAATCTTCTGCTGCTATAAGACTTAAAATAGTTATGATTGAAGTCATCTTAATAACAGGAGAAAATATTTCATCAAAATCTATACCTTTCTTCTGTGAAAACCCCTTCACCACAAGTCTAGCTTTGTACCTCTGTTTTCCTCCATCTTCTTCCTTAAACCTGTAAACCCATTTATTCTGCAATGTATTTTTACTTGCAGGCAACCTGACAAAGTCCCAAGTCTTGTTATGCATTAAGGAGTCCATTTCTTCTTCCATGGCTAGCTCCCACTTGTTCCTGCTTTCAACTTGCATTGCTTCTTCATAACATTCAGGTTCACCAGAATCAGTCAACAATAAATAATATAATGAAGGAGAGTATCGTTCAGGTGGTCTACTTATCCTGGTAGATCTTCTAACACCACTTTCAGGTGTTTGAGGTGCATGTTGCTGTTGTGGTGGTTGTTGTTGTTGTGGCTCTTGATTATTATTATTTTCAGGCACCTTTACCTTTTCTGTGATCTCATCAAGAACTGTGTATTATTTGTTTTATTTTTCCAGTTTCTTTTCCTGCAATTGATTCTTATACAATAAATTTTCATTGAATATTACATCTCTCGCTTTCCAGACGATTTAGATTTAGCAATCAGTATAAGTTATGATAACCAACCATAACACCATATCCAATAAAGGTACATTTTCTTTGATTCATTTTTCAAGTTTTGTTTTGTTTTCTTTATTAATATTACAACGCCTCATAAACCAAAGGCTTTAAAAGAGTATTTATCTTTTTATCTATTCATGTTTCTGAATACCACCATCCAAGGAACTTGAAGGCCCTCTCTTTATTAGATAAACAACAGTATCTATAGCATCTGCCCAAAATTGTAAAGGCAATCCTACATGCAATCTCATGCACGTTGCACGTTCCATGATTGTTCTATTCATCCTTTCTGACACACCATTTTCTTGTGGTGTTCTTGGAACTATCTTTTCTCTGTAAATTTCATGTTTTGAACAGTACCTATCAAACTCTTTGCTACAATATTCACCTTCATTGTCCATCCATTAATTTAACTTCCTTCCCGCCTCATCTCAAAATCCAAAGTTTTCCATTTCTTGGCGTCATATAATTTATTTATTGTGAACATAATAAATCAAGTTTTTCTAGTTGCATCATCAATAAAAGTAACATAATAATGAGAGCCACCAAGAGATGAGCACTGCAGTCCTCATATCTGAGTGCACAAGCTCTAATTTTTCGCCTTCTTCTTTTTCCAACTTAAGAATTCGACTTCTTCGTTTTCCAAATTCAATTCTAAATAAACTAAAATCACATTCTTAAACCGTAACACATTTCAGAGTAATAATCTTCATCCTCTCACCATAGAAACCAATGCCATGATGCCACTTCAAGATTCATTCTTTGGTTAAAGACAATAGTTTTGAAATACCATTACATGTTTAATGACCAACCTTTTCGCTTTTTTCTTTATTACTTCTCTTCAAGTCTTTAGACCTTTCTAAGTTTTATCCGTGAAAGTTGTCACACAACCTTCACCACCTAACTTCCCTATTGAAATCATATTTTTCTTCAAATCTAGAAGATGCCTTACCTCCTTTAGTAGCCATTGGTTTCCATTCTGTTGTTTTACAAGAACTTTACCCATTCCAATAATTTTACAGGGTTTATCATCACCCAAACGAACTTGTCCAAAATCTCCTTGAACATAGTCATGAAAATATTTCTTATCAGGTGTGGCATGGAATGAAGCCCCTGAATCTACAAACCAAGAATCAGTAACATTTTCGAAAGAAAGAATCAAAGCATATTGTAACATATCACCTGTCAGATTTGCTTCATGATTGTTCTCTTGTTGTGTGTCCCCTTCCTTTCCCTTCCTAGATCTAAAGTCTTTCTTTAGGTGTCCTTTATTTCCGCATTTCCAGCAAACTATCCTCGATCTGGACTTGGATCTGCCTTTCCTTGATTTACTGTGATATCCCGAGCTCTTTCCTCTTTCCATTCTTCTTCCCCTAGACTCTGCACTCAAAGCATTACCCGATGTCTCACCGGAGCTTTTCCGTCGCATTTCCTCGCTAAGGATATCACTGACAACATCATAAAACTTTAAAGTACTAGATCCATAGACATAGTTACTAATGGCCATAACTAAACCATTCCATATTTCTGGCAATGAGCACAGACAGAACTTAACTGACTGGTAACTATATTAAAATCATTTAAATGGTCTACAACAGATCCACCTTCTGACATCTTCATATTAAATAAACGTTTCATAAGAAATACCTTGTTTGCCGCTGAGGGTTTTTCATATAGTTTCGTCAACGCCTTAATCAAACCCTCTGTTATTTTTTCCTTCGAAATATTGAAGGCTACCGATGCCGCGAGGCACAACTGTACTGTTCTGAGTGCCTTTCTATCTAGAATATCCCATTCTGCGTCTGTCATAGTCGTTGGCTTCTTTGTTTTTCTGCTCAATGGTAGGTACATATCTTTCTGATATAGATAATTTTCCATCTGCATCTTCCACAGCGGGAAGTTTTGGCCGTTAAATTTCTCAACCCTAAACTTACCATCTTCCACCATTGCTCCCACTCAAACCAGGAACCCTTCTTTCCTGTGAGTTTATCAACCAAATAGACCTTCAGCTCTGATACCAGTTGTTAGAAAATTAAATATTAAAGAGCAATGAAACACATAAAATATGCGGAAAACACAAGCACACAAAACACATAAAACCAGAGAGACATAGATATACGTGGTTCACCCAATTTGGGCTACGTCCACCCCGAACAGCCAGTCCTTCCTTTCTATTATCCAGCAAAATGAAGAGACACAACCTATAGCATATTTGCTATAATATCCTCTGTTCTCTCTCACAGTCTCCCTCTCTGTTTCTCGCTCTGAGAATACACATACCATACATAGCCACAATAAAATACCCTCATACAAGCAAGGGGGTGCCTTCTAGGGCAAAAAACCCTAAACTAAACATAACTTCTACCATCAGATCATCCGCCTGATGAACGACCCAGATTGACTAGAAATTGCTATACTTTTACAAGGAAATTTTACATCTTTTTTTAGCTTTAGGGGCGCTGCCCCAAAACCCCCCGCCAGGGGGGGGCTCCATAAAGTCACAGCCGCCCCCCTTGGACCCCCGAGGCAACGTTTAATTACGGGCGGCGTTGCCGCCCCATTAAGGTATAGGGGTCAAACGCTGTGATACAAAATAAACAAGATAATCAGGCTCCACACCCAACAACAGGGAGAATAGAAATTCTCCTCTTTTAACATAGAGAAACAAAAAAATTGTTTGCTGATAGACAGAGATAGCATAAAAATACTTTCTATTCCAAAACATAAAACAATATTAAAAAATGGTGCTTTTCTTCCTCTATCAGAGGGATTACAAAAATTGTTTTTGACTGCTTCAACACGCAGTGTTTTCAGAATAAAACTCTCTCTGTCTTTTTCAAAAAATGCACATACAATGCTTACAAGTCTTTACTGTGTTTTTCTCTACCTGCAAGCTTTTCACACTACACATAAATACATTACAATAAGCCTACGGGCTTTTTTGATTTTATATGGCGCGACGTTATAAAAACATAAAACAAAACATAAACGAAGTTTCATAAAACAAACGAATGGACCCGGACTTCAAAAAAAAATTAAACTGGATTGCATTATTTTCGTGTAAAAAATCACCCCTACGTCAGCAAGCCCAAAACCAACGCGAACGCAATCTGATTGGCTGGTGCTGGGCCCCATCAGAACTCAAATTATTTACGAACCGGATTCCATAAAAAAAATTCACGTACCAAAAGGTGAAAGTGACGTCATGACCAAAATGAATGTGAATCAACGCGATTGGTCGACGTGCTGGCTGAGTTGGCATGTGGGACCGGCTTTGCATTGGCGATTGGTGGACGGACGAGCGGAAGAACTTGGCGATGAGCGATAGTGATGTGCGATGGTGGTAGGGACCACATCACATCGCAAACATGCTTCAGAACATAACACAGCGGAACAATGTTGCAGAGGAACTGCGATGTGCGATGTTGCGATATCGCAATATTGCATCGCGGCTGGATGACGAGCCTTGTTGTTGGGCGGATGGCGATGTTGCGATACAGCAATGAACGCTGATTGGTCCACGTCGCTGCGCTGTGGATGGGACCCGCACTATTCAAAAGACTTGGTGTGTAAACAAAAAACTTCCACTTTCTTGGTTGGTGAGGGCTTTTACGCCTGATAAGACTGTTTTTAATAAAATCTGTTGTTGCGTGGTTGAAACCTCTGCCCTTGTTGTACTCTGTTTCCATTCTCCTACACAGGGTTTGTAGGTGACTTTAATAATTTCAACACTCCCCCTTAAAGTCAGCTGCTGGGTTGTCTGTCATACCCAAGTATTTTCTCAAATATTCAAAACTCTTTTGCCCCAATGGCTTTGTTAGAATGTCTGCAAACTGCTCCTCTATTCTACAGTGCTGTAAAACAATTTCTCCATTATTCACTAGCTCCCTAATGTAGTGAAACTTGGCATATATGTGTTTAGTTCTTCTATGAAACACATAATTCTTTGACAATGCTATAGCTGAGCTATTGTCACAAAAAATCACTGTCCCTTTTACCTGTTCTTGATATAAAATCCTTAACAGTCTTCCCATCCACACTGCTTGACACGCTGCTGCTGTAGCTGCCACATACTCTGCCTCTACTGTAGAAAATGCTACAATAGTTTGTTTCTTAGAAGCCCATGAAATAGCTCCTAAACCAATATGAAAAACATAACCATATGTGCTTTTCCGATCATCTATACTTCCATCCCAATCACTGTCAGTATATCTAATCAATTCAGAATTTTCTGAAGTAGTATATAAAATTCCATACCTTTTAGTTCCTTTCACATACCTCAGAATTATTTTTGCTGCTTGCCGATGTGACTCCTTTGGCCTTTCCATAAATCTGCAAATCAAACTAACAACATGCATAATATCAGGCCTAGTTGCAGTCAAATACATAAGGCTGCCAACTATGCTCTTGTACAAACTAGGATCAAAATCCTTACTGTTGTCCTCTTTGTTGAGTTTCAATCCCATTACTGTGGGAGTAATTGCTACCTTGCAATCCTGCATATTAAATCTTGCCAAAACTTCATTAACATACTTTGCTTGAGAAACAAAAAATTTATCTTCATTTTGCTCTACTTCTATTCCTAAGAAGTATCTCAACAATCCCATATCAATCATTTCAAATTCATCCTTCATGACTGTTTTAAAATTTTCAATGAGGTAATCATCATTACCTGTGAAGATCACATCATCAACATATAAGACAACAATCAACATCTTACCATATTTCTCCTTTATGTATAATGTGGGTTCTCCTTCACATTTCTCAAACCCATTTTCCAGTAGATAGGAATCTATCCTACTGTACCATGTTCTTGGTGCTTGTTTTAGCCCATAAAGAGCTTTCTTCAATCTGCAAACTTTGTGCTCTTGGCCTTCTTTCTCATAGCCGAGAGGTTGTTCAACATAAACCTCTTCCATTAAAACTCCATTCAAGAATGCTGATTTTACATCCATTTGGTAAACTTTCCATTTGTGTTGTGCTGCTATGGATAGCACTGCTCTCACTGTTACCATTCTTGCAACTAGTGCAAAAGTTTCTTCATAATCTCTTCCATGTTGCTGCTTATAGCCTTTGACAACAAGTCTGGTCTTGTGTCTTTCAATCTTACCTTCAGCATTGCTTTTGGTCTTGTAGACCCATTTCACTCCAATCACTTCTTTTCCATTTGGGAGATCAACCAATTCCCATGTTTTATTTTTATCTATTGCATTCATTTCTTCATCCATAGCTTCTATCCATTTTTTATCTTTCACTACATCTTCAAAATGAATAGGATCATCAACATGACAATACAATGAAAATAAAGAGTTCATACCTTCATTTGCTGCTTCTTTCTCATAGATTTCATTTAGATTTCTAAATCTTGTTCCTCTTTCATTTGGTGTACATGTGCTTTAAGAAGCACTCAAATCTGCTTCTTGTGGTGTGCTTGGAGAAGCACTGCTTTCACTTCTCAAGGGTTTTCTCATTCTTTCTTGAGGTTTCCCTTGTTGTCCTTGTGTTGGTGGAGGTGGTGCTAATGATGGATGTATTTCAGCCATCTCATCCTCATTTTCATCATGAGACAAACAACTTTTGACATTGACTTTTTTCTCAATGCTTCCATCCCATGCTTCTTCTTCTATGAATTGCACATCTCTGCTTATAACAAATTTCTTTGTGGATGAGTTATAAAATCTATATCCCTTGGATTATTCACAGTATCCAAGGAAGATGCACTTCTCCCCCTTACTATCCAACTTCTTTCTCAGTTGATCTGGAATGTGTGCATAAGCCATACAACCAAAAACTCTCATGTGGGTGACTCCTTTTTTTCTGCCACTCTATGCTTCTTCTGGAACTATGTTCTGTTGAAAATGCAGCAAGATGATGGAGCTTAGTGAAATGAAGTCGCCTTCACTAAGTGGGCCCGCAGGCAAATTCTGGCGCAAAGTCTATTTTTAGACTATGTCTATTTTTAGACATATGGAGCATGGTCCAAGGGTTGCAATATGTTATTCTTGGAGTATTGGTCATGTTGGTAAAAATAGATGGACCTCTATTTTTGGACCTATAGGTCGAAGTCTATTTTTAGACTGCCTATCCTAAAATAGGGAAGTCAAATATTATTTACCCTTAATAATATTTGGACTCTAAACTTCAGTTTACTCTCTTGGAGCACTTCAGTTCGAGCTACAGAAGTGGCTCATGCATCTGAAAGAGGAATTACGCTATTCCTAGGGGTTTGGTGAGCTCATGCATGGTTGACTTCGGTTAGGACTTCAGTGGCAGAAGTTTGGTGGAGTTGATGAGACAGTTGGTGGAGTTGTGTTCGGTTTAACTTAGTTGAACTAGTTGAGATTAGTTTAACTAGCTAATCAACTAGTAATGAGTGGAGTGAATTAAATATTATTTAATTCATTAATTAGTAACTAATTATTCAACTCAAGAACACATCAGTTCACTACAGTGCATGGACAGTTCAGTGGAGACCAGTGAAAGAGGTAGATGAAAGGGTGGAGTTAGCTATCGGTGGCGACATCAGTTGTGCATGAGATTTGCACCACACTTGGAGGAATTTCCCATGATGATTGCGCTGTCAAGCCAAGGAGATTCGAACCTTGGATCTCTATATAGACAGGCCATGATTGCGCAATAGAGGCAAGGCAATTGGCGATGAGTTTTGAACCAGTAACCTGTTCAAAACTGAGCTAGATTGTGTGTAACTTCATGAGATAGTACTGAGTACTTGTGAGGAGTATTGTACTGAGTTTGTTACATGATTTATCCATTATAATATACACAATAGCTGCTGGGTTTTCAGCTATAATCTTTCCCCATACATACTGTGTTAATGTGTATGATGATTTGACGTGTTATCGCTTGATTTTATTTCCGCATGTGTGATGATCTGAGTGGAAGAGATTATGTGTTGCATATAAATTCGAATTGTATGTGATCAGGATAGTCTCGGTGAATAATTAATCATTATTCAGCAAATTTCTACATGTTCATCATTTCTTTTGTTGGGCATTTATTCAAAATATATACCGCACAATTTGTAGCTTCTGCCCAATACTCATTTGGAAAATGTTTTGCCTTTAACATACTTCTCACCATATCCATGATGGTTTGATTTGTCCTTTCAACAACACCATTTTGTTGCGGTGTGTACCTTGTTGTGAATTGTTTATGTATGCCGTTTTCTCTGCAAAAACACAGAAATTATTTTGAGATGTACTCACCTCCTCTGTCAGTCCTTAGAACTTTGATATGCTGCCCACTTTGTTTCTCTACATGAGCTTTAAAGTGGCAAAACTTTTCAAACACTTCACTTTTATACTTCAATAAATAAACCCATACTTTTCTTGTGAAATCATCAATGAAGGTCAACATATAATTGCTGCCTGATATTGATGATTTTTGCATTGGCCCACACAAATCTGAATAGATAATTTCTAAGGGTGCCTTTTCCCTTATGCTCTTTCCTGATGGAAAATTTTCTCTGTGTTGTTTGCCCAGGATGCAGCCTTCACATAGGCTGTCCGATTTCTCTATCAATGGTAGTCCTCTTACCATTCTTTTCTTGTTCAATAAATTTAGACCTCCGAAATTGAGATGTCCAAATCTGAAATGCCATAACCAATTCTCATCTTTCACTTCCTTTTGAAAGACCTCTTGAGTTACAGCTGCTACATTCTTTCTCTTTCCCTTCAACTCTGCATTTAGCTTGAGTGGAAAAATTCTATTGCTGGTCATTTGCACTTCTTCAATAACCTTCTTGCTTGGAGGTATGTCCATTATTGTGCACATATCATTTTTGAAGAATACATTGTAACCTTTGTTAATGAGCTGCCCAACGCTCAAAAGATTACATTTCAAGCCAGGAACATAGTATACATCTGGCACAAATTTCTTCTCTCCATTTCTTGCAAGGATACTTACTCTGCCTTTTCCCTTGACAGAGATATTAGTATTAGTTCCATTTGTTACTTCAAATTTAACATCTTCATCAAGATTGGAAAACATTTCTATGTTTCCAGTCATGTGATTACTGCAGCCTGAATCTAAGAACCATACATCATCCTGCCTATCTTGTGCTACATTACATGTTAATAGCACATTATTTGGGTTCTTTTGTTCTCTTGTTACATTTGCATTCTGCCTATTATTCATGTCATACTACTTTTTCCTACACTCATTGGCATAATGCCCATATTTTTTGCAATAATGACACTGGACATTGGATTTGTCATACCTTTGTCCATGAGCATGTTGTTGTCCACCTTGCTAGTTGCTGCTTTGGCCTTGGCTTTGATTCTGATTGCTGCTCCTTCCATGAGTATGTGAAGGGCTATTTCTTCCTCCTTTGTTTTGGCTTCTGGCTCTTCCTCTTCCTTTGCCTTGACCTCTTCCTCTTCTAAAAGGCATCTGGGTCTTGAAGGCATGCTCCAAAGATGGGTTTACTGATCTTCCCAATATTTGTTCATGAATCATCAGTGATGCATGAAGTTCATCAACTATGAACTTTGAGAGATATTTTGTCTCTTCAATGGTGGTTACAATAACATCAAACCTTGAGGGTAGGCTCCTCAATACTTTCTCCACTATCCTTCTTTCTTCAAGTGTATCTCCATGAGACATTATCTGGGTGACCATCCCAATCACATGTGAGAAGAATGAGTTTATGTTATTAGACTCTTTCATACAGAGAGTTTCAAAATCTCTCCTCAGCAATTGTAGCTTTGTTGTCTTCACCTTCTCCATACCTTGATAGGCTATTTGGAGGGTATCCCATGCATCCTTAGATCTCTTAGCTGCTGCTATCCTTGGAAACACACTCTCATGTACTGGTTGATAGAGATAGAAGATGGCTTTAGAGTCCTTCTTCCTATTTCTCTTCAACAAATCCTTCTCTGCCTGTGTCAAGGCATTAAAGGCATTTTCATCTACTAGTTCTTCAAAACCATCTTCAACAAACTCCCATAGATCTTGAGAGGAAAAAAGGGCTCCATGGTAATGGCCCAATAATCATAGTTCTTCCCATTAAATTGTGGGAGCTGAGTATTTCCAATACTCATACTGGTGTTTGGTCTAGCCATGGCTTACAAACTGAACTTTGTAATAAACTTGACTGTGTTTTTTTTTAAACAAATTGTCTTTCCTTATTTAAAAGACAAACTCTGTCTCTGAGGACTGTACTCTTTTAAACAAAACAAAACTCTGTTTTTTTTTAGAAATACTTGGACATTAACTTTTGCTGGGCTTTCACACTGCTGGTGAACTACTGCAACACGCTTCCTTCTTCCTTCAGCTTCTTTGACACCTTCAAAGAGCCTGGACTAGCTTCGATACCATGTTGGAATTTCTGAATATTCCGAACACACAGGGAGAATATAAATTCTTCTCTTTTAACACAGAGAAACAAAAAAAATTGTTTGCTGATAGACATAGATGGCATAAAAATACTTTCTATTCCAAAACATAAAACAATATTACAAAATGGTGCTTTTCTTCCTCTATCAGAGGGATTACAAAAATTTCTTATGACTGCTTCAACACGCAGTGTTTGTGGAATAAAAATATCTCTGTCTTTTTCAAAAAGCACACATACAGTGCTTACAGGTCTTTACTGTGTTTTTCTCTGCTTGCGGGCTTTTCACACTACACAACAATACATTACAATAAGCCTACGATATTTTTTGCTTTTATATGGTGCGATGTTATAAAAACATAAAACAAAACATAAACGAAGTTTCATAAAACAAATGAACAGACCCAGACTTCAAACAAAAATTAAACTGGATTGCATTCTTTTCACGTAATAAAACACCCCTACGTCAGCAAGCCCAAAACCAACGTGAACGCAATCTGATTGGCTGGCGCTGGGCCCCACCGGAACTCAAATGATTTACGAACCAGATTCCATAAAAAAAATTCGCGTACCAAAAGGTGAAAGTGACGTCATGACCAAAATGAACGCGAATCAACGCGATTGGTCGACGTGCTGGCTGAGTTGGCATGTGCGACCGGCTTCACATCAACGATCAACGGATGGATGAGTGGAAGAACTGTTGTCCAGATAAATCCCCTCTGCGGACAGAGGCGATCCCTCTAGTCCTAGGGTGGGTCTAGCAACTACGGGAACATAATAACATCTACCTTCCTAGATTGTAAATGAAATTCAGAGCAAGGAAGATGATGATGCTATGTTGTCGTCTTCCGTCTAAGCTACTTGATCCGTTGCTCTTCTCCAACTCGATACACGCTGCTATCAATGTTCGATTACCTGTACAGACAGTCAAGACAACACGACAAGCATAACACCATGACAAACATAAAACAATTACAACCTATCCAAGTGATCAAGGAATGCTAGAAATCTCATTATAGATGTAAACAAGAATGGAATATAAACATCAGATGCATTTTATTATGATAAATACAAGGGGAGTTTACAACCAAGCCTTGATGTTGAGGCTATCCTTCGGTAGGTTTGTATCTAAGCACGTTTGCAACACCCTCATGAACAAGGTCCAAGATATCACTATGTTCCCAATCACACAAAAACAATCACACTCTGCACTATTCTCCTGAAGCTATAATTGCTTCTCTCTATGTTAACTCCTTCAACTATCTGTTCAACTATTCCTGTTCCACTAGCACATCAATGGAAGATGGATACATTTATAGAGAGGAGGAGGTTGGGATCCCTACAATAGTGGAAGGGAGGCCTTATCCCTTGGGAGGTTTCCCCATCAGGTGGAAACAAGAGGCCAAATGAGGGAGGCTGTGGTTATTCAGTCGAAACACTCCCTATGACTCATCCACGAAGTTGTTGTGATTGAAACTTCGCCTCTATTTTTAAAAAAATTTCCATAAACAGATTTGGCACGGGTGCTAAACTGGGACAGAGCGCCAACTGGTGCGAGCTCAGTGTTAATTTTCCTCATTGGCGTGAGGGCATAACGGGCTACTAGCGCTACGGAAAAAACAAGTGTTTTTAGTGGTCTGCTCAGGAAATGATCAGAAAAAGGATTCTTGTCCTCATGGCAAGGGATGCAATGATGGTATTTGCAAGGCATGACACTGCTTATTGGTCATAGAAATGACCCTCCAATGGGCGAGATGGGGATTGCAGGGACAGTGAAAAATTACTGTGTAACAGATGCCCCTTAAAGTATGAAGTCTGAACATGAGTGAGGGGTGAAATGATTTACAAGTACGTGCAAGGAACCAAACGCTGCTGTCGGAAGACCTAAAAATCAAGCATAGATACATATACATAACTGAAATCTCGGTTGAAAATACATGAATCCATGGTATAGGCTTAGCTATCCATCAAGAAGAGGATCATGTGCATGGATCCTCGGCATGGACGTAGCCATCCGAATGAAGGGATCATATGAAATAGATCCACAGTATGGGCACAACCATCCGTATAGAGAGGACCAAAACAAGAGAACCCACGGTATGGTCACAACCATCCATCTAAAGAATCATGTATGTAATCATGAATGACTCATCACTCCTCGCAACCTGTACTTTTGTGATCGAAGCCCAGGGTCTTGCGCTCCAACACCACCCGACCAAAGTACAAATTACAACATGTGAATAGACGTGTTGAAGTCAAACATGCTAGAAAATCAATTTATTACCGGTCAATGATGTGAACCGTTAACAAGTGCAAGAGAAACCACCCATAATGTCAATGGCTCTCAAGGTACTACTAGTACAATCCACGAAATGTGAATAGTGAGCTGAAGTCAAACACCCGTGAAATCACCTGATCGAAGGCCAATGATGTGAACCTATCATCGAATGCAAATAACTTGCCATTAAGGCATGCGAGCTCTAAGGTACTAGAAAGGAGTCTCTAGATCAACATCCCGGATAATGAGCTGAAGTAGACAGGAAGTGATCCATCGAAGGAGGGTCATAATGAATCCCACATCATCGACACGAAATAGAGAAGGTAATATGAGTGTGAATCAAGACTAAAACAGAGGATCAGGGAATGTAGAAACTGCAAAAGGATTTTCTCTTAAACATATCGGCGACACAAATCTGGAATTTGGCAGCATTTGACTCAAATAGGATCAGAGGTCATGTTGAAAAAATTGGTAATCGAATGAGAGGGAAATGGATTTCACAAACCCATAGAGGCAAAGTGACAGAGTGAAGATATCCCAACCCGACACGAACTGCAGACAAGTGTCATGTTCAAGAGTGACATATTGCCGACACAACTGACGAATAACTTCCATTCCCCCCCACCATTTCTGGCGAGTACCTATTTATTTTTACACAAGCTTGAAGAGGATACCATATGCTTGTCATATAAGTTTTTCCTTCGGAAAAATCCAACCTAGTACATTTTACGAGCCCTAGAAAGGAGGAACTCGAATAACATCATAACGACGGAGTCCGATGTCATCAGTTTTAACGAGTTTGACAAAAGGAAGAACTCGGCATCTTTTCATGTTTAGAGAGTTTGAAAAGAAGGCGGAAAAGAAAACTCCAGTAGTCCCTTTTCATAGGTAGTCTCACAGATCCAAAAAGGTAGAAAACTGTGTCTGAGAGAACCTCTTAGTCGTGATAGGCTAAGGTATTCCTTTTTCGTAAACAATCCATCCCAGCCCGAAAAATGGTTAAACGTATACTGTGTAGATATCATTTCGCAGCCATTTAACAAGTTCAAAATGACAAGAGTCTCGGCAATCTTTTCAATTTTTAAGAGTTAGAAAAGAGCTGAAAGTTGACTCCTCCTGGAGGAATGAGTGATATAAAGGGTGGCAACTGGTTCTGGTAATGGTGGAACTACTTAGAACAATTAAAGTTCAAGAGGATGTCTAACAAGACCACTCATCGCAGAGGTTCCTTAGGAATGGGTAAAACAATCAAGTGAAGGCATATGATCGTCCAAGTAGATAGTGATGATGGAGTGATAAAACCAAGGCTCATCTGGCAAAATAGGCTGATAAAATGGCAATCACAAGAGGTAAAATGGGAATGGTTTCATTTTTACACAAGCTTGAAATCAGAAGACTCTGCTTGAAGTTGGTTTCATTTTTACACAAGCTTGAAACAAAGATAAACTATGCTTGAAACCGGTTTCATTTTTACACAAGATTGAAACGGAAACAAACTGTGCTTGAAACCGGTTTCATTTTTACACAAGCTTGAAAAGGAAACAAACTATGCTTGAAATGTTTGCATGCCCCCAGCATGGTGACTCAATTTGAGGTACATGCCCCCCAATCTTCAGTCCATATGAAAGGCAGATGGAGTGAAGGTTCAAATTATGAGAACAAGAGAAAGACTCGACTGGGATTTTACGAGATCTAATCAAAGACTCGAATTGCATGGGAACGTGTTTCATTGTTTTAACGAGGTTGAAACATTAAAAGAACTATCCTCTTGACACCTTGTTTCATTTTTTAAGGAGCTTGACATAATAAAACGAACTCTGCTCCGAAGACCTTGTTTCATTTTTTAAGGAGCTTGACATAAGAAAACGATCTATGCTCCGAGAGAGCTTGTTTCATTTTTTAAGGAGCTTGACACAAGAAAATGAACTCTGCTCTGAATACCTTTCATCATGATGAATAAGAAGTCATGGATTCCAAGAGTTCCACACCGGATGGGAGAGCAACATCTCGGAAATCAGGACCCAATGCCCCTAGCACCTGATGCACAACGACACTATCATTGAATGCAGGCATGGGACAGGTAGCCACATAATTAACTTGCTGTAGGGAAGATACAACCGGCGGATAAAGACCCGGAAGGGATGATGGTGGACCAGATGTCATGTTAAGACCAAAGAATGAAAGCTGATCAATGGTCATGATCCGACCTTTGTGTGGAAAACACATCACACGAAAGAGGGAAGAGACAAGAGCACCCATGACATAAGTATAGTCACACCCCAAGAGTAAATTGAAATCCAAGGGGCCTGGAACAACCATCATGTCCATATGGATGGTTTTCCCTCCCAAAGTAACAGGCAACTTCAGAAGGATCCCTAACGGTTGGCTAGTTCCTCTGTTAAAAGCCAACAGATTCTGCGTAACAGGCATAAGTGGTGGAGAACAAAAAGCCTACCAAGTAGTGGAAGAAAGAATACTAACAGATGCGCCTTCATCTATAATGGTGTTGGGTACGACTAGATCAAAGGTTTGTACTGTTATCTCAAAAGGCACATAAGACGGAAGGCGATATCCTGCAAATCGACTCCAATCGAAGGAAGTGACCAAAATACTTGGAGGGGGTACCATCGGACTGAGATGGTTTTCCCTCGATGTTACCAGAGCAAGAGAAGCATATTCCTCGATCTCCATATCGAGAGTAGGGGGAGAAACTTCTTGAACTACAGGGACAAAAGAAACTTTCTCCAAGTCCGAAGAATCTGATGAAACAAGAAGAACATGAGGGGGATGAGATCCACTCTCGACAGAAAAGAACTGATGAACCATAGACAGGATCAAATCGACCAATGCCACGTCCAATGATTGGTCAAGAACGGATTCCTGAATTTGAATTTCCGGGGGAGCGGGATCGACCAAGGATGACTCTTGACCAATCGTTGAATCAACTGGTGAAGAACTCAAAGAAAGCTGCTTGTAACTAGCTGGAAGGCATGGTGCAGAGGCAGTCGAGTTGTCCAAAAATATTTTTGCTTCATCCATATACGGACAAATGTGAATGGCATGGTTCCCTTCACACAACTTACAGGGATTGGCAAGATTACCCTGCTTCTTAGGAGTCTTACCAGGGCTAGTCGAAGATGTGCCCCCAACATGACTCCCAAAAGTTAAAGACAATGGTGGACGACCGTTGGACCATGCTTCAAGCACCTTGGGAATGCCAGGGCAGTCTCGAAGAAGATGGTTTCCCTGGCACAACATGCAAGGGAACTTAACTTTCTGTGGAGGGTTGGAAGGTTTATCAACAGAAGTTGTTTGAGGCACAATAGCCACAGGCTTAGCCTCTCTCTTATCTGACTTATTCTTCTTGGTCTTCATCTTCTTCTTCTTAGCCACCTGGGTACTAGAATCCAAACGTTCACCAGGCAAAGTAGAAAATGAGGATGAAGAAATAGGTGAAGAAGGGGAGAGGTCCACCTTAGAAGCAACATGATGTTGTTATGGTGGAGGAGATGGCTGTACAATGGATGGAACACTCGAGACCACTGAGGTTGAAAATAATCATACAGGCAACCCAACAGTTAACCCTGGAAGAGACAATCTTTCCATATAAGGAGCACCAACATTCCCAAAAGTAGGAAAAGGACCAGGGTTCCCTTCGGAGGGGATTCCTTGGTTGGTAAACTCTGGAAACGTTGCCATTGGAAACAAACTTAAAACAAAATACTAAGGAAGATAACTTTAACCAGGAATCTTTCATGGACAATTAATTTTAAGACACTGAAACCAAACTCTACCGTTTCATATTTTAAGAGTCGAGAAATAGGAAAAAGGTGACTCTATCACTTTCAAGTTGAAACGAGCATGAAAGGACAAGTGCTCGATGATATTTTCAAATTTATGGAGTCAGTAAATATCGAAAATGATTGCTCTGATAATCTAGGTAAATGGATGTACCAGATATTCGTGAATTTCCATATACACCTTGGTAAAAATGAAAGAGAAATCAACCAAGCACTTAATGTACGTGCAGGTAATCTCCCCGAATTTTGTGTCCGGTGTATCACGGGTAAAAGGCTAGCATACTCGGCTTCCTATGGATAAAGGATTTGCAACCTAATGGGGTCTCCCATTATATACGTGACGGTACGGGGAACACAAGTCCATAATAGCATTGTCTGTAGCCAGATGGCGAGTGACAGCTACTAGGCTTAAAGACGCTGGAACATGTCTCTACCTTAGACTACTAGATGTTCCGTTAAGTTTCAATGTTGCCTTAGGTTAATTGAGTAAATTTCAAAGGTTGATCTTGAATTAGGTTTCAATTTCAAGGCCCTACCGCATGTCAGATGACAATCTCCTATATGCAGCTATATGAGAAAATAAATCTTTCAATTCGATGAATGCTAGCTAGTTAAGGGAAGAGCTTCAAACAATGATGCAAAAAACAACAACATTGCAAACGAAATTTTTCCAAACTAGATGATTTTCACTATCCAAAAGTAATTTAAAACATTCAACGATGCAAATTATGCAATGTAATCTATGCAAAATTCTCTTTTTTGAAAACTATGCAATTGTAATCTATGCACAATTTCCTTTTTTTTTTGAAAGAATAAGAATGCACTCAATGCATTTTTCGATGAAATGAGAATCTACTTAATGCATGCTTTTAATGAAAGAGAACGCACTCAATGCGATTTTTAGCTTTCAATCATTAAACAATGTAATCTAAGTTCAATGATAAATCTAAAAAAATACTCTTCAATTTAATGTGATCTAATGCATTTTAACGAGAAGAAAACTTTGAAACAAAAACTAAAAGAATGCAAATCTCCTTAATGGAAGGATTAATGCAAAAAGGATGCAAAACAACACTAAGAATGCAATCGTTGTTTTAAACACTTTGTAACGAAATCCCTCAAAAGGCTACAAGACGTATGAGTTCAAGTACAAAAAGGACTTCCAAAGCATGAACTCAAAACAAGGCATTCATTCCTTTTTACATCAATCAATCATAGAAAGAAGACTTTTCAGTTGAACAAATAGCAATGTGATCTATGCTTATAAGTGAAAAAGTAGAGGGGAGAATGAGTAAATCATACAGAGAAAAATACCGAAAGGGAAAGACACATTGGTGAAGGAATTAGGGGAAAAGCCTCAAATTTTCACTCACCCTGAAATTGGCACAAATTTGGGGGGTGAAACTAGCGCCAACTGGTGCAAATTACTCACTGAAAACTAGTGCCAATGGCCAATTAGCATGGGTTGCTAATTGACAACTAGCGCCAATCGGCGCGACTGTCAGAAAAATAAAAGAGGAAATGCCTGAACAGGAAAAAACAAAGAATTTCTCCTGACCAAGACCAGACTCACCACTTCAAGCAAAAAATAAAAGATTGCAATTGATGAAAAACATAGGAAAAACTAGGGAAATGGTCATTCAACTAAATCCGTCGAATGACTAAGACTTCAAAGAGTGAAAAACTCAAAGGAAACTCCCCAACAGAGTCGCCAATTTTTTGTCCAGGTAAATCCCCTCTGCGGACAGAGGCAATCCCTCTAGCCCTAGGGTGGCTCTAGCAACTACGGGAACATACTAACATCTACCTTCCTAGATTGTAAATGAAATTCAGAGCAAGGAAGATGACCTACCTCGTTCTGATGCTATGTTGTCATCTTCCGTCTAAGCTACTTGATCCGTTGCTCTTCTCCAGCTCGATACACGCTGCTATCAACGTTCGATTACCTGTACAGAAAATCAAGACAACACGATAAGCGTAACACCATGACAAACATAAAACAATTAAAACTATCTAACTGATCAAGGAATGCTAGAAATATCATTATAGATGTAAATAAGAATGGAAGATAAACATCAGATGCATTTTATTATGATAAATACAAGGGGAGTTTACAACCAAGCCTTGATGTTGAGGCTCTCCTTCGACAAGTCTTTATCCAAGCACGTTTGCAACACCCTCATGAACAAGGTCCAAGATCTCACTATGTTCCCAATCACACAAAAACAATCACACTCTGCACTATTCTCTCGAAGCTATAATTGCTTCTCTCTATGTTAAATCCTTCAGCTATCTGTTCAACTATTCCTATTCCACTAGCACATCAATGGAAGATGGCTACATTTATAGAGGAGAGGAGGAGGTTGGGATCCCTACAATAGTGGAAGGGAGGCCTTATCCCTTGGGAGGTTTCCCCATCAGGTGGAAACAAGAGGCCAAAGGAGGGAGGCTGTGGTTATTCAGATGAACCACTCCCTATGACTCATCCACGAATTTGTTGTGATAAAAAATTCGCCTCTATTTTTAAAAAACTTTCCATAAACAGATTGGCACGGGTGCTTAACTAGGACAGAGGGCCAAATAACGCAGGCTTAGTGTTAATTTTCCTCATTGGCGCGAGGGCATAATGGGCTACCAGCGCCAAGGAAAAAACATGTGTTTTTAGTGGTCTGCTCAGGAAATAGTCAACAGAAGGATTGTTGTCCTCATGGCAAGGGATGCAATGATGGTATTTGCAAGGAATGACACTGCTTATTGGTCTCCAATGGGTGAGATGGGGATTGCAGGGACAACGACAAATTACTGTGAAACAAGAACTTGGTGATGAGTGATTGTGATGTGTGATGGTGGTAGGGACCACATCGCATCTCAAACATGCTTCAGAACATAACATAGCAGAACAATTTTGTGGAGGAACTGCGATGTGCGATGTTGCGATATCGCAATATCGCATCACGGTTGGATGACGAGCCTTGCGGTTGGGCGGATGGCGATGTTGCGATATAGCGATGAACACTGAGTGGTCCACGTCGCTGCACTGTGGATGGGACCCACGCTATTCAAAAGAATTTGCGTGTAAACAAAAAAATTCCATTTGCTTGGTTGGTGAGGGCTTTTATGCTCGATAAGACTGTTTTTAATAAACTTTGTTGTTGCGTGGTTGAAACCACGATTTCTTCAATTCCTTCTGCAAAGTCGGTTGTGCCCATAAAACATAAATTCATCCTTACAGCTTCATTTAAACTCTGTTTAATACACCATGGTGTGCACTCAACCTCTGCCCCTGTTGTACTCTATTTCCATTCTCCTGCACAGGGTTTGCAGGTGAATTTAATATTTTCAACAATTTCGTTTATTGAAAGTGTGTGCATAGTTCTGATATTTCTCCCTTCTGTACTTAGGCTCCCATCTCATAAATATTGGAACTATTGTTCATTAGTTTTATATATAACTAATTCTCTAAACAATACCTATGTGTTGCTACTCAGAACATACATAAGAATATTAAGAGTAACTAATTCAAGAAAAGTCAAGGTAGTATTTATTTTAAGTCTCTTTGAATATGCACAACCACACAGAAGGTAATTTCCTTTCCTCCCAACCAATGAGACCAGCCTTGTTTTTGTGTCCCCCCGAGCCTTTCCTCATTGTTGGGCTTCCTCTTGTACATAGTACTGCTCAACAGAAACTCTTGCTATGACTATCAGGTCCCAACCATATTTAGTCATTCCTTGTAGTCTGGTTTCCTCTTGTAGACAATATTGTTCCTCCTGTACACAATAATTCTCAGCAAAAACTGCTGCTATGACTATCTGGTCCCAACCAGATTTAGTCACTTGTGGCTATTTCGTCACCTAGTTCCACCTAGCCAACGAACATGGAAGTCTGTTCACTATATTTTACAGTTCCTCTCCTCCAAGATCAGTCCTCCCTTAAACTTTTATCCCTCAACTTTTATTCCTTGAGCAGAACTTATGGGAAGGTAGCTGTCTAACCACCCAAGCATACAAAACTCATCTGACATTACCTTTCATTATAACTTGTGCATAGTAAAAATAACATGGTAATTTTTCCAAATTATTGTGTATCTTTATAACTTAACTTGTGCATAGTAAAAACAATATGGTAATTTTTCCAAGTTATTGTGTGACCTTTATAAGGTCTCAACTAAAATAATAAATTGTTTTTTTTTTAAACTGCGTACTTTAGTATTTACAAATTATAAGGGGATGTCATAATTACTTAGGATAATATGATATATTTTTGAAGTCTTTCCTAACTATGTGTTTTTTTTTATTTTAGTTATATGAGGATACTAGCTTCCCTTCTTTATGTTTATGTGCACACATATATAATTAAAAGAAAAAAAAATTGATGAGTTAGATTGAGTAATTACTTTTAGCTTCATATTTAAGGTTTTGGGTTGATAATTTAAGTTTGTTGACTAAATTGTGTTTTTCATGTCATTTCTTTACTCATAATCAGCATTAATGAATTTATATTAAATATCATTCATGAAATGTGGGGAGTGTTTAGAAGCAACTTTATCCAAATAGCATATAGTTTTATAACTATTTAACATCACATAACTATATATATATATATATATATATATATATATATATATATATATATATATAAACTATAAAATTATAGAACTATATATAAGTTAAGTTTCAACAATGCATTATTGATAGATACATTAAATCCATCATGAAAAGTGCATTTAAAGTGAATAAAAGCACTCTTTTCTAGTTTGTACCAGATTGTTTCATTATATATTGTGTTGTATAAGAAACATTGTCTTCATGTGCTTGCACCTAGTATATATCATGTGTCAAAGTCAAACATCATAAAAACTTAAAGTCTATTTGAGTGTTTGGCTGGCATGAAATTTTATTAGTTTTGCAAATAGGTTTATTTCAAAATTTACATATATATTTACATATTTATGTCCGATGAATAAAATGCAGTATTTATAAATGGGAAAAAGTGTGAAGGTAGATTTGATCACTTATTTCGATTGTGTTTACATAGAACTCAATACTTTGGTTGATAAATTTTCATAAATGGACTTTAAAATTTAGAACTTCAAGCTAGATTATTCTACTTAAGTTTAGAAATGATTTTCTTGTCAACATTTTTTTCTTGGATTAGTTTACATGTATTATGTAATAGTTTTGTATTATATGTAATATTATATGTAATACACATAGGTATATCCTATACGCCCCCCAACCATAGGTCGTCATAGTGTGGGGGGATATGTTATACATGGTAAAGCTCATGATAGATTATCAAGCCCACTCAGAGTGTGTGTTCCACACATAGATCCTTCCTATGACATCAATCAAAGTGTCAGAGGTAGTGTTTATGTCTCAGAATGCCAGAGGTAGTGTTTATGTCTCTGTTGATGATCATGTTACTAATAGCTGACCTTTTTCACCTGTTGCAGGTATAGCTCCTGCATTTTTAAATTCTCTTTAAACTTTATGTGTTTATGTCTTCAAATTGTATTTAATTTTTAAATCATCTTCAAGTGATGTGTTTGAAATTAATGTATATGTTATTATGCTTCTAGTTTGTTAAATATATATGTTAAATTTATGATCTGTAGACCCTCAGTAGGGAAAAGTTGAGGATCACAATGCAACATCAATCCCTCCATGGGACAATGCTATAGCTAGTATCACATTGGAGGATGTTACATCCCAGCATATGTGGATCACATGAGAGTTGCGTAAAATATTTGCTAGTTCACCTACTAGGCATAGTTTGTCTTTGATGTTGGATAACATCAATAGGATGATCAAGACATACTTGAGGTTGGGTCCACATATCCACCTCCTTCATTCCATATAGAGGATTAGGAGGAATGAGGTTAGAGACCCACATACTTGGGAGGTGGTGAAAGAGGCCACCAATAACATTGATGTTCGTGGGAAGTTGTTCGAAATCCATGTGAATCACCTTGATAGAAAAAAAGGTTTGATTCCACTAAGATATTTTAAGAATGCTGATGCAACCCCTTTTGTGTATGATTTATTCATTGGAGCTTGGGGCCATTTCCCCCACCATGACCAGGTCCCCCTTTATTTTTCCAAGCATATATATTCAAATTTTGTGCTAAATATGATGCTAGATTACATTGATACCAGATATCATTATTATGGATCTGGGTTAGGACATACTTATGATCATGACGAGGCTCGTAGGGACCCTAGGCATGTACCACCACCTCTGAGATTGTTTCCACTACTGTCTCAGATCGTGGTATTGTCGAAAAAGCTAGAGGAGTCATCACAAACCGGCGTTGAGACAAGGGATACCATTGTAGATAGCATGTTGATGACATTGGTTAGTGCACATGTCGCATTGGATGGAGAGATTAGAAATCCACCACAATTGCCTCATGACCCACCAATACCATTATATTATGATAATTCATTTCTCGTGAGTCTACCCGTTAATTTTTTTTTTCATATGCATGTATGTGTCGTGATGCCATTCGTGACACTTGGAGGGTGCACAACCCGTGTGGCATAGACCAGGTATATATATATATATATATATATATATATATATATATATATATATATATATATATATATATATATATATATATATATATATATGAAAATTTTGACTCTTATTGTCAAATTATGCATAATTATTTATATTAATTCAGTTCATATTATATTGCATTTATATTAATAAGTTCATGATAACATGTAGACACAGGGCTCTAGCTACATGGATGAGCTTATGAGGCCAACAGAGGGCGCAGTTGATAACCCAGGCCATCCTTCACAAGTGCATGCTTCCATGGATTCTCATCCACCTACACCTCATAAAACTCATGTGGAGGAGAGTCACTATGTACAACTGCATAAACCAACAATTGAGGTAAAAAAAATTATTCCTAATATTCAACATTTTCCTTTTTTTTAATTACATTAATGTTAATTAATTCGTAGAATAATTATAATTTGTCCTTGCCATTATGTACATAGACCCATATGCAGAGTGTTATTGATGTTATAGTTATGTGGACACATGAGTGGGATGTTGGGTATAGAGGCATTGACGATGCAGGTCCATGCCCCAATATTTGAGCCATAGGCAGGGGAGCACCAAACCTAGATTCATCCGAACCCCATCCTAGATTACTTGCCTTTGGAATCGAGTGAGGTTAGTAGATTCATATATGTAATTAAAAATGTGCTTCAAAATCATTTATTTCCATATTGTTTATTTTGTACAAATAATGATCTAATCAGTTTGAATTTGAATGTGTTATATTGTAGTACCAGAATATGGATTCTTACTTTATGCAATAGAACTCTCGTAGGAGTTCTAGTTGTACTTATAGTGGATAGTTTGTATATTTTCAGGCCCATTTCATAGGGCGCATTCACATGTCATACAAACTTTGTATATTTTCATATATGGACAGTTTATGGATGTACATTAACATTATTTCAGTTTATGGATGCTTATTATTTCATTTTATAGATGTTCATGCAACATTTGTAATTTTTATATATTTTCATGTGGAAAATTTATTAATACATTCATTATTTCAATTTATGGATTTGTATTAATCTTGATTATGGATGTTCATTAATTTTTGAAGTTTATGGACCTGTTAAAATTATTTCACCAATTTAAAACATTTTTCTATATACTATGATTTTTATTAAAAAAAAACGATTTTGATTTTATGTTTCATAAACTAAGAAAATAAGTACAATCTTAAGTTATGATGCAAGTCACTTTAATATTTTAAATGAACTAAAATATATTATGGATGAATTACAAAACACAAATAGGATTGAAATAAGTTTTAAATTCAATTTTTAAAGATGTATGGTAAACAATAAATAAGTGTTATTCAATTTTATTTATTTTGAGGTCATGTACAAGAGCTTAGTCATAACTTGACATTTAAGTGATATGTATTGGAATTTAAGATACGGAAAAAAAAAGATATACATTTCTATAATTATATATATAATTAAATATGAACTTTCTTAATTTTACTTGGCTATCTCAAGGTTCAATTAAAAAACAAAAATAAAAATGATATAAATTTTATGCAATTTTAAAAGATGTCTTGTAAACAACAAATGAGTTTTATTAAATTTTATTTAGGTCATCTACAAGAGCTTAGTCATAATATGATATAAGTGCAATCTTATTATGATGCAAGTCTGTAATATTCCAAAATTTTAGCCTCCAAGCTAAATGGAATATTAGAGTTGTTTTATCACTATGTAGGTGAATAAATGGGTAGGGAGGCCCATTAACCTCTTTAGAAGGATCAATAACACTCCTAATGTGAAAGGAGTAAGAATAAGCAGATAATTTGAGCACCCTTGGGTGTGAATAGAGATGGGATCATGTTGATTCAGTCAACTTTGACCAAGTCAACAAAGCTGTCTAGATACATTGAACTTCCTTGATGGACAACACAGTTTTGGTGGAGGACAACTTGCATGAGCTTGATGGCACATGTGGATGGGATCCAATGTGGAAAGGTTAACTTGCTATATATGGAGAGAATGAGAGCCTTTGTGATTCATGCTTTTGATTTGATCATTTGATCTTGTCTGTTTAGTCTTGGCTTCCTCTTGTTGTTTAGCAGGGTTGCAATGTTGTTGAGCACAGGGTGTTCCCGAGTGGGAATCCCACCTTTTCCCTTGAGAGGCCTCTTGGGAGAGTTTGTCCTGTATTGCTCCACATCCAGGCTTGAGGCCAAGCACCATTATTCAGTCCCAGTGTTATTTCTGTAGCAGAATATTTCTGAGTTGTAGGGTGTTGCAGTGGAGGTTTGTTACACGACTTCCGGATTTGTTTCTCAGTAGAAGGTGCCTTCCTTCTCTTGAGAGATCGGATAGGAAGATTTCTAAGCACATTTCATATCTTGGCAGTAGGCCAAAGTATTCCTCATCTCCTACAGCACAGTCCCTTGCAGGAACTGTTTCATTTTGCATAGAGTTGTTACAGTAGGGTTAAGACCCTTGTTTGTGAGATAGTTTCCTAGGGAAAGGGCCAACCCTTCTCCCGGAAAGCTAGAGGAAGGGATTCTCATCCCTCTTTGTATTATTCAGCTATATTTTTGTAATTTTGTAGTAAGATTTCATTTTCTGAGCTGAATATTCAGATTTTCTCTTTTTCACTTGTACTTTCATGAAACCCTTGCCGGGTTGGCTTTATAATGCAATAAGGAGGTCAAATCTTCATTTTCTTGGCATATTGTTCAATTGAGTTCCAGATCCATGTTTTTATATCATTATACTGTAGAAACCGTCAAAAGATAATGTTGTTATTTGCTTCAGTCTTTTCTGCATCACTTAAGTCATGGGATTTGGCTATTTTTGAGTTGATATGAAGCCGGAAGGTCTGTTTAACATATCAAAAGGGATTTATTTCTGATCCCATTTTGTATGTGAGGGCCTAATATTTTATGCTAAGGGAACCAAGCATTATTTCACCCATTAAAAATGCAGATATTCAG
Organism: Pinus albicaulis; assembly: GCA_034641835.2. Taxonomy (NCBI): domain Eukaryota; kingdom Viridiplantae; phylum Streptophyta; class Pinopsida; order Pinales; family Pinaceae; genus Pinus; species Pinus albicaulis. Next base: position 897,801,729 of record CM076584.1, on the reverse strand, counting down.
AAATAACTTTTTTAGGGTCTATTTGCTGCATTTTCCCCACTTGGGAATGTGTAGAAGTTCTTATTTTTGCTGCTATTTCACTCATTTGATGGCTATGTGTTTTTAACACATCATATGAGTCTATTTATCACTAAACATCCATTATTTTTTTCATGTGTTGCTGTATCTCCAACTTTAGAATATCTTAAGATATTCTCATTGTTGTAGAATTTCCCTATTTTGGGATATTACAGTGGTATCAAAGCATAGTCTTGGCTCAGCATGTGGAACTCAGCCTTGATGCTATCAAGAGGAGGAGAAATGAAAATAAATAAGACTCCATTATGTGGAGGAGGAAAGGAGGAGAGGCTCTCAAAGCTTCTTCCAAAATCTATGAAGAGCTTCAATGAAGATCTTAAAAGGATAAGAGGAGAGATGGAATCTCCTGAGGAGTTTGGATCTAGAGCCAGATATATATTGGCACATGATAGGTGTGAGCATGCAGCTGCACCCTATTATGCACAGCGCAGTCAAATGCCCATATTTGCAATGAAAGAGATGAAAGAAGAGAAAATGCCAAGGAGGGAAACTCTTAGTAATTTTCTGCAAGAGTATGAATCTCAAACTGAAAAGTTTAGAGATCATATGATGCAGGGGAATTAGGCTCAAGACTATATTTGTACATAAATAAACATAAAGGGGTCTCATGTTTTTGGTTCCCTATGAAATTATTCATATCTGAATTATTTTTAGCTAATTGTAGAGAAAATGTAACTGCCCAAATGATTAGTGGGCATAGGAAGAGATAGTCCATTTCATTCTGTCAGAGGGTTAGGCTAAAATTAGGACTGTAGGAATTGCAGAGTTTTGGTGAATGTAAGTGAAGACGAAGCAATTACTATTAGTTGTATAAATAAACCTCTGTGGCATAATCTAGGACAAACCTGTATAGAGACCTCCATAGGCTGCATGGTGTTGTAGAGTAGAAGGGCCAATTGATTCGAAGATCTGGTCGAGACAAGAATGTTGTAAGTAATTTCATTGTATAGATGAAAGAAATTGTTCAGTTTTACATGTGCATTGGTTGAATTAATTTCTGGGTGAGAAGATTTTGAATCTCTGGGATTAACTGTGTGAATTGAACTCTGTGATAGAGCTCTGAAATGAGGCTCTGTATTTAATGGAAGAATCGATGTAAATAAGGTTGATATTGTGTTTTAAGGCTGAATGCGATGGCCTAATTTATAAGAAATAAATTTGGTTATGTCTAACCAGTGAAATGAGATCAATGTTGAGGATTGGTTGGGATATACCGTGCGTTGTGTCACAGAAACCTTAGTGGTTTCTTAAAAGCCTAACTGAAACCTTGAATGGGATTACATTAGAAAAACGACCGGTATGGAAAATCCTTGACCTGAAGAAGTGGGGGCAGAGGGTTTCAAACCTAATTAATTTGTTCATGGGCGAGATTGTAGTTGCATTCTGTGTATTAACCAACTTATAGACCTACAGGAGATTATATGAAATCCAATTGGAGTTTATAAGGCACAGTGGAAGGGTTCACGTAGAGAGTTAACCTCTGTCTAGAATGAAGCGGAGTTATGAAGATAGAGTAAACTGATGGGAAATGGGCAAGGATCCCGCATCAAAGTTATGATGGCACCATAATATTCGAATACTGTTCGAATCATAGATTGAGCAGAAACCGAATTGTGTGTTGAAGTCTTGGTGGATAGTGTTCGAGCCATGAAAGCGAATGAAATCGCATATAACTTCGATGGCACATGAAGTTGAATGGTTCGTTGAAGTAGAACGTTGAATGGAGAAATGGAACCATGAAGGATGAACAGTGATGGTGGATTGAAGACCCGATACCAGCGGTATCGCGTTGTTAAAAAGTGGTAAGAAGATTCACTCAAAAAAACGCGATGTGTGTCTTTTCTTGACACGTGGAGAAAGGCGGTTTTCGTATACCACTCATATCACATAAGTTTCATGTGTTAACCTTCGACCCTGAGAAAGACGCGATATCCTTCTAGCTCGTTCGATCTGGTGAGCAACTGATCCAAGGGTTACCACACAATGGAGTTGCATGAGCGCTAGCTCAAGGTATGGGCCAACGTTTGATTATTTATTAATTAATCGGGATATAAATGTGTGGGCCATTATATAAGGAATTTATTATAGGTCGAACGTTCCAATCTAATTAAATTGTTGGTGCCTTGGAATTGAACTAAAGTCGCCTTTGGGTTAAGTGTGTTGGATATCTTCCCGGGTTGTAAATTATTGGTACATACATTCATGTATGTGCGGTTGCAAGACATGCTTTGAGTGCATTGAACATTGCAGGCGTGGGGCCCATAAGAACCAGCGTAACACAAGCTCTTGTTCTTAGAGTTAAATAGTGTTAAGGTTGGTCATTAAGTAAGTGACTTGGAACCCGTTATTTCATAAGTACTTTAATACTATGACGAGGGGTTAATCTCCATTTATATGCCAAACGTTATAGATCCGAAGGATTCGAGTCAGGGTTTTGATAAAAGGGCCTATTACATGCGTCATGGGTTTTATAACCATTGGGATCAAGAAAAATAAGTGCCTTCGGTGAGTTTGTATTGATGGGGTTTTATAACCATAAAAGTATTAATTAATACTTCAATGGTTATAAAATGGATTGCTTCAATGAGGACATGACAACTGTGTTTGATGGTGATGAATTTTTCATTAATGATGATAATGACAGGCTGATTTTGTTAAATGGCCAAGTGAAGAATGATGGACAGATGACTGAATTTATTTCAGAGATAGAAGATCAGAATTTTATTCTGATGAAGGTTGAAGAGATAGTGATAGTAGGAGACTTGACTTGTGAAGATTGTGAAAATGTTTCCTTAGATGAGATGCCAGGATTGTGGCATGAGTAGAGGACAGAAGCACAGAGAGAAGGTGTTCAGATTGTAAGGACAAAGATGAATGAGAAAGGGAAAGTTCATTTTTATGAACTAGAGCAGAGAGACATCCTTGAAGAGGATGATGCAGAGGAGAGACTAACTGATAGTCTCGAAGATTGTTTTAAGAGTTGGAATCGGCATAGTGATGTGATGATTGAGAAGAAAAGAAATTTGGGACAGCATACTGAGATGCTGGCGGAGGAGAGAAAGGCACCGAGGCCTTGTGAATTTTATTTTGACAATTTTTTGATGAATGCAGATCCTGTTGATGATGGAGATAAATTGACAACATTGGGCAGTCAATTAAAGGTGGAAGAGAATTCTATGGAAGAATTTAAACCATGGAGTGGAGGAATTGAGTTGCTAGAGAGTATGCTGAATCAGCAGGATTCTATGCCAAAGAGGGGACCTCAATTTCTGAATTAGGGATTGCAGAATGAATATGAGACAGTCATGTCTCATATGCAGAAATTTGTTTTTGTTGGTAGTAGAGAAGAATTGGTGATTGAATCATCAATTAAGACCATTGGGTCTTGTAATTTAAAATTTGACAAATTGGTTGTGTTGACAGGTATGGTAGAGAATAATCCATCTTTTGGAGTTGTTTTGAAGGGTGATGAATTGTTGCAGAAGGAGGAAGGTGAGGCTATCATGCCTCCTATAAATGAACTTATTATTTCTGAGATGACAGAGAAGAATTGGCTTGTTCGAATAACCAAGAGAAGATTGGAAAGAAGGCTGGATGGTAGACTTTTTGGGCTACTACAACAATGGAAAATCGAAGTTTTACTCTAATAGAAGATGAGAGTGCGGGGCTTGAAGAGCTTGAAATAATTCAAGAGGAAGGAAGGAAATTGCTGAGGATTGCCCAGGGAGAAGAAGAAGAACATGCTGAGTTCAAATTACAGCATGATGACAATGAGAGACAAGCACAAAATAAGTGGCTGAAATGTTTACTGAAGCCATTCAGAAAAGAAGGTGAAATGGCAGAGCAACAACTGATTGAAGTGTTGTTGGAAGAAATGCTAGAGCAACAAACCGAAGTGTTGCCAGAAGAAGAGGAGCAAACACAAAGATTGTATAAGTTTGATGTTTGTCTTATGATTGCAGATACTGGTGGAAGGACTAAGGCATGTTTAGTCCAGAAAAATAGAAGAGATGAGGATAATGACTGGAAATTTAAATACCAAACAGAAAATTTTCTGAAGTCAGAGAGAGGAGGAATTGTCACATTTGGCAATCAAGAAAGATTTTTCTGTAGCAAAATAAAAGAGGGTATGGATGATTGGTTGGCAGTAAGAAGAGCTACAGACACAGCTGAAGTAAGCATGGCAGTAGGAAGAAATACATCAAACATGGGATTATAGCAAGAGGAAGTAGAAGTTCAGCAATCAAGGAAGAATGGTATCCAGCAGTCAAAAGACACATTAGATCAAGAAATTGAAATTATAAGAAAACTAAAGCAGAAGATGCCTCAGAAAAAGACAACAGTAAATAAACAAGGAAGTAGCAGCAGAACAGAAAGAGGATGTAAGAGTGCAACCAGTGGAAGGCTGCAGCACAAAGTATGGCAGACAGAAAGAATACAAAAGGAAAACACTGCATCAGATGACTAGTTACAGAACAAGGTGTGGGATCCAGAACGACAAAGATGAAAACACATGATCAGGAGATCATGATTTATTTTAACTTGGGGAGTTTGATGCAGGGGCATTAGGCTCAAGACTATCTTTGTACATAAATAAACATAAAGGGGTCTCATTTTTTTGGTTCCCTATGAAATTATTCATATCTGAATTATTTTTAGCTAATTGTAGAGAAAATGTAACTACCCGAATGATTAGTGGGCATAGGAAGAGATAGTCTGTTTCATTCTGTCAGAGGGTTAGGCTAAAATTATGACTGTAGGAATTGCAGAGTTTTGGTGAACGTAAGGGAAGATGAAGAAATTGCTGTTAGTTGTATAAATAAACCTCTGTGGCATAATCTAGGATAGACCTGTATAGAGACCTGCATAGGCTGCATGGTGCTGTAGAGTAGAAGGGCCAATTGATTCGAAGATCTGGTTGAGATAGGAATGTTGTAAGTAATTTCATTGTATAGATGAAAGAATCTGCTCAGTTTTACATGTGCATTGGTTGAATTAATTTCTGGGTGAGAAGATTTTGAATCTTTGTGATTAACTGTGTGAATTGAACTCTGTGATAGAGCTCTGAAATGAGGCTCTGTATTTAATGGAAGAATCGATTTAAATACGGTTGATATTGTGTTTTAAGACTGAATGCGATGGCCTAATTTATAAGCAATAAATTTGGTTATGTATAACCAGTGAAATGAGATCAATGTTGAGGATTGGTTGGGATATACCATGGGTTGTGTCACAGAAACCTTAGGGGTTTCTTAAAAGCCTAACCGAAACCTTGAATGGGATTACATTAGAACAGTGACCGGTATGGAGAATCCTCGACCTGAAGAAGCAGGGGCAGAGGGTTTCAAACCTGATTAATTTGTTCATGGGCGAGATTGTAGTTGCATTCTGCGTATTAACCAACTTATAGACCTACAAGAGATTATATGAAATCCAATTGGAATTTATAGGCACAGTGGAAGGGTTCACGCAAAGAGTTAACCTCTGTCTGGAATGAAGCGAAGTTACGAAGATAGAGTGGATCGATGGGCAATGGGAAAGAATCCCACTTTAAAGCTATGATGGCACCGTAATATTCGAATACTGTTCGAATCATAGATTGAGCAGAAACCGAATTGTGTGTTGAAGTCTTGGTGGATAGTGTTCGAGCTGTGAAAGTGAATGAAATCGCATATAACTTCGTTGGCACAGGAAGTTGAATGGTTCATTGAAGCGGAACGTTGAATGGAGAAACAAAACCATGAAGGATGAACAGTGATGGCGGATTTAAGACCCGACACTAGCGGTATCGCGTTGTTAAAAAGTGGTAAGAATATTCACTAAAAAAAACACGATGTGCGTCTTTGCTTGACACGTGGAGAAAGGCGGTTTTCGTATACCACTCATATCGTGTAAGTTTCATGTGTTAACCTTCGACCCTGAGAAAGACGCGATATCCTTCTAGCTCGTTCAATCTGGTGAGCAACTGATCCAAGGGTTACCGCGCAATGGAGTTGCATGAGCGCTAGCTCAAGGTATGGGCCAGCGTTTGACTATTTATTAATTAATCTGGATATAAATGTGTGGCCATTATATAAGGACTTTATTATAGGTCGAACATTCCAATCTAATTAAATTGTTGGTGCCTTGGAATTGAACTAAAGTCGCCTTTGGGTTAAGTGTGTTGGATAGCTTCCTGGTTTGTAAATTATTGGTACATACATTCATGTATGTGCGGTTGCAAGACATGCTTTGAGTGCATTGAACATTGCAGGCGTGGTGCCCTTAAGAACCAATGTAACACAATCTCTTGTTCTTAGAGTTAAATAGTGTTAAGGTTGGTCATTAAGTAAGTGACTTGGAACCCGTTATTTCATAAGTATTTTAATACTATGACGAGGGGTTAATCTCCATTTATATGCCAAACGTTATAGATCCGAAGGATGCGAGTCGGGGTTTTAATAAAAGGGCCTATTACATGCGTCGTGGGTTTTATAACCATTGGGATCAAGGAAAAGAAGTGCCTTCAGTGAGTTTGTATTGATGGGGTTTTATAACCATAAAAGTATTAATTAATATCTCAAATCTTGGAGATTTGAGATATTAAAGCTACCAGGTTATTTATTTTAAAGCGCCAGCTCAGGAAAAAAAATGTAGGGAGTTTGCCTAGATTGTGGATTTGGTTGGGGCATGAAATTTTGAAATGCATTTGTACACACAGCTTGAGATTGAGAATTTGTGTAAAACCAGGACTGTGGGTTTTACCCACTATCATCATATTACTTTCAAAGAGTTTTGCAAGATCAAGGTGGAGAGGAGCAAGCTGCATGAAATGGATAGATTTTCTCTATCTACCTTTGATGGATCCCCAACTTGTTCAGCCAAATCTTGGGTGGAGGAGTTGTATACTTATTTGCAGTAGCACCAAGTTTCTGAAGATGAAGCCATCAGAGTTGCAGTGCTGCACTTTGAAGGTAAGGCCTATGCTTGGTGGATGTTTGAATCATTTTCATTGAAAAATGTTAATACTTCTTCTTTTGCAAAGTTCACTAAGGGAATGGTAGAAAGGTTTGATAAGAAACATGAGATAATCAAACCAATGAAACTTTTGCATAAGTTGGGAGGACCTACAAACTCAAAATCACTTCAGAAACCTATTGGAGGAGCTCACATCTTGCATGATACCTTGTTTCATAACCTTGGACAAGAGGGAATGAAAGTTCCTTTTGCAAAGAAGGATCCTCTTATTGAGCAGTTACCTCCTATTCATACCGAAGATGAAGAGAAGGATGGGGGTTATAGCGCTGTCACATCTAGAACATATCTAGCACCTCATGTAGAGGAAGGAGGAGCACATTCTCCAACCAGAGGATTTCTTGTGTCATTGCAAGAAGTTCCCCAGGATCTCACATATGTAAGGCAAAGTAAAATCAAGGAGCAGCATGATTGTGAGATGATATTGATGGAAAGAGAAGGTAGGGAGGAAGGACATCATCATTTGATGAGGATCACACACCCCTATCTATTTCAGAGAGCTAGTGCAAGGAGGAGGAAGACTGGTTTGCGCTGTGAGGGAAAGGGCAAGGTTTCCCAACCATATGAACAATATTTTGTTACCATTGATGTCTCACTATATGGAGGCATTCCACCGGGGAGGCCACCAGATCTAGAGTTGGTAAGAGAAATCTTGCCATTTGATTCACCACTCTTGGATTTTGGAGAGGTGAAGAGTTTGGAGGGATACTTTGGCATGGAAGATGTCAAAGTTGCAGGAAACATCATGGGAAGAGCTTCACATGCTAGTTCACTAGCGCTGTCTTTTGGGAGGATTGATCTATATTGGAGGTCTCAACTCTTGGTAGAGTACTCCAAGGATCTTGGTTCTTGCATGATTCTTGATGGCCCTGACAGAGATGACATATATATGGTGGATGATATGGTCATATATTCTTATGGCAGAGTCTTCTTGAATAGATCTTCTTAGCTCAAGGAGAAGCTGCTACATGCAGCACATGAGGACTTCTTTTCCATGCATTATGATGCATATCTTTCCTTGGCAGAGGAGTTCATTTGGGAGGGCATCCAGCATGAAATATTTCATCATATGGAGAGATGTATAGCTCGGATGATGATGGAGAGGAGGTCACAGCCACTTCCCTACTCTTTGGAGGTGAGGGAGAATTTCCAGTTGAGCCATTTCAGCTCAAGATCTCAAGTACATGATGGAGAATATACAATTTCACTTTATGTTTTGTACTTCTTTCATTTATATGAGCAGCATATTGTACCAAGGATGACTATCCCTTCTTGCATATTGTATAATGATGTACTTGTAGCCATTTGTAGCATTGAGATTGGCTATCTCATTGGTGATTTGTGGGGGAAGCCACATGATTTTTGGTGTGCACCATTGACACCACTTTGTACTTTCATGTTTATATCTTGTAAGATGATTGTGGCAGCAAACAAGTGGCTGGAAAAGAACTTGTTTTTGTTTGATTTGATTCAAGCAAAGGATGCACTACACTGGTTCCTTGTGTGGGACCTTGATCCACTTTCCGGTTGTCATATGACAACTTGTTTCTATTGGTTTTTGCTTCCATGTATTGCTGATATTTATATGTTCATGGGAAGCTTTGTTTGGAGAGTGGGATATGAGTTGAAGATGCCCATTGGGAGTATGATTCTCCCTACTTTGCATGATGCATGTTTCAGGAGAAGCAATGGGCAGTCCATGATTTCCAAACTACATCTCTTTTCTTCATGTGGGAGGAGCCATTTGGAGAACTTGATTTTTTGGAGGAGGCACTTCATGGTTTATCTGTTGGGTGGGGTAGCTTGGGCCACTCTTGGAGGTCATAATATTTCAGCCCAAGAGCAGTGACAGCCCCATACTTATCATAAATGGAGAGAGAAACCACTTGGGTGGGAGGATCCAATCTCTCCATGCAGCCCCAACATATTGTATGAACCAGGGGTTGAGGTATTTTTGAGCTAGCTAGATTGGCTCATTTCATTTGGATGATAGCATGGGTGTGGAAGTCACCCATTGGGAATAATATTCCCCATGTTCATCATCACTCCTACCTTGAGGAGGCCATTGGACAGTAGGGAGGTTTCCACTTACATCTTCCACCTTTCTATGATGTAAACCATATGGTTTTGCATGCTTGGGAGGAAACATTGGAGGACATATTTGTAGCAGATCATTTTGAGCAGTGGTGGAGAATTTTTATGAGGAGGCCACAAGAAGAGGAGGGGAGGATTTTTTCTCTCCTTATATAGTTTCTTGAGGACAAGCAACATTTTGGAGGGGAGGACTATAATATTCCAAAATTTTAGCCTCCAAGCTAAATGGAATATTAGAGTTGTTTTATCACCAGGTAGGTGAATAAATGGGTAGGGAGGCCCATTAACCTCTTTAAAAGGATCAATAACACTCCCAATGTGAAAGGAGTAATAATAAGCAGCTAATTTGAGCACCCTTGGATGTGAACAAAGATGGGATCATGTTGATTCAGTGAACTTTGACCAAGTCAACAAAGCTGTCTAGATACATTGAACTTCCTTGATGGACAATGCAGTTTTGGTGGAGGACAACTTGCATGAGCTTGATGGCACATGTGGATGGGACCCAATGTGGAGAGGTTCACTTGCTATATATGGAGAGGATGGGAGCCTTTGTGATTCATGCTTTTGATTTGATCATTTGATCTTGTTTGTTTAGACTTGGCTTCCTCTTGTTGTTTAGCAGGGTTGCAGTGCTGTTGAGCACATGGTGTTCTCGAGCAGGAATCCCACCTCTTCCCTTGAGAGGAAACTTGGGAGAGCTTGTTCTGTATTTCTCCACATCCAGGCTTGAGGCCAAGCACCATTCTTCAGTCCTAGCATTATTTATATAACAGAATATTGCTGAGTTGCAGGGTGTTGTAGTGGAGGTTTGTTACACCACTTCCGGGTCTGTTTCTGTAGAAGGTGCCTTCCTTCTCTTGAGAGATCAGCTAGGAATATTTCTGAGCACATTTCATATGTTGGCAGCAGACCAAACTATTCCTCATCTCCTACAGCGCAGTCCCTTGCAGGAACTGCGTCATTTTGCATAGAGTTGCTGCAGCAGGGTTAAGACCCTTGTTTATGAGCTAGTTTCCTAGGGAAAGGGCCAACCTTTCTCCCGGAAATCTAGAGGAAGGGATTCTCATCCCTCTTTGCATTATTCAAATATATTTCTATAATGTTGAAATAAGACTTCATTTTCTGAGCTGAATATTTAGATCTGCTCTTTTGTACTTGTACTTTCATGAAACCCTTGCCGCGTTGGCTTTATAATGCAATAAGGATGTCAGATCTTTATTTTCTTGGAATATTGTTCCATTGAGTTCTAGATCCATGTTTTTCTATCATTATACTGTAGAAAACCTCAGAAAATAACTCTGTTATTTTCTTCAGTATTTTCTGCATCACTTAAGTCATGGGATTTGGCTATTTTTGAGTTGATATGAAGCTGGGAGGTTTGTTTAACATATCAAAAGGGATTTATTTCTAATCCCATTTTTTATGTGAGGGCCTAATATCATATTCTAAGGGAACCAAGTGTTATTTCACCCAGTAAAAATGTAGATATTCAGAAATAACGTTTTCAGGGTCTATTTGCTGCATTTTCCCCACTTGGGAATGTGTAGAAGTTCTTCTTTTTGTTGTTGTTTCACTCATTTGATGGCTATGTGTTTTTAACACACCATATGAGTCTATTTATCACTGAACATCCATTATTATGTTCATGTGTTGCTGTAGCTCCAACTTTAGAATATCTTAAGATATTCTCATTGTTGTAGAATTTCCCTATTTTGGGATATTACAGACTTTGATACCTAAAATTAACTAAAATATATCATGTATTAATTTCATATTGAGCATGGAAATAATTACAAATATGTTTCATATTGGCTTATAGGAAGTGTCTTTTAGTGTAATCAACATGTATGTTATTACAATTCAATTTTAAAAATAAATTATTTGAATTCTAAAGTCATCCATATATATATATATATATATATATGAATTTTTTTGTTACGTACACATATAACATTGCATGGTCAACTCTTTTAAGTATTTCAATCAATTTCATATCTCAAGGTCAATCATTTAAAAAACACAAATAGGATTGAAATATGTTTTATTCAGTTTTAAAATATGTGGTGATGTAAAAGTTACAAATAAGTTTTATTCAATTTTATTTCATTTGAGGTTATCTACAAGAGCTTAGTCATAACATGTGGGTGAAAATGTGAAGTTGGATTACACTTTTGTGAGAATCGGGGGTAGAAATTTTTTTTCCTCAATAGTTCGGCCAAAATTTTGAGAAAGTTCGGCTGAACTAATAGAGATTTCGTCCGAACTTTCAAAATTAGTTTGACCAAACTTGTTCTACAGTTTAGATTGATGGCGTACTAATGGAATGGGAAAACAGATTTTTGGCTGGAGATGGGAAAACCGACAACAAAATTTTGACCAAACTTCTAGTTCGGCCGGACTATTAGTTTGGTCAAAATTTTAAAATAGTTCGGCCGAGCTTATATTTTATAAATATATCGCCCGCGGAATTTTACAGTTTTCACATCTCTTTCGTGCGTTTCTTTTCTGATTCTCTGTGGTGCTTTGTTACTACTCTGTTGCGCTGTGGTGAGCTCTGTTGCCTTCTGTTCCGCTCTGGTGAGCTCTGTTGCTGCTTTGTTGTGATTTGGAGTTGCACCATGATGACTTTCTGCGAATTTCCAGGTAAGTATTTAAGTCCTGATGTAAATGTTGCCTCATCTTATTCTATTACACCGTGGTTATCTGGAGTGTTTTATAGCTGGGGTGAACAAACTTAGTTGATGAACATAGTTTATGCGCCGCCATTGTATCAATTTGTCATTCGTTGTACCGGCCTACCAAAACTACTCTAATATGCCCCATCAATTTCATAAATCCATCAGTGTCCGGGCCTACCCCCACCAAAAACTACTATGCCATGAATCGAAGGCACGACTCCGTTCATGATTCTCCCGGCCCGGTAGGGAAAATCTCCACCTTTAACCCATTTTCCCAGTAGGAACTCTTCCCACCTAGCTGCCCTTTTCTGTATTTCGTTAAGATAAGGAGCTAGCTTACAATATTCTCGCTTTCTTCATGTTCTTCCTTTCCAATATCCCCCCGTGCTAGATTCATCATATCTGTGGTTGTCTAATTGGAGTGGAATCATATTTAATGTAGATGCAGTGCTGTAAAATACCAGAGTGACTCTGGTTAATCATGCTTTATTCATTACAAAGAGAAGCTGGTTACATATTATACATGATTATATTTCTATTTTGACTTGAAATATAGATACTTGAATTATTGGTCTGGCTTTATGTCTTATTTCAAAAGAGTAGTAACTCTTCTTAATTTAGTATGGTTCAATAGTAGTTTCATTAGCAGCAGATCGAAATGAATTAAGGAAAGGAAACCAAGGAATAAGAGAAAGGAGTGAAAACTTATATATTCTTCTAAGGCAAGGCGGCTATGCAGCCAGACTGTTTCATTGAATAGTTACAATTTAATATGTAATATTGTATGGTTACTGAGTTTAGATGAACTATGAGCCACATGTGTTTCTGGTTAATTAAATTGTGTCTGTTGTGAATAAATGTATCTATAGGATGTTTTACTTCTTATATTTCCTTTATTTTATATAAGTTCACTTGACCTGTTCCAATAACCGGTCTCTTTAGAATCTACTCGGTTCTACTGTGCCATGCCTTCTTGAATTCTATTTTAATGGCTGTATAAATTCAGTGTAGTTTCCTTTTACTTGTAGTTTTATTTTGAATTTTACTTCCTCAAACTCCAGATGTCTAAACATATAGCTGCATACTCGTTGTAACTTATTACATATTTCTAGAATTGTAACTATGGCTATGCAGCCAGATTGTTTCATTGAATAGTTACAATTTAATATGTAATATTGTATGGTTACCGAGTTTAGATGAAATATGAGACACATGTATTTATGTTTACTTAAAGTGTGTCTGTTGTGAATAAATGTATTTATAGGATGTTTTACTTCTTATATTTCTCTTATTTTATACAAGTTCACTTGACCTGTTCCAGTAACCGGTCTGTTGAGAATCTACTTGGTTCTACTTTGTCATGCCTTCTTGACTTCTATTTTAGTGGCTGTATAAATTCAGTGCAGTTTCCTTTTAGTGGTAGTTTTCTTTTGAATTTTACTTCCTCAAACTCCAGATCTATAAACATGTAGTTTCATACTCGTTGTAACTTATTACATATTTCCAGAATTGGAACTATGGGTATGCAGCCAGACTGTTTCATTGAATGGTTACAATTTAATATGTAATATTGTATGGTTACTGAGTTTAGATGAACTATGAGCCACATGTATTTCTGGTTACTTAATTTGTGTCTGTTGTGAATAAATGTATCTATAGGATGTTTTACTTATTATATTTCTCTTATTTTATACAAGTTCACTTGACCTATTCCAGTAACCGGTCTATTGATAATCTACTTGGTTCTACTATGTCATGCCTTCTTGACTTCTATTTTAGTGGCTGTATAAATTCAGTGCAGTTTCCTTTTACTTGCAGTTTTCTTTTGAATTTTACTTCCTCAAACTCCAGATGTCTAAACATGTAGCTGCATACTCGTTGTAAATTATTACATATTTCCAGAATTGGAACTATGGGTATGCAACCAGACTGTTTCATTGAATAGTTACAATTTAATATGTAATATTGTATGGTTACTGAGTTTAGATGAACTATGAGCCACATGTATTTTTGGTTACTCAAATTGTGTCTCTTGTGAATAAATGTATCTATAGGATGTTTTACTTCTTATATTTCCCTTATTTTATAGGATTTAAATTACCCGTTGGGATCAAATTAATTTTCAATAAACATTAGAATATGTAATTTTTGAGATTTAAGTTAACGAGACATTCGAATCCTAATGTCTAAGATTTAAATTAAATTCTCGTTGCCAATATATATATATATATATATATAATCTCTTCCTTGTTATACACAACAACTAAGCTGTAGGTAGACATATTGTTGAAACATCTTAACTCACCTCCAAAACTACTCAAATTCCTTTATTCAAAATTCATAGCTACAGATAGAAACTTTAATTGAGTCGAATATATGAAGGGTTGGGTAGAATCTTAACCTCTTATTTTTCTTCTTTTAAAACAACAAAACACAACCCATATATTTCAATAAAATAAATGGAAAGAAATATATATCTTATTAACCTTATTTTCCACATTTTTCCCAAAAAAAAATTGTTAATTTCCATTTTGGACTTTTATATCTCAAAACTATGCTCATTGAATTTATGCATCTATATTTTTAAACTACTTGAAACTATAACTATTTTATTTCACCATAGGAATCATTTCGATATGTCTCCCATTTTAATGGGGTGTATCACATTTCGAGAAAAAACACAATAGCCATAAAATTTTCCCATTGAAACCAAAAGTGATTTGATACAAAACATAGGTTTTAACCTTATATAGGTAATTGTTTCAAATAGATTCTTAATTTAAAATGAAAAATATTCAATGTAAAGTACATGCATTAACATATAATTGTGATACTTTGCCTTCTTCCAAACTTAGTGGACATCCTTTTAGAAAAATCCATTTTAATGAAGTAGATATATCCAAAGTGATCCACTGATATTTGTTCACAAACAACTATTCCATTTTAGACTTTATTATCTCAAAACTATGCTCATTGAATTTATGCATCTATATTTTTAAACTACTTGAAACTATTTTATTACACCATAGGAATCATTTCGATATATCTCCCATTTTAATGGGGTGCATCACATTTCGAGAAAAAAACATTAGCCATAAAAGTTTCCCATTGAAACCAAAAGTGATTTGATACAAAACATAGGTTTTAACTTTATATGGTTTAATTGTTTCAAATAACTTTTAATAAAATGAAAAATATTCAATGTAAAACACATGCACATTAACATATAATTGTGATACTTTCCCTTCTTTCCAACTTAGTGGACATCCTTCTAGAAAAATCCCTTTTAATGAAGAAGATATATCCATAGTGATCCATTGATATTTGTTCACAAAAAACTCTTCCATTTTGGACTTTTATATCTCAAAACTATGCTCATTGAATTTATGCATCTATATTTTTAAACTACTTCAAACTATAACTATTTTATTACACAATAGGAATCATTTCTATATGTCTCCCATTTTAATGGGGTGTATCACATTTCGAGAAAAAACACAAATTAGCCATAAAAGTTTCCCATTGAAACCAAAACTGATTTGATACAAAACATAGGTTTTAACCTTATATAGTTTAATTGTTTCAAATAGATTTTTAATAAAATGAAAAATGTTCGATGTAAAACACATGCATTCTTATACACCCTTATCTCTACGTAAAGTAGTATGAGTGATTCCATGGGTCCTCTACACCCTTCATAGGGTATAATTGGGACAGGTAGTGTTAACTTATACAAGTTCTAAAGGCAGAGTCTGTAAAGGGCCAGGTAGCCTCTGGATCTCACTTTTTTCAAAGGTGACATATCCAGTAAATGCCCCTACAGTCAATCTCTATAACATATCTAAATAGAAGTTCTTCATTTTAATATCCATAAACCTCAACCACTTTAAGGAAAACTGTGTACATGTGTCATTTCTCCCATAAATTCTTAGGAAAAGTTTTTAAATCATGTACATGTCATGTTGGCTTTCTCCCATTAACTTTAAAGCATGTTTTTTGTAAGTGCATAAAATAATTTTGCAAAGCATGTAAATGTCATTTCTCTCAAGATTTAAGGCCTAAAAATTGAACCTAAAGTGGCTTAAATCTCATAGAATTTTGAACTTTCATAGGATTTTAGTTTGTCTGTTGAGTGTTAACTTCTACAAGTTCTAAAGGCAGAGTCTGTAAAGGGCCAAGTAGCCACTGGATCTCATCTTTTCTCAAAGGTGACATATCCAGTAAATGCCCCTATAGTCAATCTCTGTAACAGATCTAAATAGAAGTTCTTCATTTTAATATCCATAAACCTCAACCACATTAAGGCAAAATGTGTACATGTTTCATTTCTCCCATAAATTCTTAGACAAAGTTTTTAAAGCATGTACATGTCATGTTGGCTTTCTCCCATTAAATTTAAAGCATGTTTTTTGTAAGTGCATAAAATAATTTTGCAAAGCATGTAAATGTCATTTCTCTCAAGCTTTAAGGCCTAAAAATTGAACCTAAAGTGGTTGAACTCTCATAGAATTTTTAACTTCCATAGGATTTTAGTCTGTATGTTGAGTGTTAACTTCTACAAGTTCTAAGGGTAGGGTTTGTAAAGGGCTAGGTAGCCTCTGGTTTTCATATTTTCTCAAAGGCGACATATCCAGTAAATGCCCCTACAACCAATCTCTGTAATAGATCTAAATATCTTTGTAACAGATCTAAATATAAGTTTTTCATTTTCATATCCATAAACCAATACCACTCTAAGGCATTTATCCCATGCATTTAATGATCACGTGTCATTTCTCCCATGCATTTGCAATAAATGTCAATTTAATATATATTTTTATTGAATTTGTTTTTTTTCCAGGGATAAGAAAACCATTAAATATGGTTGAAAAATGAAAATTATGCATAGAAGTTTCTTGCTATCCCAATCCAAGGAAAGGAGTGATTACATATGTGCTTTCCAATATTGTGACTAGAAAAGTCGTCCAAAGGAAAATAAATATACCGGGAAGAACAACAAACAACAAGGCATATTATATTGGATTGATAGAAGGCTTGGAAACAACTATGGAGTATGGATTAAATGGAATTGTAGGTTTCACCAATTCTGAACTTGTGTGCAACCAGATGAATGTCGAGTACCAAGTTAAGAAGGAGAGGCTAAAAGAACTGCATGGAATAGCAAACAATATTGTTAGCCAATTTCAATTTTTTAGTATAAGACATTGTACAAATGTGAATAAGATGTCTGCTGATCTATTGCGTGGGGAAATGCCAATTCAAGGTTCATCTATCAAATATGAACTAATAGATGAATTAGAATTATACGGGGCAATGCAAATGCAAGATTCATCTCTCAAATATGAATTAGTTTTGAGATGCTCTTCATCAAAAATTCAAGATTCATCTCTCAAAGATGAATTAGTTTTGAGACGCTCTTCTTCAAAAATTCAAGATTCATCTTTCAAAGATGAATTAGTGTTGAGACGCTCTCCTTCAAAATTTATTGATGAACATTGTAACATATCTTGGATATGTGTGTGTTTTGTACTTATAAATGTGTCTTTTTAATGACTGTGTGCTTTTTTCAATTATATACCAAGTGTGCTCCCACCACACCATGTAAAGCGCAACTTGGTGAACTTCACATTTGCAACAAGTGGTGAACTTCACATTTTTATAAAATTAAAATGCGGGGACTTCAACAAACTTTTGTTTAAATGGAGTTTCACTTCTTTTTTAATGACAATGTGTTTTTTTCAATTTTATACCAAGCGTGCTCGCACCATGTAAAACAAAATTTGGTGAACTTAACATTTTTATAGTTTTTTTGCTTAAATTGAGTTTCACACATCAATTAGTGTTTTAAAAGTTGTGTTTTACATAATTTGTGTACACTAAATTACATTAATTTTCTGAAATTTATTTTGAATTTATTTTAAATTAGTCATTTAAAAAAATAATTTTAAATGTCCACCGTAGATATATATATCATGGAGGATGAACGGCGAAGATCAACAGAATCCCATATCTCTACGAGAGGGGGGATCAGGAATCGATGGATTTTCATGGCATTTAAATATAATCTTAAATGTATAAATATCCATACATGTGTGTACATATGGAATTGATTTTTTATCAACTTTATGAGTTAAATTAGTTGTTAATAAGTTTTATTTTTTATTTTTTAGGAGCTAAGAGGAGAAGGGTCTCTACTCTATCCATGGAGCATGCCCATGTTTCACCCAGTCGTGGTATGGTTCACGCAATTTAATCAATGAATATGTACGTGTATTTATATGTATGAATGTATTTTTCAATTGATTATAAATCCATATCTTTTTATGAAGCTTCTCTCGTGTCTCGAGAGGTTCGTGGTGGTTCAAATCCCCTTAGAGGGCCATCAATAAGTGCTAGCAGTTTGCATGAAGGTGGTGATATTTATTCCCCCGGAGGCCAATCAACGGCTGGTGGTGTTGGTTCTCAGCAGGGTCATTCTGGTTCTCAACAGTTTCAGGGTGGGCAAGATGCTAGCCAAACACATCGAGGTCGCCATCAATTTGAATATTTTTTTCATTCAATTTTTACAAATTTGTTTACATGTGTTTTTTCTAATATAAAAATTTTTATATACTGAAGCAGAGGCTGAAAATGCTCCAAATGTTGGTTGAAAAATATGTAGGGCAGAATGCTTCATTCAAGAATAAAGTTGTCCACCCACCACGACATATTCGGCTGACATTTCCGATATACCATGGGAAAGAAACATGCAGCAATGCACCTTAGAAAGGTGTCAAAATCTTCATGCAAAATTACAGAGAGATCGCGTGTCTTTGACTCTACCTTTAGAGAGTCGACAAAGCTTGGAAATAGTTACACATTTTTTAGGCCAACTAGTAGATGTATACCAAATGCTTGGGCCAACCACGGATACTTTTGTGGATCTCATTAGAAAAATAAAGGAAACAGTGATGGGACCCGATAAATGGGAGGCTATTAAAGAAAGAGTTACAACAACAATGGCAAAGTCTATGTTTAATTTCAAATAAGGGCGGAAAAGAAATATGTTGAAGGAAAAATATTTCAAGCACCCTGAGATAACTCACTATTTGTATGATAGACACCTTGCGGGTTATGGAAGACTCCCATGGAACGACGAGGTTCCACTTTATTTTGAAAAATTATTTTATGCAGAATTCTTTTTGGAAATGAAACCAAATTACAATGACCTTCCCTCTGAAATTTTTGGTCCTGGGAAAGGTTGATTGTGTGACTGTAGGGGCACTAGGTGTGATGCTGAGTTGCCTCGTCCTGAGCCACTATTGGTTAGTCGACCTATTCGTGTCGAAAATTTGTAGTCAGAGATGAAAGCCACTTCTCAAATTAGTTGAGAAGCAAGGGATGCCATCATCGACAATTTTCATTATGGATTGGGTGGAGTCGATGTTTGTCTGAATCAACAAAGATCACGTGAAAATGCACGCGCCAATTTTGTATATTATACAGATGAAGAGAATGACAACATGAGTGTTGAAGATCTTAAAACATATGCAAATAATTGTCACAATGGTTGGCATGACCTAATTGTTCATGAGGAAGAGGGCATGGGAACAATATGTGTTAATGGTTAGGATTCAATTATATTAACACAATAATAAATACTCATATACATACATTTATTTGTATGTACATTAATATAAAAAAAATGTATTATATGTTAACACCAATTCTAGTTGTCACGCTTGATGAATGACGAAAATGTTAATATCAAGTTCAGAGCCTCAGGTTCAAACAATGAAGATGGGCCTTACCATCAAGATATGTTGGCAAATGTTAGTGTTTTTTAAACTTGATATTTTTAAAATAAATAATTGTGCACACATGTACATTTTCATGTATATATAATAAAATGTTTTAACAGATTCTGATTCCATCCAATGTTTTTGGGATGGTGGTACCTTCTTCTTCCTTGGGAGATGTACCTTCTACTTCCTTAGGAGATGTGCCAGGTTCACAAGAAGTATGGACAATTTTTTTCTTTTAAAATTTATGTTTTTAAGTTATATATTCCACCTCAAAAAGTTCCATTAAAAAATGAGATATATCTATATCTTGAGTTATTTTAAATTTTTTAAATTTTAGGTTTTTGGAGATTTTCTTTTTGAGCCTCTCTTAGGAGATGTGCCAAATCCACCTGTAGAATTATTAAATTTTTCACTTTTAAATATATATGTTTTTAATTTATAATCTATAAATTGAAGTATAAAAGTTTTATTATAAATTGAGATCTTGATCTTGAGTTATTTTATACTTAAATTTTTTAATTTTAGGTTTCTATAGAGGATTTCTTTTCTCCACGGACTCTAGCGGTGGAGATAGGAACATCCACAACATTTCAACCATTTGAACAAGTTGTCTATTTTTTTTTAATATTTTTGAAAACAAGTTTATATATATATGCATTTTCATTTGAAAATTTCTAATATATATATATATATAACTGTACATGTATATTGTACAGTTTACTGTTGGAGATGTTCCCATGGGGGAAGTTGTAGCTGACAAGAAAAAAATGGAGAGGGAACCTCATGAGGTATTGCATGATTTTTTTTTTATATTTTATTTTTTACATGAAGTTCTATATATTCTCACTCAATTTTAAAACATCAAATTATAATGTTTGTACATGCATTGTGTACAGGTTCCCCATGCTTCGCAGGATAGCTAGTAGATTGAGAATTTTCTGGGAAAGGCACTACATCCATCTGTATTTGATGGATGATTTCTAGATTTTATTGATATTTCTAGTCTTAAATTTACTTTTTTATATATTTTCTAGATGCAGTCTTATATATAACTTGATACTTGATACTTGTGAGATCTACAAATTTTGGACATATTTTATGTGAACTACATTTGGTACATGTGAATGTGATATATAATGTTTTTTGAAACTTAGGTTTTGGATGGTTGAAGTACATTTGGCATGTGAAGTAATGTTGTGTTATAATTTTTTTGGTTTTTAAAACTTTAGTTTTGGATGGTTGAACTACATTTGGCATGTGAAGTAATGTTGTGATCTATAAATTAATGTTTTGCTTTTGAACTAAATTTGGCATGTGAAGTAATGTTGTGTTATAATTTTTTTTGTTTTTAAAACTTAAGTTTTGGATGGTTGAAGTAAATTTGGCATGTGAAGTAATGTTGTGATCTATAATTTTTTGTTAAATTAAAACTTAAGTTTTGGATGGTTGATCTACATTTGGCATGTGCTACAATGTTAAATGTTTTTATTGGATAATTGAACTACAATTGGAATGGCATGTGAAGTAATGTTGTGATATAATCAAAAAGTTTTTAAAACTCAAGTTTTGGATGGTTGAAGTACATTTGGCATGTGAAGTAATGTTGTGATCTATAATTTTTTGTTAAATTAAAAGTTTTAAATTTTGGATGGTTGATCTACATTTGGCATGTGAAGTAATTTTGTGAAGTAAAATACATATTGATGTATCTATATATATCTAAAAACAATCATACTATTCTAGGTCTTGTTAGATGTGTTGAAAACAATCATAAAATTTAAAAAATGCAATCTATAATGTATATATATCAAGTATTTTTCATCAATGCACATGTATAGAAAAGCTACTTTCAGTTAATTCTATTCTAGAACATATATATCCAATACGTGCAACATTTTTCATCAATGCACATAGAAAATCTATTTGAATAGTTAATTTCTTTCTAGAACATATATATCCAGTACTTCAACATTTTTCATCAATGTCAATAGAATTAAGCTACTTTTCATCAATGGCTATAGAATTTAGCTACTTTCAGTTAATTTCATTCTAGACCATATATATATATATATATATATATATATATATATATATATATATATATATCCGATACGTGCAACATTTTTCATCAATGCACATATAAAAGCTACTTTCAGTTAATTGCCTAGAACATATATCTCACCATTGGACAGAAAAATTTTGTACTAGATTTTCTATCAGGAATAGAGATGTGGGTCAAATCCCACCAAAATTCGGAGAAGTGCCCCGAGCCTCTTTTCTGAAAGGAATATTCGTACAAAACTATACTATGGATGATTTATTTACATTCCATACTTTTTACCAGAAAATCCCACGAGAAAAACTTGTCACATTCTGTCCGTGTATATATCTAGTACATGCAACATTTTTCATCAACGCACATAGAAAAACTACTTTCAGTTAATTGCATTCTACTAGATGCATTCTACTTTCACATTGCGTGTGTAGTCATAACATCTACTAGATGCATTGATTTTAGTGCAAACAATTTTCTTCCCTTTCTCTCCACCCATCTATATCTATATATCCCTCCATCTCCCCTTCCTTGTCTCTCTATCTCACCCCCAAAACACACACACTCTCTCTCCTTATATCTATATATCTATCCCTGCCTCTCTCCCCCTTCTATCTATATCTCTATCTCCCTCTGTATCTCCTTCTTTGTCTCTCTATATCACCCATCAAACATACATGTTGTTTCTCCATATCTATCTATATCTCTCTCCATTTCCACTCACTCTCTCTCTATCTCACTCCACCTTTCTCTCTCTATGTATTTCTTCTTATCTCCCTCTCTCCCCCCTCCAACTCCATCTCTCTCTCCCTCCCTCTCAAGTATTCTCTCTCTTCCTTCATATTTATCCTTTTCTCTCCCACCTCCCTATGTCTCTCACCCTCATCTCTTTATCTCCCTCTCTCTCTCTCAATTTTCGACCTCCAACTCTATCACTGTTTTCCCATGTCACTCATTCTCTCTCGACCTTTTTTCCATCTCTCTATATTTGTCTTTTTATATCACCCCAAAAATACACACACTCTCTCCATCTCTCCCTTGTCACTCCCCCCCTCTCTCTCTCCACATTTCTCTCTTTATATGTATTTCTTCTTCCCTCTCTATCTTTTACACCAACTCCATGTCTCTCTCCCTCTCCTCCCGTCCCTCTACCCATATTTATGTCACCCTCTCTCTCTCTATCTCTCTCTCTTACCCTTCTCTCCCTCTCTCTCTTCTTCTTCTCTCTTTCTTCACTCCTCTCCCCCTCAGTTTATCTCCATCTCTCCCTTGTCACACCCTCTATGTCTCCACCTTTATCACTCTAGGTTTTTATTCTTCCCTCCCATTTATATTTGGAAGTAATATACATCCTAATATATTAATATATATTATAATATAACAAAATTTATATTATATTAAAGTTAATATTATATTAATCCAAAATTAATAAATTTAATAATATTAATATTAATCTGAAAAATAATAATAATTTTTTAATATTAATATTAGATTTAATGAGGTTTCTACATGACATGATAACAGAAATTATAATAAAATTTGGAATTTTAATGTGGCAAAAACTTTTATGGAAGGTAAGTTTATGATCTATTCAAATCGAAGGTATATGATAAGGTATATTTTGAGCACGAACAAACATACTTACACATTTCTCCTATACCTTGTTGTAGAATGCGCCTCTCGAAGCAATAACATAAAAAATTTCTAATGTTGTTCATAATCTAGATTCGGTAGAATTTTCATTTTTAGTAAAATAATATCATATCAACTTGGTTAAATTATTAATGGACTAAATTTTAGATATTTATTGATTCTAAAATCTAAATTGTGGGATTATGGGATTCACATAAGGATTTGAATTTTATTTTATAGAGGCTCGATCGAGCTTAATAGGTTGATCGAGCCATATAGCTCGATTGAGCTCCTCATCAACCACGTAAATACCTGGATCAAGGGTTTGGGAAATTCTCATTCAAGTTATTTGAATCTAAAATTTAAGCACCTAATCGAGCTTTTGAGGTCCTAAAAACCACAATTTTAGCAACCCTTCTGAAAATTTCTATGCAACACCATTTTGTACCCTAGCAAACTTAGGGAAAAATTTGTCCTTAGGTGGCGTAGTTCATCATGTTGGATTCATGAAGGAATCCTCTATCCAATGGCATATGAGTTTGAAATTTTCGAATTCATGTGATATTTTTCATCTAATTTCTTTTAAACATAATGCTTAAAAAAAAATTGGGCAATTTTAAAGGGGTTGGATAAAAACTCAATAACATAAAATATACACTACGAAAAAATTTCAAAAATACCACTATCTTCATTCATGATTCCACTTCAAAAGGGTACTCTTGGTTTTTTAATTTATTTAAATAGTTGAAAAAACTTAAGCAAACACATGTGTCTGCAATATGAAATTGAAATATTACTTTGCCAACTTTGAAAAATAAAAAATATATATAATTTTGCATTAAAAAATAATTTTTTAATATGAAAAATTTAGTTCATAATTAATTAATATATATATATATATATATATATATATATATATATATATATATATATATATATATATATATATATATATATATATATATATATGTATGTATGTATGTATGTATGTATGTATATGCTCCACAAACACATCCATACCTCCTAAGATGTGCAAAAATTTGCAAGGACAAAAAATTAATTTAATGAAAAATTGACATATTATACGACACTAAATTTTTTTGCAAAAAATATCATTAGGAAAAAAACATAATTCTCCACAAATGGTATTTTTACTCTGAATAAAAATTCATGATGCTTATATAAATTTTGAGGGCTTCAATTTGTTAAAGAGTAAAATTTATAAATTTCATCACCACATTTGGCCCAAAAGTGTAACCCATCTTAATGCATTCACCCATATATATATATATATATATATATATATATATGAACATGCGTAAATTACTTTGTGATGTAGAAAATACGGTTTTGAAGTTATAAATCTATGTCAATGTGTATGCATTTTGTTGTTCTTCTTAATTGACCTAACACCTTTGTGTCATACGTGTGACGAAGGAGGGAATATATGGAAATAGGGAATTGAGTTTCACCTTTCCATTTGTCCTTGTGTCATCTAAAAGGATGACTATTTTTAAATGAATAAAGTGTACATTTGGAATTGATTTCAACTATATTCAAATCATCATTTTGTTGCATAAAAAATTGTGCTCCATACATCAAATTTGTCAATGCATTATATGCCATACATGAACTTTGAAAAATATCACCTATAATAATTTTCTATTTGAAATATTTTTAGAGATTCCTTAAGACATCACCAGTCAAAAATAAATTTAAGTACATCGTTGAGCCTTTTCCAAATTCACAATTTCTTTGTTCTTCATTTTGGAAAGTTTGTCATATTTTTTGTTTTTAAACTATGTAACACCCTCAACTATTGTAATTCTTTATCATATACTATAATTTTCTTTTATTACAAGCTTAGAGGAAAATCCTAATGGAACTTTAAATGTTAAAAGTTGATGTTATGATTTTGTTAATAATTTATTTTTTTGTGGAATTTGGAAACTCATGGAAAGACCTAAAATGAATTTTCAATTTCTAGACAGTTGGAGGTAGTTATATTCTCTCATTTTCCCTAGATATAAAAATATATCAGAGGGAAAATAAGGGGTTAGCAACCAGAAGGAAGCAAAACCATCTTGAAGGAGAGAAGAATTCTGAAAACCCAAAAAAAATGTTGGGAGGGGAAAGAGGATGCTGCATGCATAGGATTTTCTTGAGTTGGAACAAAGTCATCACATGAAGGACTATGTGTTCTAGGCTAGACCAGGGGTGTCCTGATTCCTGAGAAATAAAATAATAAGGGTAATTTTTAACCAATTGCTCTGGAAAGTGAGAGCTCGGGGGGAGACTAGACATAATTTCGAGTCTTGTCGGAAGGGTTTAGCGGTCCTATATAGAACCAAATTCCCACCTATTTGCAAATCTATAAAAATGAGTGAATTCTAAATTTCTTTGACTGATGATTTCTGTAAAAAATGTACATGTTGAATGCAAAAAAAAATAAAAAAAATAAAAAAAATTATGAAATGTTGTTGACTATGTGAAATTGATTATGAAAATCAATATTGTTGTTAGGACTTTTCCTGTTGACAATATTATTTAATAAATAAATCTTGAAACATGGTGTTTGTTTTTGATTTATGAAAAGGGTTTCTTAAGTTAAAATAGACCTAAAGGAAGAAGATTAATTATGGGCATGATACTCTGATGGTGAGTAAACATAATGGTCTAAGAAGAAAAAAAATTGATATAACAAAACTTACATCAAGCTCGAGTGCTATATTAACTAATTGGAAGGGTTGCACGTATAAATTAGGACAAGGATTAACTCTGACTTAGAGATAGGGTTTCATTGACCAGATTAGTCCCATACCATATCACTAAAATAAACTATTAAAAAAAAACCGCGTGATAAATAGAGCTCCAAATAATTTGGTTCTACTTTAATCTGGGTTTGATTATGAAATAATAACCACCAAAACTTAGTGAGAAAATTACATAATTTTTTTGTGTTGTATAACTAGGATTAAATATATATGTAGTGTTATAATAGAATTGTAGCAAGCCATAACAAAGTTACTTATGACGTGCAAAATATCATTCCTAATCTCATTGAGAATTTTAAATTAACTAGGACAAGTATTCGTTGTCAAGAAACTTGTGCCATAAAAAATGAAAACTAAACTCTGCTAGGAAAAAAGAAAATTGGAAACTTTTAGTATTAATACCTCATGAATTTATATGAGCATCGATGCAAAATCGATAAAATGATATAGACATTGTAAATAAATTATGTGACAGACCCCATTTTGAGAATGAGGGTTTCAACCCTTCTAAGAAATTACAACCTTGTATATTGAATCTTTGAAATAAAAATTAAACCCATGCAAGTTTTGAAGAAAGCGTCGCTGAAATGGCCCCAAGAAAATAAAATTAAAACCCTAACTCTAGGAACCCTCAAGGTACAGAATAAAATGTAGCTCACAAAGGAAAGAAAATTTGCAATAAATTTAAATGAAAAAGGAAACATAGCTTGTGGAATTGTTCAAGGACTAGCGGAACCCGGGAAAAGAAAAAAGGAACACCTGGTTATAAAACGAAATAATGAACTTGTAATTGTTCCTCGAACCTAAAACTAAAGGGAGTGAGGCACTAACCTACAATAAAACCAACTGAATTGTATTAAGAACCAAAAATCGGTATAAAGAGAAGAAAATGCATTTCTACATAAACCTAATAGCTATAAGATGGAAGGGATTACATGTTAGTCGAGCCTTGACGAAAAGTGAGTTGAACCTTTAGAAGAAAAGAAAAGCTATTTGGATGCAGTTGGAATCAAGAACTCGTCGAATGATAATCGACTAGCGAGTCTATATTCTGGGGATGCACCCAATTGAGGCAAGGAAGTCATAGACTGAGTGCGGCTATACCATAAGGATTTACCCCTTCCAGGGGATGAACCAACATTAATTAATTAATATATATATATATATATATATATATATATATATATATATATATAAAACCATAACAAATTAAGGAAGAGATCTACTTGGGTTGAGTACCTGAGCCAAATACCCATCAATGGATGCTTTCAACTGCTAAAGCTTTTACGGTTCCAAACATGTTGCAAAACTACTACTTGGACTAGGCAGAGAAGCGATTGACCGACAATATTCGTTGGAATGGGAATCAATTACCCTAACTCCCTCTCACTGAACAGGAATTGTTGGATCTCTTCCTAAGATTGACTGGGTAGATTGTGTTGGATCGCTACCTAACATATTTCCATCGAAGCGATAAGGTACAGTAAGTGGAGTTTCGAGATTCATCCAAATTTTGATTACAATTTAATGATCATATACCTCAGAGAGGGTATGTTAAAATTCATCGTGAAATTTTTTCCATATTAATGATAAGACTTTGTCATGTAAAGTAAATATGAAGAGCATAATAATGTGAATCCAACTCTTTATTCGCCATTATAATCTTTAGAACATCTGAACATGAGGTGAGAAAAATGATTCATATGGTAGAAACTTGGGACACAATAATTATTTAATAAATCATTAAAAGGGGATCACACTTGACATGATGGAACATTCATAATTTATAAGGAGACTAATATCAAGGATTGAGACATATATATATATATATTTAAAAAAATATTACTTTGGCAAGTTCCTGTTTTTTCCTTATGATTTGTATGAGTAGATGTTACAACTGGTATCAGAGCATGAGGTTACAAAACTATGGCCTGTTGGGAAATCGTCAGTAAAAAAATGTTAATGATGCATAGATGAGTAGCTGAGACACCACGAGAAGAGATAGTTGGAATTTGTTGAGATTCAACAAGACGATGAGCTTAGTGAAAATGAGTCGCCTTCACTAAGTGGGCTCGCAGGCTATTTTTGGCACAAGTCTATTTTTAGACATGGTGATCATATTTCAGAAGTTACAGGATGCTATTTGTGGATGGTTGGTAAAGTTGGAAAAATAGATGAAATTATATTTTTAGAATATTGGGCTAAGTCTATTTATAGATCGTCGATCTAAAAATAGAAGTGTCGATTAGTATTAGCTCTTAATAATAATCCGACAATAAACACAACTTATTCTCTTGGAGCACTTAATTTTAGTGCACAGATTTGGAAAATTAGTGGGCTGAAGGAATTACAAAATTCCTAGGGTTTACTGGTGGTTCATGCATGGAGGACTCAGTTAGAACTGAAGTGGCAAAGTTATGACAGAGTTGGAAGAGTAGTTCATGGAGTTGTATCCAGTTTAACTCAGTTAAAGTGAGTTAGACTCAGTTGAGCTAGTTGTATCTTGTCTAATTGAATGATACACTAGTGAGAGTGGAGCGAATTAATTAGTTAATTAATTCATAGATAATAACTCATTAATAAACTTAACAATACAACAATTAACTACAGTGCATGTCAGTTCCAGTGGAGACCCAGTGGAGAGATAGGTGAAAGGGAAAGATGGACTATCTGTTGTGACTATAGTGATGCATTGATTGCACCACACACACATTCGATTTGTCAATAAGGATTGTGCAGTCAAGGAAAGGGTAATTCGAATTCATTCAGAGCTATTCTTCAATAGGGATTGCGCAATGGAGGCAGGCTAGCAGGTGGCAAGAAATCGGTGCATGGATTTGCAGATTTCTTCTGATTAGTGTGTGACGATTGATTGTATTGAGAGCTTAATGTACTAAGATTTGTATGAGATTGTTACATGATATCCATGATACATAATATATGATAGTTTGGGTTTTCAGCTTCAGGCTTTCCCTTTGAACAACTGTGTTATGTGCGATTGTTTTTATTGTTTCATGTGTTTGCAATTGAATGCTTAATTTCCACAAAAGATTAACAGTGGAAGGATTCTGTATTTAGAAAGAAGATAAATTTTATTAGATCAGGAGAATCTGGATATATGAATGCATATTGTATATAATTTCTACATGGTATCAGAGCAGTATTAATTCTTGAAGATTGCAATTGTGAAGAATTGTTGAGTTTGTGCTGGTGGACAATTCGTATTTGCTACAGAAAATTCTTGGTGTAGAAGTTGAGTATACTTTGAAATATCTTTCAATGGGTTGCGATTGGAGTATGCCCTTGATGGGATCTTGAGTTACATAGCCTAGAAGGATAGGATGGAGGCGGTGCTGGAGGATAATGGACTGAAGGAGTTCATCGATAGTGATGTTCCTAAGCTGGGATCTAGCAATGCTGCATTACTTGACGCATGGAAAAAGAAGATAGAAAAGACAAGAAGAATTCTGTTGGAAGGTGTGAAGGACCATATTGTGTCCAACCTTCACGGCCAAGCCACTCCATTCTTAATGTGGAGGGCTTTGACATATTTGTTCCAAAGCAACATCGACTAGAGGAAGTTAGCGTTGAAAGATAAGTTCAGAAAAATAAAAATGGAGAAGGGCGACAGTATTCCAAAATATATCACGAAGTTTGTACACTGTAGGAATGAAATGGGAAGTTTGGGGATTACTGTTGATGATGAAGACTTGGTGAGCTTGGCTCTCCTTGGGCTTCCGAAGAGTTGGCATAGCTATGAAGACTCCGTCAATGGATGGGAGAAACTATCAGGATGGGAGCGACTTTGGTCAGATCTTGTGCAGGAGGAGATAAGGTGGGGTACCAGGGATGGCTCTTCATTGAAGAATGAAGATGAAGAGAATTGCGCTTTGGCTGCAAAAGAAAGGAAAGGGAAGGGGAAGAAATTTCCTTCAAAATATGAAGCTAAAGGAAAGAAGCAGGATTTGTCCAAAGTGAAGTGTTTTCACTGTCACGAACATGGGCATTTCACCACTAATTGCCCACAGAAGAAGAACAACAAGAAGGTTGCTAGAGTTGCAGCTAGAGAGGACTTAGCCTCACAATTTGAACTTGATTTCTCTTTGATCGCATGCTTGGTTTCAAGCTATATGGGATTAGTGTGGTATCTTGATAGTGGTGCGTCTTTCCATATGATGGGAGACAAGGAGTTGTTTAGTGACTTGGAGGAGAAGGACCTCCAAATGCATATAGATATAGGCGACGATGGTAGATACATTGCGACTAGAATTGGAACCATTACCTTTGAGAGGGAGTCCGATAATCCATTCTTGTTGAAATATGTTATGCATGTTCTAGGTCTTAAGAAGAACTTGCTCTCGGTCACAATGTTGGAAGACAAAGGTTATGACGTTGTTTTTAGCGATGGAAAATATTTCCTGTGACATAAAACAACGGGTCAAACCAAGAGGATAGGGAATTGAGTTAAGAATCTCTACAAGCTGGAGGTAGATGGCTACGCTGCAATGGTGGGCAAAGCAGAAGAAGTGGTGAGACGGGATGGGGGCGAATTATGGCGCAGGAGATTGGGCCATCTTCACCATGGCGCTTTGAAGATTTTACAACAGATTTCTATTGGACTTCCCAAGGGTACTCTTGCATAGTCAGATCAGTGCAAGGGATGTACTATGGGTAAGTTTTTGAAGACCATCTTTCATGAGAAGGAGAAATGTGCTTCGGTGATCCTGGAGATAATTCACACAAACATGTGTGGAACTTTCTCGGTTGCTTCAAAAGCAAAACATAGGTATTATTTTATATTTGTTGATGACTATTCTCGTAGATGTTGGATCTTCTTGATGCAGAAGAAGAGCGAAACATTCTCAAAGTTCTGTGAATTCAAAGAATTTGTGGAGAAGGAGTCAAGGAAGCAAGTGAAAGCTCTATGGAGCGATAATGGTGGTGAATACATCTCGGGAGAATTCAAAGACTTCTACATCAAAGAAGGAATTAAAATAGAACTCATAGCACCTCATAACCCACAGAAGATTGGGGTTGCGGAGAGGAAGAACAGAATGATCATGGGTGCTGAACAAGATATGCTTGAGAGGGAGCTAGACTTGCATGCAGTGAAGGAACTACTTGTTCCGAAAGATGAGCCTCCGGATGTGGATCAACCACAAGAGGAGATTCATGGAGTGGATGAGTCCACTCATGCAGAACCAAACATCAGACAAGGCAAAAAGCGTACCACAGAAGCTAAGAGACTGAAGCTTGATGTGGCACAGAATGTAGGAATCCCTACATCACAACGCAGATAGAGGCAGTCACCTGACCGATTTACTAGATACATGGCTCTTATGAGCAAGTGTATCATGATAGAGGCATATTCTTTTGAAGAAGCAGTGCAGGAGCCCACATGGGTAGATTCCATGGTGGAGGAGTATGACTCCATTGTCAGAAATAGTGTTTAGGAGATTGTTCCAAGGCTGGTGGGAAAATCAATTGTAGGATCAAGATGGATCATCAAGGTAAAGAGAGCTGCTGATGGGAGCGTCGAGAAGTATAAGGCAAGATTTGTTGCTTGGGGCTTCTCACAGATAAAGGGGATTGATTATGAAGAAACCTTTGAACCTGTCGCACGGTATTCTTCCATACATACCTTCCTTGCTCTCTCAATGCAGATGGGTTGGAACATTCATCATATGGATGTGAAGACTGTGTTCCTTAATGGGATCATTGAGGAAGAGGTGTACATTGAGCAGCCTGAAGGATTTTAGATCTTCAGAAGTGAGTCACATGTGTGTAGGATCAAAAGAGCGCTGTATGGGCTGAAGAAAGCACCTTGTGCTTCGTACACACGGATCGATAGCTATTTCACTGGACTTGGCTTCACCAAGAGTGAGGCGGATGAAAACCTGTACCAAATTGTGGTGGAGGGTAAGCTTTTAATCATTTTTATTTATGTTGATGATTTAATACTAATGGGTGATGAGCATTTGATACACTCATGCAAGGTAGATCTTGCAAAGGAGTTTGAGATGAAGGATTTGGGCCTCCTTCATTATTTCCTTGGATTGGAAATATGAGCAAATGACAGAATCAGATGGTGGTTCCTCAAGGCAAGTATGTCAGAGATACCTGAGAAGTTTGCCAGCAAGAATGCAGTTCACTGACACCTCTGCGGGAAATCGAGAAAGAGGATGCTACATCGGCAGAGGTAGTGGATGCCATTGTTTATCGATAGTTGGTGGGTTTGCTCATGTATTTAGTTAATACAAGAACGGACATATGCTATTCGGTGAACCAACTTTCATAAGCGATGGTTAAGCCTACCAAGCTCTTTTGGAAGGTAGGAAAGCATGTCCTGAGATATCTCAGGGGCACATATGAGTATGGTTTACAGGCTGCATGGGATTGATGAGGAAGTTGCATGGCCACTGATGTGATTCAAGGTAGCCCTACCATGGAAGAGCACATCAAGAGGTATTTTCAGTATCGAATCTACGATAGTTTCTTGGTACAGCAGGAAACAAAGATTTGTGGCACTCAGTTCAGTGGAAGCAGAATACATGGCAACAAGTCAAGCTGCATGTGAGGCTATCTGGATCAGGAAGATCCTGGTTGGTTTGTTCGGTTCACATTTAGATCCCACGTTGATACATTGTGATAATTAGAGTTGCATTAAACTCTCGATTAATCCTGTGTTTCATGATATATCTAAACATATTGATATCCAGTATCATCATATCAGATATTGTGTGCAGCGGAAGATCATGTTGCTTCAGTACATTCCTATAGAGGATCAAGATGTAGATATTCTGACGAAGGCGCTCACCAGGAGAAAATTCGAATACCATAGAGGTAGGATTGGGGTGAAAGATAATCCCTATCTTGTTGAGAGGGAGTGTTGAGATTCAACAATATGATGAGCTTAGTGAAAATGAGTCTCCTTCACTAAGTGGGCCTGCAGGCTATTTTTGGCGCAAGTCTATTTTTAGACATGGTGATCATATTTCAAAAGTTGCAGGATGCTATTTGTGGATGGGTGGTCAAGTTGGAAAAATAGATGAAATTATATTTTTAGAATATTGGGCGAAGTCTATATATAGATCGTCGATATACAAATAGAAGTGTCGATTATTATTAGCTCTTAATAATAATCCGACAATAAACAACAACTTATTCTCTTGGAGCACTTAATTTCAGTGCACAAATTTGGAAAATCAGTGGGCTGAAGGAATTACTCAATTCCTAGGGTTTACTGGTGGTTCATGCATGGAGGAATTAGTTAGAACCGAAGTGGTAAAGTTATGACAGAGTTGGAAGAGTAGTTCTTGGAGTTGTATTCAGTTTAACTCAGTTAAAGTGAGTTAAACTCAATTGAGCTTGTTGTATCTAGTCTAACTGAATGATACACTAGTGAGAGTGGAGTGAATTAATTAGTTAATTAAGTCACAAATAATAACTCATTAATCAACTGAACAATACAACAGTTAACTACAGTGCATGTCAGTTCCAGTGGAGACCTAGTGGAGAGATAGGTGAAAGGGCAAGATGGACTATCTGTTGTGACTATAGTGATGCATTGATTGCACCACAGACACATTGGAGTCGCCAATGAGGATTTTTCAGTCAAGGAAAGGGTAATTCGAATTCATTCAGAGCTATTCTTCAGCAAGGATTGCGCAGTGGAGGCAGGCAAGAAGGTGGCAAGAAATCGGTGCATGTATTTGCAGATTTCTTCTGATTAGTGTGTGACAATTGATTGTACTGAGAGCTTGATGTACTAAGCTTTGTATGAGATTGTTACACGATCTCCATGATACATAATATATGATAGTTGGGGTTTTCAACTTCAGGCTTTCCCATTAAACAACTGTGTTATGTGCGATTATTTTTATTGCTTCATGTGTTTTCAATTGAATGTTTAATTTCCGCAAAATATTAACAGTGGAAGGATTCTGTATTTAGAAAGAAGATGAATATTGTTAGATCAGGAGAATCTAGATATATGCATTCATCTTGTATATAATTTCTACATAATTCCTCCACCTGGAAGACCATCCATTGGGTTTGGACCTGTACCACTAACATAAACCAACCCGAAGTTGTGGGTTCAGCTGGGAGGAGAACCCAATAATGCAAATGCAATGCTTTTGGAAACAGTTAAACAACTACAAGCAGAGATGATAAATTTATGAGTGGACAATGAAAGACTAATGATAAAAAAAGAGAGGATTATGAAGATTATTTCAGACAGATAGAATAAAGGGAACCTGAATCCCAGTCTAGACGAAGGAAATAAGGTTGAGATGCATCAAAAGAGTGAGGATCACCAAAAGTTCAAGGGAGGCTAAATTAATCATGAATAGGAGTCTAAAAATGTTTCTGGTGGAAAGGGGACAAAAAGGAAAAACGTTGAATTGCAGGGAGAATTCAAGAAAATTAAATTTCCAATGTTTGATGGAGAGGTGAAGGAGGCTTCTCAAGCTTGGTTAATTAGCATGAATAAATATTTTCATATTTATGAATATCATGAAAATCTCAAAGCCAGATTGACAATTTATGAGTTGCAAGGCAAAGCCACCCTCCGATGGGAAGAATTCAAAACTATAAGAGGTATTGAAAAATAGGAAATAACTTGGGATAAATTTCAAATTTTTTTTAAGGATAATCATTTGGAAAAGTGATTTTATGACGAAAAAGCAAAGGAGTTTCACGATTTGAAATTGGGACAATAGACCATAGATGAGTTTGTGACCAAATTCACTTCCCTATTAAGATATGTTCCCTATGTTTGTGAGAAAAAAGAAAAGTTGAAGTGTTTTATTTGTAGTTTACCAGCCTTCATGAAAGAAATATTAGAACTCGCTAATTTGAAGTCAATGGATGAATCTTTTCGAAAAGTCAGAATTTTCCACTAGTCAATGAAGCAAAAAGGGGAAAGTGTCAAATTTTGGCCAAATAAAAAGGAACAAAAAGGTTTCCAGAATTATAAAAATGTAAAAGTTGACGGTAATAAGAATTCAACCCAAAAAAAATAGAATGGACATTAAGGGAATAATCAACAAAAACCCAGATTGCAAGGTGAAACTAGACAGGGTGAAGTGTCAAGTAAACTAGAGTTTACGTAGTTTTCAAAAAACCCTTTATAGTGTTCGGTTTGTGGAGAACCCATACAGAGCTGAATGCTCATATTAACAAAGCCTCTACCATTTGGGAAGTCGCGAGAAGTATGCCGAACATTAATGTTGTGTTGGATGACCACTAAGAGAAGTATCAACCTACGATGATGGAATTCAAAGGTAAAATAGCAAACTATTATGTTTCTATTTTAATAGACCCAGGTGCAAGCCTCAGTTATATCAGTCCTAAATTAGTAGGGTTGGGTCACTTGCAAGTTGTTAAATTTAGAAACCCATGGTTAGTGCACTTAGTGACGGGAGCTAAAAGAAGAGTCATTGCGAAAGTGGAATACTATCCTATTGAAATATTAGGACAATGGATTAAGGTGAATTTAAATGTGTTACTTTCAAGATCTTATGATATATTAATCACGA
The DNA here is from genome assembly GCA_034641835.2 of Pinus albicaulis. Lineage (NCBI taxonomy): Eukaryota > Viridiplantae > Streptophyta > Pinopsida > Pinales > Pinaceae > Pinus > Pinus albicaulis. The sequence goes on along the minus strand of CM076584.1, from coordinate 897,766,077 downwards.
TGGATTGGGCATAAAAACATTGGCCTGTAGTGAATTGCAAAGACAAAACTATTAGTTTCCTCACTGATGAGGGCGTTAGAAAAGAGATTCAGGGAATCAAAAGACCCATCAATTTATGGCACATTACAACTAATCAATTAGGAAATGGTATCCGAAAGGGTTGTCAAATATATGTTGTGCATGTAAGATATAGCAACTCAAGAATAAGATAGATACCCTAGAATATATACTAGTGATCCAAGATTTTGTTGATGTTTTCCTAGAAGAAATTTCGGGGTTGCATCCAAAAAGGAATATTGATTTTACCATAGAATTAATTCCAGGAGAAACCCTAGTATCAAAGGCTCCTTACCGAATGAGCATACCTAAATTGACAGAACTCAAAATGCAGTTGCAAGAATTGCGTGATAAGGGGTAAATTCGCCCAAGTGTGTCACCTTGGGGAGCCCCAGTGTTGTTTGTAAGGAAAAATTATGGCACTTTGAGGTTGTGAATTGACTATAAGAAACTAAATAAGTTAACTATTAAAAACAAGTACCCATTGCTAAGGATTGATGATCTATTCGATCAAGTTAAGGGTGATACCATGTTTTCTAAAATTGATTTGCAATCAGGGTACCATCAAATAAGAATAAAGGAGAAGGACACACTAGTACAAAATTGCTAATTAGTTACTAAAAAAATGACTAAAATTTTCATATAAATGATCATTTTTCAGTCGGTGACCAATAATAGCTAATTTACAGTATCTTATAACGCAACCAAATTTTAGTCGTTTTTAGCTTAGTCATTAATTGGTTATCTCAATTTTACCATCTAGTAGTATATTTAATCATTAATTTAGTCATTAATTGTCGCAATTAATGACAAAATATATTACTATATGATTACCTAAGAAAACCAATTAATGACCAAAATTTTGGTCGTGTTATAAGATACTATAAATTAGCTGCTAATAGTCACATATATGCAAATTTTAGTCATCCTTGGAAACCAATTAATGCCCAAAGAAATATTACTAAATTTTAGTCGTGTTATAAGATATTGTAAATTAGATACTTATAGTCGTATATATGCACAATTTATTCATCATTTGTAATCAAAAATTTATTATTTGAAGTAGTCATTTATCTTTTTTTGGTAGTTTCATATTCATTATATAAATGAATGATTTAGTAGTTTCTATTTATTTCATTTAATTTCATTCATAATAATTTTAAATGACTAATTTAGTTATATATTCATTTTATTTATGTTCATATTTAATCAATATAAACTACTAATTTAGTTGTTTTAGATTGATTTTATGTGTTCATTATTAATCAACATAATTTAATTAGTATGTTTTTGCGACTAAATTTAAAAAAAAATGTCATACAATGTGCATGTTCATCTAATATGATAACAAAAAGTTACATATGTTAATTAAATGACTAAATAATATCAAGTGAAAATAAAAAGAATTTCAACGACATAAATTTTACTATATAAAATGTCAAGTATTACAATATGAGTTTCTAACTTATTATTGGTTGGATTAAAATTTACACATGAAATATTGTTTCATCACTTCAAAACATTATTGTTGTGTTGCGAAGGCATTACAAGTGAATTCACCAACTCTAAAGACTTGACCATCAGTCACTATGTGTGTGACTTATGAAAAATATTGACCCTAAGGGTATCACTAGACCGGTTCTCTTATCTCTCTCATTTTTCATTTGTCTCTTCAATGTTATTGTTCTCCTCTTTCTTCAATTCCTTCTTCTTAACATCAATATTGAGTTCCTCTCCTGAAAATGTAATAAGATACAATGCAGAGTATAAGACATGAAAGACGATGAATACTTTAATATAAACTAAGTAGACTACAAAATATTTATACGATATATACCTCAACATCAACAATGTCAATGTTATTTTCCCCCATAAAAACAAGAAACTCAAACAAGTTTTCTTTAGTTGGGGATAGTGGCCATTATGTCGCCATATGACATGTATAAGAAAAGAAAATAAAACATCACCATAGAAAATAACACCTTAGTAACTTGGTTATATTCAACCCTCAAAGAAATTTTAGGCACAATCATACAACTAAGTTACATGTTATAAAGCTCAAGTTGTAAATAACTTGTTAAAACAAATAATCTGAGGTGTGATGTTTAACCCTTGTCGTTTTATTCACAACAACATTTGATTCTCTAGCGCGTGAACTTGGTCAAGTATATAGACAACCTATGCTCAACTAACAATATGAAAGTAAATTTTTTCAATAGTCATGAAAATATTTTAACACAAAACAACTAAAAGGATTTCAATTAATATCGTGTAATACTATACTCATCTTCAAGCTTTGGATGCTTTTTAAATTGACCTGATACCAAGTATTTTAGATTTCATATTTAAAAGACAAAAGAAAATCAAAAGAAACATTCAAAATAAAATCAAACAATAGAGAGAGTATATCATGGAATGAACATTGAAATTATAAGAATTTTTTTTACCTGTCCACCAATGTCTTATCTAGAATTCATAAAAAAATTTCTTTCCCAAAATAACCATGAGGTGAAAGAATCACAACATTAAAAACCATAGGAATCCCTAATAGAAACATTTCCAAAGCCGATGGCTCATGGGCTTAAAGGATCTCCAACAACAAATGAATCATATCCAAGACATGCTATGCATTGTCTCCCCATCCTTTTTCCAATCCCATTTCGTGTAACCTATCCACACCAGAGTCAAGTAACAACTTTAAACTTTGAATCTGATTTGTTTCAGGAACATAATAAATCATATTTAAAGCCTTCCTATCAAGAGAAGGTATCAATCAAGTAGACATCAGAAAAATTGACCTAATGAGGTCCTCAAACAATTCCTACATTATTAATATTTTTCTTACCGTGATATCTTGGGTAGAAAATGTAACATATCTGCAAAAGAGAAATCTATATATTACTTGTGTTCAAACTCTATATATTGTGTATTCGTAGGCTTATTTTTAATATGTTATTATGCCTTTACCAAAGTAGAGTGTAATTTGGTTAAACTCTATATCCTTTCATTCAACATCAATTTATGCAAGATAAATGTCACACATTATTCTTTTCCATTTCTCAACATGCTACAAATGATAAATTGAAAGTCACATAAATCCAAGAGAAACCCCTTTTTCTAACCAAAAACAAAAAAAAACAAAAAGTGCCTCTAATAAAACTTCACACCTCAGAAATTACTTTGCCACGTGCATGGGATAAAGCTGAGATTATTTGAACCATATTTAGGACATACTTAATTGGATATTTGTATTTTAACCATGATGTCAATTTGGTGTTAAAAGAAATATATAAATCCAGGTTATTATCAGTGAAATTCAAGTATAATTAAAAAAAAAATAGCACCATTGCAAGGCAGTGGAGAGATAAATATATTCATAATTAGGCTTCTCTATTTTAATTTGATTTGAATTGAGTTTTTATTTGAATATATAATTTTCTCTAAAGAATTGTAATAGAACGATGAGAATCAAAATAGCCCAGACAATCCCAAACCTTCCTTTCCTAGTTATATATACCTATCTCCTAGCCTTATTAAAATAACATGCTTTAAATTATTAAAATTGTATAATGAATTTCTACAAAATAAATTGTGGTCATATTGATATTAATTATAAGCTCCATAAAGAAAGTTATCGTTTTGGTTTATCTTTGGTGGTTGTGAGGAATGGTCGTTATCCTTCCCACCTAGTTTCAATTTCCATAAGTGATGTGTTGAGCTCATAACAAGCATATTGGTGGAATGAGATTGCACCTTATTGTTTACTGGAATTCAGAAAGGAAAATATTTTTGTCACTACTCTTTCTAATTCATTCCAAAAATAATTAGAAAATTTCTACATAAGTATTACATGCAAGATCTGGGCCATTTAGGCTCTATCTATATAACAGACAAGTTTTATATCTGGAAGTGCCTTTCAACATGAAGAGGAATCAATCATAATTTACAAAGGTGCTTCAAATATAAAAAAACAAGAGCACATGGGCATCTTGAGGGATTATTTGTTTTCAAGGTAGAGAATCCACAAACTGATATCAGCAAAAAATGTTCTTCTACAACTGCATTCAATGTTGAAAGAGATTTCATATCAGAAGTTGATATGCCTTGGTGGAAGTGTTTCCTCCCTACTATATGTTTAAACTTTGAGTTGTAGAGAACCAGGTTATCTTTTACAAGCTTGATTGATATGGTGTCCACCTCTTGGTTGTACTCACGAGAGATGTGATTTGTGTCACAAGGTTCACCAAAATTCAACCTTGAGGTTTAAATTAATTGAACCTAAATTTGTTTTACCTAACATAGATACTTTTGAGTGCTCCTATGAAATATTCCCTTTCACTTCCATGTGCATCTTGAAGACTGATATGTGTTTCCTTCTTCCATACTGATTCTTGAATTCCCTGATTGTTGGATGGGGAGTCATAAGAATTACTTAGAAGTTAGAATATGTGTTCCGAGCATAGCATGTCTAAAATAAATCTTGATATATTTGGAGCATGTCCCCATATCCATGAGTTAGTAGCAACTCTAACCTTCTACCCATTCCTAATTAGCAAAGCTAAGTGTTGTTTTATGAGAGGGAAGTCCTCAACTAAAGGTTTCCACCATTAAGCCTCCTCTTACTCTCTTCCTTGGCATTAGGGGAAATTTAAGGTCTAAAATGGACCTCCTAAGGAAATTCTAAAATAATAGTGGAAATAATAAAATAATATTAGATTACATCATCAAATTTTAGAGGGAAAAAAGAAAAAAACTACTTTTTCAACTCGTATTTTCAACTTATCTCCCTAAATTTTTACTCAAATTTCATGCCGGAGTACTCGTTGGATGAAAACATTAATTCCTAATCCAATGATTACCATGTTGCATACTTTCGATGGACCCAGGCTAAATGAAAAATTAGAAATACATGAAAAAATTGATTGCAATCACGTGCTTTCATGTATTTCTCATTTTTCGTGTAGAAAGGTTCATCAAAAGTATGCAACATGGATACTCCTTGGATGAAAAATTAAAGTTTTCATCCAACGAGTACTCCCGCTTGAAATTTGAGTAAAAAATTTGGGAGATAAGTTGGAAATATGAGTTGAAAAAGTAGTTTTATTATTTATTAATCTTTTTACCTTTTTACTTAAAAAATGGTGAATCATCCCCCATGGTTGACATAATCATCTTGAATCCTATTGGTTCTTATAAAGTTTATTTTGGTTGTACATTTTTCTTAGGAGGCCCATTTTAGACCTCAAAATTACCCTAATGGTTTTTTATCCAATATTTTGTTCATTGTGGGAAGAAGTATTTGTTCCTAATTAATTTTGTCGCATACCTTTTTGGAGAAGATTGTACACACCCTTCATTACAAGAGCCTTATAGAATAGGGCCCTATTTCTACATAAGGATTACATGCAAGATCTAGGCCATTTAGGCTCTATCTTGATAACAGGCAGGTTTCCTATCTGGAATCTCATTTCCACGTGTAGAGGAATCAATCAGCATTTACAAATGTGCTTCAACTGTAAAAAAAAGAAGAGCACATGAGCATCTTGAGGTTTTATCTATTTTCAAGGTAGGAGAAACCACAAACTGATATCAACAAAAAAAAGTATTTCTACATTTTCATTCAATGTCAGAAGATATTTCATATTTGAAGTTGACCTGCCTTGGTGGAAGTGTTTCCTCCCTACTATCTGTTGAAAATTTGAGTTGCAGAGAACTAGGTTCTCTTCTACATGCCTGCTTGATATGGTTTCCACCTCTTGGTTGTACTCACTATAGACGTGATCTATGTCACAAGGTTCACCAAACTTTAACCTTGAGTTTTAAATTCATCAAACCTAAAAATAATTAATATTATTTTAATCTCATGGCCATTAATTGAGTGCACAGCTCAAACTTGTAACCTCATGTCGCAACTCAAGCACGTAATCTATCCTTAGATTTTTTGTGTTTGTCATAATTTTTTTTTTTGTGTTTATTGATGTTATTGTCTTACTATTTTATGTTATATTTCATTTTAAATTAATTTCTTGTAAGAACGCTCCTCTGATTTTTGGATCCCTACATCAACTGGATGACCAATCTGGAATATAAACTTCTAAACCCTTCTTCTCTTTCGAAATTCATCGAAATAGTGACAACCGTTACTTATGTGAAGTTGTTGGTTGTTGCCTGGATTGGGTGTTTGCCTCTTGGTTGTACTCTCGGTAGATGCGATGGAATGGGATATAGGTTTGGTTACTGGATACTTCTTTTCAATTGGATGCTTCTTTGATTTTTGGATCCCTGCATTCACTTAATTACCAACTTGGAATCCCCGTAAATATATAAATTTCTCAACCCTTCTCCTACCAAACCCATAAAAATTAGTGGCGGACTTTATTTCCGCATTGCTCCTAATCCACATTCAAAAGAAATATGGTTAGAATTTATGATGATCAGTATTTCCCTAGTCAGTTTGAGTGGCATCTCGTTTAATGCATTGTCAAGGAAACCATGTGGTGAGCTTGTGGATATTTCTAGTTTTGTTGGACTTTGTCCTTTTTCTTGGGGCTTTTTTACTAGCTGAGATAGGTTCCATGTATTTAAGGAAGATTCCAAGAGATGAGACTTATGTATCTTGAATCAAGACACAAAGCGTTGTGAGCCAAAGATCCTAGAGAATAAATGTTGGAAAGGAGTATTGATACTTCAATACCTTATTATTTTCTTGCCAATATTCCAGGGATTCTTTGATGATTTTTCCTACCCAACCTTCTTTCCCCACAATCAGATATGTAGAGGAAATTCATACTTCTTGGTGAAATGACACTTAAGAAAATATGTTAGGCACACTTTTAGAGTTTTCCTTGCACATGCTAAAAATACTTGGACCTCACCAAGACCTCTTTTATGTGTTTTCCCATGTAAGATTTTTTGTTATTAGAACTACCCATAGGAATATTCTGGTTATAATAGGATCTTAGATATTCCAAATGATATAGAAGTTTCAAGGTTCTAGGAAGTCATGGAATGGCATTTTTATTTGTAACCCAAGTTTAATTTGTATTTCCTAGCCTCGTTATTTGTTTCCCATATTAGATGGTAAAGGTTCCCATTTGAACTAACAAAGGTAGTTTTGAGTGCTCCTATGAAATATTCCCTTTCAGTTCCCTTTGCATCTTGAAGACTGATATGTGTTGCCTTCTTCCATCTCGATTTTTGAATTCCCCGATTGTTGGATGGGGAGTCGTAAGAATTACTTAGAAGTTAGAAGATGTGTTATGAGCATAGGATGTCTAAAATAAATCTTGATATATTTGGAGCATTTCCCCCTATCCATGTGTTAGTACCAACTCTAACCTTCAACCCATTCCTAATCAACAAAGATAAGTGTTTTTTTATGAGAGGGAATGCCTCAACTAAAGGTTTCCACCATTAAGCCACCTTTTGTTGTCTTCCTTGGGTTTTTGATCCAATCTTATGTACTATGTGGGAAGAAGTATTTTTTCCTCATTTATTTTGTTGCATACCTTTTGTGGAGAATATTATGCACACCCTTCATTACCAGAGCCTTGGAGAATAGGGCCCTATTACTACATAAGGATTACATGCAAGATCTAGGCCATTTAGGCTCTATATAGATAACATGCAGGTTTCCTATCTGGAAGCTCCTTTCCACATGCAAAGGAATCAATCAACATTTACAAATGTGTTTCAACTGTAGAAAAGTTGAGCACATGGGCATCTTGAGGGCGGCTCTATTTTCAAGGTAGGATAATCCAAAAACTGATATAAAAAAAAATGTTCTTCTACATTTGCATTCAATGTTGGAAGAGATTTCATATCAGAATTTGATCTACCTTGGTGGAAGTGTTTCCTCCCTACTATTTGTTGAAACTTTGATTTACAGGGAACCGGGTTCTCTTCTACATGACTGCTTGATATGGTGTCCACCTCTTGTTTGTAATCACTATAGATGTGATCTATGTCACATGGTTCACCAAGCTTCAACCTTGAGGTTTAAACTCATTAAACCTAAAAAAAGTGAGGTTCTTTGAATCTCATGGCCATTGATTGAGTCCACATCTCAAGATTGTAACCTCGTGTCACATCTCAAGCACGTAATCTATCCTTAGATTTGTTGCGCCTGTCATAAATTTTTTTTTGTGTTTATTGATGTTGATGTCTTACTATTTTATGATATATTTCATTTTAAATTAGTTTCTTGTAGTTGAAATTCTCCTCTAATTTTTGGATCCCTGCATCAAATGGATGACCAATTTGGAATATATAATCTACTAAACCCTTATTTTTTTCCAAAGTCATTGAAATAGTGGCAACCTTTACTTTTGTGAAGTTGTTGGTTGCTACATGGATTTGGTGTCTTTCTCTTGGTTGTACTCTTGCTAAATATGATGGAATGAGACAGAGGTATGGTTACTCGATACTTCTTTGTAATTGAATGATTCTTTGATTTTTGGATCCCCGCATCCACTTAATGAACAATTTGGAATCCCCATAAATATATAAATTTCTCAACCCTTCTCCTACCAAACTCATCAAAAATAGTGATAGCATTTATTTCTACAATAAACCTAATCCAAATTCAAAATAAATATGGTTATAATTTATGATGATCGGGATTTCCATGGTCAGTTTGAGTGACATCTCTTTTAATGCACTTTCAAGGAAACCATGTGGTGAGCTTGTGGAGATTTCTGGTTTTGTTGGACTTTGTCTTTTTTCTCGGGGATTTTTGACTAGATGAGGTAGGTTCCATTTATTTAAGGAAGATTACAAGAGATGAGACTTATGTATCTTGAATCAAGGCACAAAGCGTTGTGAGCCAAAGATCCCAGCGAATAGATGTTGGAAGGAGTAGTGATCCTTTTATACCTTATTATTTTTCTGCCAAACATTTGGGGCTTCTTTGATGATTTATCCTTTCCAACCTTCTTTTCCCACAACTAGATATTTCGAGGAAATTCATACTTCTTGGTGAAATGACACTTAAGAAAATATGTCAGACACACTTTCATAGTTTTCCTTATACATGTTATAAATGCCCATGCCTTTCCATAACCTCTTTTATATGTTTTCACATGTAAGATTTTTTGTTATTAGAACTAGCCATAGGAAGATTCTAGCTATAAGAGGATCTTGGAGATTCCAATTGAGATGCAAGTTTCAAGGTTCTAGGAAGTCAAAGAATGAAATTTTGATTTGTAACCAAAGTTTATCTTGTAGTTTCTAGGCTCATTATTTGTTTCCCATATTAGATGGTCAAGGTTCCCATTTGACCTAACAGAGGTAGGTTTGAGTGCTCCTATGAAATATTCCCTTTCAGTTCCATGTGCATCTTGAAGATTGATATGTGTTTCCTTCTTCCATCCTGATTCCTGAATGCATTGATTGTTGGATGGGGATTCATAAAAATTAATTAGAAATTAGAAGATGTGTTTTGAGCATAACATGCCTAAAATAAATATTGATATATTTAGAGCATGTCACGCTATTCATGAGTCAGTACCAACTCTAACCTTCTACCCATTCCTAATCAGCAAAGCTAAGTGTTGTTTTATGAGAGGGAAGTCCTCAAATAAATGTTTCCACCATTGAGACTCTTCCTACTGTCTTCCTTTGGTTTTTCATCTAATCTTCTATACTTTGTGGGAAGAAGTATATGTTCCTCCTAAATTTTTCTGCATACATTTTTTGGAGAATATTCTACACACCCTTCATTACCATAGCCTTGGAGAATAAGGCCCTATTGGTACATAAGGATTACATGCAAGATTTAGGTCGTTTAGGCTCTAACCAGATAACATGCAAGTTTACTATCTAGAAGTGCCTTTCCACATCAAGAGGAATCAATCAACATTTACAAAGTTGTTTCAACTGTAAAAAGGAAGATCACATGGGCATCTTAAGGGCTGATTTGTTTTCAAGTTAGGAGAGTATTTGAGAAATACATCTTGAGGGATTCTCTGTCTCCAAAAACTCTATAGCATTTTCACTTTCATCCTCATCCTCACTGCAATGAAACTCCTCTTTAACTACCTTCCACCCGCACATAACAAGCCATTGTAATAGAATTTATCTACATTTCAAACTATTAAATACACACATTGTTTGGATTTCCTGAATGAAAAAATATACAATTCAAACTATTTCCTGAATTTATCTAGAATTTATCTACACTCCAAGCATAACTACACACATTGTTTGGATTTCCTGAATGAAAAATTTTTAGGCAAAGATATATTTTGAATACGTTTCCAACTAAGGAAGAAGCCTTCTTGTTGGATATCAGTGTCGATTCCATCGCAATAGATAATTTCTTACCTCATACTATAATTAAATGGAAACATTAGTCTGTTAATAACATGGTATAACACTAGAAAAAAAACATTTATCAGAAAACTATAGGTTTACAAAGAGGACAAAAGTAAATCAACACTATTACACTTGAAAACAAGATAGCTCTCTGTATAGAATACTCATTATATTGGCAATTTCCATTTGATATATTTTTTCCTCCTACAGTTTCCACTATCATTGGTGTTGCACCTCGAGTTGAGGGATCCATAATAGCTAAGGCTATTTGAGCTACTGGTAACAAAAGTAAAAAGTTGGATTGAAGCAACATCACTTGTACTCATGGGCCCTGATGATGCCCCAACAACATCACTGACATATTCAATAGGGACTTTATTAGTGTATGTGTTGATTCTTGAGTTCCCAATATAAGTGATAGCACCAATCTATTCACAGTAAGTGGAATTTTAGGGGTTACTTATCCATGCACTCTCAGGTACTCTGTTGCTACTGAACCCATAATACATTAAACCTTCCAGAGGTTTATTCAAGGCCAAACCTTACATGTATGCACTTGCAGTATGTTCACAATAATACAGTTGTGCTCCCTTTGTAATGCCATCAATATTGGCATAATAATCAAGGTTGGAAGCTTCATTGTTTGAATATGAGTAATAGTTATAATTCAGCATGAGAACATAACCTAACATATATTATTATGTGTATGTAAGAAAATGGTATAAAGGTTCTTCATAGATACTTGAGGATTATGGTGGAGCTAAGGGGGACGGGGGTGATTCAACAGGGAGTGGTGGAGGTATGGCATCACTGCCATCTGGAGGTGGTGGTGGAACCCATTCTTCTAGTGGAGGTTGAGGGACTACTCCCAGTGCATCACTCCAACCTATATTGGAAATGAGGTTTCCGGTGACAATAATAAGAAGAAATAAACATAAATCTTGAAAACATCATGATAAGGGAACCAGGGAAATCTAAGGTTAAGCCTCCCCTTCCTCTAGGGAGATGGGATGGATTGTATGGTATAAGCTGACACACAACTCCATGAGGCTTAGTAGAAAAAACCAGTTCTAAATAGAGGATGAGAAGCACAAGAATAAATAAATATAAATCTTGAAAACATCAGTAGAAGGGACCCACCAAAGTATGAGGTTAAGTGTCTCCATCCTCTAGAGATATTGGGTGCTTTGGATTGCTTCAAGCTTGGAGCTTAGAGTCATCCTTTGCTGCATAACCTCTTTCTGTACCCCTGTGACCCATAGTTGATCCTTGATTGCATCAAGGAGACATATTTGTTATCTAGAAGTTGTAGAGTGCCTAAGATGGTATGCAAGATAAGGTTATTTTATTATGGTTTTTTGTACATGTTGTTGGCTATCATATCCTTGATTTTCCATCATAAGTCCATTGTGAGAGAATATTAGGGGATCCTGCTTCACGAGACACCAGTATCTTGCACAATCTTCTCTAGTTATATCTCAATCATTTGGCTATGGGTTTCCATTCTCTATTAACACATCCGATCTTCCAGCTTGTCCATTTTCTAGATGGTGGACGCTTTGTACCACACAATAGATCTCTTTGTAATTCTAGAGCTTCATATTTTATCCTTCAAGTTAAAGGTTGGGAAGTGGCCTTTACCTTTATGCCTTGAGGCTTTGGTGGTATTTCTATGCCTCAATATTTTGGGGGGATTGCATGTGTCCATGTGATCCTTCCTGAGGCCTTATGCTCCAAATAATGAGCACTAAGGCAGCTTAATCTATGTAAGAAGATTATGAACCGGTAATATGTGGGGATCTTTTGATAGATCCTTCATAATTGAACCAATAAATGTTGATTTTGGTTGTTGCAGTGATAAAGGTGAAGAGATAGAGAGTAATTATGGCTATAATTAAAGCCAAGCACCATTGACCATGGTTATAAGCCATTGATTTCCATGATAATTCATGGGCCCTCTCACATACTGGTTGCATGATGGTAGTGGATTCCTCTTGAACTGGCACTATGGGAATGATCATGACATCCAACTTTCTATAACACTTTCTTGTATGATGGCTACCTGTCCTATCTTCACTTGCAGCTATACTAGCAACGGTGAGATGCCTCTCTTTCACTCGATCTAGGGGAATATGGAAATAATTTTATTCATAAGACTTTGTTGGAAATTTTCATTAATTTGGTGATATTCTTACATATCTTGAGCTAATTGGTCATGATGCTGATGTGCCTAGACTTTTTTTCCTTGATATTCATTGGCATATTTACTGGAGTCTAAGGTAATAGGATTGAGCGATTAAGACTGGTCGACAGTGAATTTGTTTCCTAATGAAGACTCATTTTGTCATAGTAGTTATGCCTTAAGTTATGTATGAAGATAATGTGTGGTATGATTAAATATTGACTAAACTAAGAGGCGGGGTGAATTAGTTTAGTCCATTCATGAACATTAAAATTATTTTCATTAAATTAATTAACTCAACCATTACATGAGAAAATTAAAAAATACTGATCATAAAACTGAATATGTGAACAACAAGTAATAATTAGAATAATACATCACATCAACACATAATAATAATGCATTTGGACACGAAGTAAGAGTTTTTTACCTTAGGAAATAGGAAGGAGGGATGGAGCAGTGTCGAAGGAACATCGCCGCCATGACCTAGGGTTTGGTGGCTTCTGAGCAAGCTGCTCCTGGCAGAACTTCTTCCCCACCCTTGTGGCCTCTTCATACTCTTGGAGTGCAGATAGGATCCCTCATTTTTACACAGTAATTTTTCACCGTCCCTGCAATCCCCATCTCGCCCATTAGAGGGTCGTTTCTGTGACCAATAAGTACTGTCATGCCTTTCAAATACCATCATTGCATCCCTTGCCATGAGGAAAACATTCCTTCTGTTGATCATTTCCTGAGCAGACCCCTAAAAACACCTATTTTTGCCTTGGCGCTGGTAGCCCATTATGTCCTCGCGCCAATGAGGAAAATTAACACTGAGCCCATGCCAGTTGGCGCTCTGTCCCAGTTAACCACTCGCACCAATCTGCTTATGGAAAGTTTTTTAAAAAAAGAGGCGAAGTTTTGATTACAACAACTTCATGGATGAGTCATGAGGAGTGGTTTCGACTGAATAACCACGGCCTTCCTCCTTTGGCCTCTTGTCTCCATCTTATGTGGAACCTCCCAAGGGATAAGGCCTCCCTTCCACTATTTTAGGGATCCCAACCTCCTCCTCTCCTCTATAAATATAGCCATCTTCCATTGATGAAGGGGCTGAATGGTTGAGCCTTCAAGAGCCTTCAATACCATAGAGAATGCTGCAAGAGCCTTGATAGTCCTCATAGAGCCAAATCAATAGCAAGGAGATTATTGTCAAGACAACCAAAGAGAGAGGCTTGTCCCATTCCCGACGAGCTTTATCGAGACGTATTCCGCTGTCGACCCGCCGAAGGAAGATTCAGCGTCAGAGCGCAGGTTGTATCTTTATTTGTATTGATTAATGATAAGAAACTTTGGTTATGGTTCCACTCGTATTGTTCATACATTGTGATCATGAGTTGTGTCTTCTTTGACTGATACATAATTGCATATATTGGGTTTTACGCTTGTGTGTTTGTCGTGTTTCTTATATGTGCAAGTGTTTGATTGCGACAAGCGGGAGAATTGTGATATGTCGGAACAAGGAAACGGGAGCGCTATATTCTCTGCAAACAACAACGTTGGACTTAAGGTAGGCCTTCTTCAAAATTTGGTCTATTGCAATTAGGAACTTGCGCCTTAGCATGATACAATTGTTGCTAGACCCGATATGGGCTAGTAGGGATCGCCTTTGTCCGCAGAGGGGATTTACCTCTACAACAAAATGGCGACTCCACTGGGGAGATGTTGATTTGGAGTATTGTCTTGTCTTTTCGGTTGATTCTTGACTTTTCTTGCTTGATCAACTCTTTTGGATAGCTCTTTTCGTGTGTTTGGCTTTTGTTTAGTTCCATAATCACTAGTCTGTTTCTTGGATCGCCCTTTTTTATTTTTGCTTAGTAAACTCGACTAGCGCGCTTATTAGCCTAATAGTCGTACTAATTGGTGCATGTTTCCAGTGTATTACCTGTGCCAATCTTGTTCTGGTGCTAGATTCAGCCTGATAGTCGCACCAATTCTGTAAGGTGCTAGGGTTTTCTCTATTTTGAGCTTTCTGAGCTTGATCTGTGGTTTTGGTTTCATTTTTACGACTTCCTGAGTGTTCTGGAGCCTTGTTTGACTGAATGTGACCTTCATCCTTTAGTTGTTTTCCCTCTTCTATCAATTTTACATTCTAGCCCTAGGGCATCTAGGTGTTATAGTGTGTCGAGCCTCCCGTGGGAGTTTTTGGTTTTTATCTGTTCAGTCAACTGTGTGATTACTTCTCTGCATTCGTTTGGTGGTTGTCTATTGTTTTGTTACGTTTTTTGAGTGATTGGTTTCTTCCTCATTCGAATTCCACCTTGCCTTGTTTTGGGCCTAGATTACATGGTTCATTTGAGTCTTTGGGATTCTCTTGGTTTTGAGGGATTGTTTTGTCAATTTGAGCTTTGATTGTGTGTTTGCATTGGGTGAAATTTGCTTGTTTTTACTCCTTTTCTATTGCTTCTCAAATTGCTCGTTTCATTAGTTTTCATTTGTTTAGTGCGCTTTGCTCTCAAACACTGAAAACACAAAAAAATCTCTTTTTCTCTTGATTAGTTAATGCAAATTGAATCTTTTCTGTGTTATTAGTGATTTATAACTCTAAAAGAAAATATTTTTAGTTTTCATTAGCTTGCATTAGAGATATTAGTGATTGTTTTCTTGTCATTTCGTTATTGTATGAAAAGCTCTTAAATCTCTTGTAATTAGCTTTCATCGAATGAAATGATATATTGTGTCATGTAGTGTGAATTTAGGAGACTTTGAGACATAACACTTGCTAGGGCCTGAAAATTGAAACATAATTGAAGATTAACGTTACAATTTATTCAATTTACACTAAGGCAACATTGAAACATTAACGAAACATTTAGAGGTCTAGGTTAGAGACGTGTTCTGGCATCGTTAAACCTAGTAGCTGTCGTTCGCCTCTTGGCTTTAGACAGCACTAGTACGGACTTGTGCTCCCCGTACCGTCGCGTATATAAAGGGAGACCCCACTAGGTTGCTATCCTTTATCTGTAGGAAGCTGAATCTGCTGCCTTATACCCATGATACACTAGACACAGCATTCAGGGAGATTGCCTATACGTACGTCAAGTCCTTGGTTGTTTTCTCTTTCATTTTGAAACCAAGGTGTATATTGCAGTTCACGGATATTTGGTACACCCTTTTCCTAGATTACCAGAGTAGTCATTTTGATCTTTACTGACTCTTTAAATTTAAAAAGATCATCAAGCGCTTGTCCTTTCAAACTTGTTTCCAATATGAAAGCGATAGTGTCACCTTTTGCCTGTTTCTCGACTCTTAAAAGATGAAACAATAGATTTTTGTTTCAATGTCATAAAAATTAACTGCCCACGAAATATTCCTGGTTAAAGTTAGTTTCCTTAGGGTGTTGTTTTGAGTTGTTTCTAATGGAAAATTTTCTGGAGTTCACCAACCAAGGAATCCCCTCCGAAGGGAATCCTGGTCCTTTTCCTCCTTTTGGAAATGTTGGTGCTCCTTATATGGCAACGTTGTCCCTTCCTAGGTTAACTGTTGGGTTGCCTGTTTGGTTTTTTTCAACCTCTATGGTTCCGAATGTCTCGTCTATTGTTCAATCATTTCCTCCGCCTGAATAACATCATGTTGATTCCAAGGTGGACCTCTCCCCTTCTTCGTCTGTTTCTGTGTCCTCCTCTTCTACTTCGCCTGGTGAAAGTCTGGATTCGAGTAACTAGGTGGCTAAGAAGAAGAAGAAGAAGACAAGGAAGAAGAAGTCAGATAAAGGAGAGGCTATCTCTGTGACTATTGCGCCTAAGAAACCATCCATTGATGAACCTCCCAACCCTCCATGGAAATTCAAGTTCCCTTGCATGTTGTGCACATGAGACCATCTTCTTCAAGATTGCCTTGACATTCCCAAGGTGCTCAAAGTATGGTCCAACGGTCGTCCGCCGTTGCCTATGGCTTCTGGGAGTCAAGTAGGGGGCACATCTTCAACTAGTGCTGGTAAGGCTCCTAAGAAGCAGGGTAAGATTACCAATCCCTATAAGTTGTGTGAAGGGCACCATGCCATTCACCTTTGTCCATATATGGATGAAGCCAAGCGAGTTTTGGACAACTTGACTGCTTCTGCACCATGCTTTCCGGCTGGTTACAATCAAATTTCTTTGAGTCCTTCACCAATTGATTCAACGATTGGTCAAGAGTCATCCTTGGTCGATCTCGCTCCCCCAGAAATTCAAATTCAGGAATCCATTCTCGACCAACCATTGGTCGTGGGATCGGTTGAGCTGGCCCTGTCTATGGTGCACCAGGTCTTTTCTGTTGAGAGTCGACCTCACAATCCTCAGGTTCTTCTTGTTTCTTCAGATTCCTCGGACTTGGAGAAATATTCTCCTATCCCTATATCTCAAGAAGCTGCTCCTCCGCCTCCCATGATGGAGGTCCCGGAGGATACTCCTCCCGCTTTCGAGATGGAGGTCGTGGAGGATGCTCCTTCTTCTTCCGTAACACTAGGGGAAGACCATCTCAGTTCGATGGTAGCCCCTCCAAGTAGTTTGGTCGCTTCCTTTGATTGGAATCAATTTTTGGGATACCGCCTTCCATCTTATGTGCCTTTTGAGATAACGATACAGGCCTTTGGTTTGGTCGTACCCAACATTGTTATAGATGAAGGTGCGTCTATTAGTGTTCTATCCTCAACTACTTGGAAAGCTTTCGGTTAGCCGCCGCTTGTGCCTCTTACACAGAATCTGTTGGCATTTAACAGAAGAACTAGTCAACCATTAGGGATCCTTCCAAGGTTACCTGTTACATTGGGAGGTAAAACCATCCATATGGACGTGATGGTTGTTCCAGGCCCCTTGGATTTCAATATGCTTTTGGGACGCAATTACACCTATGCCATGGGAGCGCTTGTCTCCTCCCTTTTTCGTGTGATTTGTTTTCCACATGAAGGACGGATCGTGACCATTGATCAGCTTTCGTTCTTTGGTCCTGATGTGGAAACTAGCTCGCCATCATCCCTTCCTAGTTTTTACCCACCTGTTGTATCATCCCCGCCGCATGTAAACTATGTGGCTACCTACCCCGTGCCTGTACTCAGTGATAGTGCCGTTGTACATCAGGTGCTGGGGGCATTGGGTCCTGACTTCCAAGATGTTTTCCTTCCATCGGGAGTGGAACTCTTGGAAGCGATGACTTCTTGTTCATCGTAACAAGGTTCCTGGAGCACAGTTCATTCTCTTGTGTCAAGCTCCTTAAAAAATGAAACAAGGTCATCGGAGCAGAGTTCGTTTTCTTGTGTCAAGCTCCTTAAAAAATGAAACAAGGTGTCCGAGGATAGTTCTTTTAATGTGTCAACCACATTAAAACAATGAAACACGTTCCCTTTCAATTCGAGTCTTTGATAAGATCTTGTAAAATCCCAGTTGAGTCTTTCTCTTGATCTCGTAATTTGAACCTTCAATCCATCTGCCTTTCATATGGATTGAAGCTTGGGGGGCATGTACCTCGAATTGAGTCACCACGCTGGGGGCATGCTTACTTTTTCAACCATAGTTTGTTTCCGTTTCAAGCTTGTGTAAAAATGAAACCGGTTTCAAGCATAGTTTATTTTTGTTTCAAGCTTGTGTAAAAATGAAACCAACTTCAAGCAGAGTTTCTTAATTTCAAGCTTGTGTAAAAATGAAACCATTCTCATTTTACCTCCTATGATTGTCATTTTATCAGCCTGTTTTTGCCAGATGAGCCTTGGTTTTCTCACCCCATCGTCACTATCTGATTGGCCGATCATATGCCTTCACTTGGTTGTTTTACCTGTTCCTGAGGAACTACTGTGATGAGTGGTCTTGTTAGCCGGCCTCTCGACCTTTATTTATTCAGAGCAGTTCCACCATTACCGGAACAAGTTGCTAACCTTTATACCACTCGTTCCTCCAGGAAGAGTCAACTTTCAGCTCTTTTCTGACTCTCTAAACATGAAAAGATTTCTGAGTCGCTTGTCGTTTTGATCTCATTAAAGTAGCTGCGAAACGACATCTACCCAGTGTATGTTTACCCCTTTTTCAGGCTGGGATAGATTATTTACGAAAAAGGAATACCCTAGCTTATTGCGACTAGGAGGTTTTCTCAGACATAGTCTTCTACCTTTTCGGATCTGAGGAACTATTTACGAAAAGGGACCGTTGGAGTTTACTTTTCTGCTATCTTTTCAAAATCTCTAAACATGAAAAGACGCAGAGTTCTTCCTTTGTCAGACTCATTAAACCCTGATGACATCAGATTCAGTCGTAATGATGATATTCAAGTTTCTCCTTCCTAGGGCTCGTTAAATGTACTAGGATGGATTCATCCGAAGGACGAACTTATATGACAAGCATATGGTATCCTCTTCAAGCTTGTGTAAAAATAAAGAGGTACTCGCTAGAAATGGTGGGGGGAAATGGAACTGGTATCATCGTCGTGTCGGCAGTATGTCGCTCTTGAACATGGCACTTGTCTGCATTCGTTTTTGGTTGGGGACATCTCATCTCACTCTCTGTTTGCCTCCATGGGTTTGGGTAATCCCTTTTGACCTCTCATCTTCTCTTTGCCTCGTCATCATGACCTTTGATCTTTTGATTTCAAATACTGCCAAATCCACTCTCGTGTCGCCGATATGTTCAAGAGAAGTTGACCTCTGAAAGTTTCAACCTTCCTCTGATTCTCATATGATCCTGATTCACAAACATTATTTTCCTCTGTCTCACGTCGATGAAGTGGGAAACACTATGGCCCACCTTCGATCAAGGTCACTTCCTGTCGACTCCAGCTCATTATCCAGGAAGTTGATCTAGAGACTCCCTTCCGGTACCTTGGAGCCTGCATGCCTTAAGGGCAGGTTCTTCGCATTCGACGCAAGGTTTTCATCATTGACCTTCGATCGGATGATTCTGCGGGTGTTCGACGCCAACTTACTGTTCACACTCTGTGGATTGTACCTATAGTACCTTGAGGGCCATTTTCATTATTGGTGGTTCCTCTCGCGTCTGTTAACAACTTTCATAATTGACTAGTAATCAAACGATGTTCTTGCATGTTCGACTTTGGCTCACTTATTCACATGCCTGAACTTGTACTTTGTTCGGGTTGATATGGAGCACAAGACCCTGGATTTTGTCTGTTAGAATCCAGGCTGCCATTTTGTGGATTATTCTGATTGGTTACATGACTCATTCATTGGATGGCTGCGACCATACCTGAGTCTATTTATCGATCCTTATTGGATTGCTGCGTCCATGCCTTGGATCTGGATTATTTTATACTTTGTTATGGATGGCTGCGCCCATACCACATATATCATGTATTTGAGATATCAGTTGTACTTGTCTACGCAGGTTTTCTGACGACAGTGTTTTCAGTTGGACACGTTCTCGTAAAGCATTTCACCCCTCTCTTTCTCTTGGGCCTCATGCTTTAGGGGGTATCTGTTACACAGTAATTTTTCACCGTCCCTGCAATCCCTATCTCGCCCATTGGAGGGTCATTTTTGTGACCAATAAGTAGTGTCATGCCTTGCAAATACCATCATTGCATCCCTTTCCATGAGGACAACATTCCTTCTGTTGATCATTTCCTGAGCAGACCCCTAAAAACACCTGTTTTTTCCTTGGTGCTGGTAGCCCATTATGTCCTCGCGCCAATGAGGAAAATTAACACTGAGACCATGCCAATTGGCACTCTGTCCCAGTTAAGCACCCGCACCAATCTGCTTATGGAAATTTTTTTTAAAAAAGAGGCAAAGTTTTGATTACAACAACTTCGTGGATGAGTCATGAGGAGTGGTTTTGACTGAATAACCACGGCCTTCCTCCTTTGGCCTCTTGTTTCCACCTTATGAGGAACCTCCCAAGGGATAAGGCCTCCCTTCCACTATTGTAGGGATCCCAACCTCCTCCTCTCCTCTATAAATATAGCCATCTTCCATTGATGAAAGGGCTGAATGGTTGAGCCTTGAGGAGCCTTGACCAGCACAGAGAATCTTGCAGGCCTTGATAGTCCTCATACAGCCAAATCAGTAGCAAGGAGATTATTTTCAAGACAACCGAAGAGAGAGGCTTGTCCCATTCCTGATGAGCTTTATCGAGACGTATTCCGTTGTCGACTCGCCGAAGGAAGATCCAACATCAGAGAGCAGGTTGTATCTTTCTTTGTATTGATTAATGATAAGCGACTTTGGTTATGGTTCCACTCGTATTTTTCATACATTATGATCATGAGTTGTGTCTTCTCTGACTGATACATAATTTCATATATTGTGTTTTACGCTTGTGTGTTTGTCGTGTTTCTTTTATGTGCAGGTGTTTGATCGCGACAAGAAGAAGATTTTGTCGTGTTTCTTTTATGTGCAGGTGTTTGATCGCGACAAGAAGAAGAATTGTGATCTGCCGGAACAAGGAAACAGGAGTGCTATCTTCTCTTCAAACAACAACGTTGGACTTAAGGTAGGCCTTCTTCACAATTTTGTCTATTGCAATTAGGAACTTGTGCCTTAGTGTGATACGATTGTTGCTAGACTCGATCTGGGCCAGTAGGGATCGCCTCTGTCCGCAAAGGGGATTTACCTCTACAACCCTCATGATAGACAATAGTGGGGGGACAAGTGCTCCCCCCTCCTCTGGTTCGCCTTCCATTGGAGCGGCGACAGGGTCTGACAGAGATCGTAAACAGAACTCTGGCCCTCTCCCTAACCTTACTAGGGTGTCTCCCGCAGTGAAATCACCAATAGCAGTAGCAGAAGAAGCAGAAAAAGTCACATCCTCCACATTCATACCCAAGGCCACTTCAAGAACCAAGATCAACTCCCAACTCACCGAATAAGTGAGAAAATTCAATACATGAAGGATCATGCACTGATAGACAATTTCATGGGTTTTTGGCGCACAAAAAAAGCCCTCCTAAGCTGGATTGCCTCCAAATGGAAGCCCAAGGGCCATATCGATCTAAAACTATGTGCCAAAGGCTTCTTCAACATGATCTTCACCTGCATCGAAGATAAAAAAACCGAATCATGGACGGCGGGCCAAACTTTTTCAACTCTACGGGACTATACCTGCGCAACTGGGTCAAACGCTTCAACCCAAACAAGCAAGATTTCACTTGGGCTCCAGTCTAAGTCAGGCTCTACACCCTTCCCCGGGACTATTGGGACAAGCTAATCCTTCAGGACATCGGCAAAACATTGGGAGAATTCATTAAAATTGCGGAGACAAAGATCAACAGACATGCAGCCTACGCAAGGATCTGCGTCTACATGAACATTGCGAAGTCTCTCACAGATGAGGTAAGCCTGCTCCATGACGACTATGAATGGATTCAAACAGTAGATTATGAACATGTACCATTTAGATGTCGAAAATGTCACCGGCGTGGGCAACTATTCAGAGATTGCCCCTTAAACCAAAGAACTGCACTGAATAACGACTCAACAGACAAAGACACCGAAGGATTCACGAAAGTCGCTAGAAGGAAAAGGCACACCAGGAAGTCAAATACGAACCAGAACAAAAGAGCTCTAGCATCAAGCAACAGCGTTGAAGCCCTAGCTCAGCTGAATGAGAATGAGAATGAAACTCCAAGAGACTCGGAGCGACCCTCGCATGAGAATCTCCAGACCTCGAAAACTCAACAAACCAAAATCCAACTGGAAGCCTTTCTAGTTCCCCGGTCCTCTACGCACACAGGGGACAACTCAGAAAAAGGTAAAGGCGCAGTGTTGAACTCAATCCCAGAAGCAATGGATGAAGAACCGAAAAGCATTGACTACGGGGACCTCGACATCATGGGGTTGGAAGAGGAATGCAAGCGGAAAGACTTTCTCTCAATTCCACCGCACCAGATACAGAAACTAGAGGAAGTCCTTATTAGATCTCAACTAATTCCATCCCTTGGCATACAAGGAGGCATGCTCCTGGACACCAAATTCATTCTGAAAGAGTCCCGAAAACGAGGAAGAAAAACAGATTTACAACGAATGGTCATCATGGGCAAAGAGCTAGTAGAATCAGGGAGATACCCCAAGTTGACCAGGTTCAACTCTCTAATTCCCAACCCCCCTCAATGAAAGATCATCTCATGAAATGATCATCTCATGGAATATCAGAGGGCTAAATAGTCCCTCCAAGCACAGGTTAATCAAGAAAAGAATTACTGAGGAAAACACCACAATCTTCTTTATGCAAGAAACCAAATGCTCCAGCTCCACTCTGGACACAATTTTCAAAAGACTTTGGAAAGGCTGCAATACCCTAGCGATAGACGCTAATGAGGATTCGGGTGGCCTAGCAATTATCTAGAACCCCCACTTCATCACCCTAGAGAACAGTCGGCCAATCGACACTTCATTCAAGCTTCCTTTCACCTGATTGGAACTAACATTCATGGACATCTCACGAATGTCTACCTCCCTCAGCTACTCCATCAAAAAATAGAGCTTCTTGACAGCATAGCAAATCTCAATAACTAGCGAACTCACCTTTTCTGGCTGATTGGAGGAGACTTCAACGTGATCACAACCCTACAGGAAAAAAAAGGAGGAAGACCTCACCTTGAAATGGACAGCACCAAATTCAAGGACTTCATCCAAGGCAATCATCTTATATATCTTCAAATTTCCAACAACATCTTCAATTTGAACAACAGAAGAGGTGGATCTCATCAAATTGCTTCTATACTGGATTGCTTCTTCGTCACGGAAGACTTCATCCACTTGGGAGGAGAGCTCATAGCCACCATCATCCTGGCCTCTGGCTCAGACCATTGACCGATCCAGCTCCAATGGCTCAGACCAGGTATAGCCACCTGCTGAGGCCTTGGAATTATGTTGCAACAACATGGGGTAAAACCACCAGGTCTAGACCTTAGAGCATGTCCTTTTCTGTTTGGTGTAGTGGCTCTGACTGGGGGTAAAGGGACCAGTTTCCCAATAAGGATAATGAGGGTGTCTTTTGTTTATAACATGCAAATGGAAAATGATTTAATCTATACTCGGGAATGTTCATTCCTTAATGCGATCTAGAAAGATATCTTTTAATAATTGGTAATGAAGATTATTCAAAAGTTGAAAGAGATGAAAATTATGTAAAACTAAGTATTTTGACAAAATAATTTAATCAAAAGGATTGTGAATATATATCGCATTAATAAGTTTGATTATATATGATATGAGTAATCATAAACAACTATTAGTAGAGAAGTGCATTTAACGTTCATTTATGATAATGACTTTCATATATAATACAGATAAAATATATGACTATCAATTGAAGAAGAAAAACTTAATATAATGTGTAAAAGTACCGTATATACGAGGTTCTACTCATTCAAATCGACATTAATTTTCTTCTCCTCTTCATGTTAAGTAAATTCAATGAGTACAATAGTGCAACTTTAGTTAAACAACTTCAATGTCAAAATATAATAGATTTTGTTCCATTAATTCATCAAGGTATTCAAAAACTTACAGAAGTGCATTCTTTGCAAATGTTTTTGACAAATTTCTGGACCCTTCTCTAAATGCATGAGAAGGGTTTAAATACTAAAATAAATAGCCTTAAAATTTATTATTACATAAAAATTGGAGGAGGTTTCAAACAACCTTCCTCATAATGAGTAAACTTAAACTACAATCTAGGAAATGGAATAACAACATGCTTAGGTGGGTTTTTCCTCTTTTCGCATTTAATGTCTGAGGTGACAAATATCTACCATTGGATTTAGCTGAGCTGGCTGTGTAATCCTAGTTCTGACCTGGCCTTTAAACACTGCATTGGAAAGTGCTGGCAACACTTTCATAGTAGAATCAATTAATGATTGTAGGGTATGGCACTGATGATATGGTTCGATCAAAAAATTCCATTAATTTTCTTGATCAAAATTAGTTATATTTTTAATAGCTTCTGCCTGTATTTTTGTGCTTTCCTTCCACTTTGCTTCTAATGGTTTGAGCTCAGGGAGTACTTCATATTAGATTCTTTTATGAGTTCGGCTTTTCGAAGCTATCCAGTAATGGATTTGATGATTTTGTTTGTCAGATTCGCTGCCTTTGATGTTTCTTTCCCTAATTCTCTTAACTGCATATCCCAATCTTTGAATATGATATCTTTGTGAAATTTATCAATATTGGGGAGATCAATAACTCAGAAATTTTCTTTTGTACCTTTTCACATTCTAGTCTCCTGTTAGCCACTTGTTGGATCAAAATATTTCTTGTATCAGAGTATGAAATTGTAACTAACATTTTATGACAAAAATATTCTTGCTGCTGCTTTAATTTTGTGTTCCATTCAAGTGCCTCTTTAATAAATTGCTCTGTTTGAGGATGAATTTTCAGTTTATCCATAGATGCTTCTATCTCAGTTTCCTTTTCTGAAATCTGTACTTTGTGCTGCAATTTTAATCTATCAAAGTCCTTTTGGAATTTTGACATCTTCATCTCCATTTTTTTACCGGCATTGATCTTTTCCTATTCTAGTATTTTTTCCAACTCTTGAAATTTGTCTACTTGTTGTTTGAGAAGAAGCTTGACATCTTCTGCTTTGTCCATGGTAGCAGTTTCATATGCTCCAACAAACTGCGATAGTCTAATGAGATGTTAAGTAGGATTATCATGAGAGTCCTTACATACAACATACATTGATTCGTTGCCAAGGGCAGTTGTTGATTCATCAATCCTTCTTATCTTTCTTCTCTTAGCTACAACTTTGTGGCCTAGGCTATAGAAAAAATATAGAGGAATTTCCTCAATATTAAAAATGATTTCCTATGTTGGGTAGGTAGGGATAATATCTTGATCATGATCTTCTGGTACCTGTTGTAGTCGCATTTCAGTTTCCACTATATTTTGGGTCTGCTCTGGAGTTTGGAAACTTGTTGATTCATCAACATTAGGTTTTGGTAGTGGTGGTGTTTCCAGTGCTTTGGAAAACTTCTCCCATTATTTCTTTAAATCCTTTGCCTAAGGTTTTTCTATCTGTTGAAGTGTATTCTGAATATGATGAACTTATTTAGAAGATGATTCAGTTCTATCAGTTTCTCCTTCAATTTGCATGTCAATTCCTTTAATCACTTTTTCAATTATTTTCTTAGGAAATTCATTCCTAATTTTAGATTCTTTGTCAAAGTGATCTGAATTCCAAGAGTGGTGTTGTGATTGTTCTGACTCTTGATTTTATTTTTCTTGAGATTCATCTTCTGACATGTTCTTAGCCTCATCATCTACACTAATGTTGGGGGTTGGCCTTTTGACATCTTCAATAAATAATAGGTCAAAAGGGATTGTTTCTAGTATCGTGTTTCTATATGCTTGAAAAGCTTCAAAGTCTACTTTACTGACTTTATCAGATTCATTTTTCAACACTTCTGTAAATTTCTCTTCACCTTTTAATAAATCATCGAACATGTCCATCTCATTCATGAAAGGTTTGAGTTTAATATTATTGGTAAACTTCTGAAACACATCATTAGGATCATATGGTCTCTTTGGCATTAAAGCCAACTTCAATGAAGTGATATTTGAAATCTGTTTGGCTCCATGACCAATGTAAAAAAGGGAAAAATTACCACTATGTACTGGGAAAGTAGGCCAGATAGCTTTTTTGGAATCTCTAAGTTTCTTGGTCACACCGCTGACTAAATTTTGATAAGAAATCTCTCTGGCTAAAAGCTTACCAGGAACATAATAAGGAAAAATATGGGGGGAAGAATAATTCCCAAAAAATCTGATATAAGTGAAATTTTCCTCATCAAACCATCTAGAAACTGGTATAATATATGTGCTAGATTCGTTAGAAATCCTATGGGATATTTCAATAAAGATGGTCTGATGGATGGGAAACATAACTCCATTACAATTTTTATAGAAATGTAGATGAAACTAAGATTCCCACAGTTCTTTATGGTAAATATGAATTGGAGTGGGGTCCTGGCTTGTCCATTTCCATCCCATGATAGGAAAGCTTGAACAAAAGCAAATTTCATCCATTATGTAAGCACTCATGTAGAAGGGATGTATTGTCCTAGTGGAATAGACTTTATTTCTCCTATAAACCATTATGGTTTTAGCCAGATTATTAGAAAAAATGGTTTCCCAATTCATAATAAAGGAATTGGTGATTGTGTCAATCAAAGGAACCCATTCTATGGAAAATATAGTGGTATCTAGTTTAGTAAATAACCTACATAGCATTCCTGATGCATAAAAATAAGGGGAGGGTAACTGTGTTATCGGGCACATACCAAGTTTATCTCGCTTTAGCTTGCCTTGGTCATCTTTCCATCCCTTTATCACTTTCATGAGGACTGTATTCTTCTTCGTAAAACTATGCACAAAATATTTATCATAAATATTCAATGACATAGGAAAGTGATACATTATATGTAAATTCTCTCCAGTGAATGAACCAATATTCTCTATCTTAGAATTCTTGAATTATATATCTACTATGTTGACATTGGCAATGACCCAATTTACCATATCTGTGTATGGTAAGATTTTCGGGCTCATTGCTATTCTGTGGAGAAACGAACATGCGACTTCAAAATAAGACGGGTCTGATGAAACTACCCCATTTTCTGTTACTATTTTCCCTAATTCTCTTGGTTGTTCTCCCTCAAAAAGGTTGTACATGGCCTCCCATGAAGAACTCCCACAATCCTTGTTGCATGTTGTGTCTTCTGTAGTGGACGCTTGGGCAATTTCTTTACCTTTCTTTGTCATTCTAGTTGATCTTACTTCATTAGGTGGTTTCCTGAATTCAAGTGAAATGAGTAAATTCAGATCTGAGATGAATAGATACAAGGATAGGGAATAGAGTTAAATCATCATAATCAAAATCTGGCACTGTAAATTTAAAACACACTTCAAGTAGATATCAATCTTTTGAACCTTGCACCCATTAAATGTCGTTAATAACCCTTAATTCATTCTATCAAATATCTTACACACCTTATGCAATATGTCTAATCTAACGATCCAAGTCATTAAATCTTATAACATATTGATTAAATAAGAATCATTTCACACACTTCAATACTAAATGTTTATATCGCACATCGCAACTTTTAACAGATACCAATGGTTATGTTTTTTCCGTAGATGAATCTTGTGAAATGCGATCTGCACAAATCGCACATCGTAACTTATTGCGGTGTATAAAAATTTTCATTTTTTTTCTTGTTGCGAAATGTCATATCAATTTATCAGAATTTTGTATACTTTTAATTGTTCTTTTATTGTTTCTTGGGTCCAACTCATCGCAACTTTTCCGAAATTTTATAAGTTTGTTCGTTAAAGAAGGCGTGACGCGATTTATCTTTTAAAGGGATTTTTTAAACGTTTGAAGGGGGGTTTTATATAATTCCAAAAAGGTTGAAGTTCATATCGCAATTCACAAATCTTATATATGTTTTAACTTTGTTGGCTTGTAAGTTATGCGATTTGCGGTAAGCACTTTGAAATAAAAGCGGAAAGGAGAAAGCCTTTATTCCTAAAGTTTTAAGAATTATGCTAAATTGAAATCATGCTTATAAATTTCTATTTTTTTTTTAAAAGGTTCCCATTTATTATTAAAATAAATGGGGGTGGTGTATAGCACAAAAATTGATGATTGACTTGGGAGAACCAGTTATCTATTATTGGTTTTTTGAATTTTCTAAAACTTTTCAAAATAAAAATAGTTGCAGGAATGAATCTCAATACAAATAATATCTCACTAAGCAATAAAATCTCACTTGATAATAATCCATAAGATTTCATCTTTAAAAATAAAAATATGAATATCTATATCAGCCTTTACTAAGTTCAAAAGGATGAAGCAGGTAGCTCATCTAGATTAGCTTTATAAGTGTTGTGTAACCAGCTCCAAAAAGAGAAGAAAAGAGATATAAACGCCTTAGAAATGAGCCACTTCGAGGGGGCAACCTCCAATACATTACATGAATGAACAATTCTTGGATGATACAAATGAAAAAACCTCCTTTCTATATATGGGAGTCCATGGGGCCACAATGTAATCCTAGCCGACCTAACAATGATAATGTAAGTGTACAATAATAACAATATGGGGGTTACAGGGGTACAACAATAACAATAAGGGGGGATACACTAACATAATAAGGGACTACACTATTAATATAGGGACTTAACATGCCCCTCTCCTTCAAACAAGTGTTGTCCTCAATGCTTGATTATTTCTTGATGCTTTTGTATTAAAATTCTCATCCTCCCACGTGGAATCTTCTACAGGAAAGTTCTTCCACTTGCTAAGATACTCTGAGATTGATCGTACTTGTTGATTTCTTGTTTTTGTAGTAGCTTCAAAACTTCTTTCGATGTGATTTTGATATTCTGTTGTTTCATTAGATTACGCACCAAAGTTAGGTTATCCTTTGAGAGTTGGAGAACTTGTTGTTGATGCTCGATGTCATCTTCCACTAATTTATCATCCATATTAGCTATTATTTTATCCTTCAAACCATCCAACTTAGCCTCCATTTCTTCTTTTAAACCATCTATGTCAGCTTCAGTTGCTCTTCGTAAGATCGAAATTTGTTGCACTTGGTACCGTAATTTGATATCTCATACTGCAATTCTTCCACTTCATGCATCATAATATAGATTTCTGAGGGCTTGATGGGTGTTGAATTATTTTTAGGAGGCATTTCAGAACACAATACTAAAATATATGCTCAATAGGCCCTTGGAATCGCTTCAAACTGATTTTTCAAACAAGATTTATGCAACTCAGGAAAAACAATACACACCTTTTACTTGCTTTTGAGGAGCTCGATATTGAAATTGAATTATCTCTGTAATTGAAAATATTTGATAGCTGAAATTTAGCCTTGTAGTAGCCCTCTGAAGCTTCTTTCAAATGCCACAGGTTTGAACTGATTTGGATTCTCCAAGACAAAGTTGTGTCCAATATCCCACAATGACCTAATTCTGGACTGGTTCAGTAGAGCGAACTTGTACGACTTGCCACGTGTCACTGTTTTTTCCTTTGTCTCTGAAATTGATATCCAAGACACTAAATTCCATTTACTTGCGACCTCTTTTTACGGAACTCAAATCCACTGCCCAGAGAGAGAGTTATTGAACGTTTCCCACGATCACCTCTTTGAGATGCAATTCAGGAGCCTGAAAAAACACTACCTTCCACAAATCATATCTCCAAAAATATTGCGAACCAAGCTCTGAAATTTTTCGACGAATTTCCTCAGGATTTCAGCTTCGCACTATACGAATTTCAGATTCTAAACCTTCGTAGAAAAAAATTTATAGCGAAAATGCCACGATGACCTGTTTAGGAGCTTGAAAAAAGACCTAACTTCCACAGATGATATCTCCGAAAATATTGCGAACCAAGCTCTGAAATTTTTAGAAAATATTCCTCAGGATTTCAGCTTCTCACCCTAAAAATTTCAGCTTCTGAAACTTCGTAGAAAAAAAATTTATAGCGAAAATGCCACGATGACCTATTTGGAGCAGTGAAACCCTAGAATCCCAAGCTCTGATACCAAATGTTGTGTAACCAGCTCCGAAAAGAGAAGAAAAGAGATATAAACGCCTTAGAAATGAGCCACTTCAAGGGGGAAACCTCCAATACATTACATAAATGAAAAATTCTTTGATTATACAATTTACAAAACCTCCTTTCTATATATAGGAGTCCATGGGGCCATAATGTAATCCTAGTGGGCCACAATGTAATTCTAGCCGACCTAACAATAATAATTTAAGGGCACAATAATAACAAAATGGGGGTTACAAGGGTTCAATAATAACAATAAGGGGGTTACACTAACAATAATAAGGGACTATACTATTAATATAGGGACTTAACAATAAGTATATAACTTTTTATCACAGGTAGAGCCTCTGATCTAGTAGACAATTTAAGATTTTAACAGGGTTACCTTTTACCCAGCAATGATTCATTGTCCCATCCAGTTACTCTTATAATCTTCCAAAAATAAGTTCAATTTTATATACTTTATCTCTTTTGGAACCTTTTTTTCTTTTTGTGGATATTTTCTATGTATTTTTTATCACTAAAAAGCCATTGTCTTGGCTTGGTAACCAAATATTGAAAATTCCATTCACTGATTGTAATTAAACTGATCAAGTTGTCTCTTGATGAGACCCCTTGCCTTTTGTTATAATCTCAAGTCATTACCCTGTTTTGGTAGGCAGTATTGGTAATGCCAGTTTAACTATTTTCCTATGAACATGGTAAAAAAGCTCTTGATGAGACTTACTATCTTCTAAGCTTTTTAGCATAATTTTTTGAATTACTTTCTGAAAATTTGAAAATTTTGTCGGATGGGGTGAATCATTAGTCCTTTTGAGGATTCTAGATGATAATTTTAGAGTTTAAGATTGCTTATATGTAAAAGAGACTTTACTATCTTAAAGATTATTTTCTTGACTGATAATAGAGTAATCATACTTTATAAAAATGAGAGTTTATAAAAGAATAAATAAATTCAGTGAAATTACATTTTTCAACGAAATAAAATCTATTTTATATTCAAATTTTTCAATTGTTTCCTTAACAATTTTGATTTCTAAAAAAGATAAATCAAAAATATTTTCTAACATGTTTATTTGAAAAGCCAAAAATCAACACCATTCAACTTTTATCTTCCTAAGTAAATAAAAGACAGTAATATACAGGAATAGAAGGGCTTACCTCCTATGAAAAATATTTCTTTAAAATCCACTCATTAACAGGCAAATAATCTCTTTTGCCTGATAGATCTTGCAATAAAAATGTTGATGGGCATATTTATTTTATGATTTGAAATGGTCCTAGCCACAGTCTTTGGAATTTGGTATGTTTACCTTTTTCCTCGTGTGCCTTATCCCATTTGAATACCAGATCACCAATTTGAAATGTTTTTGGAGTGATAGAAGTTGTATCAAATGAAGCTTTAACTAAATTTTGATGATGCACATGAGTAAATTTAGCTTTTTCTCTTTCTTCTTCAAGTTTAAGGATTTGAAATTGTCTTACTTGCAAAGAAGAAGAAGGTGATTCATCAATAAATTGAACCAATGCCAAAGAAGGAATAACTACATTGGTAGGAAAAAAATATTCTTTCCCATTAATAATATTAAATGGAGATGTGCTAATGGAGGCCTTATGAGTTATTCGATCTTCCCAAAGAGAAAATGTTAATGTTCTGTGCCAATTTATTTGATTTTGGTCAACAATTCATTTAATTATTCTAATAAGGTTTTTATTTTTTGATTCTACTAAACCATTTCCTTGAGGATAATAGCTAGAAGAATATTTGAGTTTAAAACCTCTTTTAATAGCAAATTCTATCATAACATCTCCTGAGAAATAGGATGCATTGTCAAACGTCAAATCAGTAGGTAAAACAAATCTAGTTATGATAAAATGATCAATTAACTCAACAATATTCTAAGAGTTGGCTAATTTTAGTGGAATTGCTTCCACCCATTTAATAAAATAATAGGTATCCGTGAGGATGTATTTATGTTGTTTGGAAGAGTTAGGAACGATCTCACCAATTATATCTAATCCCCATTGCTCAAATGGTTGTTCGATATTAACTGGTTGTAATGGAAAAGTTGGTTTCCTTTGTCTTGTAGATGCACTTTGATAAGCTTTGAATTTCCTCACATAATCATGAGCATATTTGAAAATTGTTGGCCAATAGTAACTGGCATGCAGGATTTTATGTGTTGTTGTAGTCCCTACAAAATGTCCTCCAGCTGGTCCATCATGGAGTTCGTGCAAAAATTTATCTACTTCAGTTTTATCTAAACATCTTACTGTAACATGGAATCAAATTTTCTTCTAAAAAATACATCATTGACCATTTAGTATTTTTTAGCTTTCGATCTTAAAGCACAATTTTTTTTATAATTGAGTTGTGTTGGGGCATATCCATTTTTCAAATAAAACTTGAGATCAACATATTGAAACTAAGCATCTTTGAGGCTTACCTCTCACACTTGTACATCATTACCTAAATCTTCTTATGATGATAAATGGGATGCTCCTATTAGCATTCTGCAAAAAACTTGACCTCTAACAATTTTAGAAGGTCTAATTTCTACATCATATTCTTGTAAAGCAGTAACCCAGTTAGCCTTTTTCTCTCCTAGTTCTATTTGCGTCAATAATTGCCTTACTGTAGAGAATGGAACTATTATCTTGGTGTGAGTTTTGAGGATAAATTGCCTAAAATGTTTTATATCTTTGAAGAAACTAATGATTGTTTCTTAACAGATGAATAGTTTAGTTCTGCACCTTGCAAATTGGAGCTGAAAAATGATATTGGTGCTTCAATTTGTTAGTCATTGAGCTGTGTCAAAACGATGCCATAAGATGTATCTGATGAGAATGTATATAAAGTGAAAGGATTAAGAAAATTGAGAGTAGTCAAGAATGAAGCATTGATAATAGATTGTTTGATTAAATCAAATGCTTCCATTTCATTATGTCCCCACTTGAAGACTGAATTTTTCTTAATCATCTTTTGTAAAGGTAAAACTATCTGTGAAAAGTCAAGCACAAATCTCTTTACAAAATTTATATGTCCAAGAAATGACTGCATGGTTTTATTATTATGAGGGAAAGGAATAATTTTAATATCTTCTATTATTTCAGGATCAATATAAATACCCCTTTTGGACACGATGAATCCTAAAAGTTTTCCTTCATCTAAAGAAAAACATGATTTCTTTGGGTTTAGTGAAATTCCATACTTTTTACATCACTTAAAGACTTGTTTTAGGTCATTCACCTGGTTGGCTACTTTTCTAGAAAAGACTGTAATGTCATCTAGATAATTAACCATTGTTTTGTTAATGAGTTCTCTAAAATTTGTGTCCATGGCTCTTAGAAAAGTGGCACCTGCATTGATTAACCCAAATGACATCTTCTAATAGGAATAGGTTCCCCACTTAGTCCTGAATGTAGTCTTTAATCTGTCATCTTGGTGTATTTGGATTTGGTTATATCCAGAAAACCCATCTAGAAAAAACATAAGTTCAGAACGAGCTACACTTTGCAGTACTTGTTCCATGGTTAACAATGGAAAATTTTCTTTCTGACATGCTTTATTCAAATTTCTAAAATCAATACAAATCCTAATGTCACCATTTTTCTTAATGACATGAATAAAATTTTAAACCCATTTTGAATGTGTAACTGGAAAGATTATCTTAGCTTTGAGGAGTTTATTCAACTCTATTTTGATTTTACTTCAAGATTAGGATGAATTTTCCTCAACTTTTGTTGTATTGGTTTCTCATCTGAAATCATAGGAATAGTGTGTTGAATAACATAAGTGTCATGTGTTTTAAGATTAGTATAATCCCAAGCAAAAGCACTTTTGTAGGTCCTTAATAACTTTGAAAATGATATTCTTTCTTTGGAAGACAGACCAAGACCTAAGTTGACATTTTGTGGTTTATCATCAGTTCCAAGATTTACTAACTCAAATATTAAATTTGAACTTTGAGTTTTAGAATTAGTAACTCTCTTAAACCCATCTTTTAAAGCATAAAGGTCTACTAGTTTGACAACTGACTTTGGTATTGGATTTTCATCTTGTTATTCCTTTATCTGAGTATCATGTTCATTTTCATATAGAATTTTATTATCATATGGTCCTTCAGATGTAAGGAAATCTATGATATCAGAATCATGATTAAAGACTCTCCAATTAGTAATATTATCAGGAAAATATGGTCTAAAAATCAATTCAATATAAAACCTATCAGGACTAAATTCTTGAGATGCGATTAATTTGGATGCAACATTAGCCAATAAATCTGCACTAGCATTTTGTATTTTAGGTACAGAGGAAATATTGAAAGTTAAGAGATAAGAAGTCAATTCCCGGACTAATGATTGATAATGTTTAAGATGTTTAGAATGAAAATGGATAGTATTTCTTACTTGTTTGAAAATTATTTATGAATCTCCCAGTACTTTGAGATATTTAATGTCAAGGTAAATTGCTTTGTAAAGACCTCTAATTAATGTTTCATATTTTTCTATATTGTTCGTGCAATCAAATTCAAGTCTGCAGGCTAGCATGGTTTTTTCTCCTTCTGGACTTATCAAAATACAGCCAGCTCCTGCACCATATTCTGATTTAGAACCATCAAAATAAAGAATTAACTACTATTTTATTTACAAAAATTTTACATTTAGAAGTGTGTGTTTGGGAAAAAATTTCAATTTGAGAGATAACCGAATTATCGAAAAAGGGTGATGGCTGGGAATTAAAGTTTGCAAGAAATGATTATGCCAAGTAATTTCCAATAATATTATTATTGAATGCTACTGGCTCATTTATTCCTTTGAGATCAGTAACTGTAAGTTTCATGAATTTCTCACAGTCTACTCGAATTTTGTTTAGCTTTCCATTATGGGGCAGCCACATATGTGACCAGTCTGTTGTGAAATATCCATGAAGATTTTCAAAACAATCTCTGCTCAATATTAAACCATAAAATTTAGGAATATCAGCTACCAAAATATCAGTTATCTAAGCAACCTTAGGATTTGATGATAATCTAATGGAAACATAATTTATTTCTCCTACAGACTCTACTTTTGTCCTATCAAGTTGTACTATATAAACGGGAGAATTTTGAGGAGTCATGTTCAACTTAGCACAAATTGATTTCGGCATGATATTAGAGGAAGCCTCTGAATAAATTAAACAATTATGGACGTTATTATTATAGATCTCATAGGTTAAGAGAAATGGAGGAGTATGAGAGATGGATCGATCACCTATCATAATAAGATCTTTGGCATCCATTTTAGTTGAAGGAGAAGGAGGTTTACCCATATGATTAGCATCTTGAACTACTATTGGATAAGGTAAGGTTGAAGCAGAGACTGCATTCTAATCTCTAAGTAAAATATTTTGTTGTTGTTTTAGTTTAGAAAGTTCATGGATTGAAATTTTACCCTTGTATTTTTCATATCTTCAACTACATTATATTCAATGGTGTCAGAGACTACTGTTGTTTTTGATGTGGGTGTAACATCTGAAGTAGTAGGTTTAGTCCGTGTAGCCTTAGATGTATACTTTTTACTTACCGTTTTCTCTTTAGCAGGAGTTGAGTTCCTCTGTTTCTAATTAGGTTGTGTTGCATCAATGGTATTCTTGCCTCTTGTACTAACAGGTAAAGCTTCGTGTTGTTCATCATTTGGTAGGATGAAATCCCACATACCATTTAATTCAAATTCTTATTCAACTTCAGTCTCTTCTTCCTTTTTTTTCTCTTCATCTGTGTCTTGATCAGACTCAACATTAGATATGATGTTGGATGGTTGAGAATTAGAAGACTGCTTTTTCTTGAAGGGCCTAAAAGTCTTCTTTGTACTGTAACTTTTAGCAACTTGTTTTTTGATTTTTCCATTCCATTTGTCATAGTTTTTAAAACTTTCTGAATATGTTTTACATCAAAAGGATCTTTTGGTGGCTTCTTCTTTGAATCATCTTTGAAGGATACTTTCTTATATTTCCTGTATTCTTGATAATTCTTCTTTTCAAGAGCTATAATTTGTTTCTCTACAAACAAATATTCCTTCATATTTTCTGCCAATGTAGATAACTTTGCTTGATCGACAAAAAAGTCTATGTTAGATGGGAGAGAAGAAATATACCACTCAATTTGAACCTCTGCACCAAGGATTGATGTAGTAGCGATTTTATTGAGTAATTTATTAAATCTGGAATTGAAGTCTTTTATTTTTTCTCTTGTTTTAGCCTTTAGATTTGATAGGTCATTGATGAGTGATGCAATAGTTCGATCATCTCCAAACTTAGCTAAGAATTTTTCTTCAAACATATTCTAGCTATTTATAGAGAGAGTAGGTAACGAAAAATACCAGGATCCTGCAGATCCTGTGAGAGTATATGGAAATAGTCTGACTACACAGTATTCTTCAGTTACCTCTTTTAAATTGATGGCTAATATATAATTATGGATGTCTTCTTCAGCTAGAATACCATCATTAGGATTGAATTTAGGTAGCCATATTTTGAGGTATTTTGGAAGAGGATGGAGGGGAGCAGGCATTTGTATAACACTTGGATTGTTCCATGGTTGTACATTTGGTGGAGGTTGTTGGCCTACCATTGGACCTTGGGTGGAGATGATAAATGAAGTTTGAGTTGAAGAAGAGGCAGGCTGAGTGCTAAAACTAGTTGTAGGAGTAGTAGTTTGAGTACTGGAACTAGTTAAACTAACACTCAGTTGTTGGAATAGAAGTTGTGGAAGTGAGTGGAGGTAATGGGGGTGAATGGGATGGATTATTGGATAAGACCTCACTGGTGATTGAATCTGATTCAATAATCTTTTTTTTTCTTTAAGAAGTATCAATAGGCATTCAAAAGGAGGGAATCCTATCTTTTGATCTTCCGATAGAAGTTAAAATTTGTCTAGGTTGTAAACAATATGAAACACTAATTTCAAATGTTTGAGAAGTTTTATGATTTTCAGAAGAAATGGATACTCTCTCTAATTTTTCAATCAAAGACTGAACTTATGGGGATCTTTGGTGAAAAACTAGAGATAGTATTGGTTAAGTTTCACTAGGATACTTAGGAGAGGGATGTTCAACTTAGATCTTAAGGATTTAGATCTAGATAATGTTCTAGAAGTTGAAGGGGATCTAGAGGGAGAGAGACTCTTAGATTGGCTTTTAGATTGATTAGACCTTCTTTCCATTCACATTTCACCCTCATTCTAGTGCCAAAATGTTGAGGCCTCGGAATTCCTTTGCAACAACATGGGGGAAAACCACCCGGTCCAGACCTTAGAGCAAGTCCTCTTTTGTTTGGAGTAGTGGCTCTGACTGGGGGTAAAGGGACTAGTTTCCCAAGAAGGATAATGAGGGTGTTTTTTTTTTTGTAAAATGAAAATGGAAAATGATTTAATATATCATATGCATGAACTAAATATCTATTCTACTATATACCCAGGAGTGTTCATTCCTTAATGCGATCTAGAAATATATCATTCAATAATTGGTAATAAATATTATTAAAAAGTTGAAAGAGATGAAAATTATGTAAAAAAAATTCTTTCGACAAAATAGTTTAACCAAAAGGATTTTGAAATATATATCGCATTATTAAGTTTGATTATATAGGAGATAAGTAAGCATAAACAACTATTAGTACATAAGTTCATTTAACATTCACTTATGATAACGACTTTCATATATAATACAAATAAAAAATATGGTTGTCAACTCAAGAAGAAAAACTTAATATAACGTGTAAAAGTACCATATATATGAGGTTATACTCATTCAAATTGATAGTAGTTTTCTGCTCCTCTTCACGTTAAATCAAATAAATGAGTACAATAGTGCAACTTCAGTTAAACAACTTCAATGTCAAAAGATAACAGATTTCGTTCCATTAATTCATCAAGGCATTCACAAACTTACAGAAGTGCATTCTTTGCAAATGTTTTTGACAAATTTCTCAACCCTTCTCTAAGTGCATGAAAAGGGTTTAAATAGTAAATTAAATATTTTTAAAATATATTATTACATAAAAATTGGAGGTTTCAAACAACCTTCCTCGTAATGAGTAAACTTAAACTACAATCTAGGAAATGGAATAACAACATGCTTAGGTGGGTTGATCCTCTTTTCGCATTTGATCTTTGAGGTGACAAATATCTACCATTGACTTTAGCTGAGCTCGCATTGTAATCCTGGATCTGACCTAGCCTTTAAACACTGCATTGGAAATTGTTGGCAATGCTTGCTAAGTAGAATTAGTTAATGATTGTAGGGTATGGCACTGATGATATGGTTTGATAAGAAAATTCCAGTAATTTTCTTGATCAAAATTAGTTATATTTTTAATAGCTTCTTCCTGTATTTCCTCTCTTTCCTTCCATTGTGCTTATAATGGTTTAAGCTCTGGGAGTACTTCAGATGTAGATTCCTTGATAAGTTCGGCTTTTAGAATATGTCCATTAACAGATTTGATGATTTTATTTGTCAGATTTGCTACCTTTGATATTTCTTTCCCTGCTTGTCTTAACTACATCTCCCAATATTTGAATATTATATCTTTGTGAAATTTATCAATCTTGGGGAGATAAGCCTTCTTAACATAATGACACTCTTGCCATTGGATGAACTCAAAAATCTTCTTTTGTGCCTTTTCACATTCTAGCCTCCTGTTAGCCACTTGTTGGATCAAAATCTTTCTTGTACCACAATATGAACTTGTAACTGACATTTGATGATAGAAATATTCCATTTCCTGCTTTAATTTTTTGTTCCATTTAAGTGCCTCTTTAAATAATTTCTCTGTTTGAGGTTGACTTTTCAATTTATCCATATTTTCTTCTATCTTAGTTTCCTTTTCTGAAATCTATACTTGGCGCTGCAATTTTAATCTATCAAAGTACTTTTTGAATTGTGACATCTTCATCTCCACTTGTTTACTGGCATTGAGCTTTTCCTATTCTAGGAGTTTTTCCAACTCTTGAACTTTGTCTTCCTATTGTTTGAGAAGAAGCTTGACCTCTTCTTCTTTGTCAATGGTAGTAGTTGCATATGCTCCAGAAAACTGCGATAGTATAGTGAGATGTTCAGTAGGATTAGCATGAGATTCCTTCCATACAACATCCACTGGTTCGTTGTCAAGGGAAGTTACTGATTCAACATTCCTTGTTCTCTTTCTTCTCTTAACTACAACTTTGTGGCCTGGGCTATAGAAAACATTTAATGGAGGTATTTCCACAATATTAAAAATATTTCCTGTGTTGGGTAGGCCAGGATAATCTCTTGATCCTGATTTTTTGGTACTTGTTATAGTGGCATTGCAGTTTCCACTATATTCTGGGTCTGCTCTAGAGTTTGGAAACTTGTCACATTCATCAAAATTAGGTTTTGGTGGTGATGGTGTTTCCAGAGCTTTGGAAATATTCTCCCATTCTTTCTTTAAATCCTTTGCCTAAATTTTTTCTGTCTGTTCAGGTGTATTCTAAATATGTTGAACTTCTTTAGAAGATGATTCAGTTATATCAGTTTCTCCTTTATTTTTCATATCAATTCCTTTAATCACTTTTTCAATTATTTTCTCAGGACTTTCATTCCTTCTTTCAAATTCATTGTTAGAGTGATCTAAATTTTAAGAGTGGTGTTGTGATTGTTCTGACTCTTGATTTGAGTTTTCTTGAGATTCATCTTCGAACATGTCCTTAGCCTCATCATCTAGACTAATGCTGGGAGTTGGCCTTTTGGCATCTTCATTAAATAACAGGTCCAAAGGGACTGTTTCTAGTCTCTTGCTTCTATATGCTTGAAAAACTTCAAAGTCTGCTTTACTCAGTTTATTAGATGTAATTTTCAGCACATTTGTAAATTTCTCTACACCTTCGAATAAATTATCGAACATGTCCTTCTAATTCATGAAAGACTTGAGTTTAAGATTATTGGTAAACTTCTGAACCACATCATTAGGATCATATGGTATCTTTGGAATTAAAGCCAGCTTCACTGAAGTGATATTTGAAATCTCTTTGGCTGCATGACAAATTTCAAAAAGGGAAAAAGTGCCACACTATACTGGGAAAGTAGGCCAGATAGATTTTTTGGAATCTCTTAGTTGTTTGGTCAGACCGCTGACTAAAGTTTGATAAGAAATCTCTCTGGATAAAATCTTACCACGAAAATAATAAGGAAAAATATGGGGGGGAGAATAATTCCCAAAAAATATGATATAAGTGAAACAAACCATTTAGCTACTGGTAGAATATATGTGCTAGATTCCTTAGAAATCCTAGGGGCTCTTTCGTTAAAGATGGTCTAATGGATGGGAAACATAAATCCATTACAAATTTTATAGAAATGCAGATGAAACTCAGTTTCCCACAGTTCTTTATGGTAAATATGAATTGGATTGGGGTCCTGGCTTGTACATTTCCATCCCATGATAGGAAAGCTTGAACAAATTCAAATTGCATCCATGATGTAAGAACTCATGTAGAAGGGAGGTATTGTACTAGTGGAACAGACTTTGTTTGTCCTATAATACATTATGGTTTTAGCCAGATTATCAGAAAAAATGGTTGTCTAATTCATAATAAAGAAATTGGCGATTGTGTCAATCAAAGGAACCCATTCTATGGAAATCCTAGTGGTATCTGGTTTAGAAAATAACCTGCTGCATAACAATAAGGGGAGGGTAACTGTGTTATCGAGTACATACCAATTTTATCCTGATTTAGCTTTGCTTGGTATTCTTTCCATCCCTTTATCACTTTCATGAGGTTTGTATTCTTCTTCATAAATCTTTGCACAAAATATTTATCATAAATCTTTTGTGGCATAGGCAAGTGATACATTATCCATAAATCCTCTGCAATGAAAAAACCAATATTCTCTAGCTTAGAATACTTGAATGATCTATCTCATATTTTTAGGTTGTCAATGACCCACATTACCATATCTGTGTATGGTAAGATTTTCGTCCTCATTGCTATTTTGTGGAGAAACGAACATGTGACTTCAAAATAAGACGGGTCTGATGAAACTACCCCATCTGTTGTTTCTGTTTTCACTAATTCTCTTGGTTTTTCTCCAAACATATTTTCCAGAGTGAGCAGGTAACGAAAAATACCAGGATCCTGTAGATTCTGTGAGAGTATATGGAAATAGTTTGACTACACAACCTTCTTCAGGTACCTCTTTTAAATTGATGGCTAACATATAATTATGGATGTGTTCTTTAGCTAGAAGACCATCATCAGGATTGAATTTAGGTAGCCATATTTCAGGGTATTTTGGAAGAGGATGAAGAGGAGTAGGCATTTGTACAAAACCTGTATTGTTCCATGGTTGTACATTTGGTGGAGGTTGTTGTCCTGCCATTGGAACTTGGGTGGAGATGATAAGTGAATTTTGAGTTGAAGAAGAGGCATGCTGAGTGCTAGACCTAGATGTAAGAGTAGTAATTTGAATAATGGAACTAGTTAAATTAACACTGATTGTTGGAATAGAAGTTGTGGAATTGAGTGGAGGTAATGGGGGTGAATGGGATGTGTTAGAATCTTGTAATTCACAGTATCACAAGGGGACTGATTATTTTTCAAATCTCTCATTTTGAAAATAATATTCCATGGCTGTCATTTATTTCCAGAAAGAAGGAAGGGAAATCCTGAATGTCAAGAGCTTCAAAGAAAACAATATGCCTTTTTCAGTTCAGATGAAAGAGGAAAGTATTGCTGATAAGGTGTGCTGGTGAGAAAACTTCATTTCTGCCCTAATTTCATTTCATTTACACTCTTTTTCCCTTCATTTTTCCGTTTTCTAAAGTCACACACTTCATTTCTTTCAAACCCCTTTTTAATTATTAAAATTCTATTTTTAGAGCAGCGCCACCCACCCACTAACAACGGTATCATATATCCCTTAAACTTACCACTTATGTTATTTACCGCAGCTCTGCCCCCCACATTAGGTCGTTCGATATATATATATATATATATATGTGTGTGTGTGTGTGTGTGTGTGTGTATGTATGTATATGTATATATGTATATCATATGTTACATATATGATATAAACAAAAACAAAAACTCTCTCTTCCTTTATATCCTAAGTCCGACACTACCCCAACATTCATTTATCCCTGACCCCACTGATACATCCCATGTCACATCCACCTTTAGACTCCACACATCTTTCCGCCATCTCCCCTCCCCATCTCTGCATCTGACGATCTTCGACGCATTTCGCACCCCCCTCAGCCTTCAAACTTTACCCATGAAGGGAGGGGGGGGGGGGTCCGAAATGGGTGGTTTCAAGTTTTGGGACCTACCCCCACATGTCAACTCATAGTTATTTTGCACCCCCCTTTCACGATACCGCCTACCACCTTAGGACCCCTCTGAAATCCAACTTCAGGTTTTGCATGATGAACCGTCGCAACAAATCGTTATCCCCCTTGAACCCTTACCTATCTTCCCAATCCACTTATTATATTTTAAACTCCATCTCCTAATGCAATAACCGAATCCTACAAATTCCCCGAAGTGCTATGTGCGACAACGGTGAGACCCAATCGCAAATCACATGTTTTAGAGGATTAGTGTGGAGGGTTCATGATATAATCGTTGAAGTGCGATGTGCGACATCGGTGGGACCCAGTCGCAAATCGCAATTCTTAGAGGATAAGTGTGGAGGGTTCATGATATGATCGTCAAAGTGCGATGTGCAACGTCGATGTGACCTGATCGCAAATTGCAAGTCCTAGAGGATAAATGTGAAAGGATTAGGTTATAATCGCTGAAGTGTGATGTGCGACGTCAGTGGGACCCAAGCGAAAATATAAAGTCTTAGTGGATAAGTGAGGAGGGTTCATGATATGATCACCAAAGTGTAATGTGCGACGTTGGTGGGACCCGATCGCAAATCGCAATTCACAAGTATTAGAGGATAACTGTAGAGGGTTCATGTTACAAACATCGAAATGTGATATGTTATAAAGGGTCGAACGTGATAATTTTTAAAGGAAGGTTTGAATTTATTTAAAGTCTAGGGTTATGTATTGTTGTGTTGTTTTATTAAGAAACATGAATGTAGGTAGAAAAGCTCGGGTATGGGACTTGACAAAGAGAAAAAGGCAGAGGAATGTTGAACGTCGCGGTAGTAAGGAGATAGATGGAAAGGGTTGAGTTGGGAAAAGTCATTTTCACAAAACTATTATGTTATAACAAAAAGAATGGAAAAGTCAGTAAATGTAGCCAGCACAGCCGTCAAACTTGTTGAATCAGCCAATGCAGCACTAGATTTAATTATCCAGCAATCGTTTTATGAACAAACATGGCCAAATGTTAGGTTTATTTTATCATAGCCTCTTCTTGATCCCAAGAGGAAATTTCATTCTTATTATGTAATCAATAACAGTCTGCTAAAGCCATTGTTATGGCCAGTGTAATATCCCTAAAGGGAGAATGCAGTAATACTAAAACAAAATATAAGAACTGCAAAAAAGTAAACAATAAATCGATATACACATTAGAATGTACAAAGAAGCTGAGCCATTTTATTATATAGGAGGTGAATAGAAAGCACAAAAATGCTCAAAATATGAGACACTCAAGCCAAAGAGATGGCCTAGAATGACCCTGAAATGATCCCATAAGAGGGACTGCATAACTGTTGGATTGTTGCATTGTCCCTGCTGCAACTGCTGGGACTGCAACTCCCAGAAAGATAGAAATACATATCTATGTAGTATGGGAGCTCCAATGATGTTTAAAATAGAGATCCGGGCTTTATGATGGATACCCAATATAACCCAGAAAGGATTTCTCAAATCTGTCAATCTAAGAAAATCACCCTCTTAGGGCTTGCACTATGTAGCTGATGGGTATTCAGATCTACTGCATGAACTCATGATATGATGGCTATCATTATGTACAATCAGCTCTATGAAAGAATGTTTGATCCCTTCACTAGATCCTTGGGCTAAAACCTCAAGATCTATCTCCTCCAATCTCCTCCACTGAAAATAGGTACTGAATGATCAACAACTTCACAAAATTGCACTGTAAGAGAGGGAGGCTCAA
Source organism: Pinus albicaulis (assembly GCA_034641835.2). NCBI lineage: Eukaryota > Viridiplantae > Streptophyta > Pinopsida > Pinales > Pinaceae > Pinus > Pinus albicaulis. The sequence continues at coordinate 897,721,900 of CM076584.1, read as the reverse complement.
TAGCCTATTGCTAGAGATGTAAATATAGCTCCATAATGATGGAAACAATGGATACAATGTGAGGAGATGATCTCTCACAGGATTTCTAGATGAAATGCCGAAAACTTCCTTTCTCCAATAGATCTACAAGACTGCACTGAGCAATCCTTGAGGGGGATGCTTCTGCATGGAGGTAAAATACAATGGCCTGAATGCCGGATATAGATCTAATGCTCCCGGAAGATTGAATATGAAGAAAAAAGTGCATGATGGATCCTCCACCAATTTCCTAGCTGGAATGATAGAAACAACCTCCTGAAGATGGCACCAATGCTTGATGAGGAATGCAGCTCTATAGAAAACCTTCCCATAGTCGGCACACAAGTCCCCCATGGGTAAGGGTGGGATTTCCACTCAAAAACACCTATGCTTAACAACAATGCAGACTTAGCTAAACAACTCAAGCATGCATAGAAATGTCCTAAGAAAAATCTATATCTAAACAGATCAAAGAAACGAATAATCCAAGTCATGCCTTCTATTGTGCCTTTACCTTCATTATATAGATTATGAGCCTTCCATAGCCTAGGCCTAGTCCATAACCGCTTTGTACATGTGGAAATAATTATCCATGATTTACTGTGTTATCTCTTCATGTCCTCAATCATGTTTACATGTGATGATCAACCTCTCCATCATGTGTGCATTAAATGCACTACATTCTCCATCATGTGTTCATTAGATTCACCACTTCTCCACTAACTTATCATAATTTCTTTATGATCTTAGTTTGAATGCATTATGATCTTAGTTCACCTCTTCAAATATCCTCATGATTTTACATTTAATATCCATGATCCTATTTGACCGTTTCAGCCTCCATGATCTATCTCATAAATGAGACATGATATCCACTCCTTTATCATTAATGGAGCTGCTCCACTACTCCATGATTTAGTTCTAGATCTAAAATATCCACATGCACACATCAAAAGTGGATTTTATTTATCTTTTGGGTTTATGGGTCCCTCCACCCTCTTATTTACTTAATTAATTATGAAAATTAAGAATTATAATATTCCAATTATCTTGTGGAAAATTGGGAATATTACAGTCCTCCCCAGAAAAATGTTGCTTGTCCTCAAGCAACTGCAAAAGTAGATGCTAGAAAAATATGTCCCCCACAAAATGGCATCCACACAAGGAAGGTCTTCCCATTTTCTGCAATGATTCATGCATGCCCAACACCAAAGTTGCCTCTCTAGAATGTCTAGAGTGACCTCTAACTATGTAGCTAGATGTCCTTCATTCTCCAAGAAGTACCAAGTGACAACCATAAGCTATCCAACATCCTCCATAATACATGAGATATATAAAAATATATGGTTCCTCCCACAAAAGGAAAGCTCCGACTCACAAAGCATTCCTCCATCCCATGCCACATGAAGTGAAAAGATGCTCTTCATGCCTCCATCCTTAGCCCTGTTGGCCTTGTTGGATCCAAGCATCATTCCAACATTGTGCAAAAGAAGAAGTAGAGACATATGGGTAGAAAAATATGTCAAACCATATTCTCCCAATAGTAATCGCTGCAGCAATGCTTCCTGCTTCCACGCCACAACATCAAAATACCAAGTGGGTTGGCCATATTCTCTCAAGAGAAGCCACAACAACAATGCATCTTGCTGCCCCACCACATCATAATCAAAACAAGTATGGTGTCCATACTTTCCAAGTAGTAGCCATCGGAGGAATGCTTCTTTCTACCATCCTCCATCATTATTATGCAAAGTAGGGGAGTATGTAGGACCAAATTCTCCCAAAAGTAGCCATATCAACAAGATCTCTTGCTGCCTCTTCACATTATCATGTAAATAATGGAGTAACATCATAATGATTGACATGTGGAATGTCACATCAGCCCAATACAAACAAACTCCATAATTACACATCATGAGAGTACTATGCCATATCATAAACAATACAAAACACATAAAATGGGATATGTCATGTGATGGCCAAACTCTCTCAAACAAAGTGAACATGCATTCTTTTGCTGCATTCTGTTGTTGGGTAGTAACCATACTCACCCAAGAGAAACCAACGTAGCCATGCTTCTTGCTGGCCTATCTCATAGTTCTGCAAGTGGTTTGGCAACCCCTTGCTCCACATCATCAACCATTCATCCCAATGAGGATCATGGATATCATTCTACAAAAACTTGGTATCTTCCCATTGTAGGACACCAACCTCCTCAAACTGTTGAAGAAATTTCCACTCCATGATATTTTGAAGTGCACCTCTAATGAGATCGCTCCATGAGAACCTCTTATCATCAATGGCCCTCCAAAACCAATAAGGTTATGGATCTTCTGTAGGTATAAGTTTCTCTTTGAGCTGTGAGATTCTCATTGAGAAAGATTCATCTTGAAAGGGGAAAAGATTGCCCATCTCAAGATGTCTACCATCTACCATCCTTTTCTCCATTGCTTCATGAGTGAAGATTCCTTCCAACTTCTCCAAGAATAATGGGGCCCTGTTATCATCACTGCTACTAAGTGACATCATTGTAGATCTGCAGGTTGATACATGTGTTGTCTCATGTCCACATGCAATGCTAAACTCATTGTTTGGCACTATACTGAATAGGATCATGTTCATCCCATCTTCTGAAACTCTACACTTCAACTCAAAGGGTTGAATGTAGCTCAACAATGATGAACTATGATAGCTCTTCATATCCTCCTTGATCAACTCAAAAGTCCTCTACGTAGTGATATGATGCTGCTCCAAATCAACATGTTGTTCTAATCCTTGTTCATGCAATGGCCCTGATGGAATTCCCCCATAAGTTTCAATAAGAGGTACTGAAACAATATGAGATGAAAGTGGTTTCATACCTTGGATCAACTGATGTGTCGGAAGCTCTTGCAATACCACAAGAGTTCCTCCAACCGGTACAGTAGTCTCTCCAACTGCTGGTAAGAGTGATGGTTATTCTTCTATCAATGTACTAGCGCTGGAATATACCTCCTCTTCCTCATGCATCTCTTGAATCACACACAAGACTCTATATGTAAAGAGATTAAGACTATCTTGCAAAGATGCAAGTGTCACTCCTCCAAATACAAGTACTTTTGCAGCTAGTAGTGAGTGTAGTGACCCTTTGTCCAGAGTGACATGAATGACATCCTCCTTTGATTCCTTAGGAAATTTATTTTTGTGACATATCTCTGCTTCTCTCATATCAAACTTCTTTCCCAACTTGTGAAAGAAATATAAATATTTAATCACCTTTTCATGCTCCATGTGACCAAACCACCAATCACTGGCTTCACCTAGAAGATGAAGTACTGCAATCTGGATAGCCTATTTTTTAGCTATAGGATGTAGCTTGAAAAATGTATCTAACTCTTTCCTCCAAGCCTTTACAGTGCTTGAGGAAGATCCATCATATGTAGGCAAATGGAATTTATTGTGTCTCTTTCTTCTATTGCTGCTATATAATCTTCTTTCTTCTTTGAGTTTGAAGAATTGTTGGAGAGTTAGATTCTCCTTGAATTCTCTAGACTGTGCCTTGTACTCTTCTAGATATAGATTGAGAGTCTCATGACTCTCAGGTTCTCTTCTTCTTTCATTTCTATACCATTCACCTTCTTCAAAGAAAGTGGGCATAGTAGATATATGACGAGATCCATGATTCTCCAGTCTTCTTTGTTGTTGATAAGAAGTACTGGGACCTTCTTCATCCTGAAACCTTGTTGATTTTTCTCTTTGCCTTTCTTTATTCATTTCATTGATAACCTTGGAGAGATCCTTCAAAGTTCTAAATAAATATGCAGCAAAACTTAATCCCTCCATTATAGTAGATCCCTACTATCTTCTTTTCATATGTTTTCAATAATGTCCACAAGTTAAGCCAAAGATCATGCTCTGATACCACTGTAATATCCCAAAAGGGAGAATGCAGTTATACTAAAACATGATATAAGAACAGCAGAAAAGTAAACAATAAATCTATATACACATTAGAATGTACAGAGAAGCTGAGCCATTTTATTATATAGGAGGTGAATAGCAAGTACAACAGTGCTCAAAATATGAGACACTCAAGCCAAAGAGATGGCCTAGAATGACCTTGAAATGATCCCACAAGAGGGATTACGTAACTGCTGGACTGCTGGAAGGTAAACTACGATGTCCCTGCTACAACTGTTAGGACTGCAACTGCCAGAAAGATAAAAATTCATATCTAGGCAGTATGGGAGCTCTGATGATGCTAAAAATAGAGATCAAGGCTCTATGATGGATACCCAAGATAACCCAGAAATGATTTCTTAGATCTGTCAATCTAAGAAAATCAACCTCTTAGGTCTTGCACTATGTAGTTGTTGGGTATGCAAATCTACTGCATGAAATAATGATATCATGGTTGTAATGATGTACAATAAGCTCTATGCAAGAAGGGTTGATCCCTTCACTAGATCCTTGGGATAAAACCTCAAGATCTAGCTCCTTCAATCTCCCCCACAAAAAATAGTTGTTGAATGGTCAACAGCTTTAGAAAACTGCATTGTAAAAGAGGGAGGCTCAATAGCCCATTGCTAGATATGTCAATATAGCTCCAGAATGATGGAAACAATGGATACAATGTGAGGAGATTATCCTTCACAGGATTTCTAGGACACGTAATCAAGTTGTACTTCTGATTTTCCTCACAAGTAGTCAAGTTGTCCATTTGTTTCTGCAACTACTTGACTGGCTCCATTGGCATTTTTGTATTACCTGATTTAGTAATATTATCAGTAGATTAGGGTAGGTAGCAGTCTGCAAATAAGCTCAATACTCTGAGCATATTTCCAGTTTTAGTTTCATATTTTTTTCTAGTTTTCAGTTCAAGTATGTTCTAGATTTTAGTTTGCAAAGAGTGTTGATTTCAGCTTGAATACTTCCAGCCACAAAGGCTGTAGCAAGTCAGGTTGCAGATTTGGGATTAGCCCGATGGATAAAGCCACTAGTCTATGGTGTTCTTGACACCTGCTAAAGGAGCTACCATCCCCAGCTGGAGCCACTGTTAGACTCTTGTAATTCACAGTATCACAAGGGGACTAATTATTTCTCAGATTTCTCATTTTGAAAATAATATTCCATGATTGTCATTTATTTCCAGAAATAAGGAAGGGGAAAAATTACTGTCAAGAGCTTCAAAGGAAACAATCTACCTTTTTCAATTCAGATGAAAGAGGAAAGTGTTGCTGATAAGGTGTGATGGTGAGCAAACTTCATTTATGCCCTCATTTCATTTCATTTACCCTCTTTTTCTCTTAATTTTTCCATTTTATAAAGTCCCATGCTTCATTTCTTTCAAATCCATTTTTAATTATTAAAATTTGATTTTTAGAGCAGCTCCTACCACCCACTAATAGTCGTATCATATACCCCTTAAACTTACCACTTATGATATTTACCACAACTAAGCCCCCTACAGTAGGTCGTTCTATATATATATATATATATATATATATATATATATATATATATATATATATATATATATATATATATATATATGTTACATATATGATATAAACTGCAACAAACACTCATATTTCCTTTATATCCTAAGTCCGACACTACCCCGACATTCATTTATCCCCGACCCCACCAATACATCCCATTTCACATCCACCTTTAGACTCCCCACATCTTTCAGCCATCACCCCTCCCCCTCTCTGCATCCGACGGTCTTTGACGCGTTTCATATGCCCCTTAGCCTTCGAACTTTAACCATGAAGGGGCGGTTTCATGTTCTGGTCCCTACCCCCACGTGTCAACTCACATTCATTTCTCACCGCCCTTTCATGATACCACCTACCACCTTAGGACCCCTCCAAAATCCAACTTTGGGTTTTGCATGATGAACCGTCACAAAAAACCATTATCCCCCTTGAACCTTTACCTCTCTTCCCAATCTGCTTATCGCAGTTTAAGCTCCATCTCCTAACGCAATCACTGAATCCTACAAATTCCATGAAGTGCGATGTGTGATGTCAGTGGGACCCTGTCAGAAATCACAAGTTTTAGAGGAGAAGTGCAAAGGGTTCATGATATAATCGACAAAGTACGATGTGAGACGTCGGTGGGACCCGATCACAAATCACAAGTCTTAGAGGATAAGTGCAGAGGGTTCATGATATGATTGCCTAAGTGCGATGTGCGACGTTGGTGGGACCCAAAATCAAATCCCAAGTCCTGTAGGATAAGTGAGAAAGGATCAAGTCATAATTGCCAAAGTGTAATGTGCGATGTCGCTGGGACCCGATCTAAAATCACAAGTCTAGGAGGATAAGTGTGGAGGATTCATGATATGATCGTCAAAGTGCAATGTGTGACATCGGTGGGAACAAATCACAAATCGCGTTTCTTAGAGGATAAGCGCAGAAGTTTCATGTTACAAACGCAGAAATTAGATATTCTATAAAGGGACAAACGCGATAATTTTTAAAGGAAGGTTTGAATTTATTTAAAGTCCGGGGTTATGTACTATTGTGTTGTTTTATGAAGAAACATGAACACAGGCAAAAAGCTTGGGTATGGGACCCGACAAAGAGCAAAAGGTAGAGGAATGTTGAACGTTGTGGTAGTAAGGAGATAGACATAAAGGGTCGAGTCGGGTAAAGACGTTTGCACAAAAGTATTATGTTATAAGAACAAGAACAGAAAAGGCAGTAAACGTAGCCAACATAGCCATAAGACCTGCTGAATTAACTAGTGCAACACTAGATTCGATTATCCAACAACTGTTTTCTGAAGAAACAGGGCTAGATGTTAGGTTTATTTTATAGTATCCTCTTCGTGATCCCAAGAGGAAATTTCTTCCTTATTCTGTAATAAATAACAAAATGCTAAAGCCACTGTTATGTCCAGGCTTGTCTTATCACCACATATATGGTTCCTCTTGTCAAAGTTTAGCTTGAATGTAATTAATGACTATCATTGAAACCCACAGAGTAACTGACTTAAGTTTGAGATAAATACTGTATGCATTAGCAGTATAAATAAGTCAGGAAGGGGAAAAAACCATTGTAAGGTATCATCTTGTTGTAAGCACTCTCTTTTGGATGAATGAAAGATTATGTTTTTTTCCAAATTCTTGTATTATGATCTCTGGTGAAGTGCTCCTTTTCTTGTAATCTGTCATCTCTAGTTTTACATATTGTTTTATTTCATTACTGTGGATAGAAATTTTTGTGTATGATTTACCATGGGGTACCCTGCTCAATCTCGAAACAGTACTATATGTTTTCCTCTAAGACGTGAATGCATAATTCAGAGACGGTACGCTCTGCATTCACATTGAACCTTAACCTACTCCTCCTTTCCATTTCATAAGTTGTTAAGATCCATTGGCATGACTAGATTTCCTGGTTTCACTTGATCTCAATTATTCATCCATTTGAATCTATTCACATCTGCTTGACTCCATAGCCCAATGGCCATCTTCTACCGCCTCAACCAGAAATATTCAAACAAACCCCTCTACATCTAATAACTAGTCTAAAATTCTGAATCAACGAAGCTATACATAACAGAGAGATCCCTCTCTGGGTCTAGGAGGGCTAGATCCTAGGCCCAAAGTGTTTTTGATGTTCCCTCCAGGATTCTATCTTCAGCCTCAAAATTACAGACTGATAACAGGATGGATTATTGGAAAAAACCTCACTGGTGATCGAATATGATTCAGTGTTCTTTATTTTCGTTCGAGAAGTATTGATAGGAAATTCAAAAGGATGGATTCCTGTCTTCTGGGTTTCTGATCGAGTTAATATTTTTCTAGGTTGTAAAGAAGATGAAACACTAATTTCAGATGTTTGAGAAGTTTCAAGCTTTTCAGCAAAAATGAATACGAACTTATGGGGAGCTTTGGTGAAAATCTGGAGATAATATTGGTTGAGTTTCACTAGGGGATTTAGGAGAGGGAGGTTCAACTTCATATATTAAGGATTTAGATCTAGCTAATGTTTTAGAAGTTGAAGGATATCTAAATGGAGAGAGACTCTTAGATTGGAATTTAGATTGATTAGACCTTCTTGTCATTCATATTTGGCCCTCGTTTTACCACCAAAAATGTTGAGGCCTCGGAATTCTGTTGCAACAACATGGGGTAAAACCACCCGGTCTGGAACTTAGAGCAAGTCCTTTTCCGTTTGGTGTAGTGGCTCTCACTGGGGGTAAAGGGACCAGTTTCCCAATAAGGATAATGAGCCTATGTTTTGTTTATAGCATGAAAATGGAAAATGATTTAATATATCATATGCATTAACTAAATATCTATTATACTATATACCCGGGATTGTTCATTCTGTAATGCAATCTAAAAAGATATCTTTCAATAATTGGTAATGAAGATTATTCAAAAGTTGAAAGAGATGAAAATTATGTAAAAATAATTATTTTGACAAAATAGTAATCAAAAGGATTTTGAAATATATATCGCATTCATAAGATTTATTATATATGAGATAAACTTGATTATATATGAGATAAGTAGTCATAAATAACTATTAGTACAGAAGTGCATTTAACATTCACTTATGATAACAAATTTCATATATAATACAGATAAAAAAGATGATTGTCAATTCAAGAAGAAAAACTTAATATAATGTGTAAAAGTACCATATATATGAGGTTCTACTCATTCAAACCGACAATAGTTTTCTGCGCTTCTTCACATTAAAGCAATTCAATGAGTACAATAGTGCAACTTCAGTTAAACAACTTCAATGTCAAAAGATAACGGATTTCATTCCATTAATTCATCAAGGCATTCACAAACTTACAGAAGTGCATTCTTTGCAAATGCTTTTGAAAAATTTATGTACCCTTCTCTAAATGCATGAGAAGGGTTTAAATACTAAACTAAATATGTTTAAAATATATTATTACATAAAAATTGGAGGAGGTTTCAAAAAACCTTTCTCGTAATGAGTAAACTTAAACTACAATCTAGGAAATGGAATAACAACATGCTTATGTGGGTTGATCCTCTTTTCGAATTTGATCTCTAAGGTGACAAATATCTACCATTGGCTTTAGTTGGGCTCGTTGTGTAATCCCGGATCTGACCTGGCCTTTAAAAACACTTCATTGGAAAGTGTTGGCAATGTTTTATTAGTAGAACCAGTTAATGACTACAGGGTCTGGCACTGATGATATGGTTTGATCAGAAAATTCCAGTAATTTTCTTCATCAAACTTACTTATATTTTTAATGGATTATGTCTGTACTTATGCGATTTCCTTCCACCATGCTTCTAATGGTTTAATCTCTGGGAGTACTTTGGATGTAGATTCTTTGAAAAGTTCAGCTTTTAGAAGTTGTCCATTAACGGATTTGATGATTTGATTTGTCAGATTCGCTGCCTTTGATGTTTCTTTCTGTGCTTCTCTTAAAACATCTCCCAATATTTAAATATGATATCTTTTTGAAATTTATCAACCTTGGGGAGATCAACCTTCTTTCCATCATAACACTCTTGCCATTGGATGAAATCAAAAATCTTATTTTTTACCTTTTCACATTCTAGCCTCCTATTAGCCACTTGTTGGATCAAAATCTTGCTTGTATCACAATATGAACTTGTAGTTGACATTGGATGAAAGAAATATTCTTGCTGTTGCCTTAATTTTGTGTTCCATTCAACTTCCTCTTTAATAAATTGTTTTGTTTGAGGCTGAATTTTCAGTTTATCAATATTTTCTTCTATCTGAGTTTCCTTTTTTGAAATTTGTACTTGGTGCTACAATTTTAATCTATCAAAGTCCTTTTGGAATTGTGGCATATTCATCTCCATTTATTTATCAGCATTGAGCTTTTAATGTTCTAGTATTTTTTCCAACTCTTGAACTTTGTCTTCTTGTTGTTTGAGAAGAAGCTTGACTTCTTCTGCTTTGTCAATGGCAACAGTTGCACATGCTCCAAAAAACTGCGATAGTCTAATGAGATGTTCAGTAGGATTAGCACGAGAGTCATTCCCTACAACATCCACTGATTCATTTTCAAGGGCAGTTACTAATTCATCAATCCTTCTTCTCTTTCTTCTCGTAACTACAACTTTGTGGCTTGGGCTATAGAAAACATCTAATGGAGGAATTTCCTCAATCTTAAAAATTATTTCATGTGTTGGTTAGGCCGGGATAATCTCTTGATCCCGATATTCTCATACTATCTGTAGTGGCATTGCATTTTGCACTACATTCTGGGTCTTCTCTGGAGTTTGGAAACTTGTTGATTCATCAGCATTAGGCTTTGGTGGTGGTGGTGTTTACAGTGCTTTGGAAAAATTCTCCCATTATTTCTTTAAATCCTTTTCCTGAGGTTTTTTTGTTTGTTTAGGTGTATTCTGAATGTGTTGAACTTCTTTAGAAGATGGTTCAGTTTTATTAGTTTCTCCTTCAGCTTGCATCTCAATTCCTTTAATCACTTTTTCAATTATTTTCTTAGGACTTTCATTTTTGCTTTCAGATTCATTGTCAGAGTGATCTAAATTATGAGAGTGGTGTTGTGATTGTTCTGACTCTTCATTTGTTTTTTCTTGAGATTCATCTTCTGACATGTCCTTAGCCTCATCATCTAGAATAATTCTGGGAGTTAGCCTTTTGACATATTCAATAAATAACAGGTCCAAAGGGACTGTTTCTAGTATCTTACTTCTATATTCTTGAAAAGCTTCAAATTCTTCTTTAATGAGTTTATTAGATGCAATTGTCAACACATCTATAAATTTCTCTACACCTTTGAATAAATCATCGAACATGCCCTTCTCATTCATGAAAGGTTTGAGTTTAAGATTATCGGTAAAATTTTGAACCACATCATTAGGATCATATGGTCTCTTTGGCATTAAAGCCAGCTTGAATGAAGTGATATTTGAAATCTCTTTGGCTACATGACCAATGTTAAAAAAGTTCAAAAGTGCCACACTGTACTAGGAAAGTAGGCCAGATAGCTTTATTGGAATCTCTGAGTTGTTTGGTCACACCGCTGACTAAATTTTGATAAGAAATCTCTCTGGCTAAAAGCTTATCATGAACATAATAAGGAAAAATATGGGGGGAAGAATAATTCCCAAAAGCTCTGATATAAGTGAAATTTTCCTTAGCAAACCATCTAGCAACTAGTAAAATATCTGTGCTAACTTCCTTAGAAATCCTAGGGGCTCTTCAATTAAAGATGGTATGATGGATGGGAAACATAAATCCATTACAAATTTTATAGAAATTCAGATGAAACTCATATTCCCATAGTTATTTATGGCAAATATGAATTGGATTGGGGTCCTGGCTTGTCCATTTCCATCCCATTATAGGAAAGCTTGAACAAAAGCAAATTGCATCCATGATGTAAGCACTCATGTAAAATGGAGGTATTTTCCTAGTGGAATAGAATTTATTTTTCCTATAACCCATTATGGTTTTAGCCATATTATCAGAGAAAATGGTTTCCCAATTCATAATAAAGAAATTGACAATTGAGTCAATTAAATGAACCCATTCTATGGAAAATCTAGTGGTATTTGGTTTAGCAAATAACCTACATAATGATTCTTTCTGCATAACAATAAGGGGAGGGAAACCGTGCTATTGGGTACATACCAATTTTATCTTGCTTTAGCTTGCCTTGGTCTTCTTTCCATCCCTTTATCACTTTCATGAGTTCTATATTCTTCTTCGTAAAGCTTTGCGCAAAAGCTTTATCATAAATCTTCCACGACATAGGCAAGTGATACATTATCCGTAAATCCTCTGCAATGAATGAACCAATATTCTCTAGCTTAGAATTCTTGAATGATATATATTCTATGTTGAGGTTTTCAATGAACCACTTTACCATATTTGTGTATGGTAATATTTTCAGCCTCATTGCTATTATGTGGAGAAATGAACATGTGACTTAAAAATAAGACGGATCGGATGAAACTGCCCCATCTGTTGTTTCTGCTTTCACTAATTCTCTTGGTTGTTCTCCCTCAAACAAGTTGTACATGGCCTCCCATGACGAAATCCCACAATCCTTGTTCCACATTGTGTCTGAGAACAATGGAGGAATTTATGTGTCTTATGCAGTGGATGCTTGGGAAATTGCTTTGCCTTTCTTTGTCATTCCAGTTGATCTTACTTCGTTAGGTGGTTTCCTGAATTCAAGTGACATGTGTAAATTCATATCTGAGATGAATAGAGACAAGGATAGGGAATAGAGTTAAATCATCATAATCAAAATTCAGTGCTCTAAATTTAAAACACGCTTCAAGTAGATATCAATATTTTGAACCCCGCACCCATTAAATGTCGTTAATAACCCTTAACTCATTATATCAAATCTCTTACACACCTTACGCAATATGTCTAATATAACGATCTAAGTCATTAGATCTTATAACGAATTGATTAAATAAAAATCGTTTCACGCACTTGAATACTAAATGTTTATATCACACATTGCAACTTTTAACAGATACCAATAGTTATGTTTTCGCCGCCAATGAATCTTGTGAAATGCGATCTGCACAAATTGCACATCGTAACTTATTGTGGTGTATAAAACTTTTCATTTTTTTTCTCATTGTGAAATGAGATAGGTGCTTAAGATTCACGGTATTGCACTTTATTGGGCTTTTGGATACTTTTAATTGTTCTTTTATTTTTTTGCCAGGTCCAACTCATCGCAACTTTTCCGAAATGTTATAAGTTTGTTCGTTAAAGAAGGCGCGACACGATTTCTCTTTTAAAGGGATTTTTCAAGGGGGATTTTATATAATTCCAAAAAGGTTGAAGCACATATCTCAATTCGCAAATCTCATATATGTTTTAACTTGGTTGGCTTGTAGTTATGTGATTTTCGGTAAGCACTTTGAAATCAAAGCGGAAAGGAGAAAACCTTTATTCCTAAAGTTTTAAGACTTATGCTAAAATGAAATCATGCTTATAAATTTCTATTTATTTTTTAAAAGGTCCCCATTTATTATTAAAATGAATGGGGGGTGTTTTATAGTACAACACCACCCCAAAACCTTTTCTCTTTGAACACTTTTGGCTCAAACATCCAAGGTTCAAAGACCCGATCTTGAATTGGTGGGCTTCCCTCACACCACCCTTGGGCACAAAAATGTATCAGTTCCAACAAAAATTGAATATGCTCAAGGGGAAACTGAAATTGTGGAACAAGACCACCTTCGGCAACATCTTCAAAGACCAAAGAGATCTAGAAGAGAAAATGAAGCAGCTCCAACAAAGAATCATATCAGAAGGAACATCAGTAGACCTAGAGACCAAGGAAAAGACACTTACAACCCAAATTGAATAGAGAAGAAGACAAGAAGAGATCCTATGGAAAAAAAAGTCCCAGATATGCTGGCTTAAGGATGGTGAAAGGAACACAAAATTATTTCATCACTCCACAATCCAATGTAGGATACAAAATAGAATCGCAGTCCTCAAAAATCAAAATGGGGAGCATATGGAAAAACATGAGGACAACACTGAGGAACTGCTCAATCACTTCAAGGACATTCTCAAAGAACCCAACATCCAATGACATGAGGCCATTGGAAAAATCACACAACACATCCAAAAATTGGTCAATGAGGATAACAATAGGATGTTGCTCAAAGCCACAACACTGACAAAGGTTGAAAAAGAGTTTTTAAAATTAAAAGAAAGGAAAGCCCCTGGGCCAGAAGGATTCACCACCAACTTCTTCCACTTCTTCTGGGACACTATGAAAGAGGAAGTCTCAGGCATAGTGGAGGAATCATACAACACTCACTGAATTCTGCCAGCTCTTAATGCAACCTTCCTCACTCTCATCCCAAAGGAAGATAATTATGCTTCTCCATGTAAGTACCAAACCATAGCACTCTACAATGCAATATACAAAATCGTTTCCAAAGTTATATCTAATAGATTGAAGCAACTTATTCCTGTGCTCATTTTACCAGAGCAAACTGGCTATGTTGAGGGTAGGCAAATCCTTGATGGAATATCCTAACCCATGAGGTCATACACTCCCTAAAAACCTCAAAAAAATTGGGCATGCTTCTCAAAATCGACCTGTACAAGGCCTTTGAAAAACTCAGCCGGAACTATATAAATTAAGTCCTACTGGCCTTTGGCTTCAGCCAAACTTGGGTCCACTGGATCATGAGTTTGATATCATCCCCTTTTATCTCTATTCCAGTCAATGGTATCCCCTCGAAAAAATTAAACCCCTCTAGAGGTATAAGGCAAGGGGACCCACTCTCGCCCTTTCTCTTTTTTCTTATGGTTGAGGGCCTAGGTCGCCTGATAAAGAGCTCGACCCATTCACAGAATTTTCAAGGAATTCCTCTACACAACCTCCCCCCCAGTACCCACCAACAATTTTTGGATGATAATATTATCATGAGGCACCCCTTTGTACAAGAAGCTCGCACCCTCAGAACCATTCTTGACTATTTCTCTGAAGCCTTCGGAACCACTGTCAACATTGAAAAATCTCAATTCTTCTACTTTAACACGCCTCTTATCACCCAGCGCAACATAGCTCGCATCCTAGGCTTCACCATCACCTCTTTGCCATCCAAATACCTGAGAGCTCCTCTCATGGCCTCCACTATCAAACATTCTTCCTGGAAAGAGTTGTTGGGCAGAATGAAGAATAAATTGTCCACCTTGACCCATCGCTCCCTCAACATTTTCAGAAGACTGGTTCTCATCAAATCTATTCTTCAGTCCCTTGTACCCATATACCTTTTTTTTTTTAGCGGCACCAAAATATGTTTTCAAAGACATTCAAAATCTTCAAAGAACCTTCCTATGGGGGGGGATCCAAAGACAAACAAATGGGTGCTAGTCAAATGGAAAGAGGTATGAACACCGAAAGCTCAGGGGAACTAAGACTAAGAGATACAGAGCACAACAAGAGCATCATGGGCACTATTGTATGGTGGAAATGGGTATCCAACGCTCATATACCGTGAGAAAACTTATGGGCCACCAAATATGCAGGAAATTGGCCCTAGGAGGAACTAATTAGATTCAAAATCACTCCTAGAGGATCTCAAATCTGGAATGCAGCCAACCAACAAAAATAGCTGATCCAAACTCATAGCTTCTGGGAAATGTGTAGTGGAACTCAAGCTAGGTTCTGAGAGGATTCATGGCAACAAATGCCTAGTCTATCATTAATCTTCCCTTGTCCCCTCTAGAGCATAGTACTACAGAAAAGAGAACAAAATCACGTCCAAGCCTTCTAGACCAACGAAACAACTCAAGGTTACCATACTTGGCTGCACACAAATAGATGGCAGGCAGACTGGAACAATGAGCATCACAGGGATATTTGGGAGGAATTAACAAAAAGAAGAATCAGAACTCAGTATGAGCCAGATATTCTTTGTTGGGGCCATACTCCAAGTGTTAAATACTCAACTAAGGAAGCTTTTCACCTAATACAACAACCGAACCCTAGACCCACAAATTAGATATGGAAGAAGATATGGTCTGCTAAGCTTTGGCCTAAAGTAGCTACATTTCTATGGCTGCTCAGTAAAAGACGCATCCTCACATGGGAGAATCATATGAAGCAAGGTTTTGTGGATCCTTAGAGGTGTCCCTTATGTCAGAATGACATCGAAACCATCGATCATCTACTGGACCTTTGCCCCATATCCAACACTTTTTGGGAAAGGATTGAAATGCTATGTAGAAGATCCAATCGAGATAGGGGAAACATCACCAATACCATTAGAAAATGGTAGGAAAATCCCTACTCCAGTAGTATTCTAGATCACCTCTGGTAGCTTATTCCAGGTCTACCCATATGGAATCTCTGGAAAGAACAAAACAGCAGGATATTTAAATGCATTGCCTCAAATTGAGAACTTATCTGGGCCAAGCTACACAACAACTTAGAAGAAACTGTCGCCACGACTCACTGGGAAAAGGATGACTTCCCGACAACCACTACTGAATGTACCATTTGGAAAAATTGGCACATATGCATTATGCCTCTAGCGTAAAACTCCTCCCCAAGCATAGGTAGGATCCACGCACTTGATCAATGCAACCCCCCCCCCCCCCCCCCCCACGACTGGTTTTTTCAAGTGAAACTTCGATGGAGCTTCCAAAGGAAACCCAGAGGAAGCCAAATTTGGGGGTATATTTAGATACTCTAATGGAAATCCTCTACACGCCTACTATGGATACCTGGGGTGGGACATTAACAACTCTGCAAATATGGAGGGGCTGATACAGAGAATCTCTAGAGCCATTAAGCTCAATTATTTCTCATTGGAAATAGAAGGAGACTCACAAATCATCATTCAAGTGGCCACCCACATTCTCCTTGGTACTTCTTCCTCAAAGGTTTCCACAAGGCTAGAGGCTAGCCAATAGTCTCAATTTCCTGGAATAATTGCTACAGCAGCACATGGATATTACCTTCCACCATGTGCGTCGAAAGGAAAATAATGTAGTAGATATCCTAGCCAACAAATGAGTGGATAACCACTCAACGTTATATCACTCTAACTTCTCTCACATTGAGGATGCAACTTTGCAAGAGAACTGCCATACTCTCCTCAAAAAGGATCAAACTCCCCCGGATGCAGGTGACATTCCTCGACCGTGCGAAGCCAGATCTTCCCATGATGTGGGTGACATTTATCGACCGTGTGAAGCCAAATATTCCCATGCCCTCGCTGACATCGCCCTGAAAAACCAGCTTTAACCTGATGCAGAACCTCATCTCAACAATCATTCACACTGGTACTGTGTCGCACCTGATCTTATGCCATACACTGAATCACATGCAATATCAAGTGAATTTTCCCAAATCGCATATGCGAGTGTGCCACAACACCACACAAAATCTACGCTTGTGCCACAGGTCTTCAAAAGGAATCGTTACTCCTCATTATGTCATCCCTTTGCTGCACTAGCCAGCCTCTAGAGCCATCTCTACCTCTACCCTTACCTTCTCACTGATACTTCAGTCTCCTTATGCGCTCCACCTACTATGCGCTCCCCCTAACACGCGCCTCCTGTTGTGCGCCAGCCTGTAGTGTGCAGCCCCCGCTAATTCTCTCCTAGACGCATGACCCCCTCGGCATCCCCCAAATCTACACACCTCCCTGTGGAAATCCTCTCCACTTTTGCTTCTTCCTACTGCGCGCTCTCAGAGGCATGCTCCCTTACTGCACGCCCCCTACTCCATCACCATGTATTGCGTACCCCCTCACTGGGCTTCTCTACTACACATTATCCTATTGTGCACCTTACTGCTTTGAGCTCGGTCTCCCCCCCTCTGCTAGTTAGTCTCCCCATGTCTCTGCAACCGCGTCAAAAGAATATCAGGGGTAGCCAAAGAGGTGCATTCTCGGGTCGCTATCATCAAGGTCAAGACCATCGTTTGGAATCCATTGAGGTCTCCTCCTCTGGCAACCATGATAGGGAGGCACCTCAAAGGTCTGAGCACACCCAGGATGAGATAGGTTTATATTCGAAGAATCATAGGGGCAGAAGAGGCTCCAGGAAGTCCGACATTATGCACTCTGAGCTGGCCAATCCTCAGAAAACCAAGCCTCTACCGGTTCACGAACCCACAGAGGAGGATGCATATGTGTGGATCATGGATTCGGATGGAGTCTGGACCAGAGTTCCAGATGTCAAGTACCCAGTCGCTCTTATCATCAGCGTAGCCCCTCTTAAGCCCTCATGCGTGCCTCGTGCAGGAATATGTATGCCACATAGAGGAGGAGGAACCGACCATAGAGGATGATGAAGGAACATCATGAATATGTGGTTGCTCGACTCTTTTCTGTTTTCTGTTATTTCAACACATACTACATATCTTTTTTTTTATATGTTTCACGGAACACTTTGTAAATAATTACTGTCTAAGCCTATTAACGGGCAAGTTTCCTCCTAGGAGGCGGCCCCAAACCTGCGCAATTTTTGAAAGCTTATAAGGTTGGGATGGGCTAAGCACTTCTTATCATTTCATCCCAATGCCTATGTAAATTTTCTTTTTATATAATATAGCTTAGCCTAACTTACAAAAAAAAATGCATATGGACACTAGATATAAGTTGAAACCCATAAGGGAGAAGACCACGATTTTAATATTTCTATGATGCAAAGGAAAGATCCTACTCCTTATTACATCTAATTTTATGTAGAATCCAACCTACAGGAGGTTGTTAGCTCAAATTTCTGCAAGCTACAACATGCAAGGAAGCTCCAACTCACATATTTTTTTTGCAGGCTACAACTGATAGGAGGATTCTACCTCAACTAGCTCAAAATATAAATTTATCAAGCCACAACTTGAGAGGAGACTACAATATCCTAATTCATATAAGAAAAAAAAATCATAAATTCTTCATCTCTCCATCTTCATTTCTGCTCTTCTTCTCTTCAAATTTTCTTCACATAAGCTCCATATGTGTCAGGTAATTAATGCATAACATCTCAATCAACTCTCTCACATTATCCAACTTTCCAACCCTCCTCATGCCCTATAAATGACATCTTTTATAAAGATAATTTGATGTTTGTTTTATTCCACATAGGAATATGAAGTGAATACGCTTGACTCTTTTCTTTCCACTCATTTGTTTCCAAACTCTTCATAGCTTGAATATTAGAAAAAAATAGATAATTCATCCAATATTAATTCGAGACATATGTAATGATTAAATGCACCATCCTAATTCCAATATAAAATAACAACATTTATCACTAATGTATCACAATAGCCTTTGCAACATCTTTCCATTTTCCTTGGAATGTTTCCTTTTCCTTGGAGTCTTGCCTTTGCATCACAAGAATTTAGCTCAATCAACAATTTCACATCATTAAAAATTATTCAATGTAGCAGTTTCTACAACATTATCCGAGCATCAAGCCATCAACATGCCAACATCAATGTTCTACCAAACCATCAATGTATCTGTTGCTCCTTTGCTTGATGTTCCTTTACTTCTTTGCTACCTCTTCACTGCACTTCTTCCTCCTTTGCCTTGCTTCTCCTTTTCTTGTTGTTCCTTGAGTTGTTCCTCTGACATGATGTTTCTCTTGCATATCTTTTTGCTACTCTTTTAATTTTTTGTTGCTCATGTATACCTTTGTTGATCCTGATCTCCTCCACTGCCATCAATGACAATATTTCTAACATGGAATTTTTACTCTTACCACTCTTAAAATGGTTCATACTAGCAAGACACCTTAGAGGCATTGTATTTATATGCATTCCAAAATGGGGATTACAACTTCACATTCTCTTCACAATAAATTCTGTAGAAATTCCCATTAAAATACTTTGTACCCCTTGTAAAAATTTCCATGTTTCAATAATATATCCCAGTCATCATGCTATATAGTTCTATTTATGTTTCATTCTTTAGAAAATGGATCTTTAACCTCATTTGCCACATTTATTGACCTTTTTTTCAACATGCAATTTATAGAAGGGAAGTTCTCTATTGTGTATCATTTCTTCTCTTTTTCTTGTTCCAACTACAAGGGTGCCCAAATAAATATTGAGTACTTTAAATTTTGATAATTATTTCCTGATTAATGGTGCATTTGAATAATCATAGAACAATAACTTCCAAGTATTTATTAGACTGATAAGAGATTCATTGCTGCTATAGTGATGTTATGCCTATGCATCCGTATGATTTCAATTGCATAGTTTGTGTTTAACGGATAGAAAACCCCACTTAGATCATGTATAGGAAACTGAAAAATTAAGAAAAAAAAGAAATTAATGTCTAATTTTTCATTTTGTAGATGTTCCACCTAATAAGGAAGATTTGTATTAGAACACAAGAATGAAGGTTGCAACTACTGTTGGTAAAGGACTAGTTATTTATCGTGATTTTAAATCCTCTAACATATTTCTTGATGAGGGTTTTCATCCAAATTTATCTAATTTTGGATTGCCAAACTTGGCCCAGCTCGAGATAATACATACGCATACAAGATTAATGGGTACATATGGCTATTTTTTGTGAGAGTATTCTATGACAGGTCAGTTGACTATCAAATCTAATGTCTACAATTTTGGTGTGGTTTTCTTGGAGTTGATTACAGGAACAAAGGCCATTGATAATTGTAGGAGCGCTGGAGAGCACAATATTATGGCTTGGGTAAATCCTCAATCTTTGGTGGATCCAATGAAGTTTTTTGTAAAGAAAAAACATGAAAATATGATGGTTCATCTCCCTCATGAATTTATGCTTCTGTAGTGGTTTTATCATCAACCTCCATATTAGCTTCCATGTCTACATGTTCACCTACATATTTTGAGCTCTCAACAACCTTTTAAAAGGTTGAAAGGAATATCTTTTATCAAGTCATTTCCCTCTATCCTCTAAGGACTTAAAAAATCTCCAATAGCACATTCTAAGGCCCTAGAATCAGTTACTTGCCTTATCTCACCTTCCTCTAAATCATGGTTTGTATCACTATAAGAATATACTTGTTTGGGATACTTGTTACATATTTCATGCTTATGTGAAGGCAAGTTTTCAAACTGAGAATATAATGTCCATCCTTCATCATTAGAATAAATATGATTCTTATATAGGGAAATCCATTTTTTCCTCATTCATTAGAGATTTTGTGTGATATTAAACTTCAACACAAGAACATATTTTATTCTTTTAATCCCTATTACTTTCTCTCAATATAGTTTTTGATGCAGCTCAATTTCAAAAGGTAGAAAATGAAGTGGATAAAATCCTACATTGATCTACTCCTACTGACATCGCAACCTCTTCCACACTAAGGACAAACTTAAGTCACTCAAGTTGTCACTGCATATTTAACAAAAATGGCCCCAAAAAATCTCCATGTGAGATAAGGGCTTTGCAATCAACTACTCAAATTTATACCTCCACTGCATACCTTATTCCCATGTTTAGGGCTTGAATGGTATGAATATTCCTGAAAAATAGTTATATGTATAGGAAAATATTGGAGAAAATATGGAAAATGAAATATGTTGAAATATAACTTACTTCAAAAAACATGATGATAGTAAGCTATCAAATTCATTCTTTGAAGATATAAAATTTCCTTCTAGAATAGATAAATAATAAAACTGAATGCAATATATACAGTACTTTTCATGAGCCTTGAATCTCTTGTTTGAGAGTTGTGAAAAGTTTGTCTTGGTTCAATGCTTTTGTTGCCTCTAAACATTGTACTCCCATATCTTCTATTTTTGAGTTGTCAAATTCTCCATCTACCATTTTCTCCAAGGGGAAAATATTACTTGGGACAACTTATTCCACTCTAGGCTCATTTTTTGGACACAATTGGTCTTTAAACTCAACATTTATGTCATAAAAACAAGTCAATTTAACATCTCCATCCTCTTCCTTCAATTTCTCATCCAAGTTAACTCCATTTATTTGTTCCTACATATCTTTCTCCTCATTGTCATGACAATTTTTTATTGAATGCTCTGAAGCTTCTGATAGTATTGAAGCAGAAGTAGGATCCTATTTTATACTAGGGACCCCAGATTTTTCCTCTTGTCCACCCTCTCCCTCCAAAGTAGTATCATTAAGGCCTAACCCACCTCCCTATGAGATTTATGCCATTGATATATATCTTCCATCAGCTGATTCTGTAACTTGTTGAACCAAAGAAGTGGGTATTTCCCAAGTGTTTTCCCTATTTTTAACATTCCAATATTTATATTGACCACCTTTCTCGTGCTTAAAATATTTCCATTCATTATTTGTATCTTCAATCCTTTATGCTTGTGTAGAACCAAGGTCTACAACCATTGAATTACTATATTCCTTTATAACAGTCATAGAACCTTCTAAGAAATTTATTATGATTTCCTCTTTTGCATCTGCTTCAGTCAGGATGGAGTTTGCAAAATCAACAGTCCTATTCAAAATTAACATTTTCTTCGATAACACCCTTCTTATGGTTTGATTTTTTTTCAATAAATTCATTTTTTTGAAAATATGCCACCTAATAAAACATAAAAGTGCACAAAAATCCAGGACCAACATTTCTTATTAAATACATCAAAAGATAAAAAAATATAACTTAATGTCAAGATTTGTGATTCATCGTAGTGAATATTAAACAAGGCATGAGGGTTGTGCATAACAACCCTTGATAGTTATAACTATTCAGTTGTACAACTTTAATGCTTCAGCTCAGGGATAGATGCATCCTTGGTTTTTGTGCTTTTCTCTTCTCCCAATTTATCATCACTGTACTGACCAAGAAGTGATAATGGTTTCTCCAGATGTTCACTTGGAAATTGTTTTCAAATAACATCAAGCATAGATTATGGAAAATTAGAAATGACATCATTTAATAGATACAGAGCATTTCCATCATTTTTGTTATGGACACATAAATAAAAGGCTATCTGCTCTAAGATCCATTTGACAAACCCATTATCCCTAATACCAACATAGAAATACAACCCTTAAAAAGCTTTAGATGATTTTCAGTGCATCATGGACACCAGACATCAAGGATCTAACACAATCAAGCAAGTGTTAGGAGATACAAACCAAATAAAGTTAGAAACATATAAACCAAAGTGAATATTTCTACTTTCTATCACTTGGATGCTTCCCATATTTCCTCAACAGGTTAGGATCCATTCAATTTTGATTGTTGCATGTTGAATTAATTTGACCCATTGAATGTGCCCAACAGAAGAGCCCACCTACAGGTGCCCAGAAGCAATTTCTCATTCCAAATAATATTTTTGATTTTTCCCATGGAAAAAATGCCCCATAGGTAATTCTTCCTTACATAAGTCTCAATTAAGTTATCTATGTTACATAACAAAGAAATATTTGTTTTAAAGGACATATTCATAGATCAAGGTATAATCCTGTCTTCAAATTTTTGGAAAGGGGCAAAGGAACTTGGACTTACAAGTTAATTTGATGTTGAATGGGAAGATTATATTTTACAATTGGAAACGGCAGGTGTTATTCTGAAAGAAAGGGAGGATAGGATTACATGGAATGATAAATTGAATCAACGAAAATGTTTCATCAGGGAAGCATACACTATTATCACTCAGGATCACTTGGTCAATCATAGGTTCAGATGGTTCCACAAGTCATGGAATTGGAATATCCTCGAAAAATGAAGTGTTTCATGTGGCTCATGATCCATAATAGAATTCTTACATTGGAAGATATAAATATAATATGCATCTAGGGTCCAGGATAATGTGGATTTTTTCTTGAATGTTCTGAAGATGTGAACCATCTATTTCTGGGGTGTCCCTCTGCTAATTTGTGTGGGAATGGGTATGTAAGATGCTTAATCATAGAGCATCCTGGGATAGAACCTCAATTGGGGATTACATTTCCCAATTATTCACAGACTATAAGGTTTATAGGGCACTTCCTTTCTATTTCTAATGGGGTATTTAGAGAGCACAAAACACACATATTTTTGAAAATGAGTCACCATAAATAAGGGGTACTTGCATAAAAGTCACGACATAATTCCCGGAAATTGGACCTATATTGGAAAAGGCCTAAAAAATGAGTTATTGTCCTAAGGATTTTGGGACAAGTTTCCAAATATGTTTTTTTATGGGGCATCAACATTTGGATAATGTAGAAGAATGATGTGCATTTACATAAGGCCTGGAGACTTTTATTATTTCAAATGGAATAGTGGAAAAGGCATGAACATAATAGCATAACTTCTTGCTCTGTCACGATGTTCTAATTTGTGTCAGGAAGCTAGACATTGAGGAGATTTAAGTCTTTGGATACTCCAAAGTGATTGTGAAGTAGGAAAATATGAGAAATGTAATAAACTCTTGCACTTATGAATTGGATATCTCGAATTAGATCATTGATCAGAGACTCTAAAGCTATATCATTTTCCCACATTTACTCCTAAACTTAGCTCTAGAAACAAACTTAGCACATAATTCATGAATGAAGCAACCTAGAAAAGCAGGAAATAGATAGTCTTCTATACTACTTGCCTCCACATTTTCCCTTTGAATTCAACTCCAACAAACAAATCTATATATATAAAATATTGAATTATTGAGTAATGTGCTATAAGATATATGGTTATTGTTAGGATATTTCAACACATAGGAAATAGTTACGAATAACTTACTCTAGTGTAGAGTTACGTAAAGTGTGTTTCTTTACCATGTACATTTGTAACTTATAATCTGACGGTCATGATTTGTAGTGATCTGACGGTTATCTCTCACCTCGGTATTAATGACACTTGATCTGTGGCTTGACACTTGATTGGTCCATGATATCTATTTAAAGAGCATGGAGGGTCATTTGTCCAGTAACTATTTATGAGAGAAACATATGTAACTTTTTTTTTTTATATTAATAAATTTCCTGAAGTGGCCACGTTGTCTCAGGCCGTGGATTGTTTCCCTATTTGAGAGTTTTAACCACGTGATTATACTAGTGTACTGATTTGTGATTTGTTTGTGACTGATGAATTTTGGTTCTTGATCTACAAAACTTACCCTGTAAATTCCTACATGGTATCGAAGCTATTTTGAGGGCCGTGTCCGTTGTTGATCAAAATTCGAAGCCGGTTTGACTACATGCGAATGTCGTTTTGTAGATATACTATTTATGAAAATATTTAGGTTTGGAGAACTAATTTTTTGTGTCCAGAGCATCTGTTATAGCAAGGAATGCCTTTCGTTTCATGCGAAAAGGTTTCTGGCTACCCAAGTTATGAAAGTTTAAATTTGGAGGTATAAAGCATTTGTTTTGCAGATATATTTGTTAATAGTTCTGCTTATTTTGGTTTCCTCTGTTTATTTTCGGTTTTTAGGTTTTATTTATTTTCTGGAT
Source organism: Pinus albicaulis (assembly GCA_034641835.2). Taxonomy (NCBI): domain Eukaryota; kingdom Viridiplantae; phylum Streptophyta; class Pinopsida; order Pinales; family Pinaceae; genus Pinus; species Pinus albicaulis. The sequence goes on along the minus strand of CM076584.1, from coordinate 897,697,020 downwards.
CTATACCCTCTTATCTGTGTATGTTCTTTGCTCTACGCTGCATGCGATCACGACAAATTAGAAACAGGAAAAGGGATTTTTTTTTTGCTATGTATGCTCTTTCCTCGCGTCTTTGTGCGATCTCGGGAAATCAGAAATAGCGAAAAATTTGATACTTTCCGATAAGGCTAACCAAAAATATAATATTCTACCCATAAGGGTTGCATTTCTTCTTTTTTTTCTCGGTTAACAAAAAAAAAACCTTCTTTTAAACAATAACAGAATCCTTTTACTATCTCACTTGGTGAGGGATTAGTTTATGAGAGTAGAGGTCTTGGGTTCAAATATATTTCTCAGGCTTATTTTGTAAAAATATTTTGTTAAAAGGGTCAGAATTTTTTTTAAAAAGTCGCACTTCATCCCGTTCCTATTCGGCATCTTCAACTCGTTTTTTTCAAAAAGGCATAACTTTTTCATCCGGAAGCCATTTTTCGAGCCGTTTTTTTTAAACAGCCTAATTTTTCAAGATATTTCCATTGGAGCATTTATTTTCAGCTTTTCTTAACTTCAGTTATTTTTTTTTAAATGGAAAGTGCATGCCCGATTATTCTTAACAGTACCAATTATTTCCAATGGTTACCTCACATGGTAGATATCTTTAGAAGTAAAGGGCTTTATAGAATAGCCACAGGGCTAGAAAATAAACCTTCTGATGATAATAAAGTCACTAATTTGGATAATAAACAAGATCAAGCACAAGGGTTGATAGGAATTTCCATTGCTCAAGATCTTCGATTTCATATCCTTGACATTGACACCCCTCATGAAGCCCTGGATACGCTAAATACTGTCTTTGGCATTCAAAATCAAATAAGGGCTCATCAACTTGAAAATGAGTTGCTTACTTTGGACCCTAATAATTTCTCCTCTATTGAAGACTTTTTGTCCAAATTCAAGACCCTTAGACTTATTTTAGAAGGTTGTAAGGTCAAAAATGAAGATAGTAGCCTCATCTATTGCATTCTTTCTAATCTTGGCCCTGCTTACTATGTATTTGTTTCCACCTTCCATTCCACTAGAGAAGCCATCATTTCTTCAGGAACCACCTACAAGAATCCCTCTTTTGATTCCTTTTTTGAATCTTTGATAAGAGAATAATAAAAAATCTTACACCTTGGTCTTATCACTTCTGGAAAAACTTCTAAGAAAGCCTTAGCAGCCCAACATCAACCATATCAAAATAATCACAAGAAGCAGTATCCTAAAAAGTATGGTTTGAAACCAAACAAGGGTCCTAAGCAATTTCAGGCGCAAACTGAAAAAGCAACTCACCAAAATGATAAAGCATATAAAAAAAAGGAAACAAGACAGATATACATTGCAAATTTTGCAATTGTGATGGCCATATAGAGTCCAGATGTTTTAAGAAGATGAAATCCTTAGAAGCAGCAATGAAGAAGCACAAAATCAATTTGGAGCACTCTTCACCTTCATCTTTAGGAATGGAAATTTCTGCTTATGGTTGTCAAGCATCAAGATCTGGTTATGCATTAAATGTATCTTCCTCTTCTCATTCTCATGAGTGGCTCATTGATTCTGGAGCTTCTTATCACATGGCCAAAAATAGAGCCATGTTTTCTTCTTCAAATTATTGTAACACCAAACATATTTATGTTGGTGATGATAGATCTCTTAGTGTTGTAGGATCTGGAACCATTCATATCGATAATGGTCAGTTTAATGATGTACTATGTGTTCCTACATTGTCATGCAATCTTCTCTCCGCTTATCAGATAAATCATTCAAGTGAAGGGAAAATGGTAGAATTCTCACCTCATGATGTTGTAATCAAGAACCTCAAAGATCCTAAACATATTTTAGCTATTGGCATTGTTGATGATTCCACAAGGTTGTATAAGTTTGAAAACTTTGGAGCATCATGTCTGCCCTCCATTTTTGTTGCTCATAATGATGAAGTGAGCTAGCTTTGGCATGAGAGATTTTTTCACTTAAACTATCACTCTTTTCAAACTCTATGTAAGGAAAATATGGTGATGGGTCTTCCTATGGTATCTTGCCGAGATGGTGTTTACTTCGTATGTGTACTCGAAAAACATCATCGGGATAGTTTTGAAAAACGTGCCTCTTGGCACGCTTCAGCCCCTTTGCAGCTTGTGCACAGTGATTTATGTGGTCCACTTCCTATTGTTTCTTTCTCTGGTTGCAAGTAATTCTTAACTTTCATTGATGATTTTTCCAGACGCACTTGGGTATACTTCTTAAAACTCAAGAGTGAAGTTTTTAACATGTTCTTGGCCTTTAAGGCCTTTGTTGAGAAACAATTTGGACATAAAATTCTTAAGTTAAGATCAGATAATGGAGGAGAATATATTAACAAAAAATTTATCAACTTCTAAACTGAGCATGACATTCAATTGCAACATAATGTTCCATATAGTCCACAACAAAATGGTGTGGCTGAAAGGAAGAATCTCACCTTAAAAGAAATTCCTAATTGTATGCTTCAATCTAAAGGACTTGGTCTCAATTTTTGGGTAGGAGCCATTAACTGTGCAAATTACATAGTAAATCACACTCCTACTAAGGTTTTAAAAAATATAACTCCAAAAGAAGCTTGGAGCTCAATCAAACCAGATGTAAGTCACTTTCGTTTTTTTGGAAGTGATGCTTGGGCCCATATTCTAGATGCGAAACATAAAGCCTTAGAACCTAATAGTGAAAAATGAATTTTTGTTGGATATTATGAATATGTCAAAGGATATAGAATTCTTCAACCAAAATCCAAAAATATAATCATTAGAAGAGATGTAAAATTTGATGAAAATATATCGGCCTGCGAGCCTAGTTCAGCGGGTGTGCCACCTTTCGCATGCGAGCCCGATTCGACATATGTGCACCTCTCTCTCTCTCTCTTCTATTTTTAATAGCATTCCTTCTAGTTCATATGATGACAACGAGGATGGAAATCCTCCTCCACCTCTTGAAATTGTTCCTTATACTCCACCACTTCCAATATGGGTTCGCTCTACTCGAGATGCAACAAGTTCTCTTGTAGGTGATCCTGTCGATCGACAATGTACACATTCTCAGTTTGAAAGAGCCTCTTCCTTATTGGATCAAGTTCTACAAAATCCTGATCCAGAAAACTTTGAAGAAGCCTCTGGTCATCCAGATTGGGATGAAGCTATGAGTGAAGAATATCACTCCTTATTGGCGAATGATACTTGGGATCTTGTTCCTCTTCCCAAAGGAAGAAAACTTGTCAGATGCAGATGGGTTTACAAAACAAAGTTTGGACCAGATGGAAAAGTGGATAGACATAAAGCTCGTCTTGTCACTAAAGGATTTTCACAAGTTGAAGGCATTGAATATACTGAAACCTTCTCCCCTATTGCCAAAATTAATTCTATCCGCCTTGTTCTTTCCCTTGTTGCCTCCTTTAAATGGGAAATCCATCAGATGGATGCTAAATCCACCTTCTTACATGGAGATTTGCATGAAGAAATCTACATGGAAAAACCCCTTGGCTTTATCCAAAAATAATCCAGCCTTGTTTGTCACCTTAGGAATTCTCTCTATGGTCTCAAACAAGCTCCTCGGGCTTGGTATGCCAAAATGGATAGATTTCTCTTAGATAATGGCTTTTCTAGGTGTCATTCTGAAAACACTATCTACACCAAGAAAGTGGGTAAGTTCTTCACCATCCTTGTTCTTTATGTTTGTGATCTTATCCTTACTGGTAGTGATCCAAACCATATAAGCCATGTGAATTCTAGCCTCAAAAAGGAGTTTGAAATGACATACTTAGGACACTTTCATTATTTCCTTGTTCTTCAAGTCTTGCAATCCAAGGAAGGCATTACCCTATCTCAGTCCAAGTATGCCTATGATCTTCTACACCACTTTCACATGGAATACTGTAAGCCAGCCCCTTCTTCCTTTCAGTATGGAGTCAAGCTTTCAGTCAAATGTACTACCCCTGAAGTTGATGCTACCTTATATCGTCAACTTGTTGGTAAACTTCTGTATCTAACCCATACCTGTCCTAACCTTTCCTTTGCCATTGGTCTTGTCGCTCGGTTTATGCACCAACCTCATGAAAGTCACTGGAAAGAAACTAAAATAATACTTCTATATTCAAGGTACAATTCAGTTCGGGATTCATTATAGTGCAGGAGCATCTCCATTGTTGATTGGTTTCACTGATTCTGATTGGGCTGGTGACCCTGATGATCGAAAGTCTACTACAGGATATGTATTCACTCTTGGTTCAGGACCTTTTACTTGGTCTTGTAAGAAACAAAGTGCCATCTGTCTTTCTTCAGCAGAAGTGGAGTATCATGGTGCAGTTGAAGCCAGCAAGGAAGCCATGTGGCTTCGTCAGGTCCTGTCTGAATTTGGTCTTCATCGGCAGCATCCAACTACACTTTGGTGTGATAATCAGAGTGCCATTCAACTATGTAAAGATCCAGTTTAGCATCAGAGTATGAAACACATTTAACTCCACATACACTTCATCTGAAATCTCATTCATGATCATGTTATTGAAGTGCAGTACTTTCCAACCAATGATCAAGTTGCCGATATTTTTACAAAGGCTCTCACAGAAGCGACGTTTACCAAACTTAGATCCATGCTTGGAGTTCAGGAAAGTTGTCGTTAAGGAGGGATAGGCTCTAATTCCTCCTTCTTTCTCCTATTGTGTCACCTTTGTAAATCCTTCAATCCTATCCCAATTTCTTCTTAAGGGGGGATGTTAGGATATTTCGACACATAGGAAATAGGCTCCTTTTGTGTCACCTTTGTAACTCCTTCAATCCTATCCCACGTTGTTCTTAAGGGGGGATGTTAGGATATTCAGACACATAGGAAATAGTTAAGAATAACTTAGTCTCGTGTAGAGTTAGGTAAAGTGTGTTTCTTTACCATGTACATTTGTAACTTATAATCCGACGGTCACGATTTGTAGTGATCCGAAAGTTATCTCTCACCTCGGTATTAATGACACTTGATCCATGGATTAACACCCGATTGGTCCATGATCTCTATTTAAAGAGCATGGAGGGCCATTTGTCCGGTAACCATTTATGAGAGAAACATATGTAACTTTTCTTTTTGTATTAATAAATTGCCTGAAGTGGCCGCGTTGGCTCAGGCCGTGGACTGTTTCCCTCTTTGAGGGTTTTAACCACATGATTATATTGGTGTACTGATTTGTGATATGTTTGTGAGCGGTGACCTTTGGTTCTTGATCTACGGAACTTACCCTGTAAATTCCTACAGTTATCTCTATTATATAGCAGGTAAAATCATAAATGTAAGATATTTTCTTTAACTGTTGAGATATGAACATGAATCTAAGCACAACTGCAATTATTGTCAGCATATTACAATGAAGCAGAAGCTCTTAAATTCCATCAAGGACTTAATGTACTAAAATAAAAAGGTGTTTGAAAGGTGAAAGTGATCAACAAATCAACGGTGGTTATTTAATCCCTCCTTCAAACTCCCCCTACTTACAAACTTAAATCTTGCAAAAACATGTTAAATTCTAAATGTTGATGCAAAATAAAAGGTCGATGTACAAAACAACAAAGGTTTTTGAAGGGTGACAGTGATCAAAAAATCAAAGGCAGTTATCTAATCCCTCCTTCAAACTCCCCCTAATTACAAACCTAAATCTTGCCAAAATATTTTAAATTATAAATGCTGAAGAAAACTAAAAGTTTGATTAAAGGGTTCAGATACAAGGAGGTGTTTTGTGTGTAAAGGAGGGGTTAAGAGACTTGAACTCCATGTGCCCACTCACATGAAGTAGAAAAGCATTAAGAGAAGTAACCCTTCCCATGATACCTATCATATCATGAGGAAAATATGAAGGACAGGGCTTAAACGACCTCACCTTATAATATTATGCACCTCTATTTGATTCAGTCTCTAAGGAACTTTATTTTGGTGGAAATGGATCGTACATGTGGAGTTAATTGATCCATCCAAAGGGTGAACGTTGGTCCTATGTGACATTAAAGAAAGCCTTGGTGAGAGGGATAATGATTTATCTGTATAATGATTTACAATTTTTTGTGGTTAATGGATTTGATGTTAGGGATAATACACTTTTATGCCATAATCATTGGGATAATTCCATCAAAATTAAAGATGGTCTTTGGCTATGATCCAAGGTTAATATTGGTAACTCAGTTTTATGTGCTTCTACAAGATTATGAGTGCATTTCTTGGTGGAATTTCTGGAAATATTTTTAAGTGATACAAAGAAAAATTACAAAAACAGAGAAATGCATGTTGTCCCAAAATTCATTTCATATTTTCAATTTTTTCATAACTTGTAATGGCATACCTCAATTTTGACATGTCCAACATAACCTCACCTTTACTGTCTTTCACTACAATCCAAATACATGTGTGCCACCTGGATCTAGCGACGATTCACTTGCTAGGTATTACCCTAACATTTGAAGGTTGAAGCACACTACTCCAAGTTGGTTCCCTAGTTTAATAGAATTTTCCCCTTCTCTAACAAATAAATAATATTTTAAATCTCCCACAAATTGTGGCACATAATTTTTTAATGCACCAACCTAGAAAGGTGGGAAATAAATAGTCTTTTATGCTACTCTATCTTCATATTTTCCTTTTCAATTAATATCCTAATATATTTTTGCCCCTCTTTGCATGAAATATACTCTCCATTCTAAAAAATCTCTAATAAACAACACCATATACCGTATACAAATTACTCCTAAAATTAGCTCCAGAAACAGACTTAGCGCATAATTGATGAATGCAACAACTTAGCAAAGCAGGAAATAGATAGTCTTATACACTACTTGTCTCCACATTTTCCCTATGAATTTAAATCCAAAAAACAAATATATAAATCGAAAATATTGAATTATTAAGCAATATGCTATATGACATATGGATATCTCTATTTGATAACAGGTAAAACCATAAATGTCAGATATTTTCTCTAATTGTTGAGATATGGACATGAATCTAAGCACAACTACAATTATTGTCAGCACATTCCAATGAAGAAAAATCTCTTAAAGTCCATCAAGGACTTGATGTACTAAAATACAAAGGTGTTTGAAAGGTGATAGTGATCAACAACTCAATGGAGGTTATCTAATCCCTCCTTTAAATTCCCTCTACTTGCAAATCTAAATCTTTCCAAAAAATGTTAAAGTCTAAATGTTGAAGCAAAATAAAAGGCTGATGTACTAAAATACAAAGGTGTTTGAAAGGTGATAGTGATAAACAAATCAATGGTGGTTATCTAATCCCTCCTTCAAACTCCCCCTACTTACAAACCTAAAGCTTTCCAAGATATGTTAAAGTCTAAATGCTGAAGAAAACTAAAAGGCCTATTAAAGGGTTAAAATACAAGGTTTTGTTTTATGTGTAAAGGAGCGGGTAAGAGACTTGAGCTCCAAGTGCCCACTCACATGAAGTAGAAAAGCGGTAAGAAATGGAACCCTTCCCATGATACCTATCATATCATGAGGTAAATGTGGAGGACAAGGCTTAAACGACCTCACCTTATAATCTTATGCACCTCCATTTGATTCATTCTCTAAAGAACTATATTTTGGTGGAAATGGATCCTACATGTGGGATTAGTTGATCCATCCAAAGGGTGAATGTTGGTCATGTGTGACATTAAAGAAAGCCTTGGTGAGAGGGATAAGGATTCAGTTGTCTAGTGATTTACAATTGTTTTTTATTAATGTATTTGATGATATGGCTTATACCATTTAATGCCAGAATCATTATGAGAATTCCATCAGAATTGCACATGGGCTTTAGCTATGAGTCAGGGTTAAATATTGGTAACTTAGTTTTATGTGCTTCTGCAGGATTATGAGTGCATTGATTGGTGAAATTTCTGGAAATATTTTTAAGTGTTTCCTAGCATAGAGGGAATGGGAGGATGAACCCCAAGCTTACATGACAATTTTTAGAGGGAACTAGTTGGAAATGGCCTAAAATATGGAGTCTATAAATAATGGTTGGGTGCACACTTGTTCACTTCAACCTCCCTCTAGAGGTTGAGTTAGCTCCCACTCTCAACTTAAGAAACACCTCTGTAGACTCTACCTTCTTGTGTATACATCATCAATGGATACACCTTAACTTCCCATGTATCAAAGCTACTGGAAGGCCCAGTTAAAGACAAACATTTGGCTATCTAATTTGATACTAGCTCTACAACAATGAAATATGAAGATCTAGAGGCCAACAACTCAAGTGGACCTAGTAACTAAATCCCAAAATGGGTATTACAATTTTAATTTTCTTTTAGTAACCTACTGCATTTGTTGAGTACCGTTTATATTATTCCAATATGTTAAGCAATATACCTGTGGACGTCTAAGAGGTAGATATGGATAGGCCTCCATAGTGTTTTTTTTTGCTACTTTAGCCTTCATCCTTAGCTGGGAATTCCAGGTCATGGTTTCCCAAGACTACATATTTTTCGTAAAATTAAGTTGTATGGTATGGCCATATTTTTTTTAATATAAACTCAACCTCTCGACTTTGAAGAAAAACCATAAAAAAAATAATTAGCATCGTGCTAAGCCCTCGTATTGCCCCAAGAGAATTGCAACTCCCATAGGCTACTCTACTTTACTTTATCAACCTCATTTTCGTATAAAAATGGAGGTGACAGTGCTATATACACAACAAATGCATTCTACTCATGCCATCCTCTTCTGCGTCCTACGAAAGGGTGTTATTTCTAGGGTTTCTGAATGAAGTCTATCACACTTCTGAATTGGACCTAGAACAGAAAATGACTCAATATTGTTACTCTATCAGAAATCAAGGAACTATTTTAGAGAAAGAAGATACATATATCTATTTTTTAAGGAAGGAAATCTACAATTTAGGCTATTGCAAAAAATAGAAGTAAACCAGGCAACATTCGTGAAGTAAATTGTTGAATTGAAATTACAGAAAGAAAGACAAATATAGTCACATATTGTTGGGCCAATTAGCTAAATAAACTCTAACTATTTCATGATTAACTACCATGCTTTAACCATGCATCTAGTCATGAACTAACTTTGCTTGTAAATACTCTGTTTTGCAGCAAAATAAGAAGGCGCTAAGGTGGCTTAGGAAGGTCTAAGACTCATGGATACAGGGTTGAAGGTGTCTTGATGGTTGTGGCAGGTCTAGATGAGGTGGAGGGTGGTTTCTAGGCTCTAGGAGAGGCTAACTAGCGCTACTACAAGGTTTGCTACAAGTTTCTAGTAGTGCTATAGGAAAGTCCTGAATGCTACAAGAAACAAGTTGAGAGCAGTTTGAGGCCATAAATGATGGGAAAACGTGTAGGGGAGGTGAAATGAAGGTGAACCTAGATGGATGAAAGGTGGCCAACCTCTTTTCCAAGCTCAGAACCTATTGCAAATCCCACTTTCACTTCTAGGTTTTCTCACGGTGTGGAGGTGAAAATCTCAAAAATAGTTCTGAAGGCGATTTTGTTGAAAGTAGGCTGATGAAGGATAAGTAATGAAGCTAGGGGTACTCGTGAAGTCTTCCTTTGCTGCGCTACTTGAACCTACAAGAAAACTACATGTTCATGCAATAAACATTGGCAAATATACGATGAAGAAGATGTAAAAGATGAGTTAAATTTGATAAGAAAACCTACTTAAGCATTCAAATAGAGATCTAACTCAGTGTTCTCAACATGTTCATGAAAAGTACAACAACCTGTCTATTCTTTCCAAGAAATCATAAACTGAAAGTAAATTTGGGCTTGTGGTGAATATCTTCCTTCTCAAGCTCCAATGAAAGAGATGGGAGAGGGAGGCTTTGACACATAACTTTTTGAGTTTATGTGCTACTATACCAATATCTATGCAAGCCTAACTACAACAAAGATAAGATGGGAGAAAACTAAAAATAGTAAAATGAAATGTAAGCAAACTAGCTATAGTGGCATAAAAATAAACATAAATACACAAGAGAGAGACTATTGCAAATGGATTGGGCCCTAACCCACAAGCCCAACTCTCTAAAACTAAATAAATGAAGGGAAAACTAGATACTCATTTTATTGCAGAAATAGTCTCATTACATAACCATGAAAGTCTCAAAAGTATATCACAAGAGCTAAGAGTCTACTAGCTTTCTCCAAAATTTGAATCCTAATGAGCTCTTGCTCTACCCAATTTAACCTAAAGGGTAGCTACCAGAAACTCCCTAAAAATTAGGTGATGCTTCCCCTTTAACTATAAGAGAAGTGGAGCTTTGGTGCACTTGATCTTCCACTTGATTGGTTTGCTTTGATTTCTAGTTGTTGGAGGGAATATCGAGGATCCCTTGGCTTCCTTTAGGATTTAAGGAGGTGTGCATGACATATGGATCATGGAGGAGAAGGTCATTGAGTTGGGAAGGAATATCAAGGATCCCTTGGCTTCCTTTAGGATTTAAGGAGGTGGAAAACCCTCCTATAATCCTTGTTGTCTTCTCCGAGCTTTGATTTCACAATCTTAAAGAGGCCACCAATCTCCCTCATTAGTTGGGAAGGAATTTCCCACCCATGGGTGTCTTATCTTCCTCCCCTACGACTCATTGATCTATTTCTAGAACTACAAGAGTTTCATGTAGCATATACAAAGTTTCATGTAGCAAGCTATGTTTTGCCTATAGAAAACCCTCCCTTGCTTGGTTTTCCTTCTTTTCTATCTTTTGAGGGTCTGTGGGGGTTGGTATATGTGTAGGGGATGCCAACCTTGATGAATGTCTTCTTTTATAGGTTACATGTGTCCTTTTAGGTAAAGTGACCTCTCGAACTCTTCCTTCTTCTAACCTTATTTCATCACCCTTCTTTGCTGACTCTTCAACTGTTATAGGGAATTTGGTGAGAGTCTATAGTTTCCCCTGCCTTACCCTTTCACTGTTTCTTGTGCTGAAGTACATAGGTGTTTGTCTCTTCCTCTTAGATTTCATTGGTGTGCTCAAAGTGGCTAAGGTAGCAGCCACTTCTTTCTCTGTTGTCTCAGGTGATATGTTGGTTTGTTGAGGAGAGGTATCCGTGCCTATCATAGGGTTTAATATTTACTCCTCACCTATATTCTCTTCCTTCTAATTCTTAGTTTCCTCCTCCTTTGTTTCATCTCCCTCTTTTTCTTCTTCTTTTCCTTTCTATGTTTCTAAAGTTTTTGTTTTTTCTATTTCAACCTCCATTTCTTCTTCTTCCTCATCTTCTCCTTCTGGCTCTTCAGACTCCCCCTCTTCTTTTTCTTATATTTCCCTTTCTCCAAGACTAGAGGAAGAGGTTTGTCCAATTTGGGTGGATATGAATGCTTCCCTATCCATGTCTATGAATGAGGACCAGGGCACAGGGAGTTTCAATATGTTTAGAGCATCATTCACTATTAGCTTGATGAGGCCATGGTGAGTTAAGTGTTGGTACTTCCTTTCCCTCACCTTTTTTCTCATGTCTATAATTGAGTGCAAGAGGAAATAAGGAATTCTCAGTCATTGTTCTAGAGGGAGTTCTCCATGAAATCTAAGTTCATTCAATAACCTGAAGTGGTATCCATAAACCACACTAAGTCTTCCCTCACAGGAAATGAATTTCATAATGTGGAATGCTACTTCATCCCAAGGGTATAGAAGGCTTTCTCTTCTCACTCCATTTTTGTCTTCAATGAATTCTTCTCCTGGAAGTAATAATATTTTATTGGTTGCAGTGTTGGACACCCTATTTTCCCTATTCCACTTGAATCCTAAGGAAAAAGTGGTAATTCTGCTAATTAACCTAGGTGTAATTATGATATCTAGGCCTCTAACCATAGTGGTGACCCTCTCATCTGATTTTGATTACAGGGCCACTGCAAATTCTCGAGTTATCTCCTCATAAAATCCCTTGAGGAGCTCGAAGAAACCTAACCGCTGGTGGTTCCTGAAATTCTCCACTACCTGAGGGTGCAATCTTATTCTTTTGATATCAGTGGGCTCCCTTCTATTAAATCCTCCTCCCATTTTTTTTGGTTTTGTTAGGAAGGTGGTTGAATGGTTTTGTATGAGAGTTATTTATGAAGTGGTGCCTTGGAGATTATGGTTTCAAACAAACTCATACTACCTTTATTTTACCACTTAATTCCCGAATTATTGTTGACCGTGTATAAATTTTATGGAAAAATTGCAACTTTGGAGACTGGAAACCACTTAACTCTGATCTCTGGTGTTTTTTCTTGGGATATGGTGGCCTTATGAGGTAATACCACCTATGAGTGGCTCTTATTTACTTTTTTTATCACTATTGAACCTTCTGTGAAGTTTACTGTAGCAGGGGGTTTGCATGCAAACTCGGCTTTGATGCTTTGTTATTTGATGGCTCCTACAACTTTCCTTGCTTCCACTGGTCTCAAAATTCTAAATGAAGTGAGCATAGTGATCCAAAAATTCCCTTGATGGCATCTTAACCGAATTTGGAGCGGAGTGATGACTTGGACTGGGCACGAGTTTTCCTCTTTTGGATTGTTGGTCCCACTCTATTTAATCATTACCCCTGCCTAGAAATCACCACCATGTCCTTGTGAACTCACCCTTAACTGATTTGACTTGCCCAGGTGGCATGCACACTCGTAACTTCTTGTTCAATTTAACTCCATGAGGGTGGCCAAGTTAACTAGCTACCTTTTTTCCTTTTTATTCTCTAATTCTCGACATTAAATAATTTTGATCAATATGAGTGCATAGAGAGAGGGTGAAGGGCCATACATGAGCCTACCTATTGTTGAGGATTTGCAGACATTATTTGGTGAAGGGAGCTGGATTTTGGTCATAGCCATGAGTATCTTTCTCTTGCTGTGTTTTTTCACTGTATTTTCTGAGAGAGGTCCTTAACCTTTTTATTTGTTTTTTCTTCTTGTAGGTGCTGAATGGAGGTCATCGGGTGCCTTTTCTGGTGTGTTCATCCTCACGCAGTCTGCTAGTGGTCCTTTGAAGCCATTTCCATCAACTTATTCTCATATTTTGATCTTGTTGTGCCATGTACAAGGTTGCTACAGGAAATTGTTCAACTTCCTGTAGCATTCTCTTCTTTTCTTATTGGGGCTCCAGATTTCTTAGAGATGAAGGGAATGTTGGAAATAGTGAGAGGGGAGGTGAATCAATATTCCTTTCAATTAGAGAATTAGTTAATCTTCAATTACTATCAATGTTTGTACAATTATAGAAGTACACAAAAGGAAAACAAATGCACATAGGTTTTAAGATGGAAACCCTCTCCGGGACAAAAACCACATGAATGCTTTTTTAATAATTCTTTAATATTCAACTCCAATTGAAAATAAAGCTCAAAATTCTTAGAATCTATAAAATCATTCTTCTCTAGCTCCCATTGGATGGATGCTCCAATGCCTGAGATTCTTCAGTAGTCAACTGAACAGATGCCCCAACACCCAATGAGCTACAACTCACCCTAGCGCCACCATACCACCCTATAGAAGAATAAAACAAGAATGGACTCCCATACCAAGGACAATGGTCCACTTTAAAATGATATAGAGTGATGTAGAAGAAGAAGAAACACTATACCATAACCCAAACTATGACACAACCACCTAACGGCGATCCTAGACCTCTCGACACTGCCTCTTCAACTATTGGTAGATAGACACTTGTACATTTTTTACAATGATGCATTTACAATGACTTAGTACAATGATACCTTTACAATGATTGTATGCAGTGTTGCCCACTTGAAGACTTCATGTGCTGAACTTCTTGCTGATTTTCTGCACCTTGATTGCTACTCTTGTCATGCTACCCTCTACTGCACATTTCTTTGCTTTGCTGCCATAGAAATTCTGGTCCTTTGCCCATGACAACACATAATCTAGCTTTTTCTTGCCTTCTAGGACCTTCATATTGAATCTAGTGTATCTTAGCTCTCTGGTATGTGATTTTCTGTTTTATAGTAGTAATCTAAGTCTTCTTTCCAATGCCATAGGTATGATCCAATTTGGATTCTTCAAGAAAGAGTTATTCTAAATCTCTCACAATGACCTAATTATGGACTGTTTCAGTAGAGCGAACTTGTACGACATGCCACGTGTCATTGTTTCTTCATTCGGCTCTAAAATTAATATAACAAAAACTAAATTTTGTGCACTATCTGCCATTTTTTACATAATTCCAATCTGATACTCAGAGAGAGAGTTATGGAAATTTTCCTAAGGTCACTTCTTTGAGATGAAGTTCAGGAGCCTGCAAAAACACTGACTTCCATAGATCATATCTTCGAAAATATTGCACACTCTAATCTGAAATTTTTACAGGAGCTTCCTCAGGATTTTGGCTTCTCCTCATAAACATTTCTAATTCTAAAACTTTGTAGAAAAAAATTTAGGGTGAAAACTCCACGATGACCTGTTTCAGGTAGCGAAATCCCTACATAAGGAGGATATGAGGATCACAATTTCTATAAATGCTTAGGTTGAGAGGGGCTTCAACAAGTGAATGTGGGAGGGATTTTAGGAGCTTAAAAATTATTAATTATTGACTTTTCAATGACCCATGCCACAACCCCATAGGGTTTTAGCCCACTAACTGGGTTACAAACTTAAAATATGAATATCTATCAAACTGTGAAGAATTACGTGGCGTGCCATATATCAACGGAAAAATCTTAACAAGTAGAAACCATAAAAAAACATTATTGACCCAGAATATAGTAATTTTGTAGGTAAAAATTCCCATGAAATATTGAGGTAGCCCCTGGTGCTGCTTGGGTTGACATCAATGACAACTGCTGATCAACAATCTCCCCCTTTGGAATTGATGGAAACACAAGTACTCCCCTGCGATCATGACACCTCTTCCTACAATATTCTCTCCCCCTTTGACATCAATGGTAAAGGGAACTCCCCCTGACAGACAACCATCCTACAGACCTATACACACTTCCACTTCCCCTGATACACAACCATCCTGCGGACCTGTACACAATTCCACTCCCCCTTTATATTATGAATAAGGAAAAGCTAATGAGAAATTGGGAGAATCCAAATCTTCTAGCGAAGATATTCAAATGCTTCACGAGGAAAAGTTTTAGTGAAGATATCAACGATTTTTTCTTTTGTACCAACATACTCAAGTTTGATATTCTTTTCAACGACTTGTTCTCTAACAAAATGATATTTGATCGGAATGTGTTTTGTTTTTGAATGCATGAAAGGATTCTTGGAGATGTTGATGGCACTAATGTTGTCACAGAATATGGGAATAGGCTCACTGAATTGTAATTGAAGATATTGCAAAGTTTGTTTCATCCAAAGGACTTGAATCTTCTGTGCCCTTTAGATATCAAATAAATTTTTTGACAACAATAATATGTGATTCTTTTGGTGCTTCTTGGAATCTTGCTACTTGTCCAACTACTTGCATAACATCTAGTCAGGAGTTTGTTACATATAGAAGACTGCCAATCATAGATCTGTACAACCTCTGATCCATATCCTTAGATGAGTCGTTTATGCTCAATTTGCAACATGTTACCATCGGAGTAAGGACGGGTTTGCAATATTCCATTTTGAATTTCTTGAGAATTTCCTTGATCTACTTGGCTTAACATATAAATATTGCTTTCTCTTGCTGAGATATTTGAAGCCCTAAGTAGTATGTCAGCTCACCAAGTAAAGACATCTCGAACTCACTTTTCATATTTTTAGAAAATTTCTTACTTAGTTGATCATCATTGCTCAACGATTTTTAAATTATCTTTATCTATTTGTACATAAATATTGCTATCAATAGTACCTTTCTTGAACCCTCGTTGACGTAGATATCCATCAAAATGAGCATACCATGCTCTTGGAGCCTGCTTGAGACCATATAGAGCCTTCTTCAACCTGCAAACATAGTCTTCTTTTTCTGATAGTAGAAAACCTTCAGGTTGTTCGATGTAAAATTCTTCTTCTAATTCGCCATTTAGAAACTCTGACTTAACATCCATTTGGTAGACTTTGATTTTTATTAAACATGCATAGGCGAGAAACATTCGGATGGCTTCCATTCTGGCAACTAGTGCAAATGTTTCGTCGAAATCAATTCCTTCCACTTGTGCATAGCCTTTGCAAACAAATCTTGCTTTGTTTCTGGTAACATGTCCATCTTCATTCAATTTGTTCTTGAACACCCATTTAGTCCCAATGACATTTTTATCTTTTGGTCGTGGAACTAATTCCCAGCTGTTATTATTCTCGATTTGATCCAATTCTTCATTCATAGCTGCTACCCAATGTTCATTCTGGCTAGCTTCCTCAAAACTACTAGACTCAAAGGTTGCTAGAAAATAAATGTGAGCTTGTTGTGATGAACGAAGCTGTCGAACTTTATTCATGTCACCAATGATTTGATTTGATGGATGGTTCTTTTGAATCCATTCCTTTGTTCTCTTTGGAGGAGCTTCTTGTTGTTGTTCTGGTATATCTTGATGATCATTATTTACTTCTTCCTAGTTGATAGTTTCTTCTTGTTCTAGAATTTTCTTTGTGTATTTCTTAGCCTCTGTCTCAAGTTTCAAATATTCTAGATCCTCATCATTATTCGTTAGAACACCATCTTCATCAAATGTAACATTTATGCTCTCCACTATCTGTCTTTTTCTTAGATTATAGCATTTATAGGCCTTTATTTTGTGTGAGTAATCAACAAAGATAACTTCATCAACACGTGATTCAAACTTACCCAAATTTTGATCTTCTCTTTTGATATAACATTTTCTTCCGAATATTATGAAATATTTTACATTAGCTGGTTTTCCTTTCCATAATTCATATGGGGTCTTCTTGCAATTATTTCTGAGAAGACTTTGGTTGATAATGAAGACTGTTGTATCAATTGCTTGAACCCAGAATTTTTCATCCAATTTTGAGTCATTCAACATTGTTCTACCCATTTCCTATATGGTTCTGTTCATTCTTTCAGCAACTCCATTTTGCTGAGGTGTTCATGCTGTTGAAAATTGCCTTTTTATTCCATTTTCGTCACAGTATTGTTGAAATAATTTGGAAGTGAACTCTCTGCCATTATCTGATCTTAGAAACTTTATTTTCAAATCAATTTCATTTTCGACCACCTCCTTGTAGATCTTAAACCACTCAAATGCTTCAGATTTTTTCTTTAGGAAACTGACAGCCGTCATTCTGGTATAGTGATATATCATTAACATGAAATATAATTCTCCATCTAAGCCTTTTGTTCTCACAGGACCACACAGATCAGTATGTATCAATTCCAATGGATGTGATGTAAAGTGTTCTTTTGTTTTAAATTGAACTTTTGTCTGCTTACTGTGTTGACAGGCCTCACATAGTGTGTTGGAAGGTTTTGAGATTTTCGGCATTTCTCGTACTGATTCCTTTTTTCTTATCCTAACAAGATTGTCAAAGTTTATGTGACCCATTTGTTTGTGCCATAACCAACTTTCATCTTCTTTAGCTAGTATACATGCTTTAGTTTCTTCATCCAGAACATATATGTCATTTGGAGATCGACTTGCGGTAGCCACAATTTTACCATACCTTCCTTTCCTGATTTCACATTTTGTGGAGTTGAATAGCATTGTGTGTCCTTGATCACACATTTGTCCAACATTGAGCAGATTGTGATTCATGTTTTCAACCAATAGAACATTCTTGGCTATAACATCTTTGCTTCCGAGAGTGACGGTACCTGATCCTATAACATTTGAAGATCCATCATTTCCAAAGGATACAGTTCCATCCTTCTTCTCTTTTAGAGATACAAATTTCCTTCTATCTCCAGTCACATGCATTGAGCAACCACTATCAACATTCCACACATCTTTTTTGTTTTGAGCCTTGAGAGTGAGAGCACAATTAGCAATCTTCTTCTTCTTCCATGTTCATTCATTCTGTGGCTTCGAAGATTCTTCTGGAGGATTTTCAAGTCTACAGTCTCTGGATATGTGTCCAAAGTTCTGACATTTGTAACATTCCATATTATTTCTTAAATGTTCAAATCTATTGATGTTTCGTTGAGCCCTGGGAAGTTCATATTTGAAGGATATCCTAGAATTGTATTGGTTCCTAGGGTATGTGCGACATTCTACAGCTGTATGACCAAATTTTCCACATGAATAACAATAGCCATGAAAAATATGTTGGTACTTGGATGGAAGTATTTGTCTCAGAATAGTCTTACAAGGATGTTCTTGCGAATCTTTTCCAATGAAGTATACATGCATGTTAGATCTCATAGGTTCATTGTATTTTGTTGTAGAAGGTCCTGCTTCTTCTTCTTTGTAACTGAGGCCAGTTTTGACGTTGTAAGATCATTGATTTTTGATGAGTTCTTCAAATGCCCTTGAGTTGTTGGCATAGTTTTGGACAATTTTTCCCTTCTTCACTTCCTTATGCAGTGAGAATACTTAAGCTTCTAATGCTTCCCTTTCTTGGTTGCTTTCTTCCAACTTCTTTTGAAGTGATTCTTCAATACATTTGTGTTCTTTAAATTCAATTTTGAGACCTTAAACTTGTTCTTCAAGAGTATTGGAATGGATCTTCTCAGACTTGAGCTCTTTTATAAGCATGATTGCCTCCTTAGAAAATTATTCTATGGTCAACCCTTCTTCTTCATTGTTTGATAAATATTGTTTGTTGTTCTTGGCCATAAACAATACTCTCTCGTTGGCTTCTTCTTCATTGTCACTGTCTTCATCAGATAATGAGCTATCCTCTTTAGAGAGAAATATCCTTTTGGATCCTTTCTTTTTTTCTTGCTTGTTGAATTTCTTAAAGCCTTTCTTTCCTTTTGAGTTTCCATCACTTCTGTTTGGACATTTTGCTGTGAAATTCCCAACCTCACCACACTCGAAACATATCAATGGAATTTTACCTTTGAATTTTCCCTTACCAAATTTTAGTTTTCTCGTAAAGTAAGAATATTCTTCATCTGAAAGACCTTCTTCATCATCTCCCTTTTCTTCACACTTGCAGGTGCATGTATTTTCAATTGAAGGTTTTTTTCCTTATTGGTTTTCTTTGATGCAACGAACGCAGTTTCTAGATGCGAACTACCCTCTTCTTCATCAAGTCTCATTTCATATGCTATGAGAAATCCATGTAATTCCTTTTTTCTGAGTTTGTCCAGATTTGAACTGTATTCTAAGGCCGATAAATTTGGTTCATATAATAGTATTTTCGTTAACTGGCTCTCCCAATCCTTCCAACGTATTGGTTATTTCATCAACGTATTGGAAGTATGCAGCAATGTTGCCGTCTTCTTTCATTCTGATTTGCTCAAGTTTTGATCAATAGATTTGAAGCTTTGCTTCTTTGAAATTTGAGTCACCTGCATATATATTCTCAAGCTTGTCCCATACATTTTTGGTGGTTTTACAACCCAACACCTTATGATAAGTAGAATCAATAAGTCCATTGATAATAATATTCTTTTCTTTTGCATCATTTACCAAATTCTTCTTACCTTGTTCATCTACGGTTGATTTAAATCCATTTTGAACAGTGTCCCATACTTCGTAACCTTGTGCCAAGAGATAGACCTCCATTCTTCCTTTCCAGAGTGCATAATTATTTTCATTGAATGGATGTACACCATTCTTGGTATACTCCATGACCTCCTTCCAGCTGTTAAACTGTTATTGAAGGAACCAAACTCTGATACCAATTGTTGGAAATACTGGGAGGGGGGGTGAATCAGTATTCCTTTCAATTAGAGAATTAGTTAATCTTAAATTATTATCAGTGTTTGTACAATGATATCAGTACACAAAAGGAACACAAATGCACACAGTTTTTAAGGTGGAAACGCTCTTTGGGACAAAAACCACCTGAATGCTTTTCTAATAATTCTTTAATATTCAAATCCAATTAAAAATAAAGCTCCAACTTCCTAGAATATAGAAAAGAATTCTTCTCGAGCTCCCACTGAATGAACGCTCCAACACCTGAGATTCTTCAGTATTCAACTGAACGGATGCCCCAACACCCAATGAGCTACAACTCACCCTAGCGCTAGCGTACCACCCTATAGAATAATAAAACAAGAATGGACTCTTGTACTAGGGAAAATGGTCCACTTTACAATGATATAGAATGATGTAAAATAAGAAGACACAATAGACCATAACCCCAACTATGACACAACCACCTAATGATGATACTAGACCTCCCGACACCGCCTTTTCAACTCTTGGTAGATAGACACTTGTACAGTTTTTACAATGATGCATTTACAAGGACTTAGTACAATGATACCTTTACAATGACTGTATGCAGTGCTGCCCACTTGAAGAATTCATGTGTTGAACTTCTTGCTGATTTTCTACACCTTGATTGCTACTCTTGTCATGCTAGCCTCTGTTGCACCTTGCTTTTCTTTGCTACCCTAGAAATTCTAGTCCTTTGCAGCCCTTGAAAACACATGATCTAGCTTTTTCTTGCCTTCTAGTATATCGATATTGAATATGTTGTATCTCTATTATTTCAGCTCTCCAATATGTGATTTTTGGTTCTGTAGTTGTTGAGGAGGTAAATCCCCTCTGCGGACAGAGGCAATCCCACTAGCCCAGATCTTGTCTAGCAACAATCAATTCATGCAATGACGTTGGTTCCTAGTTACAAAAAGACAAAAATCGTGATGAGTAGCCTACCTCAAGTCCTACACAGTCGTCGTTGAAGAAAAGATGATGTTTCTCGTTCCTTGCTTGACAGATCACGATCCTTCCGTTCGACACGTCCGAACACTTGTACACATGCAAGGAAACAACAAAATACAACATAAAATATAAAACATGTAACCATATATCAGTCAGAGAGGATATGATTCATTGCATTATATAAAGAAATGAACACATGAATGGAACCAAAATCAGAGTCGCTTATATTATAAATGACAAAAGGGATATTAAAACCAAATGCTCTGACGCTATGATCTTCCTTCGGTGGAGCTGATAGTGGATAGTGTCTCAACAAAGCCTGTCAGGAATCTAAATGAAGCTCTCTCTCTTCGGCTTGGCTCTCAAAGGTTGCCCGACTATAGTTTCCTTCCTACGAGTTCAGCTAGCTTGCTAATGGAGAAGGCAAGCTTTTATAGATGGAGGAAGGGGAGTTGGGATCCCTATAATCATGGGATAGGCCCTATCTCTTAGGAAGGTTCCATGATAGGTGGAAAACCACTTCCTATACATGGAGATCCGGACCCAAACCACTCAACTCCCTTTGATGATTCATCTGGGAGTTTGTTGGAATCAAACTTCCGCCATTTATTTTTTAAAAACATCCCTTATTAAGCTTGGCGCGAATGAAGCACAGGGACAGAGCACCAGTTGGCGTGCCCTCTAGTGTGGATTTCCCCCATTGGTGCAAGGGATGAACTAGCTAGTCACACCAAGGATAAAACATCTGTTTTTAGGGTTTTTCAGAGGAAAATTTCTTCAGGAGAATGTTTTTCCTTATGCAAGAGGATTTCATGAAGGTGGTTTTAGGATATTTCACTATTCACAGGTCACGGGAATATTCCTCCAATGTACGGGATGAGGGATTGCAGGGACAGTGACAAAATTTTGTGTAACAGATGCCCCCTAAAGCATGAGGTCTGAGAGAGAGGGAGGGGTGAAATTCTTTATGAGAACGCGCCCAACTGAAAAAACTACCATTGGAAGACCTGCATACAAGTACAACTGATATCTCTGATACATGATATGTGGTATGGGCGCAGCGATCCATAATAGAGTGTACAATAACCAGGATCCAAGGTATGGACACAGCCATCCAAAAAAGAAGGATCAACAAGTAGACTTAGGTATGGTCGCAGCCATCCAATCAAATGAGTCATGTAACTAATGATGATAATCCACAAAAATCCGTAGCCTAGGTTTCATTAGACAAAACCCAGGGTCTTGCGCTCCATCTTGACCCGAATAGAGTATAAGTCCAAGCATGTGAATAAGTGAGCTGAAGTCGAACATGCAAGAACATCGTCTGATTACCATCCAATAATAAAAGATATTAACAGATGCGAGAGGAACCACCAATAATGAGGATGGCCCTCAAGATACTAGAGGTACAATCCACGGAATGTGAACAGTGAGCTGACGTCGAACACCCACAGAATCATTCGATCGAAGGCAAATGATGAAAACCTTGCGTCGAATGCGAAGAACCTGCCATTGAGGCATGTAGGCTCCAAGGTACTTGAATGGAGTCTCTAGATCAACCTCCTGGATATTGAGCTGAAGTCGACACGAAGTGACCTTGATCGAAGGTGGGCCATAGTGTTTCCCACATCATCGACGTGAGACAGAGGAACATGATGTTTTCGAATCAAGATTAGTAGAGAATTAGAGGGAGGGAAAAAAATGCAGAGGCCAACTTCTCTTGAACATATCGGCGGCACGACATTGGATCTGGAAGTATTTGACATCAAAGGAGTTGAGGTCATGATGACGCGGCAAAGAGCAGATGAGTGGTCAAAATATATTACCCAAAACCATGGAGGCAAGCAGATAATAAGATGAGATGTCCTCTGCCCGACACGAATGCAGACAAGTGCCATGTTCAAGAGCGACATACTGCCGACATGACGGTGATACTAGTTCCATTTTTCCCCACCATTTTTGGTGAGTACCCCAATTATTTTTGGAAACAAGCTTGAAGGGGATAGCATATGCTTGCGATATAAGTTTTTCCTTTGGAAAAATCCAACCTAGTACATTTAACGAGCCCTAGGAAGGAGGAACTCGAGTATCGTCATTAAGACGGAGTCTGATGTCATCAGTTTTTAACGAGTCTGACAAAGGAAGAACTCAGTGTCTTGTCATGTTTAGAGAGTTTGAAAAAACAGTAGAAAAGAAAAACTTCAGCAGTCTCTTTTCGTAGATAGTCTCACAAATCTGAAAAGGTAGAAAAATATGTTTGAGAGAACCTCCTAGTCGCGATAGGCTAGGGTATTCCTTTTTCGTAAATAATCTATCCCAGCCTGAAAAAGGGGTAAAAATATACTGGGTATATGTCGTTTCACAACCAATTTAATGAGCCCAAAATGACAAGCAACTCGGCAATCTTTTCATTTTTAGAGAGTTAGCAAAGAGCTAAAAGATCACTCTAGTAGTGAATTTTTCGTGTTTTTATCGAGTCCGAAAAAGTATAAAACACAACTTGTGTCGTCGTCCTAGTCACTCGAAAACCTGTTGTTGCATAAAAAGCAAGTGTAAAACCCATTTTTCGACAAATATATGATAATATATCAGAAAAATAAGCTTCAAAACCTAATTTTGATTTCGAAAAGTTATAAATATGACCAAATAGTAAAAACATATTTACTTTTTACTTTTTACCTCTTGTGCAAAGCGATAGTGATTTATTTCCCTGTGATCTTGCGGTGACGATTGTGGATGATCCAGTGCATCATTCTAGATCCCGTCTTTTCTAGGTAAGAGCCGCTTCCATTAGCTATGTTTTAATCCATATTTCATAGGTTTCCATCATGATTTGGCATACATGAGGGGAGGATTTGAAAATTTAGGGCTTTTGATATTGGCACGGGTATGAAGCACAGACCCGCGCCAATCGAGCTATTTTTGCAAAGGGGTCGCGCCAACTGACACGACTGTCATCAAAATAGTCGTGCCAACCACACAACCTCATTTTCCATTCAAATTTGACAAATATTGAACCAATCAATTGAATTTTTGAATGCCCAAGGGATCTTATGATGAGCTCATGACCAATTTAATGCAGGTATAAAGCCACAATGGTGATTGAATGGAAAGAAAGGGAGCACAGCGAAGAGGATGACATGGCAATGGGGAATGAGAAATGCATGGATGCTCTTTAGAATTGCAGATTAAAGAAATTATTCTTGACACCATGTCTCAAGGCACAACCTAAATTGTTACAATATTTGACAAGTATCTGGGATGAGAATGAAGAGAAGTTTAGGCTTCGAGATCAAGTGCTCTAACTCGAAGTTTCGGATGTCTACTTCATCACTAGGTTGTCTCGCAGAGGTCCAGTTTCGATTATGACAGGTACCAAGCCTTTTGGCGAAAAGATGTCGATGGTTATGGAGAAAGTGTGCCCAGGGGCACAAACAAGATCAGGTAGCGGTAAAGTTGACATTCACACTGTTCCCGATTTAGCACTCATATTGGTGCTACACACCATCACGTGGGCTGTGGGGTCGTAGGTGCCACATGAGGCTACCAAAACACAGCTCCTTCTGGCGTCAGAATGTATGAACTCGATATTATTTGATTGGGCCACAGCCGTAACCATGAATATCAAACGGCAGTTAACTAAATGTAAAAAGGCCAAACTGAAGCAGTTTGGGTATGGGTCTATCTTGGTATCATTCATCCTGGAACGACTGCCTATCTTCCAGGGCCAGGGGGCGATAGTCGCAGATCCACCTTTGAGAGCCACGAATGGCTCGATGGGCAGTATTGATGCCCAGAGCAGGAGGGGGCCAACAAATGTCATGGCGGCCCGAGTTCTTCGGATGGCTCCGGTGACAGTTGTTTGTCGTAGAGGACTAGCCCTATGCCAGTACTGATTTAACAGGAGACCCAGACCTTCCACTCCCGGAAGGATAGGACTAGGATGAGGAGCTGGGTAAGACTCTTTTTTATTTTATGAATTTTATGATTTTTTTGTGTTATACATGCATGTTCTAACAAATAATCCTGTATGTATGCAAATTTCGACCCAGAGAGGCCCGCCGGGATGTCACCGATCGTGCGGAGGACCCCTCTCACCTATAACCCTCAAGGTGAGGGGGGCGAGGGAAATGAGCTAGTTATGCTCGCCTGTGGGATTCCTGATTATGCTTGCCTAGCAGATGTACCTATGGCTTATCAGAGGCACACCGTGGGGGTGCATAGTCATCGTCATCGCTTACTGAGGTGATTGGTGTGGGTAGTAACATGCTACCATGAGCACCATGTTGATTAGTCACCCAGGCTTTTCATATGCATATTTTTTAGAGACATGTTGTCTCCGGATGTTATTAAAACAGACATGTATATTTTTGGATTTCGTATGATGCACACACTGCAAACATTCGACACACACACACACACACACACACACACACACACACACACACATATATATATATCTATTTCTGCATGGATATTTTTCACATGTGATGATGTTTTTTACAAGTTGCATAAATGTCTATCTAATACCATGTTAGCTACTCCATCTGTTAATGCATTCATTCGTCTGGGTATATGTTGATATGTGATGTAATCAAAATTTATTTCCAGTAAACGAATACGTAGATACAGTCTT
Organism: Pinus albicaulis; assembly: GCA_034641835.2. Taxonomy (NCBI): domain Eukaryota; kingdom Viridiplantae; phylum Streptophyta; class Pinopsida; order Pinales; family Pinaceae; genus Pinus; species Pinus albicaulis. The sequence goes on along the minus strand of CM076584.1, from coordinate 897,671,692 downwards.
AAAATGCATGGGTTCCTAACTGAATAATGACCATTGAGCTGTAATACTACAAGCTGTGAGTCTAGATATACAAGTAATGCATGAATACCGAGGTTAACGGCCTCGTTCAATAATTCCAAAATGGTGCTATATTCCGCGACATTATTTGTAGCAAGCCCTAAACAAACACCTTGTAAATTAACTAACTCACCAGCAGGATTGTAGATTACCTAGGCTGCCGAAGACAGATTCCTGGTACTGCAAGAGGCACCATCTACGAAACTGACATAAGGAGTAATATACATATGCACAATCAGGAAGACCGAATCAACAGAAAGACGCTTACAAAGCACACCACACCACACATACACAAAAATAAAGAAATCACTTATGTACACACACTACATAAGAATGATTCAAGCATAATACTTCTTCAAGTACAACCCATTCCTAGGCTGCGCCAAAGGAATACCTTCATAATTGATTAGCTCATAGGCCCCATTTTTCAATACACGTTTAACGATATAGGGCCCATGCCACATAGGCTGGAATTTTCCTGCCCCAAGCTTATCATGTGCTTGATCATACAAGAGGACGAGGTCCCCTTCTTGGGAAAAATACTGAGAGGGGGGGGGGGGGGGGTGAATCAGTATTTACTGCATATTCAAAACTTTTTACTTTTTCATTCCTTAAAACCCATACACTACTTTTCTGAAGCCAAGTAGCGTATATCGAATATCCTTCATAAAACTCGCGTATGCAGAGATCTAATTGTGCCATTAGTTCTTCACTTATATCATTCCATTATTCATTCATTAGATGTTCTATAAACGAGTAAACATGTGCGGTAAAATAGAATAAACCATCACACATAAGCATCACACATGAACACCGGGATTTTAGGTGGGAACCCAAGTCGGGAGAAAACCACCGCTGTCGTTGTCTCAACCTTCAATATTTTTTTATATAGAAAACATCTTACAACTATGTCTTTGGCGCGGACTTCGACCGGCACGCGAGGCACCCACTGCGCTTGTTTACCGACCTCTCTGGAGAGGAGCTCCCAACCCCGACTCGTTTACCAACCTCTGCCAGAAGGGAGATATACCCCTGACTCGTTTACCAGCCTCTCCTGGAAGGGAGCTACGACCCCCCGATCTCGTTTACCAGCCTCACCTGGAAGGGAGCTACAACCCCCTGACTGAAGGCTACAACCCTCAGCACCACCTTGGACCACGTTTCATCAATTTTCACACTGGATCCAACAACTTCAATAGAACAACACTTGCAGGCCACGTTTCATCATATTTTCAAACTGGACCCATTCCATACTTTTAAGCTCAAACATACATCACCAACAGATACATACCAATCCAGATAACACAGATCAGATAGCAGTAATACAACAGAACAGATCAGATGTTTCATACCCCATGCTTCAGCAAACCCTAGTTTGCATACGCGCTTTTACTTCACTGATGTCGCGTATATACGCGCTTTCGTCCTCATCAACTAGTGTACACCTCAGTATATATTTCATTGCGCATACGCGCTTTTTCTTTTGCAAAGCCGCGTATATACGCGCTTCCTCTACGACGAAGTAGCGTATAGATCTTCAATCATTATGGAGCAGCATACTTCTTCAAATCAGATTTTCAGTTCAGATTTACCCTTTCACTTCAGACAGATGTTCGCCTAGATGTTCGCCTCATCACAGATCTAATCACTCCATAAACAGATCTAGCAAATACAGATACATTTCAGATCTAGATATTACTTGGCAAGCCATTCATAGGTGCACCGTAGATTCAGATCTATCATCAAACCTTTACCCTTTCCATACAGATATACTTCACAGAGAAGTATTCATTCAAGCTCAGACATCTTGCTCCCACTCTCATGATTTTCACAATGAATTTCTTCTCCTTATATAGGTTGATCCTTTTTCAATACCACGGGCCCCTTTTTCAATACCATGAGCCTTCAATACCACGAGCCCAACAATACCATGAGCCCAACAATACCATGAGCCTTCAATACCATGAGCCTAACAATACCATGAGCCAAAAAAATACATTATGAGCGCTTTTGCCCATACGCGACTTGGAACGTTGTTTCCCGCGTGCATACGCGACTTCCCCTAGACATATCCGCGTATGCCTTGAGACATACTCTTTTTATCATAATTTGAGCACATTCTGAATTCCTTTCTTCATTTCTTTCTGTACACGCTGTAGATACATCATATTTAGCTCATCAAGAACATATTCTAACAAGCACAACTTCACCAAGTAACATGTCTGCATCTTCATCAAGTGGGCATTGTCAAGGACAACTCTTATCATCATATCACATCGATTTACATCATTTACCAAGTCCATCAAGTCAAGAATAACGTCATCAGGTGGATTGCCATCAAGGACAACACATGTCAACAGTCGCATGTCTTCATCTTCATTCAGTGGGTTGCCATCAAGGACAACACTTCTGCATCATATTTCCAACAATCTCCCCCTTTGGACTTGATGGCAACCACAATTGTGTTTGGTTTCCACAACAGATAAGTAGATTGACACCATGTCACTCTCCCAAATCTTTGACACCATTATCTGTATTCAAACACCATGTCACTCTCCTCCTTTGACATCAAGGGCAAAGGGCGGATCAAAACCAGCGAATCAAAACCAACACACTCTCCCCCTTTGACATCAAGGGCAACGGGCGGATCAAAACCAACACACTCTCCCCCTTTGACATCAAGGGCAACGGGCGGATCAATACCAACATACTCATCCCCTTTTCTTCTCATGTAGAAGAAGCGTTCTGCAGATCTGATGTATACTGAAGTGACCAAGCTCCCCCTAAGTTCATGCTGAATCTTCAAACATATTTTTCAATGAAGTACATGACTCTATGAGCTTCCTATCACCAAAAGACTCATACTTATTTCAAATATCCAACCAAGTGGATTTACATATAAGACTCAAGTACCCAACCAAGTGGGTTTACACATTTCAATTCAGCTACCCAACCAAGTGGGTTTACAAAAATTTGACTCAGCTACCCAACCAAGTGGGTTTACAAATTTGACAAGTCCTTACATGACTGAATATTACAAGTTTAGAACATGGGTCTCAACAAGACCTTTTCATCAAAAATACAAATATGACTTTTCATAACTAAGACCAAAAAGACCTCAAGAGAGATCATATGTCAGAACCATCATAATGCCAACAATGCATTATACTCAGAAACGCTAATGCTCCCCCTGAATCTGTGCATCCAAGCATCCTTTTCATATAACTAAGGCTCCCCCTTAGTTTGTGCATCCTGAACACTTTCACCAACAAATCATCAAGGCATCTTTATCAAAACATGAGAAATAGAATTATGAGAACTGGAACACCACCAGATATACCAAACAGCACTGCAGCTGTGCTGAAGAGAGCTGACTCCAAGCAAAAATTTGTCAGTAATCAGACATACGCGGTTTTCTGTGCAGGAATTTGCGTATATACGCGACTGTGTTTCAGGAAACCCGCGTATCCACTAACATCTTCTATATTTTGACCAGATCTGATCCTTTGTGAGGAAAAGACAGTGTTCAGCTTCCTTCTGAGATATTTGACTGCTTCCCTAGACTACAGATAGATAGAACAATGTAGTTGTGTCTTTAAGCGTCATCCAATGGTGGTAGCATAAGCGCATTAGTAACCAAGTCTTCATATTCCGTGCAGCATCAATACATTCTTTCCAAGAGAGATTATCATACCAGAACAACATCTTCAAATATGTGTCAAGCAATTATCCATGTGGTCCAATATCACCATGATCTTCAAGATTTAACATGAAGTAACATATGTAGGAAAAAGATCTCAACCAAAGTAACAAACTCTGCATGATCTATTCTTATTTTTGAATCAAACGACATCCAAATCATCCATGTGTAAGCACAAAAGATACTTATCAACAACCAGGGCTCAAAATCTCATCATAATGAACCATGTACCAAGTCATCATCATTTGAGCATGAGTATCACAAAAACCAAAAAATAAGCAATCATATTGCCAACAATGCAATCATCAACCTGCTACTCCCCCTGGACCAGTGCAACTTGAAAACGTTCATCAGCAAGTCATCAGCAACAATCTCTGCATGGGCTGCCCTTATCTCCGAATTATAGGACTTTCATCTCAGCAACGAATGCTCTTCATCAACAAGCAAACAAGACTCATCCATAAACTTCAACATAGGAAACCAAGTATCATATCATCATAATCATGAGTATAACCAGAATAATGCTAACAGTGCAATCATCAGCAGTCAGACTGATGCTCCCCCTGAACTTCTGCTACAGATCTTCAGCTATCAGATAAATTCTCTTGTCATCAATGCATACGCGGTTGTGTCAGCTGTAACTCGCGTGTATACGGGACTTTGTTTCATAGAACCCGCGTATGGAAAGTGAAATATATAAAATTTCACACCTTCATCTCCTCCTGCAAATTTACCTTCTGTTCCTGTTTTTTCTTCACACCAGATGCTCTGTCAGAGATACATATAACCAGAATAATCAAATCAACCATGAGAGACATCACACATTGCTCCACCTGTGACGATACATTACTAGATCTCATAATGTATCTCACATCATTCCTGCAGTCAATCAGAGAAGTAAGCTTCAGAAGCGGATGACTGCAGTAGGGTCAGAATTCCCTACGTTTCTGATCGGTCCTCCTTCTTTTTCCAAATTTGCTTGAACTTTCTATTTGAGTGCTGAAAGTTATCCACTTTCCCAGATCTGTTCATCCTGCATTCCTTTTCTACATGTCCATACTTGTTACAAGCATAACATCTCATGTGGCCAGAGAAATAAACATAAGAATCATGATGAGATTTTCTATTCTTCCTTCTATTACAATCAGCTGCTTTATGTCCATACTTGTTACATGAAAAACAATATCCTTTGAATAAACCAGAATACCTTTCTGAGTATAATCTGTTTGTTTGAGGTTGAAAAGATCTGCTCCTGCAATTTGCTGCAACATGCCCATAATTATGACATTTGAAACATTCAACATTATTGAATGATTTCCTTTGAGATTTCTTCATTGTTGGTTGACCTTTTGTCTCTTTCAACTCTTCAGGTTTTGCAATGACTTCCTTAGAATCTTTAGCACTTCCTTGTGAACTAGATTCTCCTTTAACAGTTTCATGGAAACCAAGACCAAGTTTGATAGAAGGAGACCTTTGACTACTAAGAATATTGTCCATAATCTTAGTACTATCTTGAAACCTCAAAAGTTTAATCTTTTCTTCTAATTTATCTTTGAGAATGTTTACCTCAACCTCCAAGGCTTGACATTGCTTTGTCATGCTTTCTTCTTTCCTTCTTCCATCTTCTACTTGATCCTTCAGATTTAGGATCTCTTCTTTCAACCAATTTTCGTTTTCTTCACATGTTTGTTGCAACTCTTCATTCTTCTTGTTTGATGCTTCGAGATCTTCTTTGAGGGAGACAATTTCTGCTTCAAGTCTTGCATTCTTCTTATTTGATTTATCCAAGTCTTCTTTGAGGGAAATGATTTCTGCTTCAAGTCCTTCCTTTTCAAATGATGGTAGATGTTCCTCACTCTTCTTACTTGATGCTTCAAGTTTTTCTTGTAGAGAGATGATTCCAGCTTCAAGTCCTTCATTCTTCCTTTTTGATTTTTCCAGATCTGCTTTTAGAGAAACGTTTTCTGCTTCAAGTCCTTCATTCTTCTCATTTGATTCTTCAAGTTCTTCTTGTAGAGAGATGATTCCAGCTTGATATCCTTTACTTCGATTGTATACATCATCGAACATCCTTTTCAGTCTAAAACACAAAGCTTTGTTAGCAGATTCCTTCTCATTAAATTTTCTTTGTTGATCTTTGATAACTTCTTCTAGATCCACAATTTTTCTCTCACTATCTTTACTATTGTTTGCACAAATAAGATCTTTCAAAGGATGACCCCAATCACTATCAGATTCATCTTTGTCAATTTCAGCTATCTCCTTACTTTGTGTAGCCTTCTTCTTTGCCATGAGCACTTCTAGATCTTGGTCAGAATCTTCTTCATCTTCACTTTCACTATCATAATCTTTGCATATACAGTTAAGTAAAATACAAGAACAACGATCAATACCTGTTTCATCTCCTTCAATTTCTGCTATACATGATTTCTGAGGCATCTTCTTTCTTTGAGTAACCTTCTTCTTTTGCTTCTTTCCCATTGCAACGGATCTCCTTCAAGCGATCAAGCTTCTGCAGAAGGACCCGCTCTGATACCAATTGTTGGGAAAAATACTGAGAGGGGGGGGTGAATCAGTATTTACTGCATATTCAAAAAAATTTACTTTTTCATTCCTTAAAAACGCATACGCTACTTTGTTGAAGCCAAGTAGCGTATACACGCGGATATCCTTCATAAAACTCGCGTATACACAGAGATCTAATTATGCCATTAGTTCTTCACTTATATCATTCCATCATTCATTCATTAGATGTTCTATAAACAGTAAACATGTGCGGTAAGAACAGAATAAACCATCACACAAAGCATCACACATGAACACCAGGATTTTTAGGTGGAAACCCAAGTCGGGAGAAAACCACCGCTGCAGTTGCTCAGCCTTCAATATTTTATTATAGAGAAAACATCTTACGACATATGTGCTGGCGCAGACTTGACCAGCACGCAGGCACCCACCTGCGCTCGTTTACCAGCCTCTCCTGGAAGGGAGCTCCAACCCCCTGACTCGTTTACCAGCCTCTCCTGGAAGGGAGCTACGACCCCCTGATCTCGTTTACCAGCCTCTCCTGGAAGGGAGCTACGACCCCCCCGATCTCGTTTACCAGCCTCACCTGGAAGGGAGCTACGACCCCCTGACTGAAGGCTACAACCCTCAGCACCACCTTGGACCACGTTTCATCAATTTTCACACTGGATCCAACCACTTCAATAGAACACAACTTGCAGGCCACATTTCATCATATTTTCAGACTGGACCCATTCCATACTTTTAAGCTCAAACATACATCACCAACAGATACATACCAATTCAGATAACACAGATCAGATAGCAGTAATACAGCAGAACATATCAGATGTTTCATACCCCATGCTTCAGCAAACCCTAGTTTGCATACGCGCTTTTACTTCACTGATGTCGCATATATATGCGCTTTCATCCTCATCAACCAGCGTACACCTCAGTATATATTTCATTGCGCATACACGCTTTTTCTTCTGCAAAGCCGCGTATATACGCGCTTCCTCTGCGGCGAAGTAGCGTATAGATCTTCAATCATTATGGAGCAGCATACTTCTTCAGATCAGATTTTCAGTTCAGATTTACCCTTTCACTTCAGACAGATGTTCGCCTAGATGTTCGCCTCATCACAGATCTAATCACTCCATAAACAGATCTAGAAAATACAGATACATTTCAGATCTAGATATTCCGCTTCATCATCTCTTCATTGGTGCATCATAGATTCAGATCTATCATCAAACCTTTACCCTTTTCATACAGATATACTTCACAGAGAAGTATTCATTCAAGCTCAGACATCTTGCTCTCACACTTGTGATTTGCACAATGAATTTCTTCTCCTTATATAGGTTTATCCTTTTTCAATACCACGAGCCAAAACAATACCATGAGCCTTCAATACCACGAGCCCAACAATACCATGAGCCTTCAATACCACGAGCCCAACAATACCATGAGCCTAAAAATACCATGAGCCAAAACAATACATTATGAGCGCTTTTGCCCATACGCGACTTATAACGTTCTTTCCCGCGTGCATACGCGACTTCCCCTAGAAATATTCGCGTATACCTAGAGACATACTCTTTTCATCAAGATTTAGCACATGCTGACTTATTTTCTTCACTGCCTTCTGTACACACTGTAGATACATCATATTTAGCTCATCAAGAACATATTCTAGCAAGCACAACTTCATCAAGTAAGTTGTCATCATCTTCATCAAGTGGGTTGCCTGTCAAGGACAACTCTTATCATCATATCACATCAGATTTACATCATTTACCAAGTCCATCAAGTCAAGAATAACGTCATCAGGTGGATTGCCATCAAGGACAACACATGTCAACAGTCGCATGTCTTCATCTTCATTCAGTGGGTTGCCATCAAGGACAACACTTCTGCATCATATTTCCAACACCCCTTCGATAAAATAACTTGAAGAAACTGTTTGATCGAAATGAGCTTTAACCCGCTTTTTCTGTGCCTCAAAAACCAAAGCAGCCAAGCGGCGAGTTTCATCCAGTCTTTCCAGATATAGAAGACGTTCTTCCTCCGGGGAAGTGTCGGGTAGTAATTCCACAGCCAACTTCAGTGAAGGGATCTCACATTCAATCAGAAGAGTAGCTTCCAGACCATACACCAACTAGAAAGGTGTAAATCCAGTCGCGTTCTTCACTGACGTTCGGTAGGCCCAGAGAGCTGAGAAAAATTGGAGATGCCAGTTGGATTTGTGCATACCAATTGTTCGTTGAAGCATCGTGACAAGCACCTTGTTTACGACTTCAACCTGGCCATTTTCCTGAGGGTAGTATGGCGTCGAGCTGTCGTGATGCAAGCCCAACTTCGATGTTAGCTCTGCCATCATGTAGTCCCGAAAATGAGTGCCATGATTGATGACGATGGCTTGAGGAACGCTGAAACGTGTGATCACATGGTTGAAAATGAATTTAGCAGCTGTCTTACCATCGTCAGCTAATGTAGGCATTGCTTCAGCCCACTTGGTGAAGTAATCTACGGCAACGATGATATAAGCATGCCCCCGGGCCGAGTGAGGGTTACATGTCATAAAATCAATGCCCCATTTGGAAAAAGGGCCTACGGTAATGAAAGGATGTAAAGGGAGGGTGGCACATGCTTCTTGCATTTGAAGATTTGGCACGCATGACACTTTATTACTGCAACAATACAGTCTTAAATATAGATGGCCAGAAGTAACCCGCACGAAAAATCTTCTGGACGGTAGCATAACCGGACATGTGACCGCCATAGGCGCCACTGTGACTGTCATTCAGGAATTTCTCAGCCTCTTCCAAGGTCAAACATCGGTGGAGCACAAAATCGACTCCGACACGATATAAAGTATCTCCAACAATGCGATATGGTTGGGATTGATGACAAATGCGACATCGAGCATCCTTCATCAACTCGGACTGGAAGGTAGATGTATAAAGGTAGATGATGATATCACCGTACCATGGATCTAGAGTGCTGATTAGAAAGATATTTTCATCCGGGATATGATCCTCGGATTGAGATGGAACAAAGTCGGTAGGGAGAGAGAAGATAAGATCAGCAAAAACCAGTGACTTCTTCGATTTGGCATTACAAAAATGCAAATCAAACTCCTGAAGGATTACAATCCATTTGGAGTACTTGCCCCCCAGCAATTTTCGAGACAAAATGTAAGTCATGGGGTTGCAGTCGGAAATCACGGTTACTGTGCGCAACAGGATGTAATGGCGAAACCGGTGAATGGCCTAGACCACAGCAAGCACCAACTTCTCGACGTGGGCATAATGCGTTTCAGTTTCGAGGAGATTTCGAGACAGATAAAAAACCACGTGTTCATTTCTGTCATCGTCATCCTGTACCAGAACCATGGATATTGTGATGAACGCAATAGCCAAATAGAGGGTAAAGTCGTGATGATAGTTGGGAGGACGTATTAACAGAGCATTGATAAGCAATGTTTTAAGTTTATTGAAGGATTGCTGGGCAATATTGTCCCAACAGAAGGGAACATCCTGTTTTAGAAGTCGCGTAAACCCTTTGGCCACTTCTGCATAGTTCGGGATAAAGTGACACCACACATACACAAAAATGAATAAATCACTTATGTACACACACTACATAAGAATGATTCAAGCGTAATACTTCTTCAAGTACAACCCATTCCTAGGCTGCGCCAAAGGAATACCTTCATAATTGATTAGCTCATAGGCCCCATTTTTCAATACACGTTTAACGATATAGGGCCCATGCCACATAGGCTGGAATTTTCCTGCCCCAAGCTTATCATGTGCTTGATCATACAAGAGGACGAGGTCCCCTTCGATAAAAGAACTTGAAGAAACTGTTTGATCGAAATGAGCTTTAACCCACTTTTTCTGTGCCTCGATAACCAAAGCAGCCAAGCGGCGAGTTTTGTCCAGTCTTTCCAAATATAGAAGACGTTCTTCCTCCGGGGAAGTGTCGGGTAGTAATTCCACAGCCAACTTTAGTGAAGGGATCTCACATTCAACCAGAAGAGTCACTTCCAGACAATACACCAACTGGAAAGGTGTGAATCTGGTCGTGTTCTTCATTGACGTTCGGTAGGCCTAGAGAGCTGAGAACAATTGGATATGCCAGTTGGATTTGTGTATACCAAATGTTCATTGAAGCATCGTGATAAGCACCTTGTTCACGGCTTCAACCTGGCCATTTTCCTGAGGGTAGTATGGCATCGAGCTATCGTGACGCAAGGCCAACTTCAATGTGAGCTCTGCCATCATGTAGTCCCGAAAATGAGTGCCATGATCGGTGACAATGGCTTGAGGAACGCTGAAATGCGTGATCACATGGTTGAAAATGAATTGAGTGGCTATCTTACTGTTGACAGCTAATGTAGGCCACGCTTCGGCCCACTTGGTGAAGTAATCTACGGCAACGATGATATAAGCATGCCCCCCGGGCGAGTGACTGTTACATGTCATAAAATCAATGCCCCATTTGGCAAAAGGGCCTATGGTAATGAAAAGATGTAAGGGAGGGGTGGCACATGCATCTTGCATTGGAAGATCTGGCACGCATGACACTTTCTTATTGCAACAATACAGTCTTTAAATATAGATGGCCAGAAGTAACCCGCACACAGAATCTTCTGGGCGGTAGCATAACTGGACATGTGACCACCGCAGGTGCCACTGTGACAGTCATTCAGGACTTTCTCAGCCTCTTCCAAGGTCAAACATCGGCGGAGCACAGAATTGACTCCGACACGATATAAAGTATCTCCGACAATGCGATATGGTTGGGATTGATGTCAAACGTGACGTCGAGCATCCTTCGTGAAATCGAACCGGAAGGTAGATGTCTAAAGGTACACGATGATATCACCGTACCATGGATTGAGAGTGCTGATTAGAAAGAGAGTTTCATCTGGGATATGATCCTCGGATTGAGACGGAACAGAGTCAGTAGGGAGAGAGTAGATAATATTAGCAAAAACCAGTGACTTCTTCGATTTGGCAGTATTAAACTCCAAATTGAACTCCTGAAGGATCACAATCCATTTGGAGTACTTGCCCCCCAGCAATTTTCGAGAGAAAATATAAGTCATGGGGTTGTAGTCAAAAATCACGGTTACTGTGCGTAACAGGATGTAATGACGGAACCGCTGAAGGGCCTGGACCACGGAAAGCGCCAACTTCTCGACGTGGGCATAACACATTTCAGTGTCGAGGAGATTCCGAGACAGATAATAAACCACGTGTTCATTTCCGTCATCGTCATCCTATACCAGAACCATGGTTATTGTGTTGAACGCATCAGCCAAATAGAGGGTAAAGTCGTGATGATAGTTGGGAGGACGTATTAACAGAGCGTTGACAAGCAAAATTTTAAGTTTATCGAAGGATTGCTGGGCAATCTCATCCCAACTGAAGGGAACGTCCTATTTTAGAAGTCGCGTAAACCCTTTGGCCACTTCTACATAGTTCGGGATAAAGCGACGTAAAAAATTCGCTTTCCCCTGAAGACTCTGAAGTTGATGCAATGAGGATGGGGATGGGAGATTAACAATAGCCTCGACCTTGAGGGGGTCAAGGCCAATTCCGTGTTTAGAGACAATGAATCCCAAAAGACGACCAGAGTCAACATAGAAGACACACTTGTGAGGATTAGGCCTGATGTTGTAACGTCTGCAACGAAGAAAAATCTAGCGGAGGTGTTCAGGATGGTCTTCGCGCCGAGCTGAATGAGCCAGCAGGTCACCCAGATACGGCTGAACAATATTACGTATGTCGTGAAAGGCATAGGACATGGCATGCTGGAAGGTAGCCCCAGCATTTTTCAAGCCGAACGGGAGCTTCTTATAGGAGAATGTGCCCCACGGACAGGTGAAAGTCGTCTTATGTTGATCGGATGGAAGGATATTAATTTGATTATAGCCTGAAAATCCATCCATAAGGGAATAGATCTCACTCCCCGCACAATCATCGATGATCTGCTCTATAAAGGGGGTGTGATATGTTGGGTATGTGTTATATTCTTTCCATGACTAGCCCCACGCGTTGTACGTTGCATCGGGCGCAGCAGGGGGGTCACAGGGGGGGCGGCAGCGCCCCGGTGAAATTTTTTTTGGTATGCGGTCCCACTCATATGCGGACCCACCCATGTTTTGTGCATGATTTTGCACATGGTTTTGGGGTACGATGGTTTTCGACCCCTGGTATTTTGTAGATCCGGTCAAGGGAACTACGGTTACGTTCTAATCCGGGGTTAATGGATTAGGGTTTATGCTTTGGCATGTATATATATGTGTTGTAACACTAAAAGGAATATAATGAAAAATCAATATGGTAGTCGCGATTTGGGATCCAGGGAAAAAATCTCTCTGTATATCTATTTTATGTTTTATGCTCTCACTATTGTTGGTTTTCTGTCTTTAAGAATTTGTTTGCAGATAAATTTTGTTCGGGGTTAAAACCTACATTTGGTATCACAGTTGTTTCGGCTTCAAGGGGATGCCTCTGCTACTAAGGGATTTTTTGCTTGGGCCTGTGGTAGACCCTGTTTAGTGGGAGATCTACGGGATCGATTCTTGTGGTGAAAGAAGATGGCGAGCAGTGGAAAGATAGAGATCGAGAAATTTACTGGTCAGAGTTTTGAGTTGTGGAAACTCAAGATGGAGGATCTGCTGGTGGATAAAGATCAGTGGATTGCGGTAGATCCAGGTACTAAACCAACGGTGATGTCAGATGAAGACTAGAAGAAACTGGATCGGAAGGCTAAGAGCACAATACGGTTGTGTGTCTCGGATTCGGTATTGTTGAATGTATCTGGGGAAGCTACGGCGAAGAATTTGTGGGACAAACTTGGGACTTTGTACTAGTCTAAGTCTCTGGTGAATAAATTGTTCCTGCAGAAAAAGTTGTATAACCTGAGAATGAAGGATGGAGACTCGGTGACAGAGCATCTGAATGCCTTCAATACTGTGGTAAGTCATCTGTCATCTGTTGATATTAAAATCTCGGATGAAGATAAGTGCATCAGTTTGTTGTGTTCTAAACCAAACTCATGGGACAGTCTGGTTATTGCAATAGGTAGCAATACAACTACCTTGAATTTTGATGACATTGTCTCGGCCTTTGGCACATCGGAGAATGAGGCTGAGAGAAATATGGAAGTCAAAATGGAGATGCCTTATACGTAGAGAGGTCCCAAAATAGCTGCGAGAATAAAGTTTCGAGTGGGAGATATAAATATAGAGGGAGATCTAAATCTCTGGGAAAGTTTGTAAAGGTGTGCTGGAAATGCGGAAAGGAAGGGCACTACAAAAAGGACTACAAATCTAAAGCTTCTGAGAAAGGAAAGGGATATGAGGATGCTTCTTCTACAGAGGCAAAAACCACCTCGAATGAAGGTGGGGATCTATATTTGGCCTCTTCCTCAAATACACATGTAGATCATGAGTCATGGTTGATTGATTGACTCAGGTGCATCCTTTCACTTCACTCCCCATGGGGAGTGGTTCTGCGAGTATCAGAAATATGATGGTGGTGATGTCTTCCTAGGGGATGATAGGAAGGCTAGAATTATCGGATGTGGAAAGGTCAAGCTAAATTTTCAAGGTGGAAGGATTAGAACACTTCCTGGTGTTACCATATTCTACGTTAACTTGAAATACGATTTATGTATGAAGATGGATTAGTACGGGTGTAAAAACGGTGTTCGAGAAGATCTTGTAAGATGGTTGGGAGCACTAGTATTAATGCGGGGGTTTGGTGGAACTCTATACAATTTACAAGGTAGCACTGTTATTGATAGATTATATGATTACATGGTTCCTTAAAATTGGGACGAAAATTAGTTGTCTGGAGAAAAGACCATGCTATGGCATCAAAGGCTTGGACATATTGGAGAGAAGGGCCTTAAGATACTGCATAGAAATGATATGTTAGAAGGTATGTCTAATTTCTCTCTGGATTTATATTTCTGTGAGCATTGTGTATATGGGAAGCATAATCGGGTGAGTTTTCCTTCTGGTGCTATGAAGGCAAACAAGATATTAGAACTTGTACATAGTGATGTGTTTGGACCTGTGTCAGTTCCATCACTCGGAAAGTTTGTGTACTATGTTTCATTCATAGATGACTGTCAAGGAATACATGGATATATTTCTTGAGGAAGAAATCTGAAGTCTTTGACAAATTTAAATAATTTAAGGCTCTGTTGGAAAACCAGACAGAAAAGAAGATAAAGGTGTTGAGGACATATAATGGTAGGGAGTTCTGCAAGAAGGAATTTGAAGAGTTCTATAAGAAATGTGGTATAGAACGGAAAAATAATACTCCATACACACCTCAAAAAAATGGATTTGCAGGAAGAATGAACAGAACACTGATGGAAAAGGCAAGAAGCATGCTCAGTGGTACCAGGTTAGGACAAGAATTATGGGCAGAGGCAGTGGATACTGCATGTTACTTGGTTAATAGATCACCTTCATCAGTGTTGGAGGATAAGACTCCACATGAGGTATGGACTGTTAAGAAAACCTCTCTTTCACATCTGAGGGTATTTGGGTGTGATGCATATGTACATGTTCCAAAGGAGAAAAGGACCAACTCGGATAATAAATCTGAATGGTGCATCTTTATTGGTTATAAGGATGGTTTAAATGGTTACAAGCTTTGGAACCCAGAAACAAGGAAGGTTGTGTACAACTGAGATGTGGTGTTTAGAGAGGTGAAATATGTTGTTAAACATGAAGTCCTACCAAAGTACCAAAGAAGGAACCTGAGAAGATAGAGTTTGAGCTAAAGGAGGATGAATCAGACTCTACAATAGAAGAAGACTTAGAAGATGAAGAGCCACAAACTCCAGCTTTGAGAAGATCTGTTTGGGAAAGAAGGCAACCAGAAAGGTATAGTCCATCTGATTTCTGTTCAGGTTTTGCCTTAACTATAACTGATGATGAACCTAGAACTATCAGGGAGGCAGTAGATTCAAAGGATGGAAAACTCTGGAAGGAGGCCATGGTTGATGAAATGGCATCCTTGCACAAAAACAATGCATGGGATCTGGTGGAGTTGGGGTGGAAGGAAGCACATCGGGAAGCAGAATGGGTGTTTAAAAGAAGATGAATGTAGAAGGAAAGGTGGAGAAATACAAAGCTCGGTTGGTAGCAAAAGGGTATTCCCAGGTGTCGGGAATTGATTTTGGTGATATTTTTTCTCCTGTTGCCAAAGTTACTTCTATTAGATTAATTTTATCTGTTGCTGTTGCATTTGATTTTGAAATAGAACAGATGGATGTGAAGACAACATTTATTCACGGGGATCTAGAAGAAGAGATCTACATGAAAAAATTTGAAGGATTTATGGTGAAGGGGAAGAAAGAACTGGTATGTAGGTTAACGAAGTCTCTGTATGGGTTAAAACGGTCACCAAGGATGTGGTATCAGAAATTTGATACTTTCTCTCAGGGGACAACTTCACCGAAGCAGGAGGATCAGCGTATTTATTAGTACGTGCATTGACCATGTTATTTGGTCTTGTATGTGGATGATATGTTGTTGATTGGAAATGACAAGGAATTGTCAATTTGAAGACCAGCTGTTCTCCAAATTCGACATGAAGGATCTTGGTCTGCATAAACATATTTTGGGCATAGAAATTAAGAGAGATCGGGAAAAGAGGAAGCTCTGGTTAAACCAGAGGAAGTATGTCGAGACTATATTGCGTAGGTTGAATATGCAGGATAGTAAACCGGTGAATGTTCCTATTCCTGGAGGTGTAAAACTATCTGCTGAATAGTGTCCCAAGACACAAGAAGAAGAGGAGGATATGTCCCGTGTTCCATATGCAAGTGCAGTGGGTAGCTTGATATATGCAATGGTCTGTACTAGACTAGACATTGCACATGCAGTGGGAGTATTGAACAGGTTTATGTCAAACCCGGGGAAGGAGCATTGGATAGCAGTGAAGCGGGTTTTTAGATATTTACATGGCACTAGTGATTATGGTTTGTGCTACCAGGGAAGACTAGGATTGGAAAGAATGTTGGACATTCGTGGTTTTGTTGATGCAGACTGGGCTAGAGATCTGGACCAAAGAAGATCTATAAGTGGGTATGTGTTTAGCCTATTTGGAGGGTGCGATTAGTTGGATAAGGTAAGACGATGCAGCAGTGGCGCTTTCAGCTCTGAGAGGCGAGAATACACTCGCGACCACTCATGCAAACAAGGAAACGGTTGGTTGCGGAGATTGTGTTCAAGTATGGGGTTGGTACAACATTCACGAGATAGGCGTGATAGCCAAAGTGCAATTTTCTTGGCTAAGAACCACCTTATCATTCAAAGACAAAGCATTGATGTTCAATATCACTTTGTTAGAGATATGGTTGAGGAGCTAAAGGGTGTTGCTGGTAAAGGTGGACACTTTGAAGAATGTTGCAGATGCATTGACGAAGTCTGTGAGCACTCAGAAGTTCTCTTGGTGTAGAGAAACAATGGGTGTTGAAGAATTTGCCAAATGACTAAGCTCTCCTGTGGCCCCCTGTGGAAAGAAAAAAACAAGTGGGAGAATGTTGGGTATGTGTTATATTCTTTCCACGACTAGCCCCACGCGTTGTACGTTGCGCCGGGCGCAGCCCTCCCTGTCGAGGTCCGGGGAAGCGCCCCGGCGAAATTTTTTTGGTATGCGGTCCCACTCATATGCGGACCCACCCATGTTTTGTGCATGAGTTTGCACATGGTTTTGGGGTACGATGGTTTTCGACCCCTGGTATTTTGTAGATCCGGTCAAGGGAACTACGGTTATGTTCTAATCCAGGGTTAATGGATTGGGGTTTATGTATGCGTCGGCATGTATATATATGTGTTGTAACACTAAAAGGAATATAATGAAAAATCAAGTTGGTAGTCCCAATTTGGGATCCAGGGGAAAAATCTCTGTGTTTATCTTTTTTATGTTTTATGCTCTCGCTATTGTTTATTTTATGTTATTAGATTCGTGTGTAGATAATTTCTGTTCAGGGTTAAAACCTACAGGATAGTTGTCCTTAGGACAAGCGCGATTAATGTCTCTATAGTCAACACAGACTCGAACTGTGCCCTGCTTCTTATCTACAGAGACAATATTTGAAACCCATTCTGTGAGGGGGATTGGATATATGAAGCCCGCTTTAAGAAGTTTCTCAACTTCTACTTTTATAGCAGCGGATTTTCGAGGATGCATTGGGCGCGGACGTTGGTGCACATGCTTCACACCAGGATAGGTGGGAATTTCATGCATGATGATACTAGGATCGATCCCAGGCATCTCTTCATAATACCATGTGAAAACATCTCAAAATTCACGGAAAAGGCTAGTGTACACTTGAATCTCTTCGGGAGAATAAGTGACTCCCACGTGAATGTTCTCGACGACCCCCGGTTTAACGGAGATTTTGATAGGCATTGTTTGGGTAATATTACTCAGATTTCCTTCCGAAAGTACCTCATGAGTCAGTATCGGTGTTTGGAGAGGCAGAGAGGGAACCTGAGATGAAAATCGCTTGAGACAATTAGACATTGCCCCCAGGCCGGGCATGAACAAGGAACGATGATGTCCATCGCTCCATGCAATATCTTCGAGAGACATAGTCTCCACGATAGCTTTTTCAGACGAAAAAACTTCTCTCAAAGGATTGGGCGAATTTGCATCGCCGAGCCAAGGGGATTGAGAATAAACATCAAGAGCCATGCTCAAAGGAGCATTTTTAGCAGGAGGAGCATCTAATGCGGCAACGATCTTGCAATAATTGATTTCAACTGGGGTTAAAGGCATTGATTCTCCAAAAGAGGTAACCTGTTCAGGAGAAGGGATGATCCATGGGTCATCCGACCTAGAGATCATGTTGAATTGAACAGTGTTCAATGGCGGAATGGGAAAAATACGCATGAGAACGGGGTCCTTGAAAAGACTAGGTCCTACACTGTCAGTGGGATTGGGAATTTGATCCACGTATGGCACGTTATTCTCAGAAGAGGAGGTAAAGAAAGACAACTGATCAACAGTAATAATCTTAACCTCATGCGGAAATTTCAAAAGCTGAAAGAGGGTGGACGGAATGCATAGCATGGCGTGGGTCCAACTGCGACCAAGTAGAAGATTGTATTTGAGTTTGGCATCAACCACTTCCACTTCGACGTTGACAGTCTTACCTTGTAATGTGATCGGTAGACTCACAAGAACACCCAAGGGTTTTGATTCCCTTCCATCGAATGTCTTGAGGTCATTAGGAGATGAAGTAAGGGTTGGAGAGCCGATGGCTTTCCAGCAAGAAGATGACATAACGCAGGTAGAGGCACCTTCATCCACAACAACTCTGTGAATGTTGAGGTCGTTGATACCGACTTGTATAAAAAGGGTGATTTGATGTGGAAGTTGGGGGACAAAATTCTCTAGATCGAAGGTGAGAAGGCTAGAATCAGTAGGATCAATTCCACCGATTGCAGATAATAGAGATTTTTGTTGAGATGGGCAACTTTGAAGCGCTTCCAACGCAGACATTGCAGAGGGCGCCTGTGCCAAATCCTCAACAATGTTGTAATGCTGAGCAGCATGGGCGTTTGGATTATAGGAAGACTTTCGAAGAACACCTTTGGAAGGTGGCCGTAAAACGAGTTCAGCGTTGGGCTTCTCAATTTCTAAAGGACCAGAGGCAGGTGGGGGAGGCGGGCCATCAATGACTTCCTTCCAAGCTGCCTGGTGTGATCTAGCATAATCCTTCGATCGAGTGGCAATCGAAACAGGTGCAACACCATTCATCATGAAAACCTGAGACCCAAACGGTGTAGATGGTGAAGGTTGCTCGACCATCTGGGTTTTCTGAGATGGAAAGGGTTCCTTAAGAACTGCTAGAGTTCCCTTAGAGCCTTTAAGGAGTTGACTAACCTTGGATCGTCGGGGACAATCTTTAGTGTAGTGGTCTTCATCGCAGATCAGGCAAGGGTACTTCGGTTTTCATTGCGAACCATCATCAGCACGTGGTTTGGAGGATTCTGGTTTTGGGGCATCAGATTTGGCCTTGCCTTTTCCCTTCTTCTTCCCTTTGGAAGCCTTGTCTGCAGGATTAGCCTGAACAGCATTGATCTCCGCGGTCTTACCAGAATCTGGAGTAGCGCGAGGAGTAGAATTTTTGGAAGAATTTGATTTCTGCTTCCCATTAGAAGACTTATAAGAATCCTGGGAGACGAAACCAATAATATCATCAACCGATGGGGTAGCTGGTGCTTTAGAGGTCCCTGGCTGTGGGGCATCAGTCAAGATATCATATAACGTGCCGGACTAAGAGTACACTAAATCGAGGTATTGGGCACGAGAAATGGCTTGCTCCTCGGTTACACATGCCCCCATAGTAATGTCCTATGCAATCCTGTTGACAAAGGAGGTAGTGAACCAGTGAGTTAGAAGCTGATCAAGAATGTCAAACTTGATCAGAGGACGACGACGTCTCCACTCATGAATATGATCTGAAATATGAGTTACTTTGTCTTGCTTCAGAGATGTCAGGAGATGTGTCCCAGCTTCATAACGAACCAGTAATTGGAAATGTGTCAGGAATGCCATAGCTAGAGTATTGAAGTCTTGAAAAATACCACGAGGTAGTTTTATGTACCATTTAGCAGCAGCGCCGGTAAGAGTGCGCTGGAAAAGACGTAGACGGATCGAGTCATCTATCCAAGAGTTCTTAGAACACTACAAATTGTAGGTCATGACATGTGCTTGGGGGTCTTCTCTAGATTTGCCTTCAAATTTGGGACAATCACCAGGTACTTTCGTCGGAACTAGAGGCCAATATGGATTATGAAGAATCAAATCATTGGTCAACTTGGATACATCCGGTAACTCTAATGTAGCGAGAAAAGGTAACTGAGGATTAAAATGCATACCAGATCCTCGATAAGGACCTGTAATCCAACCTCGTTGAGCATAACTCTGCCCCCGTTGGTTCTGTCCTAGAGGATTCTGACCATAGGGGGTATAAGTCGTATAATTGGGCTGATACGGTTTCTGAAAACCAAGATACGGGGGTTGAAAACCAGGGTACTGACCCTAATTAAATGTGGGCCCCGTTTGAGCAGTGTACGGATTTGACTGTGGAGTATAAGTGTAGCCTGGCTGTCGAAGGTAATAACCAGAACCTTGGGGCGGGTTTTAAGCCGGTCGAGACTGACCTTGAAAGTAATAGCCACTTTGGGGTCGAACGAGCTGCTGGTAAGTGGGACCCTGCTGAGCCTGATAAGTTGGGTGCACAAGTGGGTTTGGCTGTGGCATAGAATAGATCGGCTATTGAGCAAGGTTAACTGGTTGTGCAGGTTGTCCTGGTTGAACAGGTTGACCTGGCTGTGCAGGTTGCCTTGGTTGAATAGGTTGGCCTGGCTGAAAAGGTTTTCCTGGTTGAACAGGTTGACCCAGTTGATGAAGGACACCAGGCTGAGCAGGTTGGCCTAATGGTGGGAGAGGGCCAGGTTGTGCCTGATAACCAGGTTGACCTATGACAGGACCATAATATGGCCCTAGTTGTGCAATACATGGGCCAATTGGAAAATGAGGTTGTTGAGGTTGCCCCAACGGTTGAGAAGGATGGGTTTTCCCCCCAGGACAGTACAACGGTCCAGGTTGATACCCCGGTTGCCCTGTGGGTCCTTGAGGTTGCCCCGGCTGGACCACAGGGTGAGGCTACAGAGGTTGACCTTGAGGTTTGTAAGACTACCTTTGCGGACCATACAACAATCCCTGCTGGCCCGAAGGTTGTCCCTGTAAGGGTTGTCCTTGCGGGTCGTATAGATAACTAAGCTGGGCCGAAGGTTGTCCCTGGAAGGGTTGTCCTTGTGGGTTAGAAGGTTGCCCAGCTTGGGCAGATAGAAAACTGTTAATATACTGATAACCCTCAAGAGAAGGAAAACGAAGGGGGTTGCGTTGCTCATCATATTGATATGGAAATATGTAAATCAGGGCACCATCCGGTCCATAATGGGAAAAGTAACGACGGTTGAGGTCTTGAGGGGATGGACCAAAATCGGAGTTTGACGGCTGTAAAGACAACTGATATTCCTCAGGAGAAAATACTCTCGAGAATAGCGGAAGCTATGTAAATGTCTTCAAGAACTGACGAGGTCTTGGTTGACTGAGTAGTGATAGCAGGCGTAGACGCAACCACGCAGAGATTTGGTCTAACAGGTACGGATGTAACGAAAGGAGATGTCGTGAGAGGTGTCAATGGCGACATCCCTAACGAAGGAATAGTCGGCCTCATGGACGGAGTCGATATTCCCATCGAGGTAACAACAACCATGACCTGAATTAAAGACCTATATCCAGCTGGGAGCGAAGGACCAGGTGAAGACATAATAGAAGATTCGGGGATGTTTTTGGGAAAAAGCTGGTAATCTTCACCAGATGTAGGAATTTCCTCACTAGGAGAAGGACTGGGTGAGTCCATATCTGACCCTACCGTTAGATCTTCTAAAAGATGACGGGGACTAGGAGGTATAACAGCAGCCAAGAAAGGCGATCCCGATGTAAGAGGAGAGAAGTGTTCCCCTACTCCAAATCCAAACCAAACGTTGGACAGGGGCCAATTGAAGTCAACTGGTCCTCCAAATGGAAGTTCGGTTATAACCGGTCCCCCGTCGGGAAACTCGGTTACAATAGGCTGCTGATATTTAGCAAAGGACTGTGAGGGTTCTGACACTGTGACTGTAATGACAAGAGGAAGAGATAAAAACAAAGGCATACGGGAAAAAACCAAGGCAAACAACAACAGGCCGAAAAAACAATATCTAAATGGGCGTGTGATCGTAGGAGATTAATTTTACCACATTGAAACTAGAAATTTTACTGTTTCATGTTTTAAGAGTCTAGAAATGAGTAGAAGATGACTCTATCTCTTTCAATTTGGAAACAAGCGTGAAAGGACAAGCGCTTGATGATATTTTCAAATTTAATGAGTCAGTGAAGATCAAAATGACTGCTCTGGTAATCTAGGAAAATGGGTGTACCAGATATCCATGAACTACCATATACACCTTGGTTAAAAAATGAAACAGAAATCAACCAAGGACTTGACGTACGTGTAGGTAATCTCCCTGAATGTTGTGTCTGGTGTATCATGGGTAAAAGGCGGCAGACTCGGCCTCCTACGAATAAAGGATAGCAACCTAATGGGGTCTCCCTTTATATACGCGATGATACGGGGAGCACAAGTCCGTACTAGTGCTGTCTAAAGCCAAATGTAAAACGACAACTACTAGGTTTAATGATGCTGGAACACGTCACTAGCCTAGACCTATAGATATTCCATTAATGTTTCAATGTTGCCTTAGGTTAATTGAATAAATTTTAGATTTGATCTTCAATTTATGTTTCAATTTCAGGCCCTATCGAATGTTGGATCTCAAAAATCCTTTAAATGCACACTACATGCCACAATATATGACTTTGTTCGATGAAGAGCTAACTACGGGAGGGTTGAGAGCTTTTCAAATAACAATAAAATGAGCACAAAAACATCCACTACTGTCTCTAAGGCAAGCTAATGAAACTAAAAAACTTCTCTCTTAGAGTTATATAACGCTAATAATACGAAAGAGCTTTCAGTTTTCACTACACTAATCAAAATGCAAAGAAATTGTTTTTGTATTTTTCAATGTTTTAGAGAAAATGCACTAAATGAATGAAAAATAATAATAAAAACACCAATTCGAGAAATGACAATGAGAGAGCTGAAACAAACAAGTTCACTCCAAAAAAACACACGCAATCAAAACTCAAACTGATGATGAAATCCTTCAGAACAAAGAAGATTCTCAAAAAGACTCACACAAACCATGTAATCTAGGCTTGGATAGAGACAAAGCGCAACTTGAATGAAAGAGAAAACAACCACTCAACTAATGCAATGACATAGTGTAATCTCGTAAAACGAATGCAAGAAGCGAAAAACGAAGTCGACCATGAAAACAAGAACCCGAAACTCCCATGGGAGGCTCAGCACATTGTAGCACCTAGAAGTCGTAGGGCTAGAATGCAAAACTGATGGTAAAGGGAAAACAACCGGAGGACAAGGGCCAAACACAAGCAACAAAAGCTTCAAGGCACTCAATCACTTAGAAAAATGACACCAGGACCAAAAATCAAGCTCAGAGAGCCCAAAAGCAAGCAAACCCTAACACCAAACAGAGTTGTCGTGCATGTTTGGCTGTAATCTGCACCAAAAAAGCATTAGCGCGGGGGCCCTAACTAGCAACTAGTGCCAGTTGGCATGACTGTCAAGAGATAAACCACGCCAATCGAGTTTACTATGGAAAAAAAGATAAAAAAGGACAAACAGAGACTGGATCAGGTCTTCTGGGGGCTGAACAGGGGTTTGACACCAAAGGAGGTGAACCAGAAGAGAAAATAAATCAATCAAAAGCCAAAAACAACCAAAAGAGGAAAGACTAATTCCAACTGAGTCCCCAGCGGAGTCGCCAGTTTTGTTGAGGAGGTAAATCCCCTCTGCAGACAGAGGCGATCCCAGTAGCCCAAATCTTTTCTAGCAACAATCAATTCATGCAATGACGTTGGTTCCTAGTTACAAAAAGACAAAAATCGTGACGAGTAGCCTACCTCAAGTCCTACGTTGTCGTCGTTGAAGAAAAGATGATGTTTCTCATTCCTCGCTTGACAAATCACGATCCTTCTGTTCGACACGTCCGAACACCTGTACACATGCAAGGAAACAATGACATACAACGTAAAATCTAAATCATGTAACCATATATCAGTCAGAGAGGATATAATTCATTGCATTATATAAAGAAATGAACACATGAATGGAACCAAAATCAGAATCGCTTATATTATAAATGACAAAAGGGAGATTACAACCAAATGCTCTGACGCTATGATCTTCCTTCGGTAAAGCTGACAGTGGAGCGTGTCTCAACAAAGCCTATCAAGAATCTAGACAAAGCTCTCTCTCTTCGGCTTGGCTCTCAAAGGTTTCCCGGCTATAGTTTCCTTCCTACGAGTTCAGCTATCTTGCTAATGGAGAAGGCAAGCTTTTATAGATGGAGGAAGGGGAGTTGGGATCCCTATAATCATGGGATAGGCCCTATCTCTTAGGAAGGTTCCATGATAGGTGGAAAAAAACTTCCTATACATGGAGATCCGGAGCCAAACCACTCAACTCCCTTTGATGATTCATCCAGGAGTTTGTTGGAATCAAACTTCCGCCATTTATTTTAAAAAACATCCCTTATTAAGCTTGGCATGAGTGAAACACAGGGATAGAGCACCAGTTGGCACGCCCTCTAGTGTGGATTTCCCCTATTGGCACAAGGGATGAACTGGCTAGTCACGCCAAGGCTAAAACATCTGTTTTTAGTGTTTTTCAGAGGAAACTTTCTTCAGGATAATGTTTTTCCTTATGCAAGAGGATGTCATGAAGGTGGTTTAAGGACATTTCACTGTTCACAGGTCACGGGAATAGTCCTCCAATGTACGGCATGAGGCATTGCAGGGATAGTGACAAGATGTTGTGTAACAGTAGTAGAACTCTGAGTCTTCTTTCCAATGCCATAGGTATAATCCAATTTGGATTCTTCAAGGGAGATTTATGCCCAATCTCTCGCAATGACCTAATTATGGAATGTTTCAGTAGAGCTAACTTGTACGGCGTGCCACATGTTGTTGTTTCTTCATTCAGACCTGAAATCGATACAGTGTAAACTATAGTCTGTGCACTATCTACCACTTTTTACATAATTCCAGTCCAATACTCAGAAAGAGAGTGAGATTTATGACGATTTTCCCAAGGTCACTTCTTTGATATGAATTTCAAGAGCCTGCAAAAACACTGACTTCCATAGATCATATCTTCGAAAATATTGCGCACCTTGATCTGAAATTTTTATAGGAGCTTCCTCAAGATTTTGGCTTCGCCTCATAAACATTTCTACTTCTGAACCTTCATAGAAAAAAAAAATAGAGCGTAAATTCCACGATGACCTGTTTCATGTAAAGAAATCCATACTTAAGGAGGATATGAGGATCAAAATTTATATAAATGCTTAGGTTGAGAGGGACTTCAACAACTGAATGTGGGAGGGATTTTAGGAGCTTAAAAATTATTAATTATTGATTTTTCAATTAACCATGCCACAACCCCATGGGGTTTTATCCCACTAACTAGGGTTACAAACTTCAAATATAAACATCTCTCAAACCGTGAAGAATTACGTGGTGTGCCATATATCAACGGAAACATCTCGACAAGTAAAAATAATAAAAATCATTATTGACCCAGAATATAGTAATTTGGTAGGTAAAAATTCCCATGAAATATTGGGGTAGCCCTTGGTGCTTCTTGGGTTGACATCAATGAAAACTGCTAATCAACAGGGAAATGGTGTTTGGAGGTTATGGATGGATTTATGGAGTGAGTGGAGTGATGGAGAGGTGACGAGAGAGGTCCCATGTCAAGATATAGGTGATCTAGATGCTAGTGTCGAAAAGTAGGGTTTAGAGAGTGAATACATGTGCATGGAGTGAAGTGAGGGTTAAGAGTGGTAGGTGTAGGAAAAAAATCAATTATTATGCTTTTTTTGAAGTTTAGAATCCCTTGAGAGATCTACCTTTCTCACATATAAATTTCCTGTAGCACTACAAGAACCCTGTAGTAGCTAGGACATCCTGTAGAAATTACAGATAGGGGAAAAAAATATTTTTTTATCTTACTTGAAGGGATAAATGAATGGATGGGTGCATGCTATAGTTTCTCATGGAATGGGTAGGCATAGGAGAGAGAGAAGAGAGGAAGAAAACTGGTCCTCTAGGTCTAAAACCACCTTTGATCAACAACCTACAAAACAAAAACAAGTGAGTGCATATGCATCATTTTTCTTTTTCCTTTTTCTCTTTTTCTTTTTCTTTTTTCTCTCTCTCTCTTTTTTTTTTGAAGGCAGGTGAGTTGCCTCCATAGAGGTTTTCAACCCACAAGTCTGCCTTGGGTGCCTCAAGGAGGTTTTCACCCAAGGATATTTTATTATTATTATTTTTTCTCTTTTTTTATGCTCTAGGATTGCCTCATTGAGGCTTTCAACATTGGAGTTGGCCTTGGGCGCCTCAGCGAGGTTTTCACCCATGCCTCTTTATTTTTTACTTTTTTTATTTTTCTAGGAGGGGGAGGCACTGGAAACTATAGAGCTTACCATGACATACACCTCCCTGTTTGTGGAATTTATAAACCTAGCCCTAGACAGGGGCTTTTTGTATACTTTGAGCCTATAACCATTGACAAGAAGTAGAATCCCCTCCTCATCTATGGTCTTGATCTGAACTGCACCGTTATCATAGAATTTTTCCACTTTGTAAGGTCCCAACCATCTTGTCATTAATTTTCCTTTCAAGTCTTTGAACCTTGAGTCATTAAGCAACGCCCAATCTCCTTCTTGAAAGGTCTTTTCCTTAATGTGCTTATCATGCAAAACCTTCCTTTGTAGTTGTTACACTAAAAATTGTTTATCAATGGTTTATTTCATAGATTCCTTCATCACTATGATAAGCATGGTTTATGATGATTTCTATACATGTGCTATGTAATATTTTGCTTGTTTTTGACTGCAGGTTTACGAGGAAAACTCCTTCAGCGCGCGAGGGACAACAATGACTTCAAACAAGCGTTGGACAAACGGTAAGTCCTTAACACCTAGATAGAGATTTTCATAGATCATATATGCTTAGAGAAAGATTAGTTTATTTGGCTGTTTGTTGCTAGATACTTTTAGTACTAGGGATATCGGTCTTGTCCACAAGACAGATTAATCCATACAACAAATTGGCGACTCCACTAGGGAAGAAACTTGTTGTTTTTGGTTCTCTTTTATTTTGATTTGAGGAAACATTTTTCCTAGTTTTTGATTGATAGAAATCTTCCTGGGTAGCTTAGGTTTTCTCTGTTTTTGAAAATTTTGAGATATTTTATGTTTTTCTCTAATTTTTCCTGGGACCGCACTTTGCCTTCTTTGCACAGTGCGGGCAGTTTCACATTTTTTCTTTAGTAAACAGTGCGGTACCACACCTGTTATTACCGCAAGCCTGCGAACCCTGTTAAAATTTTGAAAAACCTTTAGATTTCTCTCTTTAGTTTATCTTTATTTTGATTTAATTTTTTTGATTTCTGCCCAGATTGATGATTGTTTCTGTCAAAAGCTTTCTGTGAATGAATCTTAGCAGTATTGGTGTTTTGATGATTTTCTAGAAGTTTTGCGTTTTGGATTGTTTTTCACTTGGTCTTTGTAGCGATTCGAAACATTGACTGTTTGAAGTACCTAAGATTACATTGGTCTTTTGTCTTTTGCTGAATCTGACCCGAATGTGAAATCATCCTTTATTGAGAAATAGAGTTACCTGTTTCTTTGCAAATATTCGAAAATAAACTTTGTTATTGGTTTTTGAATTTCATTTTTTATAAAAACATATTTGAGTGTTTTTGATCTGTTTGTTATTCTGAATGCATAGATCCTTAGTTTGCTGAATAACTAAGTAAAAAATTATTCAAAAAAATCTTAAAGCTTTTATTCAATTAGATTGTTAAAATTTGTAGATCTCAGAATTCGTTTTATAGTTTTGAGTGTTTTAAAAAAAAAAAAATTGTAGATCTCTTTTGAAGGAAGTTTGGTTTGTAGCTTCAAGTTTTTGAAAGTGAAAGGATTTTCTTATAAGCTTTGATAATAGGTTTCATTTAGAGTTATTGTTGAAAAGACAAAAATATTTTCTTTCAATTGTTCTTTATTTTTAAAGAAGGAATTGTTCATTAAAAGAATTGCATTCTCCAACTTTTCCTTAATTATAATTTCATTGAAAGGAAACGATCTGATTATCATTTTTAGGTGCATTTTTAGTGTTTTTTTGGAAGTCGAGTCTTCACACCATCAGAGTTTCATTTCCGCACCTATTGACTTAAGAAATAGCTCTTAAAAGTAACGCTTAATTAAAATTTATCTAGCAATCTTTTTATTTTCTAGGGCTCTTATCACCAACATAGCTTAGGCTAGTATCTTGGAGTAGGGAGTAATTAACTCTCCAAGGTAGTAAAACAAACAAGTAGACAAATCTTGCGGTAGGAAAAAAATCCAATTGTAATTTGTATAATCTGGGAAGCTTCTCTTAAAGAATTCAATCACGAGATCATGTCCGAACCTTTGAGACAATCAATTCTATTTCATTGGGGAAGATAGAAGATTTTGTGCGTATTACAAACGGTAAACCTCGGATTAACCATTGTCAAGGAGCCTAGGGTCACTTGTCGATAAACCTCGGATTAACCATGTCGAGGAACCTTCAAGGGGATTGAGCTTTGTTACTCTGCCCTTGCGCATGGGATCGGATCGGAGACTGTTCCCCCAGTTATATTTGTTACTGTTGGTAACCTTAGTGTCCAAAAACTTAAGATTATTTCCTAAGGTGACGGTGAAGGAAAGATCTCACTGTACCTGAAGCAAACGTCGACTAGACTCACTTGGACTCTCTGGGGGGTTCTCTTCACACGAGATGGTTTTGTGAGGAAACTTGTGCCAGTCTGTTTCATTAAGCAGGTTGTTGGGGTAACTATTCCAACCGCCCTTTCTGTATTAAATTTATACTAAGTTGGATTTCATCACCAACTAGTGTTTTTAGTACAGGAAGTTACTGTTTGTGTGTGGTTTGAACTCCTAGATTTTAAGCATGTGATTCAGCTGTTTGTTTCTTTAGAGACTTTAGGTGTTTTCATTGAATTTTCTTTGTTTGCGTGTGATTAATTAATATTTAATCATGGTGGAAGTGCCAAGACAATCCCGGAGACTACAAGGGAAACCCCCTGAATATACACCAAGTCAGCTTGAAGGGCTTCGCGCTCTGGTATCATCTAGTAGTGGTAGGATTAAATCAATAGAAGTTGGAACTTCATCCATAGTAGTTCATCCTGTTTATCAAACACCCATAACAGAACACATTCAAGAACTGATTTCGGTTTCTGAAGTTACTGGTAGTATTTATCCTACCAGTGAACTGGCTGACGAACCTGAAATATCTGAACCTGAAACTGAACTTTCTGTTTTGGAAACATCCTCAGGATTTATTTCACCAACTTCTAGCGATCATGGTTCACCTAGGGTAATAAATATTGTCACTGACAATCTTCCATCTGGACTAATTTCTATTGAAGAACTTACTAATCCAGACGAAGAGTTATATATTCCCAATTCCCCTCAGTCTTTAAATATTAGGGAACGTGAATCAATTTTCTACAGCCCTATTCGAACTACTGCTTGGTATTTATCCTTAATGAATTTTTTAGAGAATCTGGGTCTTTCTTTTTCCCCACCTCGAGTTCCATTTCATCCAACACCCAGAGGTTACTATCCGTCATCCATTATGGAAAGAGAGTCATCCATGTTTTCCCAGTCACCGGAAGCATTTTTACACGGTGGTCCTTCTGTTTCTCCGGGATATCAGGCTCTGTTTGGTACTTTCTCGGGGGCCACTCCTCAACCAATTGAAAATGTGTTATCATCTGGTTTAAGTGGAATTAAAACTGAAATTTCGAACACAGAGAAAATATTTATGATGTCTGGTAATGTTCTGAATCCGCAACCTCAAGGCAGTCAGTTACCGCCTGGAGGGAAATCTCAGGGAAATCAGTTACCGCCTGGGGGGCAGCCTCAAGGTAGTCAGTTACCGCCTGGGGGGCAACCTTCAGGAAGTCAGTTACCACCTAGGGGTCAACCTCAAGGTAGCTTTTTCCCAGGACAAAATGTGGAATCATATTATTTTGGGGGACAACCCCAAGGACAGTACATACCTCAAGGATATCAACCTCCAGGACAGTACATACCCCAGGGTCAACCTCAAACTCAATATTCTCCTCAGGGTCCTTACGAACCTCAGCTTTAGTACGCGCCTCAGGGTTATCAACCTCAAGGTCAGTACCCAATTCAAGGTTACCAACAGCCTTCTGGTCAGTCATCTGTTCAAGGAACCGGAAATTTACCCTTGACTTATCAACCCTACGTTCAACCAGGTTATGGTCCTTACGTTCAACCTTCTGCGGGACAATACCCCAGAATGAATATGGTGTGGGATCCGTCCCAATATCAACAGCCTTTGCAGCCTAATGTGCAGCTTCCTTATCAACCTGGACAACCTTTGGTTTCTGGTTTAACCCAGCAACCTGTCCAGCCAACTATTCAAACTTCTGCACCTAGTTTTGTTCAGCAGTCTGCGCCTAGTACACCTCAGACTCCGCCTCAAACTGCTGTAACCGCTGCAACATCTGTCCAACCTGTAACACCTGTTTCTGGAGTATCTATAACTCCGAGTTCGTCTATCCCTGTATCCGTGCAAATCCCTCAAGTCTCTGTACCCCAGTCAGGATCTTCAGTTCAGACTTCGATTCAGATGCCTGCAGGACAAGCCGGTACAAGTAAAGTTGTCATAATTCAACTACAATACACATATCAACCGTACCAGGGATATCCTCAATTCGGTCCCGGTTCACAAAATTCAAGTTATCAGTATCAACCGTACCCTGGCTACACTTATGAGCAGCCTCAACAACCCCAGTTTGGTCCTGTTAATCCTGGTTTTCCAGGAGGTCACACAATTCCTAACGCAAATCCGATTCCCAGTTGTTCTGGGTATCCACCTCCTAGAACTGATTTGGCTACTTAAGGTTTTAGTGACCCTAACCGCCAGTTACCATTTATTGCAACTTTAGATTTACCTAATTTGACGTGCCTTATGAATGATCCAATTTTCTATTATCCGTACTGGCCGCTAATGCTGCATAAGTTGCCCAGTGATATACCAAAATTCGAAGGTAAGTTAGGAGAGGATCCATCAAATCACGTCATGACTTATCACCTCTGGTGTGCGTCTAATTCAATTATTGATGATTCGATTCGCTTACGTCTTTTCCAAAGAACTCTTATTGGTCTTGCAACCAAATGGTACATTAAGTTACCACGAGGCTCTCTTAATAATTTCAGTCAGTTAGCAACTTCCTTCTTGACTCATTTTCAGTTGCCTGTCAGATACGACAATGGCACGGAATTATTAACTTCACTAAAACAATCTACGTCTAGGTATATTTCTGATCATATTCATGAATGGCGACGTAGAAGGCGTTTGGTGAAAGTTTACATTCCAGATCAAATTTTGGCAGAATGGTTTGTTAAATCATTATTGCCAAAGATTACTGAAGATGTAGCTAAGGATGGTGTTGTTACTAAAGAGCAAGTGATTTCTCAGGCTTAGTACCTTGACCTCATTTATACGCAGTCAGGTACTTTACACGAAAAAATCCCTAACCTTCCAAAACAAGGTCAAATAGCTGCTGCTCCGTCAGGGTCTCATGTTGCTGATGGCATGATTGGTACAGTCAATACTAAAAGTAAGAAGAAATCTTCAAAGAATTCTTCTCCTATTATAACTTTACCAGATTCCCCGAAAGGAGAATCTTCCCCCAAAATTTCTGCCGATAGTCACGTCATAGAGACATCTACAGCTAAATCTAAATCCGGTGGTAAAAAGAAGGGGAAGAACAAAAACAAAAAGAATTCCAAAGAGAAAACTGATAAAAATGAATCCAATGATGAAAAATTCAAACCTCGTTATCCTTGTTACATTTGTGACGAGGATCATTTTACTAAGGAATTCCTGCATCGATCAGAGGTTGCAAAATTCGTTAAAGGTTCGCAACAACCTGCTGTCCTGAAGGATCCTTTTCCGACTCAAGATAGCAAGATGTTTGGTTCCACTTCGACTACTTTAGAAGAACCTATTTTGATGATGTCTCATGTGAGGATTGCGACGCGATCACAAGATTATGGTACTAAGAATCCTGTTGATGGTAAAGAAGCAGAATCTTCTAGTGCAAATACATCAACTACACCTCTTCTTGTTTCTGGTCCGCTACAAATCGAGAAACAAAATCCAGACTTAATAATCAAACCGCCTGCTAAAGGTGTTCTTCGTAAATCAGCTTTCAATCCAAATGCGAGAGCTGCTCAGAATTACAACATTGTTGAAGACTTAGCTATTTCCCCTCCAGCGATGTCGTCTTTGGAAGTGCTGAAATCATGCCCAGCATAGCGTAAATTGCTTTTTTCTGCTATAGGAGCTGTAGATGTTCAGGATTCTAATCTTATAATATTCGATTTAGAAAATAGTACACCTCGTCTACCTCATAAAATGGCTTTCCAGATACTAGTGTTAGTAAAAAATAGACTGATCTATCAGACTGTGATTGATGAGGGAGCTTCAACGTGTATTATGTCGATTCAGTGTTCGAAATCGCTTGGTTCTTCTACACTCAACCAATCTCCGACGATTCTTAAGGCTTTTGATGGTCAAGGTTTCCATCCTTTTGGTATTTTGCAGGATTTACGCATAGGGGTCGAAGGTAAAACCGTAAATGTAGATGTGGAAGTGGTTGATGCCCCTCTAGATTACAACCTTCTTCTGGGTCGCAGTTGGTCTTATGCTATGAATGTTTTTGTTTCTTCGGTCTTTCGACTCATAAAATTTCCATATCAAGGAAATATCGTTACAATAGATCAGTTAACTTATTTCTCTTTTGACCCAGCGTCTACAAAAACAATCTAGCACGTTGGTAAAGCGGCTATCCCTTATAAGGATTTTGGAGTAGGATTGGTTAAAGATTCTGGTTTCGTCAGACACTGTTATGTTTGATGATCCTTGGATCGTACCTTCTGACTCTGAGTTAGATTCAATTGATGGCATGATGCCTTTGAGTCCATTTGAAATTGCATACCAAGCTGTACAGTCACTTTCCAACACCTCTTCAACCGGAATTGATCCAATGAATGGGATCCATGAGGAATCACTTTCTATATCCAGTTAAGCCACAACGAAATTTCCTGATATTGTTCATATTGATGAGCACATTCGTGAATTCTTGTCTGTTGATGATTTACCATGGGAAGATTTGCATCACCGATCTTCGTTTTTACCTGAACTAGATCATTCTGAAGATGATTTTGCTTCAATTTTTACTGTTGAATATGTCAAAGAACCCCAGAATCCATTGCGAAATCCTGACTCTGATTTATATTTGGAAAATATTTCTCGAATGGTTCCAATTGACATTTCAGTAAAACCAGGAATAATTGAAAACATTCATATAGGTGCTTGCTATACTGAAGATGAAATTAAAGCTTATAAAGCCCTATTTCAAGAATTTCGTGATGTGTTTGCCTGGTCCTATGAAGAAATGCCAGGAATTGATCCGTCAATCATCGTACATGAAATCAAGACTTACCTGGATGCTAAACCTATTCGTCAACGTTTACGTCAAATACATCCTAGAAAAGCTGCTGCTATCAAAGCAGGAGTTGAAAAATTGCTTCGTGCAGGTTTCATTTATCCAATTCCCTTAACAGATTGGGTATAAAATATTGTTCCTGTGACTAAAAAACAAGGAACCATATGAGTATGTATCGATTATAGGGATATTAATCGAGCTTGTCCCAAAGACAATTATCCAACTCCCTATATCAATCAGATAATCGATAATTGTGTCGACAGCAAAATGTTTTCCTTTATGGATGGCTTTTCCGAGTATAATCAAATAAACATACTCCCTGCTGATAAGCCAAAAACAGCTTTTATTTTTCCGTGGGGGACGTTTGCTTATCGAAAGCTTCCCTTTGGTTTGAAGAACGCTCGAGCAACTTTTCAAAGGGCAATGTCTTACGCGTTTCATGACATTAAGCACATTGTGCAACCATATCTCGATGATTTACCTGCTAATTCATCACGTAGGGCCGACCATCTCACACACTTACGAGCTATCTTTATGAGGTGTCAGCATCATAAAATTAGGCTGAATCCACACAAATGTGTTTTTTGTGTAGAATCGGGTCGTTTACTGGGATTTTTTGTTTCAAAATCAGGCATTCGCGTCAATCCGTCGAAGGTCGAAGGTATTGTTAAATTACCTCCTCCTTCGACTTTACACCAACTCAAAATTTTGCAGGGGAAAGCAAATTTTTTACGTCGGTTCATTCCTAACTATGCCGAACTTACAAAAGCTTTTACCCATTTGCTGAAACAGAACATTCCATTATTTTGGGACGAGATCACTAATCGATATTTCGATGCACTTAAACACGCGTTAACCCACGCACCGTTATTGCATCCCCCCAACTACAACCAGGATTACATTTTGTACCTCGCTGCTTCTCATTCCACCATTGGGATGGTGTTAGTTCAAGAAGATGAACCTCACACTGAACATGTGATTTACTATCTTAGTCAGAATTTGCATCCGACCGAGATCAAATATACACATGTGGAGAAATTGGCATTGGCAGCTGTCCAAGCTGTCCAGAGATTTAGGCACTACATCTTGTTATGTAAAACCACAGTAATTTTGATTGCAAACCTATGATGTATATTTTAACCAAACAATTGCTAGGGGGCAAGTATTCCAAATGGATAGTCATCCTGCAGGAATTTGACTTGGAATTTGAGAAATCCAAGGCGAAGAAATCTTTGGTATTTGCGGAATTGATGTGTGATTTCCCCTCTACTGATACTGAAACTGTGGCAGAAGAGCCCATTGCGGACGAATCTCTGTTTCTTATCAGTACACTCGATCCATGGTATGGAGATATTATTGTTTATCTCCAAACCCAATCTTTTCGGCCTGAAATCTCACAGTCTCAGCGACGGAAAATACGCTTCCAATCTCAACAATATAATATTATTGGTGATACACTTTATCGTCATGGGGCAGATTCGGTTTTCCGACGCTGTCTTGTTCATCAAGAAGCTGAAAGGATTTTAAATGACTACCATTCTAGAGCATGTGGTGGTCATATGTTTGGGTATGCCACAGCCCAAAATATTTTGCGCGCTGGTTATTTCTGGCCATCGTTATTCAAAGATTGTATTTATGCCATCTGGAAATGCCATAATTGTCAACTTTTTGATCGTAAAATGCGCGTGCCACCCGCTCCTCTTCATCCCATAATTGCTGTTGGTCCTTTCGCGAAATGGGGTATCGACTTTATTACATGTAACCCTCACTCGGCCGGGGGGCATGCAT
Organism: Pinus albicaulis; assembly: GCA_034641835.2. NCBI lineage: Eukaryota > Viridiplantae > Streptophyta > Pinopsida > Pinales > Pinaceae > Pinus > Pinus albicaulis. Next base: position 897,636,282 of record CM076584.1, on the reverse strand, counting down.
ATATTATCTTAGCAATAGATTATTTTACTAAGTGGGCTGAGGCGATGCCTACATTTTCGGCTGACGGCAAGACTGCTGCAACTTTCGTATTTAATCACATAATTTCTAGGTTTGGTGTTCCTCAAGCCATTATTACAGATCATGGAAGTCATTTTTGGAATATCATGATGACAGAACTGACAGACCAACTTGGTTTGCGCCACGATAGTTCCACTCCGTATTATCCGCAAGCCAATGGTCTGGTTGAAGCCATAAATAAATTTTTAGTCACCATGATTAAACGAATTATTGGCATTCACAAAATGAATTGGCATTCCATGTTATTTTCAGCACTTTAGGCATATCGAACCTCAGTAAAAACATCAAATGGTTTCACTCCCTTTCAACTCGTTTACGGTTTGGAAGTTGTGTTGCCGATTGAATGCGAAATTCCGTCACTGAAATTAGCCGTAGAATTACTCCAAGCTACGTCTGAGGAGGAGAAACGTTTCTTGTACTTGGCTCAGCTGGATGAGAATCGATGAAATGCTGTAATAGCAAACGAGGCTCATGTTAAATGAATAAAAGCTCAGTACGATAGAAGTGTTACCCCTCGAAATTTTTCAGAAGGAGACCTAGTCTTAGTTTATGATCAAGCCAACGATAAGCTAGGAGCTGGGAAATTCGTGCCCATGTGGCATGGTCCTTTCATTGTCAAGCGAAAGTTGGCAAAAGGGGCCTATGAGCTGATATATTTTGACGGTGTCCCTTTAGATAAACCCATAAATGGACTTTATCTGAAGCAATACTATGCTTAAACTTGGTATGGAGATTTTTTATTAGAATTAGATTTCGTTACTATTGGTGTGTCTTAGATTAGAAAAGTGTGCCTAGTTTAGAAGTGTGTTTTTTATTACTATTCTTGCTTATCTGAGTTTTACTCCTGATATTGCAGATGTCGACATCTCTTCAAACCTACATTGGTTTTGCTGATGGTGCTTTTCGTAGTACACAAAACATTTCTTCCGCAACTTGGGTTATTTATTCACCCTCTGACGAGTTAGTATCCATGCATGGGGTAAGCCTTGGTCAAACAACAAATAACATTGTTGAGTATAGTGCAGTGATTGAGTTATTATCTGAATCCATATCATTTGGAATTTGGAGTTTGATTGTTAGGTTGGATTCTGAACTTGTTGTATTACAGCTTAACAGGGTTTATGCCATTAGAAATCTAGTGTTATTACGGTTATTTTTAAGAGTTTGTCTTTTGGAACGTGAGTTTGATTACATTGAATATCAACATATTCCAAGACATTTAAATACATTAGCAGACGTAGTTGCTTCTAGTATGATAAATCGACATTTGCAATGATCAAAACAATAAGACAAACAACATCCATAATATGTACACAGATAGCCGGTAAATAGTAATATATCATAGTATAGAAGTGTTTTCAAAAAATATATATCGTCTTCGATCATAGGTTGGAAACACCTTATGATCGGCAAAATGATAACACAAAAAGTCAAAAATATGAGTCTACAACTCGCTCATCCCATCACTGATGATGATCACGATAAGAAACCACTGCCCGAGCCACTCTACACAGGAACCTCCTAAAAGGTCCTGGAACACCAATCACGTATCTCTGCAATCTGAGTGGGATCTCATCTATGTCTGTCTCTGGAATGTATAGAGTCAGACGCTCTATATGATGCTCTAAATTAGACAAAATTTCCGCTGATTGGCCTACTAGGGATGGTGCCGCTGCAACTGGTTGTCTTCTGTCATAAGGCTGGAGATGGGCTGGTCGCCGTGGACCCACATCTGCATTCATAAAAACTTTTTGGTTATTAATTGACAAGACGATCAAAAAATAAAAAACTAGAACTTAGAATTCGTTGAAAATGATTTTGCCTGATTCATCCCACTGTTCCCCTGCTGGGAGAGTCATCTCCCGGTCGCCGCGGAAATCTATCCCAGCGTATGGAAAGTCCTCAATGACAAAAATTTTGCGGTCCAGCCAACGAAAATATGAAGGAGGAAATCGAACAATCTCAGCGCCCTCAATACCGTGATGGGCCATCAATGTAACCCAACGAACCATCCTAGGTTCTCGAGGTCGACCAGCATCAACATGAATAATTTGCGGAGCTAGCATGGGTACCCTCTCTAGAGCAAAAGTGACCACAATGGATCCATATCCAAAGTTATTTAGTTTTCCATTTTTCGCTCTAGTCAGTTGGCCTTTTAGATTGGCCAACACAGCTTCGCACTAGTTAAAAATGGTGCCTCGAAAAATGTCCACAGCAATACGCATCTGGGAACCGGTAGCCACATGTAGTGCGGCACTCCCACACAATCTGGTAATAGTAAACACAATCTGTTTGTCCCTGGGATCTGCCTCATCATTACAGAACTCTTGTCGAAGACTAGCGACAGTTTGGCCACCTGGCCTAGTCCCAAACAAGGAAAGTTGTTCGCCCCTCTTGGACAAACTAGTCAGAAAATAAATATCCTCCAGCTCAATTTCGAGCCGATGGCCACTAATAATGAAACACTAGTCCTGCACGTTCCACCTGTTTACCAGCCATGTCAAGAGATCTACCTGTGCCCTCATGCCCTGAATGGCCTAGAATTTATACAAACCGCATGCTCTTAATGCCTGCATTGTGGGCAAATGGAGCATTGTAGCGTCATCCACTTCCTCATGCTCACGTTCTCTCCAAATCAACATCTTGTTAATCCTACAATGCATAAAAATATATGTTAGAACAATCTAATTTGAAAATTTTTGGGCGGCAAATGAAAATTTTGATTTTGAAATTCAATTGCGCGGGGACCGCACTTTTCCTTCGTACACAGTGCGTAGGAACGCACGTGTTCTGTAGATAAAGTGCGGACCCAAGACCTTTTTCTACATAGAAAAAGGTCGGGGTCCGCAGGTCTTGTGTGTTGTGCTTGTGGACCCCCGTGGGCAGTTTCTTAAACATATTTTTTCCCTTAAAAAATAAAAACTAAAGCCTAAAAAGAATTGTAAACATATGAAAAGCAAGATTAAGAGGTCGTGGATTACCTGGGACTGACGGTTCTCGATTTCGTCGGACGGATCTTCCGGAATCTTCACAGGAACTTTTTTTACCCAAAAGATTCTACTTTTCACTCTGAACTTGAACGGTAAAAATGAAGTTGAAAAAGTCCTTTTTATAATTTTTTTCGAATAGATGAATTTTTAATTTATTTATTTTTCACTTTAAAAAGGGTATTTTGAAAGCATTTTTACTTATTTTAAAGAGGTATGTGTAATGTTTAAATTTTTTGTGCAGAAATTGGATTTTTCAGGAGAATTGATCATTTTTCAACAAAGAGCATACTTTTATCACTTTTTCGAACTCTTTCAAAATTTTACGAAAAAGTGAAACATTGGAGTTCTCTTTTAAGCCCTTTTCAGACTCTCTAAATATGAAAAGATTGCCGAGTACTTGATTGTTCGAACTTGTTAAAGTAAATGAATAATCGTCCCTTCAGTATAAGTTTACCCCTTTTACGGAATGAAATGGACTATTTATGAAAAAGGTATACGTTGACTAATTACGGTCAATAGAGTTCTCTCCTGCATTATTTTATCCTTTTTCGGGCCCGAGAGACTAAATTTACGAAAAATTACACCCATGGATTTTTCTTAAGTTTTTCTTTTGACTCCCTAAAATTGAAAAACACCGAGTTTCTCCTATACTGGACTCGTTAAAATTTAACAGTAAATGACCTGTTTAATTTTTAACAGGAACGAACCACTCCTTCTTAGGGTTCGAATATTAAACTAAGTTGGACTCATCCGAAGGATGAGCTTATAAACAAGCAAATGTTATCCTCATCAAGCTTGTCAAAAATAAAGAGGTACTTGCCAGAAATGGTGGGGGAAAAGAGAGAGAAATGACTTGCTTGTTGTATTTTGAAATTTTCGAAAATCCAGTTAACCACTCTTGAACATGACACTTTCATTCACCTAGGTTGGGAAATATTTTTCCTGATAATTAATCAAACCTCATTTGAGTTTCTGGGTATTAGCTTTGGGTCAATTATCACCAAGTCATCTGCTGTGTCGTTATGTGTTCAAGAGGACAGTTCAAATAAACCATTCATCTGCAAAATATCTGTCATCCATTTTGACCATCCCTGAGTCAGTCCTTGCCAACATATTTCTTCAAAACTTGATCTATGATTTCATGTTGTGGGCTTGCCTACGACGTATCACTTTCTATCGATGACAACTCATTATCTAGAAAGTTGATCTAGAAATCATCAGTACCTTGAAATTTGCATGCCTCAATGGCAGGTTTCTCACTTTCGACAACAGGTTACATCATTGACCTTCGATCGAATGATTCTGTGACATGGTCGACTTCAACTCATTCATTCACATTTCATGGATTGTACTGAGTACTTTAAGAGCCATTGACATTACTGGTGGTTACTCTCACACTTGTGAACAATTTACATCATTGACTGGTAATCAAGTGGTTTCTACCATGTTCGACTTCGGCACATTCATTCACATGGATAGAATCGTACTAGTTCGAGATGTGGAAATCAAGACCCTGGATCTAGTTTTTACCATCCAGGTTGCGAGGAATTTTTTTATCATTTATACAGTAGACTATTTATAAACAGATGGCTGCGTCCATACTGTGTCTACACATGTCTATACTGTGATGTACTCAAAATCATTCCTGTATCAGAACATTTGAATTAGTTTCTAGTTAGTTTTTGATCTGAGTATGGGAATGCCTACCTCAGCGATGATATATATATATATTTTGCATTGAATATTTTTACAGGTTCCGACTAGGGTGTCCATTGGATGATCCTTGAAATGATAAAGTACTGCACTCTTCATATATGACAGACTTCAGCATCATCTATTCTAGACTTTTCACTTTAGGGGGCAATCTGTTACACTAAAAATTGTCATCCTGACATTCTGCTATGTGTATGAGCTCATTATTACTCATACTTCTCCCTTTGCAAGTCTAACATATCAGTTCCTCATGTCAAGCCTTGAAAATCGGATAAAAGTTCCTAAAAATCTCCTAAACTTTGGTATCGCACTTTATCTCTATCTTGCCTGCGGTCCCACACCTAATGTTCATTTTTCCTGCATACCTGAACGCACTTTATCTGTGTTAAAAGTACGGACCCCTGTAAGATAAAAAAGGCGCAAGTAATTTCCAAAAAGCTCAATAAAAGTGAATTCTAGAAGCTTCCAGAAAATATCTTGCGGTGATAGAACCGCTCTTATGAGGTGCATGTATCCCTTACCTTATAGAGCTAACCCCTTTATGTGAGGAGCTTATCCCTTTGAAGGAGGATTCTATCCCTTCATAGTTGGAACAAGAAACCTCCTCTTTTCCACTATAAAAAAGAGGCATTGGGTAGCCTCAAGGGGAGTTGAAGCTTTAGAATATTTGAAGTTAAGTGCTGTTGAGATTCAGACTCAGTTTACTAAGACTTTTGTGAGGATAGATTACATACCTCTATTTGTCTTGGTTGGAGGAGTGCAGAGCTTATCAAAGTAGAGGAGATTCCTGCTTCGGACCCCGGAAATTCTTGTGCAACATCAAGGCTCAGGTTGTAAGGATTTTCTTCTTTTGAAATTAATACAAATATACTCATTTTTCTCAATAAGATTTCAATCAATGGTTTATTTCATATATTCCTTCATCACTATGATAAGCATGGTTTATGATGATTTCTATACAGGTGCTATGTAATATTTTTCTTGTTTGTGACTACAGGTTTACGAGGAAAACTCCTTCAAGCGCGCGAGGGACAACAACGACTTCAAACAAGCGTTGGACAAACGGTAAGTCCTTAACACCTAGATAGAGCTTTTCATAGATCATATATGCTTAGAGAAAGATCAGTTTATTTGGTTGTTTGTTGCTAGATACTTTTAGTACTAGGGAGATCGGTCTTGTCTACAAGACGGATTAATCCATACAATAGTAGTTGAAACACTTATGTGTGAAGGAGTTCCTGCATCTTGAACTTATCCAAACCATTTAGCTATATCAACCTTTCTTGTTGGGCCTTTGTGATATCTAGGTCAAACTCAGCTGCCATCCTCAAGGTGTTGTATTTAAACTCAATGGAAAGTAGAGAATTATTCCCATGGACTAAATCATGAGTGAACCCTATGGTTGTCTTCCAAGTGGTATTGTAGGACCAAGTGGTTTTCGCCAATCTGACTACCCAATATTTCCTGTTGTTGCTCACAAACTTGGTGAGGATATTATCCAAGGCTCTGTTTTTCACTTCCACTGGTCATTTTCTTGCAAATGGTAAGCAATGGAAGTCTTACTCTTGATCTTGTGTCGCCTCAGAATATTTTCAATGAGATGAGATGTAAATTGAGCCCCCAGTTCAGTGACTACCTCTCTGGAGTATCCAAACTTGTTGAACACATTCTCTCTCAGAAATGCTTCTAATGTATCCTCTGTTTCCACCTTTACAACCCTTGTTTCAACACACTTGGTCCGGTAGTCAGTGAAAAGTATGATATACCTCTTCTACCCAGATGGTGGATCGATGGGTCCAATGAAGTCCATGCCCCATTTGTCAAATGGATTTAGATCCACCTGAGGGTGCAAAGGCATTTTATCCCTCTGTGTAGGTTTCCCCATCCTTTGGTACTGGTCATACCTACTAGTGTATCTCCTGGCATCTTGGTGGAGAGTATGCCAATAGTAACTTGCCTACAAAGCTTTGAAGGATGTTCATTTTGTAGCAAAGTGGCCTCCACAAGGACTATCATGATATGCCTAGAGTATTTCAAAAAATTCTTCCTCCCTCACACATCTTCTGAGAATTTTGTCAGGGCCAACTTGATGAGATTTCACCGATCCAGGTGTAAGGGGCGTTTTTTCTGATGATGTTAATCTTCTCCCTAGATGAGAGGTTTGGAGGGAATTTTTCGGAAACCAAGTAGTTATCTATGTACAAAAACCAAGGAGAGAGTGCTGAGATAGAAAATAGGTGTTCATCAGGAATTTTTTCATCCAACATTCCTTTCTCATATGTAGGTAGAGTTAGTCTAGATAATTAATGTGCAACAACATTCTCCTTCCCTGGTTTATCAACAATTGTCAGGTCAAACTGCTGTAATAGCAACAACCATTTAATTATTCTAGAATTAACACCAGGTTTATTGATTAAGTATTTGATGGTTGCATGGTCAGTGTGTACAAAGGTATGATAACCAGTGATATAATATATAAAATTGTTTAAAGCATGGACAATGGCTAACAATTCCTTTTCTATGACAATATAGTTGAGTTCGGCCTTGGACAAATTCTTTCTAATGAATTAGATGGCATAGGGTTCTTTTTCTTCCAATTTCCCCAAATCCTGCCCCACATCTTTGTCGGATGCATCTATGTGGATGTGCAAAGGAAGAGCCCAATTTGGACCTCAGAGAATGGGAACAGTAGTTAGTTTTTCCTTAATGAGCTCAAAAGCTTCTTAACAAAGAATGGACCAAATAAATTCAGAAAATTTGGCCAAAAAACCAAATAATGGTGAAGCCAATTTGCTAAAATCTTTGATGAAACTTCTATAGTATCCAACTATACCTAGGAAACTTCTGAAATCTCTCTGCTTTTGAGGAGCAAGAATCCTTTTTATGGTGGTGATTTTGTGCGGGTCCACCTATATTCCTTCTTGTGATATTAAGTGGACCAATACTACTCCTGCTCTTTTTAAGGACTCACACTTTTCCAGACTAAGGGAGAGATGCATCTCAATGCACCTTCTCAGCACCTTTCCCAAATTGGAGATAGATTCTTGGATGTCATCCCCATAAGGTGTGAAATCGTCCATGTAGATTTCTACCGAGTCATGGGCTAGCTCCGAGAAAATTCTCAAGGAAGCTCTTTCGAAAGAATTTGGGGCATTGCACATCCCAAAATGAATGACTTTGTAAGTGAAGGTTCTTCAGGGACATGTAAGAGTAGTATTGTCCTAGTCTTCAAAGCTAATTTGGATCTGGTTATACCCACTGAACCCATCTAGGCAAGAAAATAATTTCTTCATGAAGGGCCTTTCAGAACTTGATCTATAAAGGGCAAGGGGAAATGGTCCTTCTTGGTGGATTTGTTGAGTTCCCTGTAATAAAAATAGATTCACCATTTTCCATTCTTCTTTGGGACTAGGACAAGAGGAGATACCCACTCACTGTCTCATATAGGATAGATGAAACCTACATCTAATAATTTCTGCAGTTCTTCCTTTACTATGTATTTTAGAGCTGGTTTCATCCTTCTTTGGGGTTGGTGCACAGGCTTGCACCCCTCTTTAATGTAGATATGATGCGTTCACACTGAGGGATGCACCCCTTACATGTTTTTGTAATCCCAAGAAAATGAGTCAGGGTTTTCTTTTAAGAGTTGGCATAACTGATCTTATTCTTTAGCTGATAGGGATGATTTAATTTTCATAGATTTTGATGGGCCAAATTCCACAGCCTTGGTGGTTTCAAGTTGAATTCACGGAGTGCAGTTCCATCCAAGGGTGGCTCCCAAACACATTGACTAGGTAATCAAGTGGACTGTAAGTGGGGGGTTGGTTGTTGAATGATTTGACTGATGCGGCCATCCTCATCAGGTTGCCCCCTATAAGAACAATATCTATGGTACAAATGGGGTAGGGCATAGTGTTGTATACTTCATCTTCTTATTCTTCATCCTCCAGCCATAAAGTTAGCTCATGGTTAATGGAATGTTAGGCACGAGGATATAACACCAGTTATTTAGACAAGGGCCCATTATTTATAGTCATGTTTTCAACCCAGGAGGTGATATAAGCATCAATGGTGGCTAACCAAGGTCTCCCTAAAATGAGAGGATATCCATTAAACTTGGTTTTTTGTTGGAGAACTAGGAAAACTATAGGGTAACCCCAAGAGTTGATTGAAACCATAACATCCTCAACAATTCCATCCAGAGCTACTCTGGACTATAGAAATTTAATACAAAATATGTATTTTCTGGATTCTCCTGATCTAATAATAATATGCTATGGTTAAATACAAAATCTCTTATACAAAATCTTGGCGGAATTTGAAACACAATCTCCAATCACAATATCATGAAGAAAGATCAATCACACTTAACGTAGATAATTTACCCGGGGAAAGAATATAGCTAAAAACCCCACTATCTTATGTTATGTATTACATCGTGGATCATGAAACAATTACATACAAAGCTCCATTCCAAGAGGTCTCAGTACATGAGCTAACTGTCTCACACTGTCATACAAAAATTGGCAAGTTCCTTAGCCAATTTACTATCTCTAGATAGCCTGCCTCCACTGTGCAATCCCAGCTAATAGAAATCCCTGAATGAATGGAATGTTGATTGCCTTGACTGTGCAATCCTCATGGGCACATCCAATGTGTGTGTGGTTACATGTGTGAAACCAAAAATGTCATAACTGATATTCAACTGTTCCTTTCACCTACATCTTAATTGGGTCTCCACTGGATCTGACATACATGCAGTTAATAGTAGTAAATCTTCAGTTTCATGTGAGGCCACTGATTGTGAATTAATTAATAATTAATTCACTTTATCTCTCACTAGTGTATCTTCAACTACAACTAACACAACTGATTTTAACTCACTTAACTGAGTTAAACTACTTTAAAACTTTCATAACTGCACTTCCAACTCTGTTACAACTTCGAATCACTCAATTACAACTAAGTCCACTTGCATGTCCCACCAACCAACCACTCAACTCAATATTCCTATAGCTAGCAGATTTTCGACTTCAGTTAACTATTTCCAAGGGCTCATTGAGAATAGATTATTTTTTATCGTCCAACTAATATTAAGGGATAATAATAGCCGACATGCATCTATAAATAGACATTCAACCTATAAATAGAACTTTCTCATGCATCTATAAATATACATCCACCTAAAAATAGCCTAAGGCTCCATCCTAGTGTAGGTGCATACTTTTCACTAGGATATTCTTTGTAGTATACCTAGGGGGAATAATATAGGGTACAGAGGGAGGTACCCAAGGGAATAATATGATGTAATAATATAAGAATGATAAATAATTGGGCCATAGTTAATAAACAAAGTGGTTAACCCACATTATTTAAGGGACCATATGTAGCTAGGGAATAAAGTGATAAGCCCATTGTATTGGATGTATGGTATTGATAGACCCATGGTAACTACCCATGGTATTGCATGTATGAAACCTATATAGAGGCTAGAGACTCTCCCATGAGAGATGTCAAGGATTATTGTATTGACAAGCACATGGATTATGGAGTGATCTCTTTCCTTCTTGTTTTTTATTTGAAATTGGGTATTTTTTCCCAAGGAACCCAGATATGCTATCTATTTCTGAAAATTTTGTGCCAATATTTTCATAACTGCTCTGCAAACTCGCTGCACAAAAATTTCCTACAAAAAATGAAAAAACAAATCTCCCAAACTCTGCCCAAGAAAGTGCTCTGATACCACTTGTAGTGGATCTGACAAGAAAATGTATAGAAATGGAAAATATACCCAAGAAATAACACCATAGAAGATAAAACTTCAGATCTTAATTAATATCAAAACCCTTGAGGTAGGGCAACACCATACATTCACTCCTTAAGGAAGGAGATCACTCCACAAGCCATGTGCTTTCCAATACAATAATCCTTTACATCCCTCAATGGAGAGTCTCTAGCCTCTATTTAGGTTTCATACATGCAATACCATGGGTAGTTACCATGGGTCTCTCAATACCATACATCCAATACAATGGGCTTATCACTTTATTCCATAGCTACATGTGGTCCCTTACATAATGTGGGTTAACCACTTTATTTATTAACTATGGCCCAATTATTTATCATTCTTATATTATTACATCATATTATTCCCTTGGGTACCTCCCTCTGTACCCTATATTATCCCCCCTAGGTATACTACATTCTTGTTGAATCTCAACACTCCCTCTCAACAAGAAAGGGATTATCCTTCACCTCGATCCTCTCTCTATGATATTCGAATTTACTCTTGGTGAGCGCCTTCTTCAGAATTTCTGCATCCTGATATTCCGTAGGAATGTACTTAAGCAACATGATTCTCCTCTGCACACAATCTCTAAGATGATGGTACCAGATACCTATATACTTAGCTCGATCATGCAACACAAGATTAATCAAGATTTTAATGCAACTCTGATTATCACAATGAATCACTATCAGATGTAAATGAGAACCAAACAAACCAGCTAGGATTTTTCTCATCCAGATAGCCTCACATGTGGCTTGAATCACTGCCATGTATTCCACTTCCACTGAACTAAGTGCCATGGATCTCTGCTTCCTGTTGTACCAAGAAACAATTGTAGATCCAATGCTAAAGATCCCCCCTGATGTTCTCTTTCTGTATGATCCATTTCTTGCCCAATCTACATCCGTGAAGCCATGCAACTTCACCTCATCCATCTGTCTGTACCATAAACCATACTCTGATGTGCCCCTCTGGTATCTCAGGACATGTTTTCCCACCTTCAAAAAGAGCATGCCAGGATTACCATAGCTTGACTCAGCTGGTTAACTGCATAGAAAATGTCTGGTCTCGTGTTCACTAGATACATTAGTGAACCCACTAACTGTCGATAGACAGTAGCATCCACTACCTCTCCAAAAGTAGCATCCTATTTCCTCCAGTTTCCTGGAGGAGGAGTATCCATGGGTTTGCAGCCCTCCCTGTGAAACTTACCCAGTATCTCCCTTGCATACTTGCCTTGAGACACAAAAATTTTACCATCTCGATGCCATATTTCCAATCCAAGGAAATAATGAAGGAGGTCCATATCCTTTGTCTTAAACTCCTTTGCAAGATCCTCCTTGCATGAGGGTATCTACTACTCATCCCCAATCAATATTAAATCATCAACACAAAGAACAATGATTAAAATCTTACCCTCCACCACAATTTGGTATAGGTTTGCATCTGCTTTAATTTTGGTGAAGCTCTGTCTAGTGAAATAGTTGTCTATCTGAGTGTACCAAGAACGGAATACTTTGATCCAGGTGGATATCGGTGGTCACCCACCTATTCCATTTGGACCCGCACCATCAACTCTTGTATTTCTCCACTCCTAGTAGTTTACTATTTTTAGTAGGTTTTCTGGTCCTGCATGCTCGGAGCCGTTTTGGGGCATTAATGATCTAGGTGTATATTGGTGGCCACCCACCTATTCCATTTGAACCCCCGGCATCAATTCTTTCCATTTTTAAGTTTCAACACAGCTTACTATTTTTAGCAGTTTCTCGGGTCCTGAACTTCCGGAGCCATTTTGAGGCCCTAAATGATGTTTTTTGGGAAAAATAGGAGTAACATGGGTCCATGGACCGATGTTGCTCACACCAAAAGTTGTAGTCCTCGAATAGATATTTATAACGAGCTATTGAGCACGTCAAATGGAGATTAGATGCTAAAGTTACGTCCCCGAGAAGTTGAAACACCAATTTACCCAAACGGGGCCCACAATTTTGGCACTTCATCTCCTAGGGTTAGGTTTTTGGACGTTTAGGGTTTTACATTATTTCTCAACAATAAATAGGCATTCGAGCCTCATTGTAACATAGTTCAGGGGTTGGTATCCATCACATCTCTTCTCAGGGAATACACTACCATTACCCTAGCTCATCTATTTCCATCATGTCTGTAATAGGCCTTCGAGCCTTAATATAACATAGCTCAGAGGCCTATGACTACCACATCTCTTCTCAGAGATATGCTACCAACACCCTAGCTTGTTTCCATTATGTTTGAAAAGCCTATTTCAATCATTCTTTTATTAATAAAATGAAGCATTTTTTTCGTTGCATCTCTGTGTTTATGGTTATATGTGTATTCTGTTGTGTTCGTGCATAAATCTGGATCATTGGTATCAGAGCAGTCTTCTCTTTCTCTATTTTTCTTTGCATGTCCCCAATGCAGCTAGGGTATAACGAGTTCAACCTCGCAAACCCCAAAGACCCCCTATGGCAGAAGGAAAGAAATACAAGGGAGCAGGAGATCCTATCAAAATCTTGCTCAAGGAGGCCCTCGAGAAATAGAGGAATGCGATGATGGATAAAGTTGCCCAGATCCTTCAATGGTTTCCCACCAGTGACATATCTACATCCAGAATGTCCGCCAACAGGTTCATGGCATCCTAGCCAAATCCAATACCAAGTTCTATAGAATTTTCCCCTCATGGAGGAGCTTAATGAAATGGAGACCATTTATTCCTAAGGAGGGAGGAATGATCAAGGTGGATATTGGTGGCCACCCACCTATTCCATTTGGACTCGCACCATCAAATCTTGCATTTCTCCACTTCTAGAAATTTACTATTTTTAGCAGGTTTTTGGGTCCTGCAGGCCCGAAGCCGTTTTGGGGCATTAATGATCCAGATGGATATTGGTGGCCACCCACCTATTCCATTTGAACCTCCACCACCAGTTCTTTCCATTTTTAAGTTTCAACACAACTTACTATTTTTAGTGATTTTTCGGGTCCTAAACTTCTGGAGCCGTTTTGAGGCCCTAAACGGCGTTTTTGGGGAAAAACAGGAGCAACATGGATCCATGGACCAATGTTTCTCACACCAAAAGTTGTAGGCCTCAGAAATATATTTCTAACGAGCTATAGAGCGCGTCAAACGGAGATCAGATGCCAAAGTTACGCCCCTGAGAAGTTGAAACACCAATTTACCCAAACGGGGCCCACAATTTTGGCGCTTCATCTCCTAGGGTTAGGTTTTTGGATGTTTCAGGTTTTACATTGTTTCTAAACAATAAATAGGCCTTAGAGCCTCATTGTAACACAGTTCAGGGGTTGGTAGTTGTCACATCTCTTCTCAGGGATACGCTGCCAGTACCCTAGCTCATCTATTTCCATCATGTCTGTAATAGGCCTTCGAGCCTCAATGTAACATAGCTCAGAGGCATGCGCCTGCCACATCTCTTCTCAAAGATACGCTACCAGTTCCCTATCTTGTTTCCATTATGTTTGTAAGCTTATTTTAGTCATTCTTTTATTAATAAAATGAAGCATTGTTTACATTGAATCTCTGTGTTTATGGTTATATGTGTATTCTGTTGCGTTCCAACATAAATCTGGATCATACTTGCTTCAACCCATACAACGTTATTTTGAGTCGGCACACATGAAACTAACTATTGAAGATCTCAAATCCTTCATGCTGCTCTATGTACACCTCTTCCTCAATGATCCCATTGAGAAACATAGTCTTCACATCCATTTGATGAATGTGTCAGTCCATGTGCGCTTAGAGAGCAAGGATGGTCCTTATGGAAGAATACCTTGCGACAGGTGCAAAATTTTCTTCATAATATATCCACTCAAACTGTGAGAAGCCCAGGGCCACAAATCTGGCCTTGTATTTCTCGCATCAGTAGCTTGCTTTACCTTGTAGATCCATCTCGAACCTACCACTAATTTATCAACCAGCCTTGGAACAATTTCCCAAACACTGTTTTTGACAATGGAGTCATACTCCTCCACCATTGCATCTACCCTTGTGGGCTCCTCCACTATTTCTTGAAAGGAATATGGTTCAGTCACAATACATTTTCTCATGAGAGCCATGTATCCAGTAAATCGATCAGGAGACTGTCTTTGTCTACGCTATGAATTAGGGACTCCTACATTATGTGCAACATCAAGTCTCAGCCTTTCAGCTTATGTGGTACGCCTTCTGCTATTTCTGATGGTTGGCTCTGCATGAGTGGAAGAATCCACTCCATGAACCTCCTCCTATGGCTGATCCACATCCAAATACTCATCTTTGGGAACCAGTAGTTCCTCCTCTGCATGCAAGTCTAGCTCCCTTTCAAGCGACAACCACATGGCTTTCCCCTCATCGAATTTATATCTCGTCGCACCACAGTCATTCAATTGTTTATAAAATATACATGATAATTATGTGGTGTTTCTGTGTACCCCCAAAAAATCCCAACTTTAGTAGTCAGCTCCAGCTTCTTCCTGGCATCCTTGGTCACATGCACATAAATAGATGAGCCTAAAATCTTAAAGTGTGAAACATCTAGTTTCTTAGTAGTGAAAGCTTCTTTAGGTGTACTCATACCAAGTACTCTATGAGGACAACGGTTTTGCACATAAACCGCAGTGTTGCATGCTTCCACCCACAAATGCATTGGTAGGCCCTGATCATGCAACATCACTCGTGCTGCACCCACAATAGTTCTTTTCTTCCTCTTCATGACCCCATTTTGTTGTGGGTTATGAGGCGCTATGATTTCTCTTCGAATTCCTTCTTTGTTGCAAAAGTTCATGAATTCGTTGGAGATGTATTCTCCACCATTATCGCTCCTCAAAGCCTTCACTTGCTTCCCTGGCTCTTTCTCCACAAATTCCTTAAACTCACATAACTTTGAGAATATTTTATCGCTCTTCTGCATGAAGAAGATCCATCATTTACGAGAAAATTCATCAACAAAAATAACATAGTACTTATGTTTTGTTGTTGAAGCAATCGAGAACAGTACACACATGTATATGTTGACTCTCTCAAGGATCCCCGAAGCACAGTTATCCTTTTCATGAAAGGTGGACTTTACATACTTACCCATGGTGCAACCCTTGCACTAATCTAACTGAGCAAGAGTTCCCATTGGAATTCCAGAATATATTTTCTGCATGACTTTCAAGGCTCCATGGTGAAGATGGCCCAATCACTTGTGCCATAATTCGCCCTCATCCTGGCTCACCACTTTTTCTGCCTTGCCCATCATGGAAGCGCAACCATCTACCTCCAGCTTGTAGATATTCTTAACTCTAATCCATATCCTCTTGGCTTGACCCATTGTTTTATGTCGCAGGAAATATTTTCCATTGCTAAAAACAACGTCATAGCCTCTGTCCTCCAACATTGCGAATGAGATAAAAAATTTCTTCAAACCTAGAACATGCATAACATCTTTCAATTGAAATGGTTTACCTGACTCCCTCTGAAAGGTAATGGTACCAATTTCAGTCACACTTTATCGTCCATCGTCTCCCATATTTATATGTATTTGGATATCTTTCTCCTCCAAGTCACTAAAAAGTTCGTTATCTCTCGTCATGTGAAAGGAAGCGCCATTATCCAAATACCACACCGATCCCAATGCACTTGAAACCATGAATGTGATCAAGGAAAAGTAAAGTTAAAATTTCGAGGCAAGGGCATCACCAGCTGCAACTCCAATAGCCTTCTTGTTCTTCTTCTTTTGCAGACAATTAGTAGCAAGATGCCCATGTTCATGACAATGAAAACACTTCACCTTGGACATATCCAGATTCTTGCCTTTAGACTCAAATTTGGAATGGAATTTCTTCCCCTTCCCCTTCTTCACCTTGGCATCCAAAGCAAAAACCTCTTCATCATCATCCTTTGATGAAGAAAAATATTTGGTGTTCCATCTGAACTCCTCCTGCATGAGATCCGACCACATTCGTTCCCAATCCAGAATTTTTTCCCGTCCATTCACAGAGTCTTCATAACTATGACAACTCTTAGGACGTCCCAATAGAGCCAAGCTCACCAAATCATCATCAGTAACAGTTATTCCCACACTCCCTAGTTCATCCTGACATTGGAAAAACTTCGTGAGATACTTTGGAATGTTGTTGCCCTTTTCCATCTTGATCTTTCCGAGTTTATCTTTGAGCACCATTTTCCTATGGTCGTTTCTACTTTGGAATAGATCCATAAAAGCCTTCCACATAGCATATGGTGTGGCTTTCCCATGGATGCTTGAGATAATGTGGTCTCACACTCCCTCCAACATAATCCTCCTTGCCTTTGCCACTTTCTTTCGCCATACATCAATATTAGATGCATCTTCAGCATCTGGATTAGAGTACTACCTCCATCCTATCCTTCCAAGTAATTTAGTTAGAGCTACCCTCAAGTGCATACTCTAACCTCAAGCCATTGAAATCCATTTCGATCTTGAATCAACTGTACTGCCAAGAAAGTCTTTCTGCAAATTCGAATTCTTTCCACCAACAAACTCAGCTCCTACTCAAAATTGCAATTTCCTATGCTCTAATATCATGTAGAAATTTAATAAAAAATATGTATTTCTTGGATCCTACTAATCTAAAAATAATATGCTACTGTTAAATACAGAAAATCTTCTACAAAATCATTGTGTAATTTGAAACACAATCGCCAATCATAATATCATGAAGAAAAATCAATCACACATAACACAGATAATTTACCCGAGGAAAGAATATAGCTAAAAAACCCACTATCTTCTATTATTTATTATATCATGGATCATGAAAAAATTACATACAAAGCTCCAATTGAAGAGATCTCAATACATGAGCTAACTGTCTCACACTGTCATACAAAAATTGGCAAGTTCCTTAGCCAATTTATTGTCTCCAGACAGCCTACCTCCACTACCCAATCCTAGCTGATAGAAATCTCTGAATGAATGGAATCCTGCTTGCCTTGACTACACAATCCTCATGGGCACATCCAAGGTGTGTGTGACTACATGTGTGCAACCGATAATGTCACAACTGATAGTCAACTGTCCCTTTCACCTACATCTCAATTGGGTCTCCACTGGGTCTGACATGCATGTAGTTAACAGTAATAAATCTTCATTTTCATGTGAGACCACTGATTGTGAATTAATTAATAATTAATTCACTTGATCTCTCACTAGTGTATCTTCAGTTACAACTAGCAAAACTGAGTTTAACTCACTTAACTGTGTTAAACTACTTTACAAATTTCATAACTGCACTTCCAACTCTGTTACAACTTTGAATCACTCAGTTACAACTAAGTCCACTTCCATGTCCCACCAACCAACCACTCAACTTGAAATTCCTATAGCTAACTAATTTTCCACTTTAGTTAACTATTTCCAAGTGCTCATTGAGAATAGATTATTGTTTATTGTCCAACTAATATTAAGGGATAATAATAGACAACATTCATTTATAAATAGAAATGAAATCTATAAATAGAACTTTTTAATGGATCTATAAATAGACGTCCACCTAAAAATAGCCTGACGATCCATCCTAGTATAGGTGCATAATTTTCACTAGGATCTTCTTCTTGAATCTCAACATGGACTGATCTGCAAGTTGCAGAACCATTGTGGTTTTCCTCAAAGTCCCTTGGAGGTTGAGTTTAAGCATAGTTTCCTTGGTCACTACATTGATGGAAGCCTCGAGATCAATCACAGTATTGGGGACTATGACACAATCTATGTGTACATCTAAAACTGGACTACCAAGGTCCAGGTACTTCGGGAAGATGACCCTTCCCAACATTAAGTCGACAATTGTCCTACTACATTGATGGTGGGGGCATCTTTCTTCTTCTCCCAATTTTATTAAAGTAATTTTCCCTGATGATCCTATTATAAATAGGGACATCCCTAATGGCCTAGAGAAGGGGTATTTTTACACACAAAATTTCCAGTTCTCCCAGAAGTTCAGTCTCCTCTAGGGTGTGCTGACTAAATTGGATCAAGCGCTCAGGAAAATGAGGTTGTTGGAACTGAGTGTTACTTTCTTCATTTTCCTCCTCAACCTCTGCATGTGGAGATGGATTATTATTTTCAGGGATCACTCTTCCTGTCTTGAGATTGATCTCATGTATCTCCACAACATAAGCTAGATGGGATGTCTCTCCACTGTAAGCCTATTGTGCTTGCTTGTTGTTTTGGTTCGGATTGGGTTGTGCAAGCATCTAAGGGATATTGCATAGAGAAGAATGAGTGATATGAGGTTGAGGTTTTGCTGTGTTAGCATAGTTCTATTCTTAGTCATGAGTGTGTTTTAAATCATTTTAATTTTAGGATAAAAAAATTTAGAATGTTGCAGGAAGTTCCAGTAGCATCTGTTTTAACCTTATCATACAGTTTGTTTTAACTCTGTTTTATGTTTCTTTTTCCTTTACGCGATGCTACTGGAAGTTCCGGTAAATTCTCCTGTTAAAAAAAAAAAACACTCACCCGCTTTTGAGTTAGCCACATGTTCCCAATATCAACTAAGGTTTAAATATTTTTAATCATGAGCCATGTAACATGATAGGAAATGCTATACATTTGAATGATGTTGAGTTAGTAGTGGTCATACATGGAAGAGTTAGGTGCCAATGTGCAGTCATAAAGACAAATTGTTGTTTGTTCTATATGTTATCCCAAGTCATTGCGCCCACATGTCAAAGGTACATATTTATTATCAAAATTAATCATGCATCTATGATTTAATGTGGTGACAGATTTGTTAATCATGCATGAGCTCTACTAGAACTTAATGCCTACCATAAATAATGTGATGGAGGTGACTGCCAACTCAAACATTGTTCAGCTCCAACCACCTATTGCAGATAATTTGAAATATAGCAAGAAACTAATAGATAATTATGAATATCATGAGGTGTGGTATATGGTTTTGGATAGTTCCCATTATGAATAGATCTTGTGCATGGAAAAATGAACCAAATTATCACTTAAAATCACCGACAGAAAAGGAAATAAATCAGTTTTCAAATTCACCTATTGGTGAATAAGAATTTCCACTGAGCAGCTTGTAGAGGAGACTGAGTTTTCAGACAGTTTACATTGAGGATTCAACAACACCTGTTAAGTAATTTTTTCTAATATTGACACCTTTATGGTCTAGCAGACAACCTTCATTATTTCTCAATTGAGTAAAGAAGGAAAACTTAAGAGTATTGAACCTTAAGGGGTTGATTTAATAGATGCCAAACCGAATGTGAGGAGGTTTTCCGTACAAGCTGGGTGTTACCCATTTTTCTCAAGGTTAGGAAGATCTCATCTAGGAGTAGCCAAAGAATTTTCCCTCTCATTCGATGGACAAGAAGTAAATGTTTATGGCCTCAAACTGTAGGTATCAACCAAATCCATTGCTGAAGATTTCTACCTCCCACAAGAAGGAGAGAAATGGTTCGAAAACCAAGTTATTACTGGAGGAGACCTAAACATCTTCATCAAGGATGAATACAGAGACCCTAAATGGGCTAAATGGATTCCTAGTAGTTATCTCAAGGATGAATGGGTTGAAACTATCAAGCTCATTAATATCTATCTTACTTTTGAGAGGAGGAATACTATTGTATTTTTGTATCACATGAGGTTTTTGTTTCACCTTGCAGGTATGAAGAATCTCAACCTACCTTTCTTCATGCTGAAAATCTTGACTAAGATGTCAGCTACAATACAAACCCATGCAACAACTTCATATTATAGCGTCTACCATCAAGCTCTTATCAAGGTGTTGATTTTTGAAGAACTCAAAAGAAGAAACTAGTATTGGGAGCATTTCCTGTTTTATAGGGTAGGCCAACCTATACCTACACAAAACATTCCTGCTCAACAACCTCCATCCTCACAGCAATATTCTCAACCTCCTGAGCAGAAGGAAGAAAGTCAGAAACCAACTACTTCATCAATTGATAAAAGGACTAAAAGAAAAGAAAAGAAGGTAAATATCTAAAATAAGGCTAAGGACAAAAAGGAAAAGGAAAATACTCCCCCAACCAAAGTTGAAGAGAAGTTGAAAAAAGGGAAAGGTTAATATATTAGCAAGCCCAAATAAATGAATATTGTGCTTCATATTTCTCCTTTTCCCAAGGTATATGCCAAAGGACAGAAAGAAAGACTGTAGCTATAGAAAAATCAAAAGAGCAGGTGTTACTGGAATTTCCAGTAGCAAACATTCAGCCTACGATTCAGTAGAATTATCAGCCCACCAAATCAGATGAGGAGCTCTTGAAGAATGCAGGATATGTTGCTAGCAGCAAGAAAAGACAAGAAATATATGTTATAAGTAGCAAGAAAAGACAAACAAGAGCTAGCAACAAATTCAGGCTGAGATCCAAAGCCCTATATAACCCAAGCTTGAAGACAAAAGTTATAGATGTGGAGAGGAAATTTGAAGAGTTACAAACTGTAACTCATTCAATGGCATAATCTAGTGGGTTCAAGAAGAAATAAAAGGGTAAAGCTCCTTCAGGCCAGCAAACAAGAACCTCCAAGAGAAGAAAAATCCAGAAGAGATCAGAAGAGAAAAAGGCCATTGCAAAAGAGATAGCCACTAGGACTAGAAGGTCACAATCAACAATTGACAGTAAAATAGGTTTAGAAAAGCTTATAGAAATTGTAGCTCATATGGAGGAGAGGTAAAAGGATGTCCCAATGAAGTATCATTTTGCCTATTAGTTATATTTTGGAACATCTCAATTTTCAGAATGTTTTAATCTGCATAGAATTTTTCAAATATCTTGCTGTGCATTTTTTAAAAGGAAACAGAGCGCCACCGGTACATATAGTAGAATTATAGTTTTTGCGTAGTTACAGGTTTTTACCAGAAGTTCTGGTAGCATCTATTTTTAATGCTTTTTTACAGTTGTTCGAAGAATTTTTGAGCTAGTCCAAGGATGATAAGGACTCCTAATGATATGGAAATGTCAAGTAATGGTTGATAAGTGGTTTTGAGGTTCTTAAATGACACATTTAATGAAACTACATGGGTTTAAAAGAACCAAGATCATGGAGAGACAAATCAACAGAAAAGTAGGCAGGTTGCCAGCACACTTAGCAGCACAGTTCAAATTGTCTTTTTCTTCCTATCTACATCTGTCATGTTAGTTATAGTTCGATAGGATATGTCTTTAATATGCCATAGCTCCTATGTAATGAGAGGAAGATTGGATCCTTATTTTTAGGTGAGATGGAATTGGTGCCTCTCCTTATAAATATCATTTGTAAATACCATTTTAGGGTTGGATTTTGGTCGACCTAAAGACTTTTTCAGAATAACGAAAACTCCTTTTTGTGCTTCACGCTAGAAAACTTTGTGTTCCAAGGACCATCTAATGTATGGTGCGTTTCTCTTGTTGTTTTATTCATCTAATTTTTGAGTTTCAGCAGCTAGCAAGTAGAAATAAGAGCATTGTTAGAGTATCTAATAGTTAATTATCTACTATTAAGTCTTCTACAAATCATCTATATGTTATGTATAGCATGCTAGTTAAGGTTTCATGAAGGATTTATGAGATTCTTTATGCATGTATTCTGATTTCTAAATATTCTTTCCTTTACGTAAAACAAAGTTTATGTAAAAGGCCACTCTTATAGTTGTGTGACTGATTTACGATATGTTTATTTCTTAGCCTAAGTACCAACTATATGTCACCTTTCATCCATCATAATCTTCTCCCCTATACTACAAACTTGTCCATACAATTTATTCTTGCCACAAATTTTCCAAATGCATGAACGTCAAAAGAGTTGAAATCGTTTCAAAGTCCTTAAGAAGCCATCCAACCATCCAAAATATTTTTCTTTGAAATGAATTATGATGTGTAAGGCCTATTCATTTGTAGTCAAGGAGTGAATCCTTGTGCTAACAGGGTGGAGGCAGTAAATCAGGTGGTTCATTATGTTGAGGCCTCCACCCTTGTGATGGGTTGCTCCACTAAGGTGGTTGAGGAACATACAGTTGAAATGGTTGGTTCACCAGCTGAGGGTGATATAAAGGGTTTTTAGGGCCAAGTAGGAGGTGTAGGCCATGATCGAGGAGTGGAGGTGTACCAGGACTACATTGGTGCATTATGATTATTATGGTAATTAGAGTAAGGTTCACCTTGAATACCCTACTTATATTACCTAGGCCCTTGAGGCCTTCTCTGATTTATGAAACAGAGTTGCTCAGGTCCAACTTCCCCACCTTGATATACAAATTTGAGCTAAGGTAAGGAGGGACAATTATATGTGGCATGATTATCTTCACAAGCTAGTAAAACCTCTATAACATTCAATGGGAATTCATTCCGAGGGTGTTTTCATACATCTAGGGCATAATATAGCCAAGGCTCTTTCTGCTTCCTCTTTCTTCATCTTGATCTGCAATGTGTCCATTTGCAAAGGAAAGGTGTGCAACATCTCACTTTTGAAGTCCTCCAACATATTTCCAATCTCATGCTTGATGGAGGTGGAAAATAAAGGGGTGTTGGTTATACTTTGGCTGGCTCTACCTTTCTTCCTAGCTTCCCTAGAATGTTTCTTGAAGAAAAATTTGATGTCCTCATAAGGCATCCAGTAGATATCTCGTCCTGATATAATATTAAGCGTTTCTACCATGTCCCCCTTGATCTCTCAGAGAAGTACTAGTTTAATTGATCTTGGATCAAGGGTGCAGTTGGTTCTTTTATAATTTAACTGGAATGTTTCTTCGTAATCTTCTAGGCATTTCTCAGGCCCTAGATTCATCCTAAATATTTCCTCTTTAGTCTCCTTGGACCTATAGTAGTATTTGTACTTGTTGTTAAAGGCCTCTTGCATTTTTGCCTAGGTAGTGATGATGTTCCAAGACATACCCATGAACCAGCGCAAGGTTGCATCCTTGAGGGTGGATGGGAATAGCCTCAACTTTTGATCATCGAAGGCATAGTTATAGGTTCGGCAGAAAAAAATAAATTCAAACATGAAGGTGTCAAGATCCTCAGAGGTAAGTCCATGGAATGTGGAAGGGCTTAGGGACTGATGTTCTACATCCTAGTTTCCCCATCTGTTTCTCTAATGGGAAAGACTCCTTGGGTTTGAGTCCCTACCATGGCTTGGATTGGTGAAGCGGGTTCCTCAAGTGAAGCAAGTTCTTCTTCTTCTGCAATAGGTTCTTCAAAGTGTTCAAGAGACTCACCTATGGTGTGTTCAACCTCATAGTCACTGAAGAGTGAAGGGTGACTGTGTGGAGATGTGGGGGTTTTTGGTAAAAAATTTCCTTGGTTATACCTACTCTTACAAGGCATGAAAGTCAAACTGTTTTTGTATTTTTCAATTTTTTTGGAACTACATGTAAAAGAAAAGAAGAAAAAAATGCTAAAATATAAACAAAGCATCTACTTAGACACCTCACTGGCAACGATGCCAAAAATTGGTGAGCAGTGGTATTGCAACAAGAGTGCTACAACTCCCAAAGGCTACTCTACTTTACTTTATCAACCCAGGTTTCGTACAAACTTGGAGGTGACAGTGCTATATACACAACACATGCATTCTATTCATGTCATCCTCTTCTAAGTCATACGAAAGGGTGCTATTGTTAGGGTTTTTGAATGAAGTTTGTCACACTTCTGAATTAGACCTAGAACTAAAAATGACTCAAGACTATTACTCTATTAGCAATCAAGGAACTATTCTAGAGAAATAATATACATATAGCTATTTTTTAAGGAAGGAAATCTATAATTTAGGCTATTGCAAGAAATAGAAGTAAACTAGGAAACATTCATGAAGTAAATTGCAGAAATAAATACTAATATAATCACACATTGTTGGGCCAAATGGCTAAATAAACTCTAACTATTTCATGCTTAACTACCATGCTTTAACCATGCATCTAGTCATGACCTAACTATGCTTGTAAACACTCTGTTTTGTAGCAAAAGAAGAAGGCGCTAAGGTAGCCTAGGAATGTCTTGGACTCATGGATGTCGAGTTAAAGGTATATTGATGGTTGTGGCAGGTATAGATGAGGTGGAAGGTGGTTTCTGGGTTGTAGGAGAGGCTAACTGGCGTTGTTAAAGGATCCGCTACAGGTTTTCTGTAGTGCTACGGGAAAGTCCTGAAATGTTATAAGAAATAGGCCGAGGGTAGTATGAGGCCAAAAATTATGGGAAAAAGTGTAGGGGAGGTGAAATGAAGGTCAACCTAGATGGATGAAAGGTTTCCAACCCCTTTTCCAAGCTCATAACCCCTTGCAATGCACGTCTTTCACTTCTAGGGTTTCTCACGGTGTGGAGGTGAAAATCTCAAAAACAGGGATGAAGGTGATTTGGTTGAAAGTAGCCTAATGAAGGGTGAGAAATAAAGCTACAGGTGTTGGTGAAGTCTTACATTGTTGCGCTACTTGAACCTGTAAACAAACTACCTGTTCATGCAATAAAAATTGGTAAATCTATGATGAAGAATATGGAAAAGATCAGTTGAATTTGATAAGAAAACCTACTTAGGAGTTCAAATAGAGGTATAACTCAGTGTTCTCAATGTGTTCATGACAAATACAACAACCTATCTATTCTTTCCAAGAAATCATAACTAAAAGTAAATTCAGGCATGTGGTGAATATCTTCCCTCCTCAAGCTCGAGTGAAAGAGATGAGAGACATAGGCTTTGACACACAAATTTTGGAGTTTATATGCTACCGTACCAAGATATATGCAATCTTAACTACAACAAAGATAAAATGAAAGCAAACTAAAAACAATAAAATGAAATGTAAGCAAACTAGCTACAATGGCATAAAAATAAACATAAATACACAAGAGAGAGATGCTAAGGCCAATGGATTGGTCACTAACCCATAAGCCTAGATCTATGAAACTAAATCAGTGAAGGAAAAATTGAATACTCGTTTTATTGCAGAAATAGTCTCATTACATAACCATGAAAGTCTGAAAAGTCTATCACAAGATCTAAGAGTCTACTAGCTTTCTCGAAAATTTGAATATTAATGAGCTCTTTCTCTGCACTATTTAACCTAAATGGTAGCTACCAATAACTCACTAAAAAGTAGGTTATGTGTCCCCTTTGACTGCAAGATAAGTGGAGCTTTGGTGCACTTGATCTTCCACTTGTTTGGCTGCCTTTAATTTCAAGTTGTTGGAGGGAATCTCGAGGATCCCTAGGTTTCCTTTAGCATTTAAGGAGGTGGAAAACCATCCTATAATCTCTCCTTGTTGTCTTCTCCGATATTTGATTGCACAATCTTCAACAAAAATGGAATATCTTCATGATTATCTTGCATTTAACCCATATTAGTCATTCAAAGTATGACAAGCCTTAATAACCATCTACACTAAGCAACATATGACCATAATGTAATTTAAATGTGAGAAAGAGAGACTAATAAGGCTAAAATGGTGACAATTAACCCCCCCAGTTTTACCTAATGATGGGGATCATCAAATATCATAGTAAAATTGAAATTTACTATATCCCTCAATAATGAACACAGATAGTGTTTGTTGTTTTTTTTTTTTTGGGGGGGGGGGTGTTTAGGGTTTAGGTTTAAGTTTTTGAACAGTGTCATGAAATAATAAAAATTGCACCCAACCCATTATACATGGACTACAAGTTTTCTTGGCTATCCATGGGTTTCCAAAAATAATAACCTCAAGAAAAGGTCAAAATATACTTCAAATCCATCTAAGAGTAATGGACTGTATCAGTGAAACTACTATACTTACTACCCAAACACAGTTGCAAAATTCCCCCCACTAAATAACAACATAAAATAGAGGCTTACGATAAAAATTGGACTAGATGGAATAAATTATGCTTCTCACTTCGTGATACATGAGGCTAGATACTTAAAGAAAGTGACAAAATAAAAAACTTACACTAAAAAGTGTTTGAATTAACCTTAAAAGTCACCAATAGAACCTTACTATTACTAACAAAAACCTATGCAAAAGCATATACTAATGTATCCAAGCTTGACTTTGATTATCTTGCCATGTGAAATGGCCCTTAGTTGGAAAAAAATTTGCCTACTAAAACAAGGTGACTGGAAGATCCATCTTAACCCCAAATATATTAAACACCAATATGCATTAAAAGAATTGGTGCAAACATCTTGTTACTTAAAATATCTAGGGCTAGGATGGATATATGTTATTTTTCTTATCTTTTTCTCCTTTTGCAAAAATTATACTTTTCTTTCCTTATAAATACATATCTCATGTTACCCCAGGCACTTCCCCTCATTCTGAAGATGGTACCTAGGGTAAACTAGCTAGAAAAATTTTGGTACCTACCCTAGGTAGGTAGGACATTGAGCGAGGCCCGCCAATATCAAGAATTTATCAGAGGCCACCAGACCAAGGACTTTATCTTGAGACCTACTGCTTGCCACAACACTCAACCACTAGCTAACCCACCAGGCTAAGTTTTTTCCAACATTAGACATCATATGTTGACCTTTTTTCATTTTATTTTATTTGTATAAATTATACCAATGGATTCAATCCGATCATGTAATGTACTAAAACAAGATATTGAATACTGCTATAATATTTGTGGAATCTAAAACACAATCTCTCAATCCCATGTAAGTAAGAGAAAGAAGTAAATCAACTTCACAAAACAAGATTTTCCTGGGGAAAGAAACTGCTAAAAACCCCTCTATCTCTATTATATAATAAACCAAGGAATCATGAAACAATAAAATGCATTCTTGGTCACAAGAATATCATGCACTCTACTAATGGTCTCACACTGATTTAGGAAAAATTGGACAAACACGTAGCCAATTTCCTGCCCACCTTCACCCTGCCTTGCTCACACAATTCCCAGACAAATAACTCCCTATTATATAGGAAGTCCAACCTTCCTTGACTACACAATCCATCATGGGCATCATATGGCTTTATAACTGCACCTGGGTAGTTCACTAATAATACAATTGATAGTTATCTTCCCTTTAACCTTTGTCTCAACTGGGACTTCATCAGAATTGACATACATCCAAACAATAATAGCAAATCATTAGTTATTTGATAGATCACTACTTGTGAATTAAATATAATTTAATTCACTTGACCTCTCACTAGCTCATCACACAGTTAGAACTAGTTAAACTGATATTAACTCAATTAATTTGAGTTAACTGATTACGCTCACACCACACTAGTGCATTAACTAAAACTGGAGCCCCAAAATAATAGAATCACTCTACATGCCTCAACTTTGACCCTCAACTCGAAATTCTTGAGCTAAATCAGTCTTTCTGACTTAGTTAACTAATACAAGTTGTTATGAGATAAGATTAAAATTTATTTCTTTAAATAATAAATTAGAAACTCATTTTCTTGTTGATTTTCAACACTCCCTCTCAACGAGAAATGGATTATCATCTACCCTGATCCTGCCTTTGTGGTATTAAAATTTTCTCTTCGCTAGCACCTTCGTTAAGATGTTTGCATCCTAATCCTCCATGGGAATGTACTACAACAACATAATGTGCCTCTGAACACAATCTCTGAGATGGCGATACCATATATCAATATGCTTGGACCTGTCATGGAATACTGAATTAACTGGGAGTTTTATGAAACTATGGTTATCACAATGTATCACTGTCAGATCCATCTAATGACCAAACAAACCAACAAGTATCTTCCTCATCCAGATGGCCTCGCATCCAGCCTGACTAGCTGCCATGTACTCTGCCTCAGTTGAATTGGGTGTAATTGATCTCTGCTTCCTGCTATACCAAGAAACTGTTGTTGATCCTATGCTAAATATGCCCCCTAATGTTCTATTCCTGTCTGATGGAATGCCTGCCCAATCTGCATTGTTGAAGTCTTGAAGCTTCACTCCCTCTATATATTTGTACCATAATCCATAATCTGTAGTGCCCCTGAGATATCTCAAAACATGTTTCCCTGCCTTCCAAAAAATCTTGGTAGGCTTAACCATAGCTTGAATAAGTTGGTTAACTGTGTAGCATATGTCTGGTTGTGTGTTCACCAAATACATAAGTGAACCCACAAGATGCCTGTAAATAGTAGCATCCACTACCTAACCTGAAGCAGCATCCTCCTTCCTTGAGTTTCCTGCAAGAGGAGTCTCCATGGGTTTGTTGCCCTCCATGTGGAACTTCCTCAAAATATCCTTGGCATAATTTCCCCGAGATACAAATAGCTCCCCATATATTTTCCATATTTCCAAGCCAAGGAAATAGTGCAAGAGCCCCATGTCCTTCATCTCAAAATCTCTTGTAAGATTCTCTTTGCAAGAATTTATGAGCTCCTCATTGCCTATCAGTATTAGATCATCAACATAAAGTACACTAATCGAAATCTTACCATCAACGACAATATGATATAGGTTTTCATCTGCTTCACTCTTTGTGAAGCCCAACCCGATGAAATAGCTATAGATCATGGTGTACCAATCATGGGGTTCTTGTGCCATCCCATACAGTGTTCTCTTGAGTCTGCACACATGCGACTCCCTATCAAAGGTCTCAAAACCTTTTGGCTGCTTAATGTACACTTCTTCCTCAATAACTCCAATGAGAAAGGTTTCCTTTACATCCATATGATGTATATGCCATCCCACCTGCGCTAAGAGTGCAAGGATGGATCTAATCAATGAGTACCTTGCAACGAGTGCAAAATTTTCCTCATAGTCAATTCCCTCCGCTTGTGAGAATCCATTGGCAACAAATCTAGCCTATTATTTCTCCACATTCCCATATGGTGCTTGCTTCACCTTGTAGATCTACTTGTATCCAACCACTGACTTCCCCACTAGTCTTGGGACCACTTCCCATGCATTGTTTCTAATAATGGAGTCATACTCCTCAACCATGGCATCAACCCATGTCAACTGTTGCACTGCTTCCTCAAAAGAGGATAGTTATGTCACAATACACTCTCTCATAAGAGCCATGTATCCACTATACCTATTTGAGGACCTTCTCTGCCTATGTTGTGATGTAGGTGCACCCACATTCTCTATCGCATCTAGCATCAATTTGTCAGCCTCTCCGGTGTGCTTCCTAACATTTTGGGTGGATGGCTCTGAATGAGTGGTTTCTACCACTCTTTGTTCCTCTTCTTGTGGTTGCTCCACATCCTCAGGTTCATCCTTTGGAACTAAGAGTTCCTCTTCTGCATGCAAGTCAATATCCCTCTCAAGGGAAAATCACATGAATTTATCCTTATCAAATTTCACATCTCTCCTAACAACTGTCATCCTATTTTCCGAAAATACACCCGATATTTGTGGGGAGTATCTGTGTAACCCATAAATATCCCAACCTCTAATGTTGGTTCTAGCTTCTGCCTGGCATATTTGGTCACATGCCAATAGACAGATGAGCCAAAAAATTTAAAATATGAAACATCTGGTTTCTTACTTGAAAAATCCTCCTCTGGTGTACTCATGCCAAGTATCCAATGAGGACTACGATTCTGCACAAATACTGATGTGTTGCATGCCTCTTCTCACAGATGCAACGATAGGCCCTGATCATGTAACATAGCTCCTGCTTCACCCACAATTTTTTTGTTATTTCTTTCTAAAAACCCATTCTGTTGTGGGTTATGAGGTGCAATCAATTCTCTCTGATTTCGTTCTTTGGCATAGAAGTTCTTGAATTAATTAGATATATACTCACCACCATTTTTTCTCCTTGGAGCCTTCACCTTCTTCCCTGTATCTTTCTCTACCCTTGCTTTGAACTCACAAAACTTGGAGAAATTCTTATCTTTCTTCTACATGAAGAAGGTCCAACAATTTCTAGAAAAATCATCAACAAAAATCACATAATACATGAGATTTGTTGTGGAAGATATTTAGAATGGTCCACACACATCTGAGTGAACTCTCTCAAGGATTTCCCCTGCTCAGTTCTCCTTCTCATGAAAGGTGGTATTTTTATACTTCCCCATGGTAAATCCCTTCCATGTGTCTATCTACACAAGTGTACCCTTTGGAAGCCCTATAGAAATCTGATGCATTATCCTCAAAGCAATGTGGTGTAGATTACCCAACCTCCTTTGCCATAAGTCACCAATATCCTAGCTCACCACCTCATCTACTTTACTTCTCAATGTTGTGGAGCCATCTTCATCAAGTTTATAGAGGTTCTTCACACGAACACCAATATTATTTACCTATCATGTGGCTTTGCGATGAAATAACACTTCTCCTTCACTGAAAACCACATCATATCCAAGATCCCCCATCATAGCAACTCAAACTAAATTCTCTTTCAAAATTGGTACATGCATGAAATATTTTAATATGAAAGGTCTACCTGACTCTCTTTGGAAATTAATTGTACCAACCTCAGTAGCGATATACCTCCCATCATCACCCATCTCGATGTGCATCTGAAGATCCTTGTAAAGATCCTATATGATAGATCACTACTTGTGAATTAAATCTAATTTAATTCAGTTGACCTCTCACTAGCTCATACTTAGTTAGAACTAATTAAATTGATTTTAACTCAATTAATTTGAGTTAACTGATTGCACTCACACCACACTAGTGCATTAACTACAACTAGACCCCCAAAATAATATAATCACTCTATGTGCCTCACCTTTGATCCTCAACTCGAAATTCTTGAGCTAACTCAGTCTTTCTGAGTTAATTAACTAATATAAGTTGTTATGAGATAAGATTACAATTTATTGTCTAATTTATTTAAAGGAAAAATAAATTAGACACACATTTTATT
Source organism: Pinus albicaulis (assembly GCA_034641835.2). Lineage (NCBI taxonomy): Eukaryota > Viridiplantae > Streptophyta > Pinopsida > Pinales > Pinaceae > Pinus > Pinus albicaulis. The sequence goes on along the minus strand of CM076584.1, from coordinate 897,604,938 downwards.
GTTGATTTTCAACATTATTAGCATGAAACATGAATAGGTCACATATATTCTAGCCTAGGTTGTAAGCTAACCTCACATTTCTCTATGCAAACACAGTGAATGACACAAACCATAATTTTACGAACTTGTAACAAATAAGATTGCATTCAGAGTTTAAGGATTCATAGTTTTTAAATCCTTCTCGTCCTCACACTATGAACAATGATTTGTAATAGGGCTAATGATCAAATTTATTCCATTCTTCTACCATCAACAGCAAAATTGTTGAAAAATTTGGGAGTGATGTAGAAGTGAGGTTTACCTCATCAGATCTAATACGAAAATTTATTCCATTTTTCAAAAATCAATAGAAAAATCATTTAACAACCTAAGAAGGATATGGGGGTGAGGTTTACCTATGGATTTAGATTATGTGTAGCAACGAGCATAGCTAGGAGTAGAGTACTTTCAATGTTCTCCTCCTAGTTCATTCCCTCGCATTATAAAAAGCATCCTTTTTGGCAGAATTAATGGGCATCGTCGAATACTCTTCGGTAGTGGAAGAATCTCCAATTTTTTCACTAGAATAATCCCAAGGACTTCACCATGATAATAGTTTTGACACTTGAATCCAAATTGACTCGTTTTTTATTCATCATTCAATAGTTTTTGTTGTTGCTGTTCAAATTCCCAATACCCAAGTTGTGTTACCTTGATGGTTGGTTGGTGATGACCTTGCCATTGTGCATGGGGATTAATGAAAGAGAACACATATAAATCGTTATAGATTTCAGTTTGAGCTATGGGAAAAAATTATAACACGCTCATCATGAATGCTAGGTTAATAGAGTTAATGCAGAAACTAAAGGCAGCTCACTCAAATCCAAGCTCTATTACTACAAAGAAATTTATTATTACTAAATTTTCTCTAATTGAGAGGACATCTGGGAGTGAGCCTACCAATTCCATGCCATCAACAAAGTCTTAAATCCCATTAACACTCAGCAAATAATATCTCCTCAACAACGTGAAATTAAAATGAAAAATAAATGAAAATGTGTGGAAGGAAATTTTAAATGAAAAATAAAAAAACTTATGATCACTTAAAAATATGGAGGGAAGAGAGAAACATGGTTTTTTTTATAGCTTCACCAGCACCATATTTTGATAGTAAAAAAGGACCAAATGGCGATTCGTATTAAGACGTAACCCTAGTGTTATACAGTATTTTGTTACACTCCCTGTCTCATGCCCCGAGTTGTCGAACTTTGCCCCAAATGTTGCAAAGTGACAAAAGTTGTTAATGTATTAAGCCATGAAAACGTGATTAGAGCATCCGTGAATAACAAAAGAAGAAATGGCTTGAGGAAATTCTAGAAAGGCTTACTGAAAACCCCATTTGCAAGCCCAACAAAGTCCTCATGACTTATGCCTCACGCTTGTCACCTTCACCATTATACGTGTCTAGCACTTTTAGTGCGGGAATTTAAGTGAAAAAAAAATTGTTGCTCCTCTTCAGGAAGTTTCTCCAAAAATGGAGGAGAAGATTATCTTACTATAAGCCTCGAGAACGAAGAGCTGGTTACAAGTGAGTAAGGATTGGGTCGATATTTCCCATTTCAAGCCTTTGATCCTACTATTATGGATATTTCCCATAATATGTGGACCTTATTCCCCCTTTTTTGAATCCCTAACTCCCTCTCCTTCCCTATAAATGAATTCCCTGCTTTCCTCAAATGGTTGATCAATGCTAGTTTCCATCCTTGTGCTCAGTTGTGCCCAAATTCTTCCATTTTCTAAAGGATAAAGGAGTGATTGAAGGTTTTATTTAGGACTTGGAACTCATCCAAAGGAGGCTTCCAACATCAGATCTTAAGTGGTTTTATGCTTCCCTTACTTTATATTAATAATAAATTATCTATTTTCTTTCCATAAATGTGTAAATATTTACTCATTTAGTGTGATACTCTATGATCTATCATATAGTTTATGTTAGAATGAATTATGCTATGTATTCTTTTCTTGTCTCTATTTGATCTTCCTTGTAGGTATTCATCCACAACAGCGTAAAGAGGATTGTTCTTGGAATTGAGAAGATCGGGAAATGACACCAAGATTGGACTGGTTTATTGTTGGATCCTCTCATTAGGACTAGAGATATCACTAATGTCCATAGAAGGGATTGTTTGCACAACTAAATGGCGACCACACTGGGGAGCCTATAGCCCTTTCAACCCTCCTTTTGCATTTGGTCGTTATGCTTATTTTGGTTAGTCTTTCAATGATCCTCCGTTTTGATTACCTTTGACTCTGTACTCTCAGTAGTCTGTGTTTTAGGGTATCAAGTCTAGATTTTTACTCAAACTTTGTTTTTTCCAAGCATTTCTTTCTTAATGCTTGTTTTACCTAAAACAGGCGCACTGTCAGTGTTGCTTTTCTGAGAAACGGTCGCACTTGAACATCTAGTTCTAACTGTCTTCCTGCGTTGGTCTTTGAATTTGGGAATTTTTAAGTTTTATGCCTTAAATTCTAGTGTGTCCTGATCTATGAAGTCATCCTCCTGTGCTATGTGCATCAGATTTTCTTTGTTTGGTGTGAATTTATTTCTGGTGTGAAAAATTTCGTCCCATACTTGAAGTAGTAAAAGTGAATTTTGGTTGACTCTTTGATTGTTTGACTCAATTAAAATTTTTGTTCATTGCTTACATGTTTGGAAGGAATATTTATTTTCTAATTGATTTACCATATTAGTTATTTTGAGACCATAAAATAAATCATTTTTTCATTCATTTAGTTTTCATCTCAAAGTTTACTTTTCATAAAATGCATTAGCACATTGCATTTGAAAATTCATTTTGAGATTAATCATTGAACATATATTACACTTCTTAGTGAATGAAAATTGAAAGGTGCATTCAATGCATTCTCATTTATCGAAAAGAAAAAAGAAAGTGAAAAATTCATGTAGGTGCATCTTAGTGAAGTGAAACTCATTTAACTTTTGAAAGTTGCATTTGGAAAGTGAAAGTGAAAATATCTAGTTAGGAAAGCTTTTCTTGCTGCATTTTTACTGTTGCATCATTCTTTGAATCTCTCCCCTCTACTAAATAGATTTCATCGAAATGAAAAGTGTCTTTTTCTCATCTTAGTTGCATCATAGGTGTTCAGGTGACATAGATATTTTAGCCTTAAAACTTAAGCATAAATGAAGATCAACTTAAAATTTACCTCAATTAACCTATGGAGCATTTGGAACCTAATGCAAAAATTTACAGTTCTAGGCTAGAGACGTGTTCCAACGTCATAAAATGTAGCAGTTGTCATCTTTTTCCAGTGTTGTATCCTGGGGGTGATATCTCGTTCCATGTACGAAAGTATATAGGACCGTTCTATAGTAATTTCGAGTATATTGGAGGTGCTCCACGCATGGTAAGTATATGGGAACACTCTCATTTAATAGTTACACATTAGATGACACTACTACGAACTGCTCTCCCACGTACCATTGCGTATATTTTGGTATTCCCCACTACGTTTTTATCCATTCGTAGGTAACCGAATTGGCCGCCTTGTAAACCATGATACACAAAACAAAACATTCAGGGAGATTGGTTGCAATACGTCAAGTTCTTATTTCACCAAGTTGTATATCACAATCCATGGTTGCATGGTAATCCTTTATGCCTAGCTTACCCATTTTTTATTTAATTTTTGTTAATTTCTAAAATTAATCGGCCACAAAATAACATCTTACCCGAGAAACAACTCCTTAGTGGATATTAAGCTAAGACTAATGGAAACATTTCCTGAGTTTACCAATCAAGGAAAACCCCCAGATGGGAATCCAGGTACTATTCATTCTTTTGGAAATGTTGGCCCTCCCTATATGGAAACATTGTCCCTTCTAATATTAACCATTGGTTTTCCAGCTTGGTTATTTTCAACCCCCATGGTTCCGAACATCCAAACTACTTCTCAACCAAGTTCGCATTTGCCTGAATGGTATCAACCTCATGTTGACCCTAAGGTTGACCCTTTGCCTTCTTCACCCATTGTTTCTTCCCCTCATTTTTCCTCTTCACCTGGTGAAAGCCTTGATTCTAGTAGCCAGGAAGCTAAGAAGAAGAAGAAGAGGTCGAAGAAGAAGAAGAAAAATAAGAAAAAGGCCAATCGAGCAACCATTTCTACCGACGCAACTAAAGTCAAAAAATATTCCAATCATCCCCGCAAATTAAAATTACCTTGCAAGTTATGTAAGGGTGACCACCTTCTTAGAGATTTTCCTGGTATTCCTAGGGTATTATAAGTATGGTTCACTGACTCACATCAACCTTTGTCATGAGCCTTTGGAGATCATTCTGGTGATAAATCCATAGCTAGTGATAATAAAATTCATGGAAAAAATGGAAAACATAAATTTCCATGTAATGTATGTGAAGGGCTTCATCCCATGCACCTTTTTCCTTAAATGGATGAAACCTCAAAAGTTTTGGATAACCTTACAGCTTCTCAGCTACAACTTTCAGTTGGTTACCAAAAGCTTTCCCCTGATCCTCCACTAGTTGATCAAGTGATTGATAAGAAGTCATGCCTAATCAATCCCACTCTCTCTAAAATTTAATCTCACGAGTCCTTTCCTGACCAAACATTGGTTGAGAAAATGATTGACCTGATTCCACCTTCATTGGATCATGCTTTTCCTGTAGAGAGTGAACCTCATACCACTCAGGTTATTTTTTTTCCTTTAGATTCCCATGAATTAGAGGGTGTTACTCTCATTCCCATGGTACAGGAGGGAAATCCTCCCATTCTCGTAACACAATGGGGAAGTTCTCCCATTCCCATGACACCCCAACCAAGTAGTTTGGTCACTTCCTTTGATTGGATTTGACTAGTAGGATACCCTCTTCCTTATAACATACCTTTTCAGATCATAGTGCATGATTATAATATAATTGTACCTAAAAAATTCGTAGATGAAGGTGCATCTATTAGTATTATTTTCTCAACTACTTTTCAAGATTTAGGTTCTCTGTAGCTTGTGCCTATCACCCAGAATCTGTTGGTGTTTAACAGAGGAACTATTCAAATGTTAGGGATCCTTCCTGAGTTTCTATTACTTTGGGAGGAAAGACCATCTATACTGATGTGATGGTTGTTCAAGACCCTTTGGACTTAAATTTACTCCTTGTCTGTGACTACGTCTATGTCATGGGAGCTCTTGTTTCTTCTCTCTTTCATGTGATTTGTTTCCCGCATGAAGGAAGAATCATGACCATTCATAAGATTTCATTAATTGGTCCTAACTTGACTCCCAATCAACCATCGTCCCTTAATGGTCCTTACATATCAGTGGTATCTTCTCTGCCATAGTTTAATTATGTGGAAACTTGTTCCATGGCTGCGTCTGCCGATGATCTAGTCAGTGTTGCGTCATGTACTGGCAACATTGGACCCTGATTTCCAAAGTCTTTTTCTCCCATCTAATGAGAGCCTCTTGGAATTTTTTTGGCCTAAAATATGCCTAATTTTCCACTATATATTACCACCATTCATAGCATAAATTCCAACACTTTTACAGCGATTTCACACCATATTCCATCAATTGTCACCAAATAACATCTTACACATTGTGGTTGATTAACATTAGATTTCTTAGATTTTATATGATTAGAGATGATTTATTCATGATTTAATAATGACGGTTTTGTTAAGTTCATTTGTCACAAGGTTCCATTGCCGCAATTCTCCACAAGTCAATTAAACTAGTTGCTGCAAGTAGAGTACGGAGATATACAATTTGGAGTTTGACATCTCCACACGCTTCCAGGGAAAAAAGAGGAATTTTTTCTCCTAAATGATGTTCTAACACCTTCCCATGAGCTTGATTTCTCATAGGTCACACATGTGGGTCTCTAGAATAAAATCAACAACTCTGCTCAAAATCCACATAGTTGTCAAACTGCCAAGTTTTACCTCAATTTTTTTGCAACTGGAGGTGAATCTGGAAAATATGAGAAAATGGGATTTTTACCAATATAACACATTATCTATACCCAATTTTGTTTTCAATATTCTCTTTGGTTCAAAATTTACACACGAGTATTTAAGGCAGTTTAATAAAAAAAACTATGTTTTTCCATAATTCTAAATCTTGAAAAAAGAGTCAAACAACCAACTTAGGGCACGGTTTTCGAGGATATGTAAGTGAATGAAAAAAATACAAGAAATTTTTTTGTTTAAAATATAACAAATTAGGTTCCCTCCAAACCGTTTTCCAAAATACGCCATGGTTAGGGAGATATGCCAATATATTTGAGGCCAATTTGTTAAAAATATGCAATTTTCCAGAATTAAGGAAAATGACTAATTCACCTTGTAAATCATATAAACGGCTCCATGGTCTGTATTTTCAGTTCTTGGAGAGGGGGAATACAAGGTGTGAACAAGATATAAAGTTTTTATGTGATTAGGTTTTACCTTAAACAAAATTTAAGGAATGTATGTAAGTGAACTTATTATTTGAATCTTAGTACAATTTGGTTTCACCATGAATTCGATGTAAGTGTTATGGTTTTTATTCATTTTTAGACATTGATTTAGCTTAAAAATTTCTCCAAGAGTGGCAACGGCCAACCACCACCTGGAGATAAGTTCCATAACTCATTCATATCATAGGACTAATATTTAAAGTGTGAATTTTATTGAAAGAATCGTTGTGTAAAATCCAAACTCGTTTCTATACTCAAAACTTTGTTTTGTAAATCTGAGTCAAACATCATGGAATTCATTTCTCAAATGCTCAGAGATATTTAGCTTTGAATTTGTTTTGATTGCAGATCCAATACAATAAGAGAATGATTACAACACTGTGTGCATTAATATGAATTTTCTGTGTTAAGTACATAATTAGATTTAAGGTTCTTGCATTGAGTATAGTTGGTGTGAAATTATGCATTTCATTTACAAATTTGAAAGTAGTGTTTCTAGCTTTATTTTGTGAGTGATGTCTTTAGTTTGAATTACATATTGCAAATTTAAGATCGGTTAATTGATAGTTTAAGAACTATTCATAGCATAGTCATTTCAATTCCTTGCATGAGTTTTATTTGAGTTATGGTTTGATCATCATTGGAATAGTTCATAGGATATCTCTCTTTTGTTTTATAGAAGGCTCTCTAATAGAAGTATTAATTGAAGTTTCCTTTTGGTTTTCAAGATTTGTAGAATTGAAGTTGTAAACTAGATAGGATTAAGAGGTAAGTTTCAACACTTCTTGATTTGTGTGATCCTGGAAATTAGATTAGTTTCAGTTGAATTGTTTTGAGCAAGAATAGATAATAGAATAATTTGTTGTAGACTTCAATTCAAGTTATTTTTAATTATTTAATCAGAATGCCTAAGTTATGATAAAGTATGTCTTAGGTTATGATATTTTAATTTTTGAGTGGATTGAAGATTATTTTTTTTCTTTTCTTTACTATTTGAATTAATCAGGTTATGATCTAATAGAGTAGTGATTAAGTTTTGAATTTAGTTTGATAAGCCTCTTTGCTTCAGTTGTGATTTAGTACTTAGACAATAATTTGATTTCTTACTCTAGTTTAGGTTAGATGCTCTGATGATGCATTACCTATCCTTGTGCCTCTAAGTCTTATTACCTTGGATTGATAATTTAATGTTGGAATCAATAAACATATAATTTCCCCAAGATTTTTTGCGTTGTTACTGGGGAGGTGCTAAAGGGATCAGAGCCTAGTTTCTTTCACAGGTTTTTGTGTGATCTTAGTTGCAGGACAATCAAAGGGCAGAGAGTATATGGTAAGACATGAGTGAAGAGCCACATATTCACTATGGTGGGGTTGCTCCAAAATTTGGTTGTCCAAGTAAGTAAGTTTGGTGAGTTTTATTGCAATTAGTGTTTTTAATTCATTTAGTTTAAACTCTCAAGCTCTTTAAAGATAAAACATTTTTGGGGTGTTGTAAGAACCCTTGGGTACTAATCCATGTTGCGAGACAGGGATCATCAACCAGCAGGAGAAATTCAAGAATGATTGAGAGCTTGAAGAATGTACCTCAAAGTAATTTCTCAAATCCTAGCATTAGCTAGGATATCTATCTCTCAAGAAGAGTTTATCCTGACCACATTTAGGAAATTATCTATCTCTCCACTGCCAGAAAAGGATTTCTAAGTCTCCCTTGATTCCTCTTTCCTATCTACCAAGGAGATCAAGCAATCATGTACTAAATTCGACGAGGATCATCCTGTTGAACCTGAGATCAAAGAAATTTCACCATGCCTAGAAGCAAGCCTTGTATGCATTCCAGAGACCAGTTATCCAATTTTTCCTGGGAGGATCAAAGAGGAATTTGAGAGTGGTCCAAATGAATAAATTAGCCAATACCACCAGGATTACATCAAGTATTGGTTCTAGATCACAATCGAGTAAAAGTACCACTCTCATCTTCAAATAATCTTTGTACCACATATTTCAAAGCTGTTGAATTTTCATGCTCGTGTACCTTCTAAAGTTTATATGTTAATTCTGGGCATGAATATATTTGTACCTGATCCACACATGGCTTCATTTGAAGTTCTCTTTCACTTGAATGAGGACGTGTTTTCTTCAATGTATTAGAAAGTTACTATTGTAATAAATAAATAAATGAAAAGAGAAAAGAGAAAATAAGTCCTTTTGTGAAAACCACCTTGTCTAGCGCAATTGGATAGGGACTTTGCTTGAAAACCAACTAATTGGCGGGAAAGGTTCCCAATAAAGTTTGCAAATTTGTACGAGTTTTTCAAATAATGTATCTTTCAAGTCATTATATTTGTACTTGAGTTGGTTGATGTGGGATTCCTCAAGGCCCACCTACCAACAAAATTTGTCCCATCGACATCAACATATTATCTGGGATCAAGGTTAGGGTTAGATAAGGTACCTATGAGCTTGCATAACTTAATGACAGGTATCCTTGTCATATACTAATGAAATACATCAATTTTTCTTGGAGGATGAATTATGCATTCCATTCGACTTTTACAAATCCATTCATGGCTAGTAGAATGTACCTAGTGACTTGAGTCCCATTGACATCAAAGGTGGGATATCTCGCTTTGGTTAACAACATCCTCAATGGTCAGTAATCCAATGGTTCTTTCTTATGTTCGACATCGAAACCATTTATTCACATATACAATATTTCACATGGGTGTGTAGGGGTTGAAGACTATATGGTTTTGAGATATCAACATAGATTTGCAGGAGTTTACATTTTTGTATCAGCATTTCCATTATCATTTGCAGTAGCAGTCACCTTTCCTCAATTGTTTGGGGACATACAACTCTTTAGGCATGGGGGAGAATGGGACCTTCAGTTAATTCTTCAGCCCTTCAGTTCATCCTTCATCTCTTTAGCTCATCCTTCAGGCTTCTTCAACAGTCGCATCAGCTCCATCCAGTTCATCATCCACTTCATATTGCAACACCGAGCACATCAACAATAAAGGTAAAAATTGAGGTAAATTTGGCTTAAGATTCTCTAATTCATTAGAATGTTAAAGAATATTAACAATTCACCACTTCCCATTCCACGCATTTTATCTTTCATAAACCATTATCCTTCTATTTCCTTTCATTCATTTTGCATATACTCTGATTACAAGACCATGTTAAAAGAAAAATCTTTATGGTGCATTGATAAAAGTAGTCTCTATAGTGTCTTCTCTAAGCATTCTATTCATAGAATGAAGCCATTACTACCATGAAATAATAAAGGAAACCACCTATAAACATTGGCCTTACGATTATAGGGTATGAAAGAGCCCATTCACCATCTCCATCACCACCTCATTTCATCCATCATCCCTCCCTCATCCATTAATTTCTTGTCCTCAATTTGTACTGCACAGTTAATTAGTGTGACATATTAAATGTGAAGAGTGTTGCTCCACAGGAACGAGAACCTCCAAGAATTCAAGTAGTACTACTCCACAAGAACCAACACCTCCAAATATTCAAGTAATGTTGTCCCACAAGAACCAACATCTACAAAACAATGTTAAGTGTTTGTCAATGAGCAAGAGATTTTTTTGCATGAGGACATGAAAACCATCAGGAATGGGGGGGATGTTGGGCCTCAAATATGCCAAATTTTTCACTATATATTACCGCCATTCATAACATAAATTACAACACTTTTACACTCATTTCACACCATAATTCCATCACTTGTCGCCAAATCACATCTTAAAAATTATGGTTGATTATTATTAGTTTTATTAGATTTTATATAGTTATAGAAAATTTATTCATGATTTTCTAATGACGGTTTCGCTAATTTCATTTGTTGGAGGGTTCCATTGCCGAAATTTTCCACAAGTCAATTAAACTAGTTGTTGCAAGTAGAGTACGAAAATATCCAATTTGGCACTTCGACATATCAACAAGATTTCAAGAAAACCGAGTAATGCTATTGTCCAAAATGATGTTCTAACACCTTCCCATGAATTTTATTGCACCCAGGTCGCACATGTGGGTCTCTAGAAGAAAATCAACAACTCTGCTCAAAATCTACACAGGTTTCAAACTTCCAAGTTTTACCTCTATTTGGTGCAACTGGAGGTGAATTTGGAAAATATACGAAAAATTGGGTTTTTTTTACCAATATAACACATTATCTATAACCGAAACCATTTCACAAGATTCACTTTGTTTCAAAAGTTACACGCGGGTATTTAAGTCAGTTTCATAAAAAAAAACATTGTTTTTCTAGAATTCTAGAATCTTGCAAAAAGAGTCAAACAACCAACTTAGGGCATGATTTCCATGGACATGGAAGTGAATTACATGAATAAAATATAGGTTTTGTTTAAAATATAACAAATTAGGTTCCCTCCAAATTGTTTTCCAAAATTCGCCATGGTTAGGGAGATATGCCAATATCCGTGAGGCCAATTTGTTAAAAATGTACAATTTTCTAGAATTAAGGAAAATGAGTGATTGACCTTGAAAATCATATAAATGGCTTAGCCATTGCATGTATTGTCAGTTATTGGAGACGAGGAATAAAATTTGTGAACATGAGACAAAGGATTAATGTGATTAAGTTTTACCTTAAACAAAATTGAAGGAATATAAGTAAGTGAACTTATGATTTGAATCTTAATACAATTTGGTTTCACCATGAATTCGATGTAAGTTTTATGGTTTTGATTCTCTTTTAGGCATTGATTTATTTTAAAACTTTCTCTAGGAGTGGCAAGGGCCCACCACCACTTGGAGACAAGTTCTATAGCTCATTTAGATCATAGGACTGATATTTAAAGTGTGAATTTTATTGAAAGAATTGATGTGTAAAATCCAAATTCATTTCTGTACTCAATTTTTTTTATTATAAATATGAGCCAAACATCATAGAATTCATTTCTAAAATTCTCAAATATATTTAGTTTTGAATGCATTTTTATTGCAAATCCAATACAATAAGAGAAGGATTACAACACCGTCCACATTACTATGAATTTTATGTGTTAAGTACATAATCAAATTTAAGGTTCTTTCATTGAGTATAGTTGGTGTGATATTATGCATTTCATTTACAAATTTGAAAGTAGTGTTTCTAGCTTTGTTTTGTGAGTGATGTCTTTAGTTTGAATTACTTATTTCAGATTTAATATTGGTTAATTTATAGTTTAAGAACTATTCATAGCATAGTCATTTCAATTCATTGCATGAGTTTTATTTGAGTTATGGTTTGATTGTTATTGGACTAGATCATAGGATATATCTCTTTTGTTTTATAGAAGGCTCTCTAATAGAATAATTAATTGAAGTTTCCTTTTTGTTTTCAAGCTTTGTAGAATTGAAGGTGTAAACTAGATAGGATTAAGAGATAAGTTTCAACACTTATTGATATGTGTAATCCAAGGGAATTACATAAGTTGCAGTTGAATTGTTTTGCGCAAGAGTAGATAATAGAATTATTTTTTTTAGTTGTATATTTCAATTCAAGTTATTTTTAACTATTGAATCAGAATGCATAAGTTATGATAAAGTATGTCTTAGGTTATGATATTTTAATTTTTGAGTGGCTTGAAGATTAGTTGTTTGTTTTCTTTACTATTTGAATTAGTCGGGCAATGATCTAAATAGATTAGTGATTAACGTTTGGATTTATTTTGATAAGCCTATTTGATTTAGTTTTGATTCCATACTTAGACAGTAATTTGATTTCTTACTCTAGTTTAGGTTAGATGCTCTAATCTCGTGCTTGTGCCTCTAAGTCTTACAACCCCGGATTGATAATTTAATGTTGGAATCATAACACATATAAATTTTCCAACAGAAGCTATGACCTCTTATGGGCCATGAGAAACAAGTCTGAAACAAATTTCCTTTTCTTGTGTCAAGATATTTAAAAGATGAAACAAAGTATTGGAGCATAGTTCCTTGTCTTGTGTCAAGTTCCTTAAAAAATAAAAAAAAATGTCGAAGTAGAGTTCCTTGTATTGTGTCAAGCTCTTTAAAAATGAAACAAGGTCTCTAGAGAAATTTTCCTTTTCTTTTGTCGAGCTTAATGAAAAATGAAATGAGGTGTCATGAGGATAGTTCTTTTACTGTGTCAACCTCATTAAAAAATGAAACAAATCCTCTTTCAATTCGAGTCTTTGATTAGATCTCCTAAATTCCCAATCGATTCTTTCACTTGAACTCGTAAATGAACCTTCATTTCATCCATATGTTAGTAAAATATAGTCTACATAGGTGCATGAAATTAAGCTTGTAGGGCATGTACCTTGAATTGAGTCATTATGCTGGGGGCATGCCAACTTATTGCAAGCATATTTTATCTCTATTTCAAGCTTGGGTAAAAATGAAACCACTCTCAAGCATAGCTTTTACACATGTTTTAAGCTTTTGTAAAAATGAAACCAATTCTCAAGAATAGTTTCCCATGTTTCAAACTTGTGTAAAAAAGGAAAGAATTCCTACACACCTCTCGTAATTGCCCCTTTATCTGCCTTTTCTGTTAGATGAGCCTTGGTTTTTTCATTCCATCATCACCATCTAAGTGGTCGATCATACACTCCCACTTGGTTGTTTTACCCTTGCCTGGGGAACCGATGTGATGAGTGTTCTTGTTAGCCAGCCTATTGACCTTTGCATGTTTTGAGCAGATCCACCATGATCGGAACCCATTGCAACCCTTTACACCACTCATTCCTCTAGGAGAATTCCTCTTTCAACTCTTTTCAGACTCCTAAAATATGAAAATATTGGCGATCATTTGTATTTTCAAGCTCGTTTAAGTAAATGAATCAACGTCTACTTAATATAATTTTAACCCTTTTCTAAACTGAGATAGACTAATTACGAAAAAGAATACCTTATTCAAACATGACTAAGAGGTCTTCATGGATATTGTTTTCTACCTTTTTGAACTAAATATACTATCTACAAAAAGGGAACTTTGGAGTTTTCTTTTCCATTTCTTTTTCAAAATCCCTAAACATGAAAAATATGTTGATTTTCCCTTCCACTGGACTCATAAAACATAAACAATGAAGGGCTTGTCACCATGATAGGACTGAGCTACTCCTTCCTAGGGCTCATTAAAATTACTAGGATGGATTCATCTGAAGGGTGAACTTATACGCCAAGCATATGGTATCCTCTTCAAGCTTGTGTAAAAATAAAGAGGTACTCATTAGAAATAGTGGAGAAAAATGGAAGTAAACATGTCTTGTATTCTGTATCGAAGGTAACATGTCTCTCTTGAACATGACACTCATATTCATCTCATGTGTCATGTTTAGGATATCCTCACTTTGTCACTTGTATTCCTGGGTTTGGAAAATCCTTTTGTCTCTCATTCGATCATATCCTATCATCTCCATGACCATTGGTCCCATTTTGAGTTAAATTTTGCCAAACTACGGAGTCGTGTCACCGATATGTTCAAGAGATGTCCCATCTACAAATTCAAACCTCTCGTGCCTCATTTGACCTTCTCTACCACAATATTGAATCACTCTCATCAAATTTTCCAAAATCCTTTGTTTCATGTCGATGATGTGGAAAAAATTATGGCCCTCCTTTGACAGATCACTTCCTGTCGACTCTAGCTCATTATCCATGAAGATTATCTAGAAACTCCCTTTCAGTACCTTGGAGATTGCATGTCTCAATAGCAAGTTCTTCACATTTGACAATACATTTGCATCATTGGACTTCGATCAGATGATTTTGCAAGTGTTCAACTTCAGCTCCATTATTCACACTTGTAGCTTGTGTTGTTGTACCTTGAGGGCCATTGTCATCATTGGTGGTTCTTCCAATGCCAACTAATGGTTTATATCATCGACCGGTAATTAGGTCGTTTCTAACATGTTTGACTTCAATATATTTATTCACATGGTTAGATTTATATTTTATATAGTTCAAGACAGAGATAAATACCTTGGGTTTCATTTGATAAATCCAGGCTACATGGAGTTATTTAGTATTCATGATTGTATAGATGATCCCTTCTATACGGATGGCTACGTCCAGATCATGGAACCATACACTTGATCCTTTCTAGTCAGATGGTTGCGTCCATTTTTTTGGGTTCACATATTGTTAGATTCTTATTCATAGATGTATTTTGATGTCATATGTATTGTACTATTCTTGATTTGTAGGTCGCCTTATGGTGATTTCCTAAGTCCTGGCCTTAACTTGTAAAGAATTTCAACCATCACTTCCCATTATGCCTTCATGATTTATGGGGCATCTGTTATATGGTATTTTGCCACACTCCCTATCTCATGCCCTAAGTTGTCGAACTTTTCCCCATTTGTCGCAAATTGACAAAAGTTGTTAATGTGTTCACCATGAAAACATGATCAGAGAATCCTTAAAGAACAAACGAAGAAATGCCTTGAAGAAATTCTGGAAAGGCTTGCCAAAAACCCCATTTACATGCCCAACGTGGTCCTCATGAATTATGCCTCGCGGTAACCTTCACCATTATATGCGTCTAGCACTAACAACACGGGAATTTAAGTGAAAAAGTGTGTTGCTCCTATTTAGGAAGTTTCTCCAAAGATGGAGGAGAAGATTCTCTTACTAGAAGCCTCGAGAACGGAGAGTTGGTTATGGGTGAATAAGGATTGGGTCAATATTTCCCATTTTAAGCCTTTGATCGTAATATTAGAGATTTTCCCCTTAGGATGTAGACCTTCTTCCCCCTTCTGTGGATCTCTAACTCTCTCTCCTTCCCTATAAATGAATTCCCTACTTTCCTCAAATGGTTGATCAATGCTAGTTGTCATCCTTGTTCTCAGTTTTTTCTAAATGCTTCCATTTTCAGAAGTATAAAGGAGTGCTAGAAGGTCTTGGCTAGGATTTGGAAACTCATTAAAAGGAGGCTTCCAACATCAGAGCTTAAGTGGTTGTATGCTTCCCTTACTTTCTATTAATAATATATTATGTTTTTTCTTTCCATAAATCTGTAAATCGTTACTCATTTAGTGTGATACTCTCTTATCTATCATATTGTTTATGTTAGAATGAATTAAGCTATGTATTATTTTCTTGTCTCTATTTGATCTTCCTTGCAGGTATTCATCCGCAACGACGTAAAAACAATTGTACTTGGAAATGAGAATATCGCAAAACGACACCAACTAGCATTATCATAAGAGTGATGTAGGACATCTATCTTATTTTGTACTTTCTGATATAAGCTATGGAATTTTACACATATTTTTGTGGTTAGTTGCTAGATCCTCTCATTAGGATGAGAGATCACTTTTGTCTGCATAAGGGATTTTCCATACAACACTAGTCAAAACAGATTTTTGAGAACAATAGTGTTATCATCACAAGCAAGTAAAATAATCAAGGTGATGATAATGGAGAGTGATATGTACTTTTTTTATTTCATCATTTATACTATTTTTTATTTTTTATTTTTTTGCTCGTTTAGACTAATCCTAATCTTCCCATTTTTTTCTCCTTCCATTCCACCTATGGGTTTCGAACCGGTGACCTTACAGAACGGAGTGCCTTTAACAGTGCACCCCATCACCGACTGTTCTACACCACATGGGCTTCATCATTTATACTATTGTTGTATGTTTTTGTTCTCATTATTTCGCTCATTATTTCCAAGTATTTTTTCTCCCTCTAATGATGTCTCTGCTACATGATTGACATATAAAATACATCAGCCTCATATATAAACTACACTTTTTTTATTAAATAAAAAAAAAATATTTATTAATATGGAAACATAATTTTCAATAAAAAACAAAAACAAACATTATCGGTGGGCCAAAAACATAGTCATACACTGACTTCGGTGCTCTGTAAAACACAATCGCGCACATACCTATGACACACCACTGTAAACTAAAAGGAGGTATTATGCATGTATAAAATGTTGATTACATGTTTTTATGGACCATAAGAGAAAAAATGGGCTTACATGGATGCATGAGAGGTTTTAAGTCTTTCTTCATGGATAATGGAACATTTTTTACTTTTCTTTTCAATGATAATTATAAATAAAATTTGAATTAATAAATATTTTATGGCTAAGAATTAAATTATAAATAATGTGATTGATCCTAATGGAAAGTGGCATCTACCCATGGTATTCAACCGCCCACGGTATTTATATAGCCATGGAATTCACCCACGGTATTGTAAGTGGCATCCACCCATGGTGTTCATTCACCCATGAAATTTACCCATGGTATTGTGAGTGGCATCCACCCATGGTATTCATTCACCCATGGTATTGTAAGTGGCATCAACCAATGGTATTCATCCTCCCATGGTATTTCTCTACCCATGGAATTTACTCATGGTATTATAAGTGACATCCACCCATGGTATTCATTCACCCATGGTATTCGTTCACCCATGGTAAATTACCATCCCATGGAATTTACCTACGATATTATAACTAAAAAAGGCTATAAGTAACAAGTCGCATTTTGTAAAAGGACAGATTGTCCACCACAATGTAGTTTTTACAGTTATTCTTTGTTTTAATAAAAAATTTTGTTATGGGTTATTTACCGTGTCTCTTATTTTTCTTGCATTATCAGTGGTATTAGATTTAGGTTACGGCTCCATGGGAATGAAGGTTTGAAGCATATTTTAGTTTCAATGTTTTGCAGCAATATTCAATAAAATTCATGCAAGTTCTATGACCTCCACATATTATTTTATAAGGTGAGAAATATCTCATTTTAAATTATTTTTTGTTCGCTCAAATGGGTTTTTTACAGAATTTGATTCTGTTTCCCGGTTTGAGAGATATGATAAATTGAAGTTACACATGTATCGAACACTGCATGACCGTACATACCATGAGTTCTAGGAATCATTTTCTCACTCCAAATATCATCAAATATCAAGTGTCTTATATCAATGGAAATAACTATTCAATCCCTCAAATGGGTCTTTGACGGAATTTGATTTCATCACTTGTAGCAAAAGTTATTAGCAAAGTTGCAACAAGAAGTTTATTGCTAAAAAACAATGTTGAAGAAGCATTTATCACATCTCATTAGATAGGAGAGAAGCCCCCGTACTTTTACCAAGCAGATTGAAAAGGATCACGGTTATGGGTCACCCACAAACCTAAGGTTATGGGTAAACCATAGAAAACCTTTTCATTGAAGCCCATTTTCTAGGTCACACATTGTTAATATCACAGTTGGTCACAAGCATTGCAGGGTATCTCTATCCTTAGATCTTCATTTTTCATGGTTATGGGTCATCCACAAACACACACTTCATCAAATCCCATTTTCTATTCTGCACACTCTCAATATAATAGTTGGTGACAAGCATTTCAAGGTATATTTATCCTCGGATCTTTGTTCATAATGGTTATGGTTTAACCACACAAAACACTTCTCTTCAGTGGCTCTTCATATTCAACAAGGGCTTCTTAGGAGGGAAATTCACACAATGGGGACCATTGATTTTTAAGGTGGGAGAAATGATTCGAATGGAAAGTGGCATCTACCCATGATATTCATCCACCCATGGTATTGTAAGTGGCACACACCCATGGTATTGTAAGTGGAATCCACCCATGGAATTTACCCATGGTATTTTAAGTGGCATCCACCCATGGTATTGTAAGTGGCATCAACCAATGGTATTCAACTTCCCATGGTATTTATCCACCCATGGTATTGTAAGTGACATCCACCCAAGGTATTAATTCATCCATGGTATTTACCCACCCATGGAACTTACCTGTGGTATTATAACTAAAAAAGGCTATAAGTAACAAGTCACATTTTGTAAAAGGACATATTGTCCACCACAATGTAGTTTTTACAGTTATTCTTTGTTTTAATAAAAAAATTCACGTGGGTTTATTTATTGTGTCTCCTCTTTTTTTTCAGATCTTGGGGGTCTCCCCCCCGCCCCCAAAGATCCTGATCAATGATGGTGATTAAGAGGAATTTCTTTGACTTTCAAATAGACTAGGTGATGTGTTTTTCTTTCCTATTTAGATTATGTAAAATAAATATCTATTTTATGTATTTATAAGCCAATTATTTAAAGTAGAAATGTCTTTATAAGTTTGGTAATAATAAGTGATAAGGCTACATAATAAGGTGTTTCATGTGATATATTAAAATCTATCCCGCCCAAAATGATCATTAAAGGTCACGAACCCAAGCCATATACATCATTTCATTGAAATTCAGGAGCGTAAGCCATATACATCACATCATTGATTTGAAAGACATCAATTGTACGATACGACAGTGGTGTGAAAGGCATGGCTGGCTACAAGTTTTCATAGTGTTTGGTGTGTGACTGATAAGACCCATGAAACCCTAATATGATATCTTTTATTCATATTGATGCTTTCTAATTTCATTCTTATTTTACCATTTTTACCCGACGATGTTTAACAAAGTATAAACTTTCCATAGTTCCATTTCTGAAATCCATGGCGCCATGGTAGTTTGTAGAAGGGACCTCTAAGATCCAGGTAAGACACTTGGAGTGTCTATTATAGTACAATAATTAGGCATTCTCCCTCTCTCCAGCCTCCCATGGTTAGACAATATTGTATGGAACCGCCATTTTCTCCTGCTCCAGTTGTTGCTCCCTCTACTGAAGTCTTTGCTACATAGTTGACATATAAAATATGTCAACCTCATACATAAAGAATTTTTTTTTTATTAAAAAAAAAATGTATTTATTAATATGGAAACATAAATGGTAATATTTATAGTAAAGCACCCCCTCTCTTAGGTCACTGTGATTACATCATCATTTTAGGTATACTACGCTCTCCCCAAATTCGAGTGAACTTGTAAAGCTCGATCGAAGATCCATGGATTTAGAGAGTTATTTCTTTCTTCCTTCTTCCCTCCATTTCCCTCACACACAAGTATGAGATGGTTATTCGTTATTATACTATTAATAATAACTTGGAAGTGATTACATCATCATTTTAGGTATACTACGCTCTCCCCAAATTCGAGTGAACTTGTAAAGCTCGATCGAAGATCCATGGATTTAGAGAGTTATTTCTTTCTTCCTTCTTCCCTCCATTTCCCTCACACACAAGTATGAGATGGTTATTCGTTATTATACTATTAATAATAACTTGGAATTTGAGTGGTTCAAATTAAAAGCTACGTTGTTTTTCCAAATTCAAAATGGTTGAAAAAAAAATCATCGTTGCGTCAAAAACACAGTCATGCACCGGATCCAATGCATTGTCAAACACAACCGCACTATAGGCGGTGCACACATACCTATGATGTATTTTTTTTGGTTCAAAATATTAAATTTTCATAGTAATGTGTCACACTTATGCACCGGTGTGAACGTATAACATTTTTGCACTAGGACGGAACATTCATGTTATCTAATGCATTGATATATAGCTTGTTTTTAAATATTATTTAGGTGGTGCATTGGATAAAGATGATAACACCATTTCTATCAGAACATATCAAGCTCACTGCATTTGTGATGGTGATTAAGAGGCTTTTGTTTGAGTTTCAAATAGTCTTGGTGATGCTTTTTTTTTTCTATTTAAATTATGTAAAATAGATATCTATTTTTTATGTATTTGTAACTAAATTATTTGAAGTATACATGTCTTTATCATTTTGAACGTGATGTAATATTAGGTAGGAGAAATGTGAAAAACATGAATTTTAGTGAATGTCTTATGATAATTTAATTTGTATTATTTAAACTGCATTATTTACCTCATATTTATTTTTAAATAGAGTTAAATTTAAACTAGTACAATAGCAAAAAAAAAGAACCAAAATAGCATCAAAATATTATATCTTTATTACTAGAAAAAAAATCACTTGCCTCTTTAAGGGAGATCTTCGAATAGAGCAAACCCCCACCTACAAGTAACTTGATCACATGCCCTATTTTACATTTCTTTATCCTCATCTTTAGAGACAGAAATTTTCAATTTAAATTGGTAAGATTTCTTATAAAGATTAAATTTAAATTGTTTGAAAATCTCATAACTTTAGTAATAAAATAAATTTTATAAAAACAACTTCTTCTTTTTTAAATTGTATTAAATCTAAATTAATTGCATTGAAATCCGCTCTACAACTCGGTATGGGAGAGATGTTGCCACATAAAATTACATTTAAAAATAGTAAAATAACAAATTAAAAATAGTAATAAAAAAATAAATTAATGTCTGCCATAATTACAATACTTCAATTTACACCTTAATTTTATATAAATTTATATATAAATACAATGTAATTGAAAGCAGCAAAAAAAAAAAATGAACTTTTATTATGAGGAAGAAATGAAATGAGTAAAAAAATATAATTTACTTTTTACTACAATGTAAAAATGTAATTATTTTACATGACAAGAAATAGTATTATTGATATTACATTATGTGAAATTCATTCTATGTTCCATTTACATGTGATATTTATAACAAAAATTATTGTGCTCACAACCATAAGTAAACTATTTCAATGTCCATATTAAATAACATAATTTTATAGATACTTTATATAGAGATAAATAAAATAATTTTAATTAAAAAAATTCTTATATTTCCACATTAGTGAGAAAGATTGAGAGAATTCTTATTCCATTAATAATTTCTTTCTAATTCAATGTATGAGGAGAATTTGTAAAATTTTCAATGTTTAATATGGATTTCATATGTAATATTAATTTAGTAAATATTAATAATAAAAATAATTAAATGTATACACAAAGGAAAAAAAATATGAGGGAGCATATTTTAACATTTTAATACGGAGAATGTGAATTATAAATAAAATATTTCAATGTCAACTACATATATATTAATATAGCCGCTTCCTACATCCACCAAGTGCCTAGAGGAATGGAATCTCTTTTCACTCAAAAATATGTTTGCATCTCAAGGTATTTGATCAAGTGCCTAGAGAGATGGAATCTCTTTTCACTCAAAAAGATGTTTGCATCTCAAGGTATTTTATCTTTCTCGGCTCTTGGTAGGTCTAATGGTAGGTCTAGAGTTAAGATGGATCTAGGCTACAGGTTGTAAAAAAATATGACTTAAGATTTTTAAAGTTAACAATAGGTTGAATTCTATAAGCCGATATTGAATTATTTAAATTGTATTTTTGAATAATTTATTACTGATAATATTTTATATTAAAAATTTAATGAGTTACACATTTTCTTCTTTTGAATAACTAACTAAATTAGTTTACCTTCAATTGTGAGTATTGAAATATTTTACTAATTAAGTTAGATTGAAAATAAATGAATTATCAAAGCAATAGAAAAATATTTATGGTAATTTTATAATCATGGTTTCAACCATACTAAACTTTGTAATTTATAAAAATATCTTTGCATTTTTTTGAAGCCGTTTTACATGCAATTTCATATATAAAAGTTTGATATAAATTCACCAACACATAATCTATAATAAATATTATTTTATAAATTAAACATCATGATGATAATCATCTAAAAAAATAAACATCATTTAAAATACACATTCTAATTCACTACCATCATCTAATTATATACACTTTAGTACCACATATAAACTTCATTAGCTAGCACACAAATCTAATATTCTAACAAATCATCATCATCGTGATCACATCTAACAAAACACAAATATTTTTATCTAACATCATCACCACACACATCCTCAAGGAATATAAATCTCATGTTAAATAACTGCTATCACATACACATCTATCTGCAATCATATTAAATGAACATATCTAACATGACCTAAAAATATACACATCAACAAAAACATATAAATTAAGTACATAAACATGAACAAAAAAATGCAATACATATATATATATATATATGCAAAGAAGTCAAATAAGTGAAATCAAATATTTGATACAACAGACGTGGTAGGGCATGCAACCTCGTCTATGGTAGAAGACAATGGATGATCAACTATTTCCTTATCAAGTGTGTCTGTAAAACTTAGTTGAGGTGGAGGACTAAGAGGTGGAAGCTAGTCTACATTAGAAGGATGTGGTTGGTCTACACGAGGAGAAGGTGGTCGGTCTACTATGATAGGAAAAACATATGGTACATACTCTAGCTTTGACATATGATGGACATCATCTGGCAGCTGACGAGCAGGTGTACCACCAAAAGGATCACTGACACCCTGACAGCCATGATCTAATGTGGTGGCACCACTAGAAGTATCATCATCACCATCCTCATCATCACCCTTATCGTCATGATCATCATCATCACTCTCATCATCATCATGACCACCCTCATCATCTGATGGATGTGTTGTTTCATGATGTTATGTAGTCCCCATCGCTTCTAGTAAAGTACTAGCTCTGATGACATGCTGCATAAGAGACATCATATCTCTCAGAAAAGTCCTGTAGAGATCCACAAACATCAAATCTGCGTTGATATCTCGAGGCCTTGCAGGGAAGACTCCCTGTCGAACTAAAAAATTGGCCAATCTATCATAGTATTCCATATGACATTGCATAGCAGGCGTCTGCCTCCAAACGCCCACACCCCCCTGAGGATGTGCCTCACCCTCTCCCTCTTGGGCCTCACCCATCTCCTCATATCCTCCATCCAGAAGTGGGGGAGGAACCATGTCCCCATCATATTAGCTGATGTCTAAAAAATATACAGTACACAAAAATAATTAGGCAATTTTAGTAAAACAAGTAAAAGAACGTGCTATAACAAATTTTATTCTAATTCATTAAAACAAGAAAGTGAAACTAGATTAATTTAAAGAAAATATTAATATTGCCTCTATCACCTAGAGGCTCATCCGTTGTGAAGAATATGTCAGTACACCCTATCCAATCAATACCTACATACATATACCACTACACAGCAAGAACATGGTCATCCATATTGGCCAATACCTCTAGTGCCTCGTTTGAAATCCTATTCGGAAACTCCGGCATGCCCCTCTTAGGCATCATCTACCCCCACATGTGCATCTAGGCGTTAGTGATTGTCCTAGGAGGGAAAGGGTAAAATCTATGCCTTGTCTCCGAAAACATCTCAAAAAATAAGCAAAACAAACTCAGAAGCAAAAGGGAAGGTCTCCCTCCCCTGTGTCGACAATGCACAACATCCATCTAAAGTTGTGAAAAATTTCCTGAAAAAAATGGAAAACCATCTGGTGCAACATGGCCCCTGAATCAAAGAATAAACGTAATACAAAAGAGGGAAAATAATTTGTTTCCAATCACCAAAATAATGTGAAATGGTGTTGAATAATAATGAGAGACACTTAGCCTCCTCTGTAGAAAAATAATAAATATGTAGTTGTCCACCATGGACCTAAAAATATGATGGATGGACCGCATGAGACCCGAAATATCTTAGAGTGTATGCAAGCTCACTCTCAGTTGCAACACCATGATAGACATCGGGGAACTAGGGAAAATCCTCCCCTCTCCTACATGTGACAGTAATAACGTAAATGTCCTCCTCAGTGGGCCTATAACACAACTCAGGACCGACATAAAAATCTTGTTGTTGGACATTCCATCTATGGATCAGATGCGCCAATAGGACACTGTGCGTATTCAAGGATGTACCCTCCTCATAGTAATTCAGGAGGCCTACATTCAACACTAGCACTCAAGTCGATGTAGTAATAGGATGAGGGTATAAATCCCTCTCCATCTCTCTTGCCTGCCATGGTCGGACCATATTGTATGGGTCCACCTACTGCTCTTGTTATTGTTGTTTCTCCCTCTACTGATGTCTCTACTACATGATTAACATATAAAATACATTAGCCTCATACATAAAATACAATATTTTTTATTAAATGAAATATGTAGTTATAGCTATGGAAACATAACTTTCAATATAAAAAAGAAATAAAAAATAGGTGCGCTCAAAACATAGTCATGCACCGGATCTAGGGCACTTTCAACTATAACTGCACCGGTAACGGTGCGCACATAATGATGGCACACAGTGGGTGTTTAAAAAATTTTACTATTCATAATGGTGAGGCATACTTTTGCACTGATGCGAATGTATAACCTATTGGCATAGGTATGGTATGTTAAGGTTATCAAACACACCAATCTATAGGAATATTTTAAAATATTTATTTACGGTGCGTTTGGTAAATATAAACGCACTAGGAGTGACACACCGACACACAATCTGTCACATCTTCTCGGTGAATTTATATTTACAAAATGCACCACCACAATGATGGTGTATTATTTTCACACACTAAAACGTGGTGCACCCTGTAAATTTACAGGTTGCACTGCACCCGGTGCGAGCCGAACATATTAAAAGCACTGTGCGTCGAATTTTTTTTTTGAAAAAAAATGAAAAATTCAACCTAATTTTCAATTCTAATTTCTAAAAACTTAAATTAGTAAAAAACATACAGATTACCTAGACATTTCATCGTCAGGGACGCATTGGAGACATGTAATGGAGAAAAAAAAAATTTCACACCATTTGAAAAAATTGGAAACTCAAACAGTGAGCACGGTACTGAAAGGTGGTGAGAAAGAGAAGCACAAACGTTAGGGGCTTGCACACGGAAAGAGTGGCATCAGTGCTTTAGATCTCAATCACACTGTAAATGATAAAAATAAAAATTATGGTTGGGACTGTTTTTTTTTTATTTAACCCTCCTTCGGGTAGGATATATCCAAAAACACCATGTTTTTTTTTTTAATTTAAAACTATCACAATGCTTTATCGCAAATCATCGGGGCTTTACGTTACCTGTAATGCACATGTACTATGGATATAAAATAGCACCAATCTTCTTTTATAATTTAGAATTTGTCTATCGGTACGCTTTATAACATGCCCTAGTGCATCATTATAATTTTACCACATCGAAACGTCATTATCTAATAGCACCGACATGTTTTACTACGTGAAGGATTCTGGCGCTAGCAAATTTTCAAGCACTAGTGCATTTATATATTTAGCACACAGTGGTTTTTTATTTCTCAAAAAACAATCTATGGTGCATCATGTTATATGCAGCACTGGTGCGTGTATTGATAATAAAGCATCAGTGCACTTGAATAATTTAGACGCACCATCAAAGAAACATCCACTCCCCCACCTCCACTAGTGACCTCCATTACAAACGGATTTTTGGGCTATTTTTATAGCGGCCTTCATAAAAACCTCTTCTAGAAGTTTTTTTCGTTGTAACAAGTTCATCTCACTTGGAACAACTTTCAAAGGACACAAGCATACTAGATATGTCTTGATGTTTTGTTTGATCTTGGTGTTTCCATCAATGCCAAAGGGGGGAATGTTGGAAATATGTTGTCATTGATGGAATCAGATGAAAAAAATGGAAAAGGTGTCAAAAACATGCCTCAAGAGATCAAGTTCCATGCACAAGAAGAAGAATCAAGAGCAACATGGATGAGAATTGTGTGGAAAATTTGGAGCCCTTTCTAGAGTAATAAATCATCTCAGATGGAGATGGAACCCACCTAATTGGGAAGAGCTCAAAAAAATATTTTCGATGGTATGGTTAAGTCTGAAAATGGCACCCTCATTTGAAAGATAGAGCTAGTCAAACTTGCATGAAACTAAGTCAGAGTTTAGTAGACATAAAGTGGCTTGGAGACCCTTTTGGTGCTTCATTAAAGTTGGAAAAAGTGCAAAATGCAATAAAAATGATAGCAGAGCTACTACAAAAACCACCAAGTTCATGTGGAGAACAACGAGGAAACAAGAACTGTTTTCATTGGATGTAAGTGAATTCCACACCACAGCCTGGACCGACAGAGGTAGCCTGGAGGTATAAACCCAGTGCAAACTTAAGGCACAGTCAAGTCATGCAATGAGAAAACACGGACCAGATGTAGCAGTGGAAAGGATTTCCATTGGATTAGGAAAATATCACTTAACACATAAGCTTGCAATAAATACCTCGACGAGTGTGTCTAGGAAAAATGATAAAGGAGCGCATAATATTTCAATAAAGATGACAAAATATAGGTGGACGTGGCTCTCATACAGCACAGGAAAATCAAACATTGGTAGAGCATTGAGTAGGATGCCCCACATACAGCTTAGCTTATTGAGGCTAGCTAGAAAAGGTGACCTTAGAGGGATAATAAAGTAACACACAAAGGAGAGTTGACCCGGAGGAATAAATGAAATGAAATGATCAAGACCCTTTGAAAAATTTTATAAACGAAATTACTGAAAAACCAGGTTGTGCAATCCTTCTCTCTCATTTATGACAACAGGACACTTGGTAGTATTTTATTGGCCCAAATGATAGAAAATGATGATGTCAGCATCAACCAATGGGACTGTGACACATGGTATACATATTTGGTATTTTTGGGCACCCAAATGGCCCACTTCTGAGAGACACATGGACCAATCGTAGGTCAACACATCGCATAGGTGACATTAGTGTGATGTCATCTCGTTGATCAGTTCCCAGAAGAACTAAGCGGAGAACTTAAATAAAGAAGTGGGATGACTAGGTGTGGCATGTCGTGGGTCATGTCAAATATGACTAATCTTGGGTGTGCAACTATTGGTTCATGAGTGAAGCATTGGACCCCACTTAATATTACAACCCACAATAAAAATCGCAACGATTTTTTACAGATGTAGAAAACAAAGGGTCTGAAAACAAGCATCAGGCTAATGGTGGCTTTTGACAGAGTGTCTGTCAGCCCCATAGGACAGATAATCCCACTAATAGGAGCTCAAAAGTTTGCAAAGGAGGTGCAAACAAAACACTGGGGTAGAGGTTGTGGGAAAAATCACTAGCAAGAGGTCATATGTTACTACAGAGAACTAAGGGTGCAGAGTAGTTAACGAAGGAATTAAGCCCTCAAGCACCTTAAAGAAGCTAAGCACCTAAAGGCTTAAGCATAGGTCACCACACCTGGTCCTATGGTAAGAAATCAGACATGTGCGAGTGTGAAATGGACTAAAAGTAAAATTTGGCAGTTTCAACAACATTTCTTTATTAAAATAAAAAGGGTCATGGAATTTAATTTGGCAACGCAGTTTGGTAGTGACATATGCATGGAACTTGGATTAATGAGTCGACAAATATTTTTGCACGTGTTATGTTTAGCATATCATTTGTGATAAAGAATGTAAAATTCATAAGCATGTGATCGTTTAGAGGCAGTTTTAGCAGTTAAGACAAAGTTAATTGTTGCTAGAATTAAAAAAGCCCCGCTAAAACCTGTTAAAAGGCCAGAATGCTAAAAATATTAAAAAAATCAGTTTGACTTGCAGAAAAGGATGATTAAGGTCTAATAACTTGGTGAATAGATACAGAAGATTGAAATAAACAAGACAAAGGAAAAAAAATAATAATTCATGCAATAATACAAGAAAAGAAAAGAGGCCAAAATTATCAAAACCAAATTCTTTATGAATAGGCACAAGCAAGCAGATTAAAAATTTCTTGTGAGTGAGTTGAGGTGAAGCTATTGGTATTCAGTAATTAGATATTTTTGAAGTTATTTTTTATTAAGGAGAAAATTGTTTTACTTTGAAGGCAAAGTTGGAATTCATGGTTAGAGTATGAAAATGGATGGATGAAAAATGAATGAGTTAGTGTAGAGCAAGTTGTAGATTGCAAATCAGGGATTGGTGCTCCTTTCAATTGTAGCTGAAAAATTAGAGATTTTTGGTTTCCTACTGGATGTAGCTAGAGAATTTTAACAAGAAGTTGTATCTTACCTTATGAATGAATTGAAGAGCAGTTTTTTAAGAATTCATGTCTTCCATTTTGATTGTTGATATTGTTTCTTGTCATGATTATATAAATTAATTGTTGAAATACTTAATGGTGCCATGATGTTCTTGGACAAGTGAAAGAAAGTTTCTTAATTGGTAAAATTCTTACAATATTGATTCATCCACCCTCTTAGTCTTGTCTAGGTTTCCAAGAAAGGAAAAAATTTCAACTTCCATATTTTTGCAATTTTCTTCATTTTCCTTCATCTATATTCACATCACTCCTTCTGTCCTTTTTTCCTTTTCTGGTTGAATATTTAGGATGCTAATATTATTCTTTATTTATTCAAGTATTTGTGACATTTTTTTCATGATCCTCTTATTTATATTTCTACAACTTCTCATTTTATTTCAAATTCCTTTTATTTTTTTTAAGGCACATATGATTTCTTCTTCAAGATCCACTTCCGCATCTATTTCAACAATTTTTTCTTCTTAAAACTCCACCATTTCTTTCCATCATTTTTCTTTATCAATATTTGTTTTGATTTCCATAAAGAGAGTTTCTTATCAATCATTACTATAAGTGCTTTCACTACTTTGTTTAAATGAGTCACCACCCCCTTTTGAGTAGAGTTTCTTCTTCTTCTTATGGGAGTCTACCTCTCTCTACCGAGTCTTTTGATACTTATACCTTCTCTAGGTATACTCATTTCTTCTACATTCACTAGATGTGTTCACTACCTTTTCCTTCACTAGGCTTGACTAAATTTTGAATCTCCAAATGAAATTTATTGTAATTCTCCCAAATAATTTTGTTTTTGGAATCTTCCAAAGAACATATTTGTACACCATGTCACATATCCCATTTTTAAAATTTTATTTTTTAAATTTTATCTAAGGTAATTATGTATGTCCCCTCATATCTCTAAAACCTGCATAGTCCGAAAGTCTTAGAAAAGAAGTTATATAGAAACTGCCAAAATAATTTTTTTGAAATTAATTTCATAACCATTTAGAAGCCATAACTAGCATAAGACATATCTAGGAAAGTATAGCAAAAAAAAGTATGAATATTTATCCAACGTACTTATGTATGGATCCTCATATATTTTACAAATTTATACCACACATGTTAGGCTGACTTGTTTGAAACTCAGTTTCAAGACCATTCATAAACTGTAACTTCCACATAACATACCTATAAAATTATAATGAACTAATGTTTGAAAGTTTAATCACATATACCTAGGATCTAACCTTTTTCTCCTCAAAGTTCCACTATTGGAAACATCACAAAAAAAAAAATTATAGCAAAAAATCCAAACGGATTTGTTTGAAATTGATTTGAGGAGCATTCGGGAACCATAACTTCGACAAGGCATATCTTAGAAATTATAAAAACAAAAAACAAAAAAACAAAAAATCCAAAATTTTTATAACATGTATGTAGAGATATGTCCTCCATCTCCTCAAAATTTCATAGTATAAAACATCCAAGACAACCATTTATAGTGAAAATTCAAAATTGATCTATTTGAAATTGATTAGGAGCATTCAAGAACCATAAATTACAAAATGAATATCTGAGAAATTAAAACAAAGCAATATCTGAAATTTTGATCACATGTTTCGATAGATCTTGCCTTCATCTCTACAAAATTTCATGATTTGAAACATCCTATAAAATAAGTTATAGTGAAAATGTCAAACTAACCTGAAATTGATTTTAGACTCTCCAATTTTGGAATGATATTCAATCTCTGCTCATCTACATCTTTAAAAGAAAACCAATTTTTCACCCACACACTTTCTCTCAATACTTTCTCTTTTTATAATTTATCATAACCTTTTAGGAAGGGATAATTTAATTAAAAAAGACACATAACCTATTAATTAAATAATTAAATCCCTTTTTATTTCACTTTTCCACATTCCATTGTAAAATACTATGGGATTCTAAACACATGGGTTTGAGAGCCCCATTTCAAATTTTACTTTTTCATGTGCCCTCATTTTGAATTAGACTTGCAATGCCAATTTTTTTGTAAATCAATATTTTCATTGAGATACAAAATTACATATGTCATGATTTTTTATCTGTTTATATCCTACCATTCAGGAAACCATAATAAATACAGAATAATTTCTTATCAAACATTGTCCAAAAATGAGTTGCAAACTGGAGTAACATACTACAAAATATTAGAGTTGTCATTATAATAAGAAAATTAGTCGAGATTAAGACAAAATATTATACAATATTTTCAAGTATGCATAATCAAAGACCAATAGAGTGTATGGCTTTACCATAAGCCAAAAAACCATTCAATAGAAGCAATAAAAATAGAAACCATAGAAAGAAAAGAATCAAGTAAGAAATTATGAGAGCCCTGAGGGTAGGGAAGTGTATAATTCAATAGGACAGTTGGATTCCTTGAAATGTGGCACCAGTGCATGCCTATAAGAGATCCCATTCTAGATGAGTGAGATGGACCTTTGCATCCAACGGAAATTGTTTCAATTCATCTATCTTATGAAAGATGTTGTCCTGAGCATCCTTCCTATCAATCAAAAATTTACCTAGAATTGTTTTTAAGTGCTAATATAAGCCCACGATATAGAAATAATGATTTTTTTTATTCCTAGCCTTCCTCGTTTCCTAAATCCAAGGATCGATACCATACATAACCATAGTCCAAAATTCCCTGTCTTTCATGATAAAAAATATCCTCCATAGTTTGAATTTTCAATTGTATCTTGGGTGGATTATAGGCTTGGAAATGACATGTAGAAGCCTAAAATTGAAACCAAGCCTAGAAACTCTAATATCCCCCATCCTATACCACCCTAGTGGTTTCAAGCACCTAACATGTTATTGCAGACGTAGGAAGGAAGAGGCATGTTAGACTGAGAACCCCCAAGACCAAGGGATGGATAAAATGAAACCCAAAGAATATTTTAAGACTTCCATGAAAGACAAAAATACAATATGTTACAACTTGAAGATTCTAAATCCCTACAAAACATTCCATCAAGGGTGAGAGGAAATCTAGAGAAAAGGAAACCAAATGGAGGAGAGAAAAGGGAGGTTTTGCAACCAAAATCCATGGCAACTAAAGGAAACAACAAGGAGAGGATTACTATATTGAAATAGGATATTATTTTGAACATCCAAAATATAGAATCCCCCACAAAATATTTAGATACATTCAAGGTATGAGTGGACTCAATGTGCTTGCATGTAAGGCGATGTTGGTCATCATCCCCGAGGATCACATTGATTAATAGT
Source organism: Pinus albicaulis (assembly GCA_034641835.2). NCBI lineage: Eukaryota > Viridiplantae > Streptophyta > Pinopsida > Pinales > Pinaceae > Pinus > Pinus albicaulis. Next base: position 897,573,435 of record CM076584.1, on the reverse strand, counting down.
TTGGTGATTTGGCATGTTGGGGGATATTAGCTCCTGACACCTAGTCCTATTGTCTAGTGACCACGTCACTGCAAATGATGAGCACCCTTATTGGGGAGGATATTTCCTTTGAAGCTATAGCTAACCATTCTTCCTCAAGTTGAGGGGCTATGAGAGCTTCCAAAGAGATATTGATTAGATGGAAGATATTTGTCATCCCTCATTTGTTAATACATCCACCACTTTATTTCCCTAATGCCTAACATGGGAAAGTAATGTGACTAGAATTTACAATAGGATATTGAGAATTTGTTACATGAAACTTTTGAGTCTCAAGTTATGCGAGATTTGAAGCAAGGAGGATCCATGTAAGAGTTTCTAGACAATGAAGACAACCATCTATGAGTTTTCATCAATGCACATTTTGGCCTATTTTTTTCTAATGGCTTGCCTTAGACCAAATTCTAGGGTGAAGAGCTCAGTTGCATTATTACTATTAACTCAAGTTAGTTGGCATAAATATGAAGGATTACCCCTGAATATGAATATAAAACACCATCAAATCTAGCCATGCTAGGATTACCTTTATAGGCTCCATGAAAGTTTAGTTTAACAAAGTTAGTTGACAGGTGTGGCGATTAGTGTAGAGAGGAAGGATGAGATTGACCAATGGAATGAGAGGAGATATTGATATTATAAGATATTTACAAACTACTTATAATTATAACCTCTATTTCAAATACCTCCTAATCAGAGGAGGACCGTGGAGATAAAGGAATGATTTCCTTAAGTCTCTTAATAAGGAAACACCATAAAGAATACATAGAGGTGCTTGAACCACAAATATTATATGATTTGATTCTTTCCATACTCTCCATAAGAGGAATCCTAAGAGAAGGTCCCATGCCATATTGAGAATAGGACTCAAGAAAGGAGATGGTTTATAAGCGAAGAGTATATTGAGAATGCTGAAGGGATATATGCTTATTTGATGAAAACTCTTTGTTGATCTATGCCAAAGGTCATCTGAGACAGGATACGGATTGGAAAAGTGTTCACTGGCTTCCTAATGGTTGTGGCATAGGAAACATAGTGAAGTAACTTCAAAGCCATTAGATAATAATTTGACCCATGTCAAATTTTTCTTGTGAGTCGGGAACTAGAAAAAGTGTGCTACATTAGGCTAGAGTTTATATCCCAAAATTTGCATCTAGATGTGCAATAGGGGAGTTTGATGATGCTTATACTCTATGTAATAGGTCTATCTAACAAATAAAGTACCTCAAGAACTATTTCCCCATCTCAATTAATTGAGCTCATCATAATGGATATATGCCTTTGCTAGAGAGTCTCCCAAAGCTTGCTCTATTTCATGTGCGATGAAGTATGATCCCATAATTCCTTCAATTTCCAACTGTGCCATTTTGCTTTAGCTAAATTTTCATTCTAGAAGTACACAACTAAGATATGTTAATGAGACTTCATAATGGAGCATAGTTCTTAGAGTTATTGGAGATAAGAAATCTTGGGAAACTTGTGCCTAGAATCATCCCGAAATAGTGCTAGATTACCATCTCAAAGTTCCCAGAAACAATGATCTTGAACGAGGTGTTTAGCTTTTCATGTTAAATTCCAAATGGATGAACTACGGGGAAATTGTTGTGATCTGACACGTTGTTGGCATGATATATTTTTGCTATATTTTTTGTTCTATATTTTATACCACATCTTTCTTCCTCCTTGGAACCTTCTCCACCGTAGTTTGGATGCTAAGACAATGCTAAGATTTTTAGGATCTCAAATTCCTAGCCAGTCATGTGCTTGGGGGAAGCAATTTTTTTCCCAAAATACCAAAGCCCATTTTCTTTCTCTGGAGGAAGCCACCTAAAGAAAGGGACGTTGAAGGGAGTGAACCTGATGTGAAACACATTTGGGTGTCAAGAAGAGATAAATGGGGAGATATTGGAGAACTAATTTTAGAAGCACCAATTGACCTATGATGCTAAGAGAATGAAAGAACCAAATTTATAATACTTATAATTCCATAATATGACATTAATGACAACATTAATCCTTTTACATCAATTACAATAATTCCAACACTTATATGCAACCTTCACTATGCCACGAACCATAATGAGAACCAACCAACCAACAATTGATTAATACAATGATTTGTGCTCACTTTTGTGACTCAAGTCAAATATTCCCACTAAACATTCATAAATATCCCTCATGCTTAAGAAAAATCAAATGGCTAGTCTAACTTATGTTCTCAAGTTGGGGGGTAGGCATTCCATGTCAAAGTTAAGTTGAATCCTCTTTTCGTCATAAATACCAAATATTGTAGAATGGACAAACCATAAATGGGGATATTTTTTTTCATCTTTGGAATACCAAGAAATTTATCCATCATTCAACTTAGTCACACAAATTGAGCCATACTTCATTCAACTAAAATATACCAAGTAGACCATCCTTCCATATCTACCACCACCAACAATTCTAGAACTCAGTGAAACTATGGTGGCCAACAAAATCTAAGCACTTATAAAAATATATTTCATAAATAATTTGTTGTATATGATACATTTTTAGTCGGAGTGAGATAATTAAGTGGAAAAACTTAAACTTTTTGATGCATCTATATTTATGGAAAGGAAAATTTATGTCAAGACCTAATCATTTCCTCAATTTTTGATGATTTTTGTCATCTTAAAATGGGTTGAAATACCCTATGGAAAAATTTTCATGGTCAAAGTTCTCATTAATTAGGTTGAAATATAAGTTATGACAAAGTTCCTATTAAATTTGGGGAATAATTTCAATAAAAAAGGTTGAGTTGGCACACTAATTAAATTACTATTTGTAGACCTCTATGCATCACTTAAAGTTCTCTTAACCATGAAACACTACTCTAACACAAATTAAGTAACTAACGACATACAATAGGACTCAATGCTTAAATAATCACTCAATAAAATATAAAACATCACCAATTTCTATGCAAATTTCCATGGATATTCCACTTGGTAGTTTTTTTATAACAAATATATGAAAATAAATCAAAATATAAACTATGAAGGATTATTTCAATACTATATTTGTTATTACTATTTTGTTTCTAATGCACGTAATAGATAATATGCAAAAAATATAGAATAAAGAAACACACACACACAAATAACACCAAAACATGCCCTCGTAAATTATTTCAGGAGAAAACCCAACTGGAAGGTGAAAATGTTATGCTCTATTTTGTTTGGAATGGAAATGACATGAATATAAAGGAGACAACACTCTAGATTGAGTTAAATGATATTTTTTTCCCATGGGATAATATATAATACAAACCCCCTTTGTTTTTTTCTCTCTCTCTCTCTATCCACGGTCAGTCTACTATGAAACAAAATGTACTTGACTAGAATGAATTCCATTTTCATCCTAGTGGTCATGTTATAACATAACTCAATAGCGAACTACGGGTTATAATTGATCCATTCAACCCTCAACATTAGTTATAACTTTACCCTTCTAGAATCTTCTTCATAGTCCCCATGTGGCTAACTCATTTTCCATGAGTAACAAGGTTGATGTGAAAACCTCTTGAATTATGGTGGTCATTCACAATAGTTCTTCTAGGAGGCATATGTTTTGCATACAGACTTCGTTTGATGTCTTTCATTTTTTTGAAAAGGTATTCAAGTATAAAATAGCATCATGGGACCCATGCTTAAGTGGAAAATTACTTAACACCCCCACCCCACATGTTGAAAAGTGTAACTAGGTTCGGTCTTCATAATTTAATTATCATTGTACTTGTATCAATATGCATTTCATGAAAAAACAAAAAGAAGAAAAATAAATTATTATTATTATTTTCTATTCAAATCATGTTCTTCATGCTTCTAGGGTTTATTGAGTCAATAAGAAAGAAATTCATTACTCAAAGTCCCATTTGGACTATTTGTAAGAAAAGAAAATTTTAATTTTAAGTCAAAAGCGTCAATTTTGTCACCACAAGACCAATTCGGCCCTCCAGAAGGATAAGTCGGCCAACCCATAAGTTGAATCTCTTCATATGGTCGAACAACTATATATTGGAAACCATGCTCCACTTTTTTTGCAATCAATTTGATTTGTTCGCAAGCAAGAAGAAGAAAATCAACGAAGTCAAAGGAGGAAGAGAACAAAGTAAAAGGAGATAAAAAGTATTTTTTTCTACCCTAATTTGTTCACATGTGTATGTATCTTCTATATTTTTTTAGAGTTGTTACAGTGCCAAAATTTTAGGGGGTCGAGATTTCATGGATTGACCAAAATTGTGAAAGTTGACAAGTGTTGACTTTTGTTGACATTGATTTGCTGAAAAATGGATTGAAGGAGGGTTAACTTGGATCTCTGTGATAGCTTTGGTCTTCACCTTAGGTCTTGGATATCTCACTTTGATATTATTCTATAAGAAGAGGATTTGTTTGGGTTTTTCACCTATGTGGGGTTTTTCCCTCGCTTGGAGCCTAATTTATTGTGTTCTTTGTTTCTTGTGATCTTCATGTTTTGAATTTTGGTAATTTATTGATGAAGAATAACATAACATTTAATAAGAATCCTACAAAAACCCACAAGTAATTATCAAGGAAGAGAAATCTACCCTAATCTACATGCATTATGATTTCTCACCACCCCTCCCCCCAAAGAAAAAAACAAAAAATGTCACTTAAGGGCTCAAATTGGCCCCACAAGGTTTAGAGCCAAATTCTCCAAAATTGGTCTGTTAATAAAACGACTCCTATAAGTTGATTGCATCAAGTTTTCCTTTTTGAAATCATCAATATGGATGCAAAATAATGTAATGATTCAATATGGATCACAACTATTCAAAATCTTATATTTTTATCCTTCTAACACGATCACATATATAACACTACTACTTAAATATCACAAGTACACTAAAATAATTAATAAGACTTTACACACAACTAACCCTCATTGTTCGACAACTCATGGAGGTTACCATTCCACATCATAATAGTGCTCATTTAAACATCACATCACATGATAAATCCCAATCCTAAAGGTGATTTACACAAAATAAAATGGTAGTAATGTGATAGTTTTCATATTGCAAAAATTCAAATGAATTACAAAATGTGAAGTGATGAGAAGCGTTAAATAAATGGTAATTATTGATGTAGTTTAACTATTTTATGCTTTTCATATATATTTTTTATGAGATTATAACTTTTCATTATTTAAAATACACTTTTGAATCCATAAATAGATTCAATGCCTTGAATTTGTTTTTTAGACATTTATATTGTTCAAACTACACAACTCAATCTTACCATTCTCAGAAATTCCTACCCATTTTCAAATGAAATCAAGCAAAAAAATACCTAGAAAATAATTAAATTTCTCTTTCATTATTTCCTTTAGTTCACACATGGACAACAACTAAGCCTCAGTGGGAACCACACTTTGTAAAGATGATACTTATTGCATTGATTTTTGTGTTATCATTGTATCTAAGTCTCACCTTCCAATCTTGAATGTACAATGTACCGCCACAAAATAAATACACATTATTGTCTTAGTTCTTAAATGGTCGTGCACATGAATGTAAGTGAATGTAATTATGTATCATTGAATCTTTTTTGTACACTTTACACAACAGTAAAGAAAATGATTGATAAGTTGTACATTGTAAATAATATGATTATTTTAATAATGTTGAGATAAGTTATAATTTAGTTAATTTGTATGATTTTGTCTAATTTTAGCAATGTGATATGTATCATGGGTTAATTTTTTTGATGTCTATCAATATTTACTAGTCATTTAATTTAGATGGTTGCACTACTTTATGTGCAATACCATAGCAATCTTGCTTGTTGCTGCTAAAATTGGCGTACACCATTTTTTAAACTTTGTAGTGATGGCTAAAGTGCTCCATTTCATTCCACTACTATGTCAGGAATATCTTAATTTCCATCCAACTGTTGACTTCGTGCTAGACCACAAATTATAATAATACTTTGTTTTCATTCCACCTTTTTTTCGTATATATTCATGACATAAAACTTGGTATTGGCTATGAATGTTTCCAGAGAAGAGCGATGAGGAATTGACGGTAAATAATTGAGAATATTCAAACGAGGAACTTCATATTTCATTCACACACCTCAAAGATAATGAGTGTGGGAATTTTTTACTCTAGAACCCTATCACATACATACATGTAAATATATATAAAGAAATAGGAAGGAAGAACGGGGAGCGAAAAACCCCTAAAGGGGAAACTCTCTAAAGTTATATCACCCCCTATGTTTCATCCCTACCTTCCTTCATTTATCATGTCACAAGTAGGAGTTACTTTAACATACCACCCCTTCATGAGTACTTGTGATCTCAATGTGCATTCTTCAACTTTATTTGAATTGGCTAATTGTTCACCTTCATATACAATGCTTTTTGTCTTCATCTTGAGTATAAATTGATCCTTGTTCTTCTTTATTATTTATATTTTCTTCTTTAATTTTCATCTTGTATATACAAAAGAATAAACAATTTCTCTCCCCCTACATCATAACCAATCATCATCATGGTTTTTCTATGGTTTCTCCATAACCATTACACCTATTGGTTTTTGCATCATCTTACCCTCAACCATTACTGGTGGTGTATTCTTAACACTAACAACACATCACATTGTGAGGTTTTCACTAATGAAAAATATTAGTGGTTTTGACCACGAACCTTTGTTTATTAAGAATATTTTACATAGTTATTTTAAGAGTACCACAACCTTTTCAACATAGCATATTCTAGGAGTATACACATCTCATCAAACTTACATTAACAATGACTCAGGTACATTCAATTCAACTTTCTATTCTTCATCAAAATATTAATTAAGTAGGACAATTAAAATTTTTTAAGGATGAACTCATCTACACATTACCCTTGCTTATTTTATTTCTGTCTCTTACATGTTTTCCATATTTGTGTTCTATTGTCTTCATTGTTCATTTTTCTCATGCTACTGCATCATTTTATTTTTCATTATCTTCTTTCATATTTCCATTGGATTTATTGTTGCATCATTCTATCTATGATCATCTTCTTTCATCTTTTTATTCTCTTTGTTGATGCATCATTATCATTATCATCAACTTCTTTCATTATTCAGTTTGTTGTTGCATCTCGTTGACATCTTATTTTTTCATGGAGTTAATAATTTTTTTCATTTTGTACTCTAATTCTTCCTACAAACAACTAATTATTGATGTACATATAAAAATAATCAATCTACCAAGATACATGACTATCATATTTTGTATTCGTTAGTTTCTAGGAATCCTTTATAATTACATGATTCATCAACATCTTAAACCCTGTCTTTAGTATTACTTGGTCTTCACCTTATCAGATTATCCCAACCTTTTGAAATTAATCCACCTTCACTTTCCCCTCTTAATTGAAGACTCAACTTCTCTCATTTCACATTAAGCTAGCATATGAGTACACTTGATACCCCTGAACCTACCCTAGTGGTTAATTCCACAAATTGATGTCACGTCTTCTCTCTACATAAGAGGATACACACTACACGATTGCTACATGTGAAACCTCGCTTGGCAAGGCTTATAAAACATCGAGGAATTTTTATTTTTTTATTATCTATGCTTAGACTTGGGTACTACCAAAAATGCACTCATTTATAATGCACCCTAATATATTATTTCAAATGAGGTACAACAAGCATGCACAATTCTTCTCTAACTCACAATGTGGTCATTACTCTGTGATGTTATTGTATGCTCAAAAATAACAAACCCTTTACATATGTGTGAACACAAACCCACTACAATGTATGGCCATACATCACATTTCACTTTAATTCCTCATACTTTATCCTTATTTATGTTGATAAAATAATATTTCAATTTTTCATTTCTTTTTTAATATATGGGAAGTAAATTTTTTACTACGTTCCACCATAATTTGATGCAACTACTATTTTATTTATGCATTAACATAGCAACATAAATAACAACTTCTTATATGTTCTTTCACAAGAAAATTTTATAAGTGGACTCTTCCTCTACTTAGCTTTCACCTTTCTCTTTGTTTCTCTCCACTTATTCCCACAATGAAAGTTGTTGATTATGAAAATGATATATATATATATATATATATATATATATATATATATATATATATATATATATATATATATACTAACCTATTAGTAATCTCATATTCTCAAAAATATATTTACTATCCATTTTCTTTTAAATTTTACCAATTTTGTAAATACATAATGTTATATTCACGTAATTTTTTTTACTAATAACATTTTATTTTTCATTACACTTTAAAGAAAATTATTTCAAACTTTACTCAATTTTATATTAATGTTTTGCCATTTCATAAATTTTCACACATTTTCCAATAAAATAATAAATAAAAATTACTTTATGCATTATTTTGAATAATTCATAAATTCAAGTTTCCCTTGATTTCTCTCCTCAATCACTCTTTCTTTTTAATGAGAACAAAATAATCTTAAACCAATTTTGTCAACCCACCTTCAAACATACCTGTTTCTCCTGATATAGGGTTTATCATCTTTTCAAAGAAGAACCTCACTCAAAAGAAAAAAATAATAACAAAAGTTATTTCTATTTTCATTATTTATTTTTAATTTTTTAATTAGTTAATTTATTAATATTTACTATCTCCACTAATATCAATACGGTTTATTCGACTTTAAAAATTAAGAAATTAATTGAAATTTTTTAACATTTTGTTTTTATTATTAAAAAGAAGAGAGAAATGTTCCGAAATCATTATAGTTTTGTTGACTTAACAAGTTATGAAGATTGGTAGTATGGCAAAGTTTTTGGAAATGATAACAGATGTGAGTGAGAGCAAGGCAATCCAAAAGAAAGTGGTTTTCATCTTTGACCTTTTTAGCATCCCAAAGATGACAGATTCTTTCATCCATAGGTGTTTTTGGAATTGACGAATTCATGGTTTCACTCATAAACTCATGGGAATTAGTTCTTATCTACACAATGTTCATTTTCTTCTTAGCACTTGTCCAGACAAAAAGATAATTATGGTCACCAAGTTGGGAATGTTCATTTTCTTCTTAGCACTTGTCCAGACAAAAAGATAATTATGGTCACCAAGGTTGGGGTTCATCCCCTCTTTATAATACCTTAGCTTCATTTTTCCCTCTAACTCCTTCTCATGCCACAACTTATCCTTAAATTTGGAAGTAATATTATTTTTAATATTATCGTTATTGTCCAATATTATCTCCAACTTATCTCTTAATGATCGAGCTAAGACTCAATATCCATATGCAGGCTTGGCTTGAAGAAGAGATAAGGATTTTGGCTAAAGTTAGAAATTGAATATGTTGTGGACCGATTTTAAAAATGCATTTCTTTAAGTGCACAGTCTAGTCAATTCATATAACATATCCAAAATATTTCAAAAATTAAAATGTGATGAGTATCTTAATTAAAAAATAAAAAAAATAAAAAAATTAATAGTTTGGTTTTTGAATTATTCAATTTTTAAACTAGGTAAAAATCGTAGTCTTCTTGTTTCTTTTACATTATATGTAAATTTCATAGTTTTGGTGTTTATTTTACATATTAAAGCATTGATATATTTGATGATATCATTTTTGAGATTAGCATTTTTTCATTTACATCAATTTGTTTTGAATATTTGTTTTTTATTTCATTTTATTAATTTAATAGTGTTTTGTATTTTATTTTATTATCTAATAAAGAAAATTTATTTTTTTTAATTAATAAATAAATAATATAATGTTTTTCTAAATGTTTTTTAATTAAAGTAATTTAGTAATGTTTCTTTTCTTTCTCATGTTTTTTTTAGCTATTTTTTTATCATAAAAATAAAATATTAAAAAAATTCAATTAATCACTTATTTATTTTTAAGTGTGATAGATCATATAGATTCTAATAAACATTAAACATCAATATTATTAATTTTTTTAATTAATTGTTTATTATAATATATTTTTTAATGTTAATTGTTTAAAAAAATTAAAATTAAAATAATTTTTTTTTATTTACTAAGAAATTATTTCAATAATTAAAGTTTAATTTTTATTTATTTTTAAAATGACATTGTAAGAATTTAATATTTACATCTTTAGATTGATTTTTTTTTTTTTTTACACAAATACAAATACTTCAAAATTAAATATTGAAGTTGATTTTTATTTTAAAATATAATTAATATATTTGGTTAAATTATTTTTTTAATTTAATTTGTAAAATTATATTATAAAATATTCAATTCATCATGGTTAACCTATATTAATTTGTGAATTGATTAAATTTTGCTTCCAAATATCTGGTCAACAATTATAATATACAATAAATTTATCTTCTCGTATATAAAATATTTATAAATATAATATAATATATTTAAATTATTTTTTAATTGAGCATTGCAAATCAATCTTTTTACTCTACTAAAAGATTAATTATCTTTAAAAAAAACTTTAAATTCAGATTAAAGAAAGTTCTATAAATTAAAGTCTCCAACAAGGTGGCTGTGAAACTCTTCATGTTAGTGTGAAAAAGCTCCAAAACAATATCTTTTCGAGCAACCGCCCTTACCTCATAACGCGAAAGCTCCGGTCAGCTTTGAGAAAATTAATAAGCAGATAAACTCAGTTTTGTTTTTATGGTTTTGAATCTTTTAGGCTTGAAAATTGATTTTCACACGAGTTTAATGCTATCGACACTCAATTGAGTTTTGGATGTTTTTTGAAATATTTAATTTTTTCAAAAGTAGTTCCTATACTTAATCTTTCTCCATGAAATCTGACCTTATAACCTAGTGAAGATTAAATTCTACACAAACGAATTTATCTACGTCTTACCATAAGATTTTTTTTATGAACTTTATATGGTTCTGGTTTCAAATGAATGTGAGTTAATATATCTTAAAGGTGAAAATGTGTTAGAGATATTTAGTTGGTTTTAATAGTGATTAGATGTTAGTTGAGTTTGGTTTTAATGGTGATTAGATTGTGTGAGAGGCTTAGTTTACAATTTATTATGAAAGAGATGTGTAAGATTGTAGTTTGTTTATTTATTTTTTTCTCTTTAAAATAAAAATAAAGTTAAAAAATATGTTCTACATAGAAAAATAATGTCTAACTATAATATAAAAAAAGATGAATATATTGTAAAATACTTAGAAATAATAATAAAAAATGTGAGTAAGATATTTAAATCTTATAATTTGGTTATTGATAAAATATTTTAATACATATTAATATTAACATAAACTTAAAAACATGTTAATAAAAAAACATTTTAATTTGCAGCATAAAATGTTTGGATGTCCATGTTATGTAAAATATTTTAATGTCAATTGTGTATACATTATATATTATTTAAAAAAAATTATATATATATCATGAAAAATTCAAGTTTTATGGTTAAAATGTTTATTTGGTCCTATATATACTTTATTTAACATTCAAAAATACAATAAAAAATAACACATTATATTTTACACTAAAAAAAACTTACATTTAAAAAAAAATTTGATTTATCTGCGCTAAATCCATATTTAAAATGGATCTATCCTCATTTAAGGTCAATAAAAAGAAACTATTTCTATGTGTTATATTAGTTTTGATTTATTGTAATTCATGAAAAGGAAAGTCCTCTATGCTTAGTGTATTCAGAGTCCAACCTTATTTACTAGGCTATCAATTATTTAATGCCCTAAAAAAGCTATTTGTTACTTAATACAACATAACAAATGATGGCAATCCCTGTGACCGGATGCATATGGGACTAAAATTAGTGGATGCCCATACCCCTGTATCTGAATAGAGATGAAGAAGCATGGATGGGCATCCCAATAGGGATGAGGAATTTCCTATGGCCTCCGCCTCCGCCCTCATTGCAACCGCTACCACCAGACCATCAAAATACTAAGGTATGTAGGTATACGATACAAGAATGCACGCATTTAATGGCACACTCGTTTGAATTTGAATTTGAAAACCTGCCCAAACAAACATTTTAATTTCTACAACGTAGTGGTGTTAGCCTAAATAACGATTCTTAATGCGGAATAAATACTTTAAAAGAATCGAAAAATAAAAATTAATGTCCAACAAATCATACCTCCACCCATTGATGTTGCTCACAATGTATTTTGTATGCAATTTTTTTTTTTTTTGGGCTGCTTTCTATATAGAAAATCTTTCCATCATGCGGAGCCAACACTTGTGCATTTCAGTCCAGCGCTAGATGAACAATGGCTCCAGGTTTTCCTGTGCACCTAAATCCAAGGAACTTGGACCTTCTTTGCGTGTGGACAGTTTACCCAAATCTAAGCGCATATCATCACTCAAAGACTTGCGGTGCCATCACTCAAAAACCTGTGGTGCCTTCTTTCAAACGAGCCCACACGAGTTTTTTGAAGTGGCTAGTGTTAATAGAGGCAAACACAAACACTCAGACCGGGGCCTCACACTGCACACAAGAAAAAATTAAAAAATATAGAAAATCTGAAGGCACTTCCAAGCTCTGCTCACTCTAGCTTAATGGTGTAAAACTGAAGGGGATTGAGTTAGTGAGCTTGGGGACCAAACATAAGTATTTATAGCCAGCTTCCATCAAGCTTTTGTTGGCTATGTGTAGAGTGTTCCGCAAATCGTGGTAGAGAACTGCAGTGGGAGTAATGGACCACTTCAGAAGCTCCCAACAAGAAAATTAATTAACTGCAGTTGATTTTCGTAATTTAAGGAAATGACTGCAGTTGATTTCCATAAATTAAGGAAATGGCTACAGTTGATTTCCAGAAATAATTAACTGCAGTTATTTCCAGAAATAACTGGGAGAGGAGAGGGAGCGTAACATTCTCCCACTTGGTCCGTACTTCCAAACTTAATGTCTCATCTTAAAACCCATTAATAATATGTATTAAGTAATAGATACATGAATCATGGCGATAAGTCCTCTAATGAAGAGTATTATCTTCCATGTATTACTATGTATTTATTTTTATTAAAATTTATGTGGCAAAAATTTCTTAATAAATAAACCCTATGTTTATTCTTGGTCCTACACAGATGAATTCTCTCAAATCAAATTAAGGTGCACATAAATATGAGAAAAACATCACAATAATTAATAATTTCATTAAAAATAACATTGTTCATACAATGAGAAACTACATAATGGAACCAAGTCCCATATTCATTACATGATCCTTGAATTTAAACGGTGGCATGCCCTTAGTCAAAGGATCAACGATCATCAACTCAGTGCTAACGTGCTCAATGACCACTTTCTTTTCTTTAACACATTCCCTTATAGCTAAATACTTAATGTTGATGTGTTTATTTCGACTCCCACTTTTGTTGTTCTTAGCCATAAAAACAGCAGCTGAATTGTCGCAATATATTCTCAATGGCTTAGAGATAGAATCCATAATTCTAAGCCCATAAATGAAACTCTTAAGCCATACACCATGTAAAGTAGCCTCAAAACAGAAGACGAACTCGGCTTCCATAGTGGAAGTGGTAATCAAGGTCTGCTTGGCACTCCTCCATGATACAGCTCCACCGGCCATCATAAAAATGTATCTTGATGTTGATTTGCGTGAATCAACACATCCAGCAAAGTCAGAATCTGAGTAGCCAATTACTTCCAAATTGTCCGTCCGTCTATACATAAGCATGTAGTTTTTGGTTCCTTGAAGGTATCTCATTACTTTCTTTGCAGCTTTCCAGTGGTCTAAACTTGGATCACTCTGATATTGTCCCAACATTCCCACAACAAATGCAATGTCAAGTCTTGTGCAGACTTGAGCATACATTAGGCTTCCGACAGCAGAAGCATATGGAATGTTCTTCATTTGTTCCCTTTCAAAGTCGTTCTTCAGGCATTGGTTCAAACTGAACCTATCACCCTTCACAATGGGAGCAACACTTGGTGAACAATCCTTCATCCGAAATCTCTCTAAAATTTTATTAATATAGGTTTCCTGAGACAGACCCAAGATGCCTCGAAATCTGTCTCTATGAATCTTAATGCCAATGACATAAGATGCCTCACCCATATCCTTCATATCGAAATTTTTAGAGAGGAATTGTTTCACCTCATGTAGCAAACCCTTATCATTGGTTGCTAGCAAAATGTCATCCACATATAAAACAAGAAAACATATTTTACTCCCACTCACTTTAAGGTATATACATTCATCCATAATGTTTTCTACAAAACCGAAAGAAGAAATTACATTATGAAATTTCAAATACCATTGGCGGGATGCTTGTTTTAATCCATATAATGATTTCTTGAGCTTGCAAACCAATTTCTCACCATCACTAGAGGAGAATCCTTCAGGTTGTTTCATGTAAACCTCCTCCTATAGATCTCCATTGAGAAACGTCGTTTTCACATCCATTTGGTGCAACTCCAAGTCAAAATGGGCTACTAATGCCATAATAACGCACAAGGAATCTTTCTTAGATACAAGAGAGAAAGTTTCTGTGTAATCGATTCCTTCTTTCTAAGTGAATCCCTTTGCAACAAGTCTTGCCTTGTATCTCTCAATGTTGCCCAATGAGTCTTTCTTTGTCTTAAAGACCCATTTACATCCAATGGCTTTTGCACCATTAGGCAACTCAACAAGATCCTAGACTTCGTTACTCTTCATAGAATTCATCTCTTCCTTCATGGCATCGTACCATAATTCTGATTCTTTGCAACTCATGGCTTGTGAAAAAGACTCGGGATCATTTTCGGCTCCAATGTTGTAGTCAGATTCTTGCAGATACACAACATAATCATCAGGAATTGTTGATCTCTTTGGTCTAGTAGATCTTCTTAATGTTGTACCACCATCTTCCTGAGAAGTATGTGGTTCAACTCATTGTTCAAGAATTCTTGGCAATTCTTGAACTATCTGATCTACTGGAATGTCGTCAGCAGCTTGTGGAACTTCAACAATTGGTTGTTCAACACTAGTTTGTACTTGAGGGGTGCTGTGAACAATAACCAATCTATCACTTGAGGTGGAAGGTTGAGATTCTGAATGATCCTTCTCAGAAACTATGTTCCTGGTTTGATCGCTCCCACTGATCAAGTCATTTTCAAGAAACTTTTCATTTCTTGATTCCACAATCCTAGTGCTGTGAGATGGACAATAAAATCTGTAACCTTTATACCTTTCAGCATATCCAATGAAATACCCACTAATGGTCCTTGGGTCCAGTTTCTTCTCTTGTGGATTATATATTCTCACTTCGGACGGGCATCCCCAAACGTGCATATGTCGCAAACTCGGTTTCCAACCTTTCCATAATTCAAATGGCGTTTTAGGAATAGCCTTGGTTGGAACTCGGTTTAATATATACACTGTCGTCTTAAGTGCTTCATTCCACAAGGATTTAGGAAGATTTCAGCTACTAAGCATACTCCGCACCATGTCCAATAATGTTCGGTTTCTTCTTTCTGCTACACCATTATGGTCAGGTGAACCAGGCATGGTGTATTGGGCAACAATCCCATGCTCTTGAAGAAATTTAGCGAATGGCCCAGGTGCTTGTCCATCTTCTGTGTATCTACCATAATATTCTCCACCTCTATCTGATCTCACGATCTTAATTTTCTTGCCGCATTGATTCTCTACTTCAGCCTTAAAGATCTTAAAGGCATCTAATGCTTCACTCTTTTTATGAAGCATGTAGAGATACATATATCGTGAGTAATCATCTATAAAAGAGATGAAGTATCTCTGACCATGTGAGTCCATGTCTAGACTACATATATCAGTATGTATGATCTCTAATATGTCCGAACTCCTATTGGCACCTTTCTTTGACTTGTTGGTCTGCTTTCCCTTTATGCAGTCCACACAAGTCTCAAAATCAGTAAAATCCAGAGTATTAAGTACCCCTTCATTTACCAATCTTTTAATTCTTTCTATGGAGATATGACCTAGTCTCCGGTGCCATAATTTAGAGGAATTTTCATTAATAACACATCTTTTAGTGCCAGTGTGAACATGCATTGAATCATAAGTGACATTGTTTTGTAAATTAATGCAGTAAAGACCATTAGAAAAAATGTCATTCCCAACACAATCAGATTTATAAAATAAACTGAAGGATGTTTATGAAAAGTTAAAGGAATATCCAAAAGGTACAAGCCTTGAAACTGAAATCAAGTTTCTAGAAAAACTTGGTACATAAAAGGTCTTTTCTAATTCTAAAACAAAGCCACTACTTAAAGTTAAATAGCATGTTCCTATAGCTTCCACATGCGAGCCCATCTTGTTTCTTGAGAAGATGCTTTGCTCACTTCCCACTGGCTTCCTTAGGTTTTTCAAACCCTGCAAGGAATTCGAAATGTGAATTGTTGATCCAGAATCAATCCACCAGGTGTTAATATTGACATTAACCATATTAGATTCATAAAAAACAAACGAGATTGGATTACCTTTGTTCGCAAGCCATTTCTGAAATTTGGCGCATTCCTTCTTCATGTGTCCCTTCTTTTTACAGAAGAAACACTTGGAATCCTTCTTGATATCGGCTTGGGGAGGTATTTTACCTTTCCCTTTCCGATTGGCTTGAGATTTTCCCTTTCCTCGCATTGCCAGCATTGCACTTTCTCCCATTTCCATCACCAGTCTCTCTTCCTCTTGAACACACATGGTCATGAGTTCATTAATTGACCATTTATCCTTATGTGTGTTGTATGAGATTTTGAAGGGTCCATATTGGTGCGGAAGGGTGTTCAGGATGTAGTGCACCAAGAAAGACTCTGATATTTCAACCTCGAGTTTCTTCAATTGAGCCATAGTGTCCCTCATTTGCATGATGTGCTCACGCACACTTTTCACACTGGTGAGCCTTAGGGATGAGAACTTCATGATTAGGGTGCTTGCTAGTGCTTTATCTGAAGTGACGAATTGATCATCAATGGCTTTCAGCAAGTCTCGGACCTTTTCATGATGCTCAATGGAACCACGAATACCAGCTGAAATTTTAGTCTTAATGAACATCATGCTTAGGCGATTAGATCGTTCCCATCGTTCATAAAGCGTGATGTCCGCTGCAGTGCTGGTATTATTGAGTGTCGGTGCTTCATCTTTCCTAATAGCATAGTCTATGTCCATCCACCCCAAATGAAGGATAACTCTCTCCTTTGAGACCTTATAGTTATCTCCCTTAAGTTCAGGGATATCAGTACGAATTTCAGAGAAATTTGCAGGTTGTACAACTACATAAAATTAAAGATCAGATACTTACGTTAAAATTGAGGCCTAAATAAAATTTCATGCTTTATCAATGTAAATCATGCTTAAAATTGAATCTAATGACATAAAAATTGTCTGCGGACTAAATTTTCAATTCAAGCAGATTTAGTTATTCTTTATGATAGAATTTATCAAATTATTTACTTAATTCATAATTTTAAGGGTATATTATGATTATAATTTTGATAAAAACTCTATCTTAGTTTTGAACTTTATGATAAAATTATTAATTCATAACCCTGTGGGTAAGTTATGAATATTTTATCCTAATTAATTATATAAATATAACAAAAATTGATGTGGGATAAAATTTATTATATTTAGTATAATTAATTACAATTAATGTCTAAATATTCTTTATGTGATCCTAATCAATCATAATACATAATTTTATTTAACTAGACATGCTGTGGCTATTCTCTAATCAATCAAAATTATATGGGTCACTAGAAATTATTTACATAAAAATTAACTTGATATGAGAATAATGATAATTTGCATAAATAAAACTATAAAATTTATGCATAACATTTAACGATTGGTCTCGTATACTCATCCAAAATAGTATGTTTTAATTAGAACAGAAATAATTAATTCATGCAAATTAAATTGCACAACAATTATCCAGATTGTATATAAATAAACTAAATAAATATTATAAGTATAAAAATTGAGCAAAAATTAGACATATTTCCAACTAAATGCTTTAATTCAGAAAATTCTCAAAATATGACATTTTAGCCAAAATATGTCTATAACCACCAAGGCAGAGATTAAAAAAAAACAAAATAAACGCTCTGATACCAAATGTTAGCCTAAATAACGATTCTTAATGCCGAATAAATACTTTAAAAGAATCGAAAAATAAAAATTAATGCCCAATAAATCATACCTCCTGCCATTAATGTTGCTCACAATGTATTTTGTATGCAAATTTTTTTTTTTGAGCTGCTTTCTAAGAATCCGTACCAATTGAATATTCAACATTCTTCCCAGGGTTCAACTTTGCTTCAACATTTGGCGGCCAGTGTCATCTAAGAATCTGCATATAGTTTCCTTCCCTTCTGCCTTAGAAAGTATTACTCCACCATTGCCGAGGAGGTTATGATATTATGAACAGTACGTTGAGAGAGCCTAAGCCCGAAGGTTTTCTGTTTGATGGTTGTATGTATGTAATTTCGTATATAAAGAATTTCAGCGGATTTCATCACGTATATAATGAAGGAATTGAACAATAGAGAGATCAATCGGTATTTTCACCCTCTAAAATATTATTTTTACAACTAAGTTTCAACCTATAATTTAATGGTTGGTCATTATGGCTTCTTGCTCACTTAATACTATTGTTGATAGTATTACAATGACTTTAATATACAGATTATTTGTAATTATTCTTTTATGGAAAGGTTTAGATTCTTAACTTCGTGAAATTTCAAATGTATTACCACATAAGTCACCGTGGGAATCCGTTGTTGCCCCGATATATACATAATAAATAAAACATAGAGATTATTAGTCTATATATTGAAACATGTGCTAATAAGATTGACTCCAAAAGTTACAGCAGCTTTATCGATGAATACATTTGAATCAATGATTTTCTAAAGTTTAAATCACAAAGGAGATAATAATGATCTTTTGCAAAAAGAGATTATTTACATAATTTTCTTTTTAAATAATACTTAAATAATGTTTACAAATATTAATATTTCTTTTAGATAAAATATATTCACATTTATAATTATAAAAAAAAAAAAAAAAAATTTATCTTTTAAATTATATATTTAACTTAAATTAAAATTCAAATATATTACTCATCTCTTATAGATTTAAAATGTTGAAAAATTAGGCTTTTTTAAGGATTTTCCAACCAGAAGCTTAGATCCATTTTGTTTCCTGGAAAATACAAGTCATATATATATATTAAAAATTAGTCTTTTTATAAGGGATCTTCCAACCAAAAGCTTAAATCCATTTTGTTTTCATTCATAATTTTAATTTTGGATGAAAATACAAGTTTTATATATAGATTGAGTGGGTTTAATGGTTAAGAACATGTGTTTATTTTTTTAAATGAATGTTGTTAAATGTGTTGTAATCTTTTTATTTAAAATAGTAATTTATATTTGTATTTTTTAAAATAAATATTACTAAATGTGTAATTGAGAAAACAACTTCCCTAGCTGCCAATGTGTCCAAGTCTGAGCAATTGGATCAAATTTTAGACGATTGAAATGTTTTAGGCCATTAGATCCACAAGTAAATTGTTTTATATTTTTTCCTTATAATGTCACTATAATAGAAATGTTGTAATGCCATGTTTAACATTTTCACTATGTCAAATTACACAAAAATAAAAATAAAAGTAAATTAAATAAAAATATTGACCTAATGTAATGAACATTTTAACTAGGTCAAAATACAATTATATATATATATATATATATATATATATATATATATATATATATATATATATATATATTAAACTATAAAAATAGCCCATGGTATTGACCTTATTTGAAAACAACTTCCCTCGCTGCCAATGTGTCTATGTCTGAGCCATTGGATCAAATGTTAGAAGATTGAAATGTTTTAGGCCATTAGATCCACAAGAAAATAGTTTTATATTTTTTTTTATGATGTTAGTTTTATTTTTCTTTTTAATAAGTTAGATTGATTTTAGGTGTATAGTAGAAATGTTGTAATGTCATGTTTAACATTTTGACTATGTCAAATTACACAAAAATAAAAATAAAAGTAAATTAAATAAAAATATTGACATAATATAATGAACATTTTAACTAGGTCAAAATGCAATAAAAACGAAAAATAATAAAATAAAATAATAATAAACTATAACAACACTGCATGGCATTGACCCATGGTATTCATGTGGAATATAGTTTATTAAATTATTTCACATGAAATGATTTATCTTGAGAAATAATGATGAATGTTCATAATTCTCATTTCTTAAATAACACTAAATTTACCTTTAATTACTTGATTGTAATAGTTTGTAACTACATACAGACTCTGTCTGAGTTTTTTCTGTTAATGAATATCAAATTTCTTCTATTAAAAAAAACTATATACATATCTTTAATTACCTAATTGTAGCTAAAAAATATTACATGTTTTTTACTTTATAATCATAAAAAAACTTCATATTATATGAAGTCAAACTTACTCAACTTTTTATTCTGAAATTTTAAACAAAGTTTTTCACTACATAATTTTAGCTTTTATAATTTTTTTATTTTTCAATTCAAACAAAACTTACAAAAGAAAAAAACCCACTCAGTCCTTAATGTACATTATAGTTTTACAAAATTGGCACTATGTGATTAACAATAGAGTAAGTTGACATAACCCTAAGGGGTTATTTTACAAGTTTTATCATAACCTTTCCCTTCATCCAATATATTTTGTATAGTCTTCTGAAGAGAAAATGTATTCTAGTTTATAACCTAATCCACAATCAAATAAAATGGCTAGGGATTTCACAAAGTATCAGTTTGTAACCTGATCCACAATAAAAGAAAATGGCGAGGTATGTCACAAGTTATCATCAACACAGTGATCTATTGACGTTCTCAGTTGAAATCGATCCTATTATATGCATGGTGGCCAGAGGCACTAAAAATTCAAAATAGATATCTGTTACAACATCCATATTCTCTACAAACCATCCAAATTTCCCATCTTATACAACAATTTCATACAATAACCACTCAATTTACTCTCCAATTTGAAACCCCCACCCATGATGGAGAGATCGGAGTGTACAATCAAATGTTCCTGTGGCTTTTTAAAGGGTTCATAAACAAAACAGACAATGAGAAAGTCAATAGTGTAGTATAATAATTGATTTTTGAATCATTGTGACAAAAAAAACATCACATTAGCTCACAAAATATATCTAATGCTATAAGGAGCTGAGATGATAACAATGTTTTGAATCATGATAACTAGGTGACAACCAAAAATAAGTTTTAGACAGAAGAAGAAAAAATCACAACAACTCACAAAATATATCCAAGGTTGCAATGAACCCCATACATAGTGATGGACATCATGGGAATTTTAGTGAACATAGAACCCAACCCTAAAAATTATATACTCTTCGTCAATTTAGAATAACCTAATATGTATAGATTGGATGCAAAGGTGGGTGATACAATAACTGAGGATGCTTCTTAAAGGGTAAGGGAATTTAGATACTCTATCCTTCCACCAAAGCTATAAAAAGTGAGACTTAGATTATATTTTTGCAAAATTGACACTATGTGATTCAGAACAAGTTACAAACATTAGGTATTTTAAAAGGAATTTAAAAAGTAATAAGAGGAAGGTACACAAGGGCCATGGTAATTAGTGTGATTCTTTGTACTATTTTTATTTAAAACAATAATTTAAATTTGTATTTTTTTAAATGAATGTTGTTAAATGTGTTGTAATATTTTTATTTAAAATAGTAATTTATATTTGTATTTTTTAAAATGAATATTGCTAAATGTGTAATTGAATAAAATGTATTAAATTGATATTCAAATTTTTAAGATATTTATTTTAAAAATTAAAAGTATGGTGAGTTTTGTTTTATTATGCTTTGATTCTAGATGTGTAGAGAATGAATCTATCTCAAGTCCCAAACAATATTCTCATGTCCCAAACAATATTCTTCCTTCTCTTCGTATTCTAGCTTGCACCTTGACACTCCTCTCCTCCTCATTGGAAAAATTTAAAATATGAGGCACAAGGTAGTTGTTGCATATAGGAACATTTAGATATGATAAGAAAAATGTGATACTCTATTTTAATTTTCTCTACAAATGTGATGGCAAGTGTGTTCTAAATGTTGACAATTTCATGGTTAATGTACTATAAACTACATGTAAATTTACAGTCTTGTATACAAGATCAAGAAATTTATGTCGAATATCGAACACCATAGAGCAAGACATGTTCACCAATTCAACAGTTGCCTATGCCCAATATCCAACACCATAGAGCAAGACATGTTCACCAATTCAACACTTGCTTCAAAATCTCTCTCAGTGTTAGAGTTTTTTTCTCGTTACTTTTTCTCAGTAAACTTGTTTTTGCTGCTCTTCAACTGATGAAATCCATCATAGTTTCATATTGGAACATTTAGTTCTGATAAGAAAATTGTGATACTATCTATTATCCCTTTTTAGTTTTTTAATGATTCAATTAAGATTAATATTTGTATGTTTTCATGAGGAGATTTTTTATTTTTCATGTCAATTACCTTTTATAACTCTAGGAGGTTCTTAATATTGCCTTTGTTTTTAATAAATGGAACTCAATTATATATTTAAAAATATGATTAGGTAAGAGAATTTTAGGATTATAAATTTTTTTTTTCCAACATGACAATGTAAATGTTTATTTACCTAAAGTTGGCTCCCATGTTCAACGCCTCCCCATGGGGTTTGAAGATAATAGGTAATGGAAATTCAACTACATATAAAACAAATAATTTATACATCAAAAAATCAGTTCTATATATTATGGTAGTTCTCGCTTGAGAAATATTTCAATTTGACATTCAATTCTTTATTAATAAAGTTGTTTTAATTAGTAGGAAGTACAATAATTTTGTAATCAAATAATAGGAGAAAACATATTCACAATATAACTTATTTGAATAAACAGATGTGTGTAAAATAGTTTAATAATAAACTAGATTTGTAATTATAAAATATAAAACTATAACTTAAAATTGTGAAATTACTTTGTATTTTTTGTTTTGTTATGTATATAGAGAAATAATAAACCAAGTTCGGAGTTAAGAAAATAAACCATAATATAAAGAACAATATCTCCTTCCAAAAATGTCTCCATATTATTATGACATTCACTTTCTTGTATAGCAAGATTATTGTTATTCATATACAATATAAAATTTCTGACAAGCATGAAATTAGCGCTCAGATATGTAGATGAACTTGGAGTAAACTCTATTTCTGTTAATAAAAATTATCTTTATTTACATCTATGCTAGATAGATTGTACTTGAATGTATTTAAAATATCTTATTTGAGTTACATGCTCATTTCATGCTTGTTTTAGAGGATTATTAATCACCAAAGGATTTTCACCCCCAATTTCTTATTTCAATATCTATAACATAATTTTTATATATGTGAACATATTATGTTGGTTTATATATATGTTTTCAACCACAATTTCCTATTTCAATATCTATAAACAAATTTTATGGTTGATGACTCTTATCATCAATATCTTTGACACCTCCACGACCTTCTTCCATGGAAGCAAAATTGTCTTTCATCCCTTCACAATGGCTCCTTCTCTTCAACAACTTATTTCTTCTAGGCTACTCTTTCCTATGCTATTGCCTTACGACGTTTCTTTTGCAACATGTGGTGCAATTGCTAATTATACAACTTCACATTAAAAGATCCTAACTAAGCTCTCACATCTAAATCAAAGACATTTTACACATTCATAATATATCCATTAATATCCACTAATATGATGTTTCCTTTCTTGGATCTTTAGGAATATAATAATATCCATTAATATGATGTTTCCTTTTTTGGATTTTTAGGAATATATATATATATATATATATATATATATATATATATATATATATATATATATATATATATATATATATATATATATATATATATATTAATAATAAATTATTTGATTTATTTTTTTATATTTATACAACTTCACATTAAAAGATCCTAACTAAACTCTCACATCTAAATCAAAGATATTTTACATAGTCATAATATATCCATTAATATGATGTTTTCTTTTTTGATTTTTAGGAATCTCCTTTAAGTTCTAAGACATAAGTTTCCTCTCTTTATATATTTTCCACATCCATACTCACTCTTGGGAGCGCCCAAATGAAATATGTATTCTCATTTGCATATTAATAATAGGCTTAGGTCTCATGTAGTTGTTTAAGGTATCGTTTTTATCTCTAGTATCTAGAATTGTTATTTAAAGATTAAGACTTACTTTTTTCCATTATTTGAGAAGTATATTTAAAAATTAAGAAGTGTGATTTTTCTATTATTTAATGAATGAATGCAATATATTTTACAAAATACCTATGGTTAATGCAATTGAAAACTTACAAAGACATGTATAATTAGATTACAAATATCTAATTTTTAAAGAATTTTTTCCCTTTTAATATCCTTATTACATAATATATTAGTGTAAAAAAAGGGTTAATTTACACAGGGATAAAATTAAGAAGCCTCCTACATCAAAAGCTTCACCCATCTTGAGCTAGTCACTTTCATGGATGACCTTAAAATAACTAGAATGTTCTGGATGGAATATGATCAAGTTTTAGCTCTAATCAATAACTTTTTTGTGTCCACAATAACCCCCTTATGTTTTGAGAAAAGAATGGACTTGTTTCTTGATTTTTTATTAGTCTGGATATGTTTATTTTTTATATACATTGACTAATGATTCCTCATTACTAAATCCTTGAAAACAGCACATCACCATGGAGAACATTATTGTGGGTCGGGGAACGTCTAGCAGCAAGGGAGCACAAACCAGAAGCCAAGAGATGTCACCTATCATTTTCCAACAGTGCACAAACCACATGCTAGGCACCCTCTAATATAAATGCATCATCTTCTAGCTAGGCACCCTATGCTTGATGACGATGACTACTACAGACCAACACCAATGGAATGGGAAGGTCCTCCTAAGCTTAAGCATGGGAAGGAGAACCGAAAAAAGTAGATCTTCGCATTACTCAAGCTACCAATGCGACTTAGGGATTTTTTAGGCTTATGCCCTTCTGTTTTTTTCATGTTATTTTATGCTCTAAACTATCCAAGAGGTCATTTAGTTTCCTTCACAAGGGCAGATGGTCCTTCCTGTTACATTTTTGTCATGCCCAACCTCTTTTTCTTCTGACTCAATATTGTAACGAGTTGGCTAAATCCTTCCAAGCATGTAAACTCTATATATTTTTTGTGACACAAAGATTTCTAACTTACCAAAACAAAAGTTGTTTAAATTCGTTAAAAATTTGAATATGTTTTTTTTTTCATTTTTTTTAAAGAATAAATTAAAACATGATGTATATATATATATATATTAGAAATTTCATTTACTTGGAAAAAATTAAATTTCATATTGATGCGGTCACTTCTCATGTATTTATTATTCTCATTAATTGCTTGTTACCTATCATGCTTCATGTCTCTTATATATGTTTATGCCATTTTGAGGGGCTTATAAATCATGTGAGAACAGAGTGACGCAAAATAGGAGTCCTTGTATTGATTATATGATCTAGGAGGGATTGTTTTTCAAGAACAATTGACTATGCATATTGAATTGTTCCATGAGAGATAATTTAATCATGGAAAATCATAGTGGAGGGCTATCACGACATTTTGTGCCTAAAAATACCTTATCTCTATTAAATTATTTTTATTATTTGGATGGTATGCATGAATTCATGGAAAAGTGTAGGGTGTTGCTATACCCCAAATGAAGAAGGCAGAACAAAGGGTGGACCAACCATTGCCTATCCTAAGTTGGCCTTGGGATTCTATCAATATGTATTTTTTCCTCATATTACCTAGTACCCAAAATGTTAATCATTCTATATTTGTGGTTGTGGATAGATTCTAAAAAATGGCTTATTTCATAATGTGCACAAAAAAAACCGATGCAACGAGAGTTGCAAATCTATTTTTCAAAGAAGCTGTAAGATTACATGGGTCGTCGAGAACCATTATTTCAAACTGAGATATCAGATTCATACGTCATTTCTGGAGGACGTTATGGAATAAAATGAGAAGATTTCTAATTACAGTTCAACTTACCACCCACAAACATATGAGGAAACAAAGGTGGTGAATAGTAGTTTGGGAAACATCTTTAGATGCTTAAATTGTGAACACCGCAAGCAGTGGGAAGAAGTGCTTTCCCAAGCTAAATTTCCCTATAGTGACTCTCCTAATAGAAGCACTAGAATAAGCTCAATATAGATAGTATATGGGGTGCATCCAAGAGGATTTTACAAGTTTAGGAATATGGGAAAGAAAGAAATCATATTGAAGATATTGACTACTCTCCAACATAGTCAATTTCATTCCAATTTTCATATATTTATGCATATCCAACCATTTTGGACTTCGCTAAACAAAGCATGTAGTTTATATTTTATTGAGTTGTGTTGGGTGTGGATCTTGATTATCTTCTTTATTTAGATGTATCACAGCGTTGGACCCTTGTTCTTAACAGGGTGGCAACACCGCCCATCATTTGAACACTGCATGGGGGCTCCAGGGGGGGCGGCTGCCCCTGAAACTAAAAACGCATGTAAAATCTCCTTGTAAACGTATTTTAATTTCTAGTAAATCTAGGTCGTTCATTAGGTGGATGATCTGATGGTATAATTTATGTTTAATTTAGGGTTTTTTTCCCTAGAATGCAACCCCTCGTTTTGTATGAGGGCATTGTATTGCATCTGTGTGTTGTATGAGTATTATGAGCGAGAAATAGAAAGGGAGATTATGAGAGAGAAAAAATGATATTACAGTAGATCTATTGTAGGTTTTGTCTCTTCATTTTTCTAGAAAATAGAAAAGAAGGATTGGTTGTTCGGGGTGGACGTAACCCAAATTGGGTGAACCACGCATATATGTGTCTCTCTTGTTTTATAAGTTTTCTGTGTTTGTGTTTCTACATATTTTATGTGTTCCATTTCTCTGTAATTTATAATTTTCTAACAACTGGTATCAGAGTTGAAGGTCTGTTTGGCTGATAAACTCGTAGGAAAGAAAGGTTACTGGTTCGAGTGGGAGCAATGGCAGAAGATGGTAAGTTTAAGGTCGAGAAATTTAACGAACAAAACTACCCATTGTGGAAGATGCAGATGGAAGATTTTCTATATCAGAAATATCTCTACCTACCATTGAGCGAAAAAACAAAGAATCTAGCGAGTATGACAAACACAGAATGGGAGATTCTCAATATAAAGGCACTTGGAACAGTACGGTTTTGCCTTGCAACATCAGTATCCTTTAATATTTCGAAGGAAACAAAAACATAGGGTTTAATTAAGTCATTGGCGAAACTATATGAAAAACCCTAGGCCTCCAATAAGGTATTTCTTATGATACATTTATTTAATATGAATATGTCAGAAGGTGGAACTATAATTGACCATTTAAATGATTTTAATATGGTTACCAGTCAGTTAAGTTTTATAAGGGTAAAATTTGATGATGAAGTTAGGGCTCTGTTATTTCTATGCTCATTTCGAGAAACTTGGAATCGTTTAGTTATGGTCATTTACTAACTTTGTCTCTCGATCTAGTACTTTAAATTTTGATGATGCTGTCGGTGCTATCCTTAGCGAGGAAATGCGGTGGAAAAGCTCCGGTGAGACATCGGGTAATGCTTTGAGTGCAGAGACTAGGTGAAGAAAAATGGAAAGAGGAAAGAGCTTAGGATATCACAGTAAATCAAGGAAAGGCAGATCGAAATCCAGATCGGGGATAGTGTAATGGAAATGCAGAAAGAAAGGATACCTAAAGAAAAATTGTAGATCTCGGAAGAGAAAAGAAGGAGACGCATAACAAGAAAACAATCATGAAGCAAATGTGACAGGTGATGTGTTACAAGATGATTTGATTCTTTCTTTAGAAAATGTTATTGATTCCCGGGTGGTATATTTAGGGGCCTCATTCCATGCCACACCTAATAAGAAATATTTTCATGACTATGTTCAAGGAGATTTTGGGAAAGTTCATTTGGGTGATAATAAACCCTGTAAAATTATTGGAATGGGTAAAGTTCTTGTAAAACAATAGAATGGAAACTAATGGCTATTAAAAGAGGTAAGGCATGTTCCATATCTAAAGAAAATTTTGATTTTAACAAGGCAGTTAGGTGGTGAAGGTTGTGTGACAACTTTCACAGATAAAACTTGGAAGGTCACTAAAGGATCTCTGGTAATAGTAAAAGGCAAAAAGGTTGGTACATTTTATTTATGCAATTGTATTTCTAGCTCGGTTAATGCTTTAACTTCCAAAGGATCAGATGCAACATTTGGCATCATAGGCTCTGACACATGAGTGAGAATGGGATGAAAATTATTCACTCAAGAAATGTGTTGTTGGGTTTGAAGAGTATTGATTTGGATTTTTATGAGAATTTTATTTATGGAAAACATAAGAGAGTCAGTTTTCTTAGAGTTGGGAAAGAAAATAAGAGAGAAAAACTAGAGCTTGTGCATACAGATGTATGGGGACCTGTTCAAGTATCATCTCTCGGTGGCTCTCGTTATTATGTTACTTTTATTGATGATGCAACTAGAAAAAATTAAATTTATTGTATTCAGAATAAATCTAATATATTTTATGCTTTCAAGAAATGGAAATCTTTGGTTGAGATTGAGACATGAAATAAGTTGAAGTGTTTGAGATCAAACAATAGAGGTGAATATTGCAGAAAATATTTTGATAGGTACTATTTAGATCATGGAATTCAAAGAGAGAAGACAGTTCCAAGAACACCACAAGAAAATGGTGTGTCATAAAGGATGAATAGAACAATCATGGAGCATGCAAGGTGCATGATATTGCATGTAGGATTGCCTTTACAATTTTGGGCAAACGTTGTAGATACTATTGTTATCTAATAAACAGAGGGCCTTCAAGTTCTTTGGATGGTGGTATTCCAAAGGAGGCATGGATAGGTAGAAAGGTAAACTACTATTTTTTAAAGCCTAATGGTTGTGAGTCCTTTGTCGATATTAATAAAGAAAATAGAACAAATCTTGAGGCAAAGTCAAAGAAATATACCTTTATTAGATATGGTGTTAATTATTTTGGTTATCGCTTATATGATTATGAAAATCACAAAATAATTAGGAGCATAAATGTAATATTCAATGAAAAGGTCTTGTATAAGAATCAGTTACAAGAAAAAGAAAAACAAAGAATACACAGTTCTTGATGAGATCACAGAAAAAGTAAAGGTGCCTGAAAATAATAATAATCAACAACCACAACAACAGCAACCACCACAACAGCAACAGGCATCTCAAACACCTAAAAGTCATGTGAGAAGATCTATCAAGATAATTCGACCCCCTGAACAATACTCTCCTTCATTATATTATTTATTGTTGACTGATTCTAGTGAACCCGAATTTTATGAAGAAGAAATGCAGGTCGAAACCAGGAAGAAGTGGGAGCTAGCCATGAAAGAAGATATGGACTCCTTAATACATAACCAGACTTGGGACTTAGTCAAGTTGCGCGCAGGTAAAAAAAAATTGTAGAATAAATGGGTTTACAAGCTAAAGGAAGAACATGGAGGAAAATAGATGTACAAATCTAGAATTGTTGTGAAAGGGTTTGCATAGAAGAAAGGTATTGATTTTGATGAAATATTTTCTCCTGCTTTTAATATGACTTCAATCAGAACTATTTTAAGTCTTGTAGAAATGGAATATTTTCATCTTGAACAGTTAGATGTAAATACACCATTCCTCCATGGAGATTCGGAGGAAGAGGTCTATATGCAGCAACCACAAGGATATGAGGTCAAAGGGAAAGAAATATTAGTGTGTGAGTTAAAGAAGAGATTGTATGGCTTAAAACAAGCTCCAAGGCAGTGATATCTAAAATTTGACAGGTTTATTTCTAAACAAGGTTATACTAGATGTCACTTTTATCATTGTGTTTATCTGAAAAAAGAAAAATGATGGCAGCTATATTATATTGTTATTGTATGTAGATGAAATGCTTGTTGCAGGGTCTAACATGCAGGAAATAAATTTTCTTAAAATAAAATTGGCAAATTCATTTGCAATCAAGGATTTGGGAACTGCAAAACAAATATTTGGTATGATAATAACTAGAGACAGGAAAAAGTGCAAATTAACATTGTCTCAGAATGAGTACATACAAAAGGTGTTGAAATGATTTAATATGCAGAATGAAAAACTAGATAGTACACCTTTGGCTAACGATTTCAAACTTAGTAAGGAGATGTGCCCCAAGACCTAAGAAGATATATGTCTAAAGTTTCATATGCATTAGCAGTCGGAAGCTTAATGTACGCAATGGTCTTCACAAGTCCTGATATTACACATGCATTGGGAGTTGTAAGCAGGTACATGAACACTCCAGGAAAAGAAAATTGGATGGCAATGAAATGGATTCTCAGATATTTGAGAGGTACCAGAAATCAAGAATTATGCTTTAGTGGTTCAAACATTTCTCTATAGGGATATGTTGATGCAGATATGGCAGGTGATAGAGATAACAGGAGGAGCACTACAAGGTATGTATTTATTGTAGGTGGAACAACTTTTAGTTGGGTTTCAAAAATCCAAAGTGTTGTTGCACTTTCAACAACATAAGTAGAGTATGTTGTTGCTACAGAGGCTAGTAAAGAAATGATTTTGTTACAAATTTTTATGGATGAATTAGGTAAGAAGCATGAGATGGGCATGTTATACAGTGACATCCAAAGTTCCATTCATCTTGCAAAGAACTCAGCATTTCATTCCAGGACTAAACACATACATCTCAAGTACCATTTCATACGATTAGTGTTGGAAGATGGATAGTTGAAGCTGGAAAAGATACACACTAGAAAGAATCATGCAGATATGCTAACAAAAGTTGTAACCAGGAAGAAAATAACATTATGCTCAATTTCAATTGGTCTTCAATTATGATGATGAAGATGAAAAACAACCAAGTCCAAAGTAGAGTAATTTTCCAGCAAATGAATTAGCAGAGGAGTTACTACAATCAATCTCCAAGTGGGAGATTCTTGGGTGTGGAGCCTGATTATCTTCTTTATTTAGATGTATCATAGCATTGGACCCTTGTTCTTAACGGGGCGACAATGCCGCCTGTCGTTTGAACGCTGCCTGGGGGGTCCAAGGGAGGCAGCTGTGACTTTATATGGGTACCCCCCACCCCCTAGCGGGGGGTTTTGTGGGCTGCGCCCTCAAAGCTAAAAACAAATGTAAAATTTCCTTGTAAAAGTATTGTAATTTCTAGTCAATCAAGGTCGTTCATTAGGTGGATGATCTGATAGTAGAAGTTATATTTAATTTAGGTTTTTTTTTCCCTAGAATGCAATGCCTCATTTTGTATGAGGGAATTGTATTGTGGTTGTGTGTTGTATGGGTATTATGAGCGAGAAACAAAAAGCGGGAATGTGAGAGAGAACACGGGATATTACAACGGATCTGTTGTAGGTTGTGTCTCTTCATTTTGCTAGACAATAAAAAGGAAGGACTAGATGTTCGGGGTGGACGTAGCCCAAATTGGGTGAACCACGTATATCTGTATCTCTCTTGTTTTATATGTTTTATATGTTTTTGTTTCCGCATATTTTATGTCTTCCATTGCTTTGTAACATATAATTTTCTAACAAGTTGGTATCAAAGTCATCACTTACTAATCATGATACTAATGAAAATAATGAAAAAACGTAGAACATCACAAAAAAAATTTATTTTTAACAGTTATTGATATCTCTTATTGGATTTTCAACAACTTTGTTTGTAATGTTGCATGATGGTCATATAAATATGCCAAAGCTTTGGACCAAGAGAAAATGAATGAAGAGACTCGAATTTTTTCCCCATTAAAGGATATAACGTAGATTAGTTAGGATTGCATCGCATTTGAATGCTACACTTGAAATACTTGTATATGCACATATCTTTCGTATATGCACATACATGTGCACAAATTCAACCTCTGTATATACATTGCTTCTGTATATGTGTATATCTTACGTATTTGTGCATTTTTTATATACACTTATACACAAGTTGTGCACATACGAAATATATGTGCATATACGGAACTTGTGCATATACAGAAGATATGTGATATAGAATATGCACATATATATAAGTCATGTGACTTCCTTATATGCACATCTTTCGTATATGTGCATGTCTTCCATATATGCACATATCATATGTCTATCCACATCTTCCGTACATGAGCATATATGGAAGTTTTGCATATATGGTAGATGCGCATATACAAAAGATGTGCATATACGTAAAATATGCACATATATGGAAATTAAGCATATACGGAAGATATGCACATATACTAAAATTGTGCATATACAAAATATGTGTGCATATAGGAAGTTCTGCATATATGGAGGTTGTCGTATATGCATATTATAGAAGTTACACATTGTTTCTGTATATGCGCAACTTTTGTGTATGTGCATATAATGAAGTTGCACACATATGGAAGATATGCGCATATACATAAGTTTCACATATACAGAAGATATGCACATATACAAAATTTGCATATATATGAAATATATGCACATATGTGAAATTTATGCATATACAGTGGCTGAAATTTAACATAAATTATGTAGATGTGAATCTTTCATAAATGTGTAGCTTTTGTATATGTGCATCTACCGTATATGTGCATCTACCGTATATGTGCAACTTTCGTACATGTGCATATACGGAAGTTATGTATATACAAAAGTAGTCTAACACTTCAACCTACATATATATGTAGCCTCTAATATATATGCATAACTTCCATATATACACATATTTTTCGTATATGCACGACTTCCCTATATGCACATATACGAAAGTTGTGCATATATAAAAGATATGTGTATCTATGGAAGTTGTGTATATATGAAAGATATGTAATAGAGAATATGTTCATATATATATAAGTTGTGCAACTGTCATATATTAACATCTTTCATATATGCACATGTCTTTCGTATATGCACAAATTTTGTATATGTGCATATCTTTTGTATGTGCGCTTCTTCCATATATGTTCATATCTTCTATATATGCACATGTACAAAAATTTTGCATATACGGCAGATGCGCATATACGTAGGACGTGTGCATATACGGAAGATATGCTCATATACAAAAGATATGCACATATATAGAAGTTGTGTATATATGGATATTATCGTATATGCATATTACAGAATTTGCACAAAGCTTTTGTATATATGCATATATAGAAGTTTCACATATATTTTTTTGCGCATATACAAAATTTTCACATATATAAAATATATGCTCATATAAAAAAATTTCACATATATGGAATATATGCACATATACGAAAGTTGTGCATATATGGAAGATATGTGCAACTTATGTATATCCGTAGGTTTTGTATATGTGCATCTAGCGTATATGCACAACTTCCATATATGATCATATACAGAATTTGTGTACAAATTCAACCTTCATATATACACACCTTTGTATATGTACAACTTATATATATGTGCATATATTCCATATATGTGCATATCTTCCTTATATACACAACTTCTGTATATGCGCATATAAGGAAGATATTTGATACAAAATATGAAAAAAATATTGATTTCTAACATATTTAACTTGAAATATGGTATTGGAAAATAATTAATGAAAGATGGAAAAATTATTAGAGAACTGAACGATATCAATACCATATTGGTAGAATATGAACAAGTTAAAATAAATAACAAACAAACAAAAAAACCTGCTAGTGGTCTGGAAGAGGTAGGGGTAACGCTCTACCTAAGGCATAACTAGAACAACGTAGTTAGATTTATATCCCAATTTATTTTAAATTCTAAAAGATGAGAGTTATCATAGTTAATGAACTCAGAATGGCATAAAACCTTGAACATTTTACTTGAAACAAAAACCCCTCAATGCCATGCGAGTTAAAGGACCAACCTAAGAGGAACACAGAGAAAAATTACGGTAAACTCTAACCATAGATTTATTTGGATTACTAAAAAATATATATATATATATATATATATACATTATGAAACATTGATAGTCACATAAGGGATTCAAACTTACCTTCAAAAATATAAAACCCTCGCTTACACTTTAGTAAGTGCATAACTCACTCGAAACTCTCGCCCAAGGGTTAATATTTGCACTAGTTGATTGGCCTATACAAGGAACAGAGAATTGGTATTAGAGGAATGGGGTTATTGGGAAGCCTAACCACAAGATTTAAACCATAAAAGCAGAAAAGTGGG
Source organism: Pinus albicaulis (assembly GCA_034641835.2). Lineage (NCBI taxonomy): Eukaryota > Viridiplantae > Streptophyta > Pinopsida > Pinales > Pinaceae > Pinus > Pinus albicaulis. The sequence goes on along the minus strand of CM076584.1, from coordinate 897,538,997 downwards.
CATTCTGTTACCAGTGTAAGGGGTGAGATAGCCAATATCACCAAAGGGAAATTTGATCCAAAAGGACCAAAGGCCAAACTAGGAAGAGGCCTAGTAAAAAATTGAAGAAAATATGGATTTTCTTCAACTGAAAATTATCCTAGAGGTAATATATAATGATATGGATGTGGAGGAAGTATCTATCATTCATCAACTGGAGAACATAGAATCCAGGAATAAATTGTTTGGTTCCAAAAGTCCATAGTTAGATGACTCTAAAAGGGAAAGAAAAACACCAATTTCTTTCACAAGAATATGATTAACCATAAGAGAAAAGACTGAATTTCAGCCCTCAAAGGAATATATGGATAAAATATCTTAGAGCATCGGGATATAGAAAAGGAATTATGTAGGAATTAGTGATAGTGGGCTTACCAATAAACCATAGGAAAACCTGGAGAAAGCTATCAATTCTATAACTCAACACATTCCCTCGCTTGTAGGACCAAATGAAAATGAGGCCTTGATCATACCAATTTTTATGGAGGAAGTTGAAAAGGTGGTCCTTTCCATGCCAAAAAATAAGGCTCTAGTTCCTAAGGGGTTCACTTATTATTGCTTCCAATTACGTCGGTGATGGGGACAGGCTGAGTTACCCCAACTGTCCATAACCCTGGATACTCCAACACAAGCACTCAGAGCTCTGTATTTTAACACATTTTGGAATTTCAACAAATTAATTAAAATATTCATTCAAAATAATAATGGACAGTTTATGGATGCGTGAGCATTATTTCATTTTACGGATGCTTATTATTTTATTTTGTGGATTTTCATGTGTATAATGTAATTTTTATATATTTTCATATGGATAATCTATTATCATACATATCTAACAAGATAAAAAAATTGAATTCTCAAGAAATAAACTATGAAAATAACTACAATCTTAGACTATGATTTGCAAGTCATTTTGATACTTAAATTGAACTAAAATATATGTTCATGGTTCAATTAAAATACACAAATATGATGAAATACATTTTATAATCAATTTTAAAAAAATTCTTTAACTGGTAATGTTCAACTAATAACTTGTTTTATTAAATTTTATTTCTTTTGAGGTCATCTACAAAAACTTGGTCATAACACATGATATAAGTCATATGTAATGGAATTTAATATACCAAAAGAAAATTAATGATATTTTTTAGATAATTTTATATAATTTTATGAACATTCCTAAATTTAGTTGCCTATCAAATGTTTCAATCAATTCCTTAATTTAAGACATTCAAGAAGTAAAATTTTACAAAATAACAATTTTGAATTCTAGTTTCATAAACTAAGGAAATAAATACAATCTTACTATGATGCAAGTCACTTGAATACTTAAAATGAACTAAAATATATCATGTACATCACTTTAATATTGAATTTGTAGAAAGTGTCTTTTAGTGGAGCCAATGTTTGTTAATTTAAACAATTAATGATATGTTTCTATAATTTTATGCACTTTCCTAAATTTACTTGTCTGTCCAAGTATTTCAATCATTTTTTTATCTTAAGACCTTCAATTACATATTTTATCAAACTGACACATGACACATTTATTATTAATAACCTAATAATATTTTAATATTTTTATAACCTAGATTGTTGAATTTCTATTTTAAGTGATCAAGTCTACATCACGGGAGCTTCACTGCAGGAGCAATAATATAGCATGTGGGTTCATATTGGGGAATATATAATGAGGAAAAATTGACATAGTATATTAGGGGATATATAAGGGGTAAAGGGTTTTTATATGGGCAGGTATAAAAAATTGAGCTCAAAGTTAATGAAAAAATATAAAGGGGTATAAAAAATGTTAATGAAAAAATGGATACCTATAATATATAGTGAAAGAAGGGGATTTTTAAATTGGGAAGGTATATTAGGTTTATATTGGTAGGGGGCTAAATAATGTGATTTTTAGATGCATTTTCCAATATGTACTCAAATTAAGGGTATTTTTTAATATGCTATGATCGCACGTGATATGTTATAGATTAATTAGGTGAAGCCCCCGTGGTCTACATCCATTAACACCAATACAAAATTCCATCCACATCCATATCCAATGCAAGCTATCAAGTCTACATCTATACCCAGATATGCACATCTTCTGTATATGCGCATATATTTTGCATATGTGTAACTCTCGTATATGCGCATATGCAAATATATTCTGTGAATGCACAATTTCCAAATATGCGTATATACAGAAGATATGTGAATATATGGAAGACATGCACATATACAAAATATGTGCATATACGAAAGTCGTACAACTTATATATATACACATATTTTGTATCGCATATCTTTCGTATATGCACAACTTCCATAAATGTACATATTTTTTGTATATGCACAACTTTCGTATATTTGCATATACAGATGTTGTGCATATATGGAAGATATGCACATTTATGAAGGTTTTGTATATATTGAGGTTGTATTTGTGCACAAATTATGTATATAATTAACTTTCGTATATGCACATATATGGAAGTGGCACATATAGAGTAAATGCGCATATACAAAAGATTCACATATATGGAAGGTGCACATAAACATAATTTATGCACAATTTCATGCATTGTATATGTGTAATTTTTGTATATGTGCAACTTTAGTATATGCGCATATATGTTTGCGCATATACAAAAAATATGTGCATATATGGAAGTTGCACCTATACAGAGGTTGAAGATCTATACATCTGTATATGGGCGTATATTTTATATATGAACAACTTCCGTATGTGCACATATCTTCCGTATATTCACATATATTCCATATATACACAAAAATTTTATATGTGTAACATTTTTATATGCACATATCTTTCATATATGTACAATTTTCATACATGCACATATACGAAAGTTGTGCATATCTTCCATATATGCGCAGCTTCCACACAACTTCCATATATACACATATATGGAAGTTGTGCATGTGCAGAAGCATTGTGCAACTTTTGTAATATACATATACGACAACCTCCATATAAGTACATCTTTCATATATGTGCACACCTTTCGTATATGAATATCTTTCATATATGTGCATATTTCGTAAATCTTCGTATATGTACAAAACAAAGCAACTCAAATGGAGTTGAGAGATTTCCTAGAGCATGGAGAAAAAGGTCCCGCTGAGGACATGGAAATGTAGCTTCAACTCGCTAGGTGACGAGATAGGTTGGGAGTTATGGTGGATTAGTGGTGAACTTGGTGAACAACTATTTTTCCTACGGTAAGTTGTAAATCATGGACTTTCTATGACTTATCATGGATCGTTGGGACTACTCAAGGGATGTTTGGGCATGAATGAGTTAGCTCCATGTGAAGGATGAGATGACAGTAGGCTAGTATCTTCATTGAGTTGTGAAGTTACCCATCTAATATTGGAGTCATGTGCACGTGAGGTATTTGATCCAAGAGGATGAGATCACTTGTTGAGTTTAGATGCCATGTTCCAGATAAGGCCCAATGTTCAACTGTAGCTCAGACTTACTTTGGGAGGACATAAATTCAGTAGAAGTGTGAGCTAGTGGAGGTTGTGTAGACTTAGAGGGAATCTAGCTTCAGAGGGAGTGTGCCATATGGAAGTTTGAATTTTCATGTTTTGACAATATTGAGGTAGAGACACTACCGAGAAGAGTGTGGCTCATTATACATGGTATGTGACAGTGGTGAACGCTAGATATTGGGCTAGTGTCACCGAAAATGATGAGATACTTCTCAGTGGTGGAAGTACCTTCATCGCTAAGAGGGACTATTGATTTATGTAGCTTGGGAGGTACTCAAAAAACCCCTAGGGTACTGGGTTTTGGTGAAATATGACCCACATGGGATTTGTTCAAAGTACCCACACATTGGGTTTTGCACCATGTTAGATGTAATTTACGACTGTGAATAGAAGTATCTTCCCTAGACCTAGTGGCATGGTCTAGAACAACATAAGAAAAGAATATAAAGTTCCCTTTAGAGAAATTGGAGAATGGAAATATTCTTACTTATAATCTGCAAACCCTTCCCTCCTCTCGTCTTGTAAGCTCTAATTGTAGCTCTGATTGCTATAATTATAACCTACCAATACAATCAACACAAGCCAAATATCTAAGGCATCTATTCAATGGATTATCATAACATTGAAATATATGAATGTAAACATAACATAACACATATAGGAAAATTGTATACTCTTTGTATTAATATGAAAGGGAGAGAGTTTACAACCAAAAGTGGACATTGATCTTGCAGATGTCTCCCCAAGTTGACTTCTCATTCCTTATCACAAAGCACACCTCAATGTCACCTTAATGCATGGAAATGATAACTCTCTTAGGTTCAAAGAAGTAGCACAAGGGTATGATTAGTCTCAAAAAGTTAACCCTGATGTTGTAGATGGTTGTAGATTTATAGGAGAGTGTGGTAGTTTTAGAATTCTTATCGATTTACCAATATAGGCTTGAGATACACTTAGGAGGGGAGGATGCCATTTACAAATCTAGGCTTGAGATCCAGTTAGGAGGGGAGGATGAACTCAAGGGATAAGAGGTTAAATCCCAAAGGTAGGATCAGATATGATTTGAAGTTCTTATCCAAGGTAAATGGCTGCAACAACTCCTGGAATATTTTTTAATAGGAAGCTTCAAGATTCTTTTTATTTTTCCCGAATTTCTAGAATCAGCGCAACCCCAACAAGGGACAACATGATGTTGATCAGTGCTAGTGAAGAACTGGGAAACCTGCTACTGAATGCAAGTCTCTAATGGGGAAGGGTGAGTTGGGACTTAAAAGCCTTGAAATGAAGTAGTTAGACCCAAAAAACTCAAGGATTTGGAAAATTCATGCTTAGGTATTTGTGTAGGGATGATGACAAGGTGTTCATGGATTTTGATTGATCCAGTTTGTAGGCCTATTGACCAGATGCGACAAAATGGACTATAACATAATTCCCCCTAAAGCATAAAGTTGGAAAAGGAAACTGATGAATACAGTGTTTTACCTTGTGACAAGTTCAGATCAAGAATAATTGGTTGAGATCATCATCTGTTACAATACATTTTCATCATTAAATTTTCGCTACGGAAGGGTATACCCATGCTTAACACATAAGATAACACTATATGTATAATGATCAATAAGTCATGTCCACTGATGTCAGTGTGTGGCATGGAAAATTTTAGGGGCTAATATTCGTAGGTGGGCTAATTTTCCATGATTTTTCCAAAAAAAATATTCGCCAATCTCCATTTTTTATAAAAATGATTTGCCCAAATTTTACAATATAAAATTATTTTACCTTAAAAATCGTCAATATTATATAGAGAGTATATATAAAATCATTATATATTTGAATAATTTTGCAAATACATCAATAAACATATTATAGTTTCCATATTAGGGACTAGTGAGATTCGCCCTTGTTTTAAAGTTCAAGATAATTTTCCACCCTTAAAATTTTCCCTAGTGTGTGGATTCAAGATCAGATAATTGTTTATATGCTCATAGCCATCATGCTTTGTAATCTTGCATTAATCTTGAAAGCGTAGCCCGGATGGATGGAACTAGATCTGGGGTATTCTATCGTGTTCACTCGATCACCCAATGTACGAGTCTAACCATGTGAATAAAGGAGTTAGAGTCCAATATGGAAGACACCATCTGATTATTGGCCAATGATGTAAGTCATTAACATGTGTGAGAGAAACCACCGATGATGTTAATGGCTCTCAAGGTACACTAATACAATCGTATGGTGTGAATGAATGAGTTGAAGTCAAACACCACACAAAATATTTCGGTTCAAGGCCAATGATGAAAACCTATTGTCGAGATTAAGGAAAATTTTCATTAATGTATACAAGTTCCAAGGCACTGAAGGAAGAGTTTCTAATTCAACTTCCTGGATGATGAGTTAATGTCAACAAGAAGTAACCTGTCGCAAGAGGGCCTTGATGTATCCCCCATCAATGACACAAACTGGTTATTATGACATGAGATAGAATGATGTTTATGTGGAACTGGTTCAGGAATCACAGACATGGAATGAAGGATTAAGAGTATCATAGTAGATATAAACTGAATGAATTCTCTTGAACATACCGGCGACCCTGAATGGAGTTGGAAGCATTGACCGAAAACCGAAAGTGAAGGCTTTGATGTGGTGTTATGAACCAAAAAAAAAAAAAAACTCAACCGAACAGCCACCGAGATGAAGTGGAAGAGTGTCGTGTTCAAGAGCGGCTCGTTGCCATTAATAGGTGTAGGATCCCATTTTCCAAATTTCCCCAACCATTTCTAGTCATTACCTCTTTATTTTTTAACAACCTTGAGGAGGATAACATATGCTCGATTTATAAGTTCATACTTCGAGTGAATCCCTCTAAGTATTTTTAAAGAACACCAAGAACGAGTGGTTCGGTCCCGTCATGTTCGACAAGCACATAATTTTTTGATTTTTTTACAAGACCAGTGAAGGTATAACTTGACTCCTTTTTCATGTTTAGAGAGTTTGGAAAAAAAAAAAAACTCCAAAGGTTACTTTTCGTAAATAGTATTTGTAGTCAAAAAAGGTAGAAAACATTACTCAAGAGAACCTCTGAGCCATGTTCTCTTGAAATTAAACAATAAAATGCGCCACATACTAGTGTGGGATTCCAAGTCACACATGAGTGATGAATTGAGTGACACATTAATGCTAATGTGAACGTCCAATTTTTAAATAAATTAGAAAATAAATTGCAATATTATCTCATAACAACTTGTAATAGCCAACTAGGTGTCATAAACTTAGTTAGGTCAAGAATTTAGAGTTGAGGGTCAAAGAGTAGGCATGTGGAGTGATTCTATTATTACAGGGTCCAGTTGCAGTTGCAGCTCTAGTGTGGTGTGAGTGCAATCAGTTAACTCAAATTAATTGAGTTAAAATCAGTTTAACTAGTTCTAACTAATTGATGAGCTAGTGGAAGATCAAGTTAATTAAAATATATTTAATTCACAAGTAGTGATCTACCAAGTAATTGATGATTCACTATTAATATCTGCACGCATGTCAGTTATTATAACGACCCAGTTGAGAAAAAGGTTAAATGCAAGTAAACTATCAGTTGTATTATTAGTGAACTGCCCAGGTGCAGTTATAAATCCACAGGAAGCCCATTATGGATTGCGTAGTCAAGGAAGGTTTCAATTCCTATTTAATAGGAATTATTTTTCCTAGGGATTGTGTGAGCATGGCAGGTTGAAGGTGGGCAGGAAATTGGCTATGTATTGGTCCAATTTTTCCTAGATCAGTGTGAGTCAATTGGTAGAGTGTATGAGGTTGTGGTGAGTACACATGCATTGTAATGTTTCATGATTCCTTGCATTATGGGAATTTTGAGGTATAAAATGGGCATTTACGGAAATTGTAAAATAATAGTGGAAATAATAAAATAAGATTAGAATACATCATCAAATTTTAGAGGGAAAAAAAAAGACTATGTTTTCAACTCGTATTTTAAACTTATCTCCCTATGGGTTTACTCAAATTTTGAGTAGGAACACTCGTGGGATGCAGAATTTGATTCATCATCCAAGGAGTACCCATGTTGCATACTCTCTATGGACCCTCCTACATGAAAGATGAGAAATACATGAAAAACATTATTGCAATCGTATTTTTCATGTATTTCTCATCTTTCGTGTAACAGTGTCCATTGAAATTATGCAACATGGGTACTTGTTGGATGAAGAATTAATTTTTTCATCCAAAGATTACTCTCGCTCGAAATTTGAGTAAAACCTTAGGGAGATCAGTTGAAAATCCAAATTGAAAAAGTAGTTTTATTATTTTATTATTTTTACCTTTTTACCTCAAAAATGGTGAATCATCCCCCATGGTTGACATCATAATCTTCAATTCTATTGGTTCTTATAAATTTTATTTTGGCTGTACATTTTTCTTAGGAGACCCATTTTGGACCTCAAAAGTTCTCTAATGGTTTATTATACAATAAATATGGAGGGGTTTTGAACAGTTTCTTTCCGCAGGAAAATCTTGTGTTGTGTGATTGATTTACTTCTTTCTCTTACTTGCATGTGAATGAGCGATCATAATTTATATTCCGCAAATATTGTAGAATGATTCAATATCTTGTTTAGTAAATTGCATGATCAGATTGAATCCATTGGTGTAATTTGTATATGGTATCAGAGCACCAGGAATCACAACAGTGGAGAAGAAATTGAGTTTGTGTTGAACATTATTCAAATTTGTAGATGCTTTCTTTGGAGCTAGAAGCGGATCAAGATGTCTTTCAATGGCTTGAGACTTGAATATGCACTCGAGGGTAGTTCGAATTATATTTCATGGTAGGACAGGATGGAGGTAGTGTTGGAGGACAATGGGTTAAAGGAATTCATAAATAATGATATTCTTAAGCCTGCAGCAGCAAATGCCCAACTTCTTGATGCATGGCAGAAGAAGGTAGCAAAGGCGAGGAGGATCTTATTAGAGGGAGTTCGAGATCATATTTTCTCGAGTCTCCATGGCAAGGAAACTCCACATGCTATGTGGAAAGACTTTACAGATATGTTTCAAATCAGTAGTGACCATAGAAAATTGGCACTTAAGGACAAGCTCAGGAAAATAAAAATGGAGAAGGGCGACACAATCGAGAAATACATGACCAAGTTCACTCAATGTCGATATGAGCATGGAAGTGTTGGGATTACTATAGCTGATGACGACTTGGTGAGCCTAGCACTTCTAGGCCTTCCCAAGAGCTATAATAGTTACCAAGACTCTTTGAATGGGAGAGAGAAGTTACTAGATTAAGAGTGACTATGGTCAGATTTTGTACAAGAAGAGTTTCGGTGAAATACCAGGGATGGATCCTCATCCAAGACTGATGATGAGGAAAATTGTGCCTTGGCTGGTAAGGAAAATAAGGGGAAGGGGAAGAAGTCCCATTCCAAATTTGAGACTGGAAAAGAAGGCAAGAAGCATGACATGTCAAAGGTGAAATGTTTTCATTGTCAAGATCATGGACACTATGCCACAAATTTTCCACAAAAGAAGAAGAAAAAAAATAAGGCTCTGGGAGTTGCAAAGGGTGAAGCTTTGGCCTCACAGTTCAAGTTGGAATTCTCTCTCATCACATGCATGGTGTCAACTGTAATGGGATCTATGTGGTACTTGGATAGTGGAGCATTTTTCCACATGACAGGAAACAAAGAACTCTTTAGTATATTGGAGGAGAAGGATTTTTAGATGCACATCGAGATGGGTGATGATGAGAGGTATAGCGCTATCGTGATTGGTACAGTTAATTTCCAGAGATAGTCAGGTAAACCTTTCATATTAAAATATGTCATGCATGTACCAGGCTTCAAAACTAATTTAGTTTCAGTTGTTATGTTGGAGGATCTTGGATATGATGTGGTTTTCAATGAAGGAAAGGTGTTCCTTTATCACAAAGCCATGGGACAGGTAAAGAAGAATGGGGTTTATGTGAAGAACCTCTACAAAATTAATGTAGATGGATGCACAGCATTGAGCAGTAAAGCAGGGAAGGTGGTGAGCCGGGATACAGGGGAGTTATGGCACAAGAGATTGGGCCATATACACCATAGTTCTTTGAGGATCATGCAGCAGATTTCTACAGGTCTTCCAAAGGGTACTCTTGTGCAGATAGACACATGCAAGGGATGTACCATGGGGAGCTATACTAAAGCCACTTTTCATGAGAAGGAGAACCAAGAAGCAGAAATCCTTGAGAGAGTTCACTCATACATGTGTGGACCATTCTCAACAGCTTCCACAACAAAGCACAGGTATTTTGTTATTTTTGTTGATGATTTTTCTAGAAAGCGTTGGATCTTCTTTCTGCAGAAGAAAGATCAGACGTTATCCAAGTTTTCTGATTTCAAAGAACTAATAGAGAAATATACAAGGAATAAGGTGAAGGATCTAAGGAGCGAAAATGGCGATGATTATATCTCTAATAAATTCAATAAATTTTGTGCCAAAGAAGGAATTCAGAGAGAATTTATTGCGCCTCATAACCCAAAATAGAATGGGGTTGCAGACATAAAGAAAAAAACAATTTTTGGAGCAGCATGAGATATGTTACATGATTAAGGCCTCATTGCATCTGTGGGCATAGGCATGCAACACAACAGTATTTATGTAGAACCATAGTCATCATCGGATACCTGACATGAATACACCAGAGGGTGATCTTTTAGGTAAAAAACCGGATGTTTCATATTTAAAAAATTTTGGCTCATCTTTCTATCACCATGTGACCAAATATGCCAAGAAGAAGCTAGAACCAATGGCAGAGGTTGGGATATTTTTGGGGTACACTGATACTCACCACAACTATTGAGTGTATATGCTGGCTAACAAGATGAAATTTGTCAAGAGAGATGTTAAATTTGATGAGGAGAAATCCATGTGATTGTCGCTTGATAGGGAGATTGACTTGCATGTAGATGAGGAACTCTTAGTTCCAAAGGATGAACCTCAGGATATGGAGCAACCACAAGCAAAGGATCATGGAGTGGCAGAAACCACTCATGAAAAAACATCGACCAGAAATGGTAGGAAGTGCACCAGAGAGGCTGACAGATTGATGCTAGATGTGACAGAGCATGTAGGTGTACCTACATCATAGCACAAATATAGAAGGTCCCCAAATAGGTATACTCGATACATCGCTCTTATGAGCGAGTGTATTGTGATAGAACCATCCTCTTTTGAGGAATCAATGTATCATCCAACATGGGTTGATGTGATGGTTTAGGAGTATGACTCCATTATCAGAAAAAGTGCATGGGAATTGGTCCAAATACTAGTGGGGAAGTCGGTGGTTGGATATAATTTTATCTAAAAGGTGAAGCAAGCAGTCGATGGGAGTGTGGAGAAATACAAGGCTATATTTGTGGCCTGAGGATTCGTATAGGTAGAGGGGATTGACTATGAGGATAATTTTTCACCAGTTGCAAGGTGGTCATTGATTATATCTATCTTTGCACTCTCAACACAGATGGGGTGGTGTTACACAGCAATTTTTCATCGTCCCTGCAATTCCCCATCCCGCACATTGGAGGGCTTATTCTGTGACCTGTGAGAAGTGACATGATTTGAAAACACTTTCATGGCATTCCCCTGAACATGGACTTTCATTCCTCCGAAGACAACTCCTTGTGAAAAACCCTAAAAATAGCCTTTTTATCCTTGGCGCGACTGCTCAATGTCATACCCGCGCCAATGGGGGAAATCCTCCAAAGAGGGCGTGCAACCTGGCGCACTGTCTCAGTGTTGTACCCGCGCCAGGCTTAATAAGGAGTGTTTTTTAAAAATAAATGGTGGAATATTGACTCCAAAAAATTCCTGAACTGGAATCTAAATCGAGTTGGGACGTTTAGCTCCGGTTCTCCATGTAGAGGAAGTAGTTTTCCACCTCTCATGGAAGCTTCCTTGAAGATAGGGCCAATCCCATGATTGTAGGGATCCCAACTCCCCTTCCACCATCTATATAAGCTTGCCATTTCTCTTTGCAAGCTAGTCTCCAAGAGCCTTCATAGCCTAAAGAATGCTGCAATAGTCCTCATAGTGCCAAATCAGTAGCAAGGAGATTGACGATCGAAGAGAGAGGCTTGTCCCCATTCCCGACAAGCTTTATAGAGACGTATTCCGCTGACGACCCGCCGAAGGAAGATTCAGCGTCAGAGCCAAGTTGTATTTTTCTTTGTATGAATTAATGATAAGTGACTTTGGTTATGGTTCCACTCGTATTGTTCATTGTGATCTTGAGTTGTGTCTTCTCTGACTGATACATAATTGCATATATTGGGTTTTACGCTTGTGTTTTTCATGTTTCTTGTGTGTGCAGGTGTTCGATCGCCGCGAGCGAGAGGATTGTGATCTACTGGAGCAAGGAAACAGGAGAACCATATTCTCTACAAACAACAGCGTTGGACTTGAGGTAGGCCTTCTTCGCAGTTTGGTCTATTGCAATTAGGAACTTGCACCTTAGCGTGATACAATTGTCACTAGACCCGATCTGGGCTAGTAGGGATCGCCTCTGTCCACAGAGGGGATTTACCTCTACAACAAATTGGCAACTCCACTGGGGAGTTAGCTTGTTGTTTACTTTATAAACTATAGACGGAGCCTGAAGTTAGCCAGATAGCCTTTGAAACTCTCTTGCTCTGCATTAGTGAAAGTAGATGAATGTTGCTTCAGTCAATCTCCAGTCTAGTTTATGAACTGAACACTTGGAGTATTGTCTTGTCTTTCAGTCAATTCTTGACTTTGCTTGCTTGATCAGCTCTTTTGGCTGGCTCTTTTCGTGTCTTTGACTTTTGGTTTGAGCTTCAACATCACTGGTCTGCATCTTGGATTGCTCTTTTTTATTTTTTGCATAGAAAACTTGACTAGCGCACTTATTAGCCTGACAGTCGCGCCAATTGGTACTAGTTGTCAGTTTACTACCCGCGCCAATCCTGTTATGGCGCTAGTTTCAGCCTGACAGTCGCGCCAATGTTGTGAGGTGCTAGGGTTTGCTTTGTTCTGAGATTTCTGAGCTTGATCTGTGATTTTGGTTTCATTTCTTTGACTGCTTGAGTGTTCTGGAGCCTTGTTTGACTGACTGCAACCTTCATCCTTTGGTTGTTTGCCCTCTTCTGTCGATTTTACATTCTAGCCCTAGGGCATCTAGGTGTTATTGTGTGTCGAGCCTCCCTTGGGAGTTTGTGGTTTTTATCTGTTCAGTCAACTTTGTGATTGCTTCTCTGCATTCGTTTGGTGGTTGTCTATCATTTTATTACGTTATTTGAGTGCTTGGCTTCTTCTTCATTTAGATTTCGCCTTGTCTCGTTTTGGGCCTAGATTACATGGTTCATTTGAGTTTTTGGGTGTCTTTTGATTTGAGAGACTTTTTTTCAATTTGAGGTCTGATTGTATGCTTGCATTGAGTGAAATTTGATTGTTTTTTCTCTTTTCTATTGCTTCTAAAATTGCTTCTTATTAGTTTTCATTTTGTTTAGTGCATTTTGCTCTTAAACATTGGAAATACAAAAAAAATCTATTTTGCTTTGGATTAGTTAATGTGAATTAGATCTTTTCTGTGTTATTAGTTATTAATAACTTTGAAAGAAAAGCTTTTAGTTTCCATTAGTTGCATTAGAGACATCACTGGTTGTTGTCTGATCATTTTGTTATTGTGTGAAAAGCTCTTAACTCTCTCGTTAATTAGCTTTCATCGAATGAAATGATATACTGTGGCATGTAGTGTGCATTTAGGAGATTTTGAGACATAACACTCGCTAAGCCCTGAAAACTGAAACATAATTGAAGATAAACATTAAAATTTATTCAATTTACACTAAGGCAGCATTGAAACATTAACGAAATATTTAGAGGTCTAGGCTAGAGACGTGTTCCGACGTCTTTAAACCTAGCAGTTGTCATTCGCCTCTTGGCTTTAGACAGCACTAGTACAGACTTGTGCTCCCCGTACCATCGCGTATATAAAGGGAGACCCCACTAGGTTTCTATCCTTTATCCATAGGAAGTCGAGTCTGCCACCCTATACCCGTGATACACTGGACACATCATTCGGGGAGATTGCCTGCACGTACGTTAAGTCCTTGGTTGATTTCTCTTTCATTTTGAAACCAAGGTGTATATTGCAGTTCACGGTTATTTGGTACACCCTTTGCCTAGCATTCCCGAGCAGTCATTTTGATCTTATCTGACACCTTAAATTTGAAAAGATCACTAAGCGCTTTTCCTTTCACGCTTTCTTCAAAATTGAAAGAGATAGAGTCCTATTTCATCCGTTTCTCGACTCTTAAAACATGAAACAGTGAAGTTTCTAAGTTTCAATGTCATAAAATAAATCACCTGTGATCACACGCCCTGTTAGATTTTGCTTGTTGGTCATTTGATTGTGTGCCTTGAGTCTTTTTCAGCCCGTGTGTTTTGTTTGATCTTTTCCTTTCGTCATTACTGTCACAGTGGCGGAACCTTCAGTTTCGTCTACTGGTAGTCCATATACGTATGATTCATCAGAGGTCTCACAATCCTCTGCTGAACATCAGCAGCCCATTGTTTCCGAGTTTCCCGACGGGGGACCAATTCTGTCTGAGCTTTCCTTTGGAGGACCAGTTGAGTTCAATTGGCCCTTATCCGACCCTTGGTCTGGATTTGGAGTAGGGGAACATTTCCCTCCTCTTACATCGGGTTCACCTTTTATAGTTGATGTTATTCCTCCTAGTCCTCGCCGTCTATTACGAGATCTAGCGGCAGGTTCAGATATGGTTGCATCCAGCCATTCTCCTAGTGAGGAAATCCCCACGTCTGGTGAAGATTACCAGTTGTTCCCAGAAGACAACCCCGAATTATCTGTCATGTCTTCGCCCAGTCCTTCACTACCAGCAGGGTATAGATCTTTAGGTCAGATTATCAACGTCGTTGCCTCTATGGGGATATCTACTCCTTCTACGAGGCCCGTTATTCCTTCATCGGGGATGTCTCCTAGGACACCCATCACGTCATCCCCTCAGGTCACTTCTGTACCCGTCAGGCCCACTGTTTGTGTGGCTGCATCTACACCTGCTATTACCACTCAGTCCGTAAGGACCACATCACTTCCCGAAGACGTCTATATAGCATCTGTTATGCCGGAGAACATCTCTCCTGAGGAGTATCGATTTTCCTTACAACAATCGAACCCCGAGGTCGGACAATCCTCTCAAGATCCCAACCGCCCGTATTTTTCGCATTATGCACAGGATGGTACCCCTGTTTACGTTTCTCCATATCAGTATGATGAGTACGAGAATCCTTTACATTTACCTGCTCTAGAGGCTCACCTTCATGCTCAAGGTTTTCGGTCTAACCAGGCTGGGCAGTCTTATAACCTGCAAGGACAACCTTTTCAAGGCAAACCTTCGGGCCAACCTAGCTATCCTTATGACCCGCAAGGACAACCATTACAGGGCTACCCTTCAGGCCAGCAAGGGCCATTATACGGTCTGCAAGGACAGTACTACAACCCTTCAGGTCAACCTATGCAGCCTCTCCCTGGAGTCCCACCTGGGCAAACTCAAGGACTCACAAGACAACTGGGGTACCAACCAAGGCCGGTCTATGGTCCCGGGGGGCAAGTCCAACCTTCCCAACCCATGCAACCTCAGTATCATATTGGTTTGAATGTTGCACATCAGCCAGGATCATCTTATGGTCCTGCGGCAAGTCAAAATGGTTACCAGCCACCACCTGGCTCCATTCCACCACCAGGCCAACCGGCTCATCCAGTACAACCTGGTGCTCCACAACAGCCGAGTCAACCTGCGCAAATGGCACAACCTGTTCACCTAGGGCAACCTGTTCAACCAGGTTAGCCCATTCAGCCTGTCCAACCAGGCCAGCCTACACACCATATCAACCCTGCTCAACATCCGATTTACTCGATGCCGCAACCGAATCAACCGATGCAACCTAATTATCGCGCTCAGCAGGGTCCCACTTATCAGCAGCCCGCTCAACCTCAAGGCGGTTACTACCCTCACGGTCAATCACGGCTGACTTATAATCCGCCCCAAGGTTCCCATTATTACACTCAACAACCCGGCTACACCTATACTCAGCAGCCTAATCCACAGACTGCTCAAACGGGACCGACATATAATCAGGGTCCATATTCTGGTTATCAACTTCCGTACACTGGTTACCAGCAACCGAATCAGACTAGTTATACGCCCTATACCCCCTATGGTCAGAATCCTTCGGGACAGAACCCATGGGGGCAAGGATACACTCAACCAGCGTGGAGTACAGGTATAGGTCCTTATAGAGGGCTTGGCATGTCGTTCAATCCGCAATTGCCGTTCTTGGCTACCTTGGAGTTATTGGACGTTTCTAAATTAACCAATGATCTGATTCTTCATAATACTTATTGGCCTCTAGTTCCGACCAAGGGACCCGGCGACTGCCCTAAGTTTTAAGGTAAAGCTGGTGAAGACCCCCAAGCTCATGTAATGACCTACCATTTGTGGTGTTCGTCTAATTCTTGGGTCGATGATTCAATTCGTCTACGTCTCTTCCAGCGCACTCTTACCGATGCTGCCGCTAAGTGGTATATTGAACTACCCTGTGGCACCTTTCAGGATTTCAATACTTTAGCAATGGCTTTTCTGACCCACTTTCAGTTACCGGTTCGCTATGAAGTCGGGACGCATCTCCTGACTTCCTTAAAGAAGGATAAAGCCACCCACATATCCGATCATATTCATGAGTGGCGACGTCGTCATAGGCTGATCAAGTTTGATATACCTGATCAACTACTAACTCATTGGTTCACCACATTCTTCGTTAACAAAATCACGCAAGACATTGCTATGGGGGCATGTGTGACTAAAGAACAGGCCATCGCATGTGCCCAGTATCTTGATCTAGTATACTCTCAGTCTGGCACGCTGTATGATATTTTGACTAATGCTCCACGCCCAGAAACCTCTAAAGCTCCACCTACCCCGGCGGTGGATGGTGTTATTGGTTCTGTGTCTCAAAATTCTCGAAAATCTTCGAATGGGAAGCAGAAGTCTAATTCTTCCAATAATTCTGCTCTCCCCGCTCCTCCAGATTCTGGCAAGACTACGAAGGTCAACGCCGTTCAAGCTAATCCTATGGAAAAGGCCTCCAAAGGAAAGAAGAAGGGAAAAGGAAAATCCAAACCCGACGCCCCAAAACTAGAGTCTCCTAAACCACGTACTGATGACGGTTCCCAACGTAAACCGAAGTACCCCTGCCTTATCTGTGAAGGAGATCACTATACCAAAGATTGTCCCAGACGATCTGATATTACTCAACTCCTAAAAGGCTCCAAAGGGACTCCGGAAATTCTTAAAGAACCGTTCCTGTCTCAGTAGACCCAGATGGTTGAGCATCCCTCACCATCTGTACCATTTGGGTCCCAGGTCTTTATGATGAATGGTGCAGCACCTGTCTCAATTGCTACACATTCGAAGGATTATGCTGGATCGCGTCAGCCAGCTGGGAAGGAAGTTGTGGATGGCCCACCTCCTCCTCTTGTCTCCGTTCCTTTGGAAATTGAGAAGCCTAATGCTAAACCTGTTGTGAGGCCACCTTCTAAAGGTGTTCTGCGAAGGTCTTCCTACAATCCAAATGCTCGTGCCGCTCAGCACTACAGTATTGTTGAAGATTTGGCACAGGTGCCTTCTGCCATGTCTGCATTGGAAATTCTTCAAATTTTCCCATCACAACGAAAAGCTTTGTTGTCTAAAATCAGTGGAATCGATCTCGCCGATTTTAGTCTTCTCACCTTGGACTTAGAAAATTTTACCCCTCGAATTCCACATCAAATCCCTCTTGTTATTCAAGTTGGGATCAACGATCTTAACATCCATAGGGCCGTTGTCGACAAAGGTGCTTCCACCTGTGTCATGTCATTCGCCTGCTGGAAAGCCATCAGCTCTTCGGCTCTTTCATCATCTCCTAATGCCTTAGAAGCATTCGATGGTCGGGAATCCAAACCCCTGGGTTTTCTCGAGAGTTTGTCGATTACGTTACAAGGAAAGACAGTCAACGTAGAAGTAGAAGTGGTTGATGCCAAACTTAACTACAATCTGCTTCTCGGTCGCAATTGGACTCACGCCATGTTATGTGTGCCATCCACCCTCTTTCGACTTCTTAATTTTCCTCATGAGGGCAAAATCGTTACTGTGGATCAGTTGTCTTTCTTCACCTCCACCTCTGAGAACAACGTTCCTTACATGGATAAGATCCCCAATCCCCCTGACAGTGTAGGACCCAGTCTCTTCAAGGACCCCATCCTCATGGGTATTTTTCCCGCGCCACCACCACACACCGTTCAAGTTAATATGTTCTCTAGGTCTGACGACCCATGGATCATCCCTTCACCTGAACAGGTGACCGATTTTGGAGAATCGATGCCCTTAACTCCAGTAGAGATTAATTACTGTGAAATCGTCGCCGCATCCGATCCTCCTCCTCCTCAACATGCTCCTTCGAGCATTGATGTAGATATCTATTCTCAATCCCCCTGGCTTGGCGAGGCCGACTCGTCTAATCCTCTTAAAGAGATTTTCCCTTCTGACGAAGCCATTGTTGAAACAATGTCTCTTGAGGAGCTGCCTTGGAGCGATGGGAATCATCGTTCCTCCTTCATGCCCATCTTGGGGGCAATGTCTGATTATCTAGAGTGTGATGTATCTGATCATCTCTCTCCTGAGCCTCCTCCATTGAGCTCACCGGAGCATAGTTCCTCTTCTTGTGCCAAGCTCCTAAAACAATGAAACAAGTTGCTATGAGGATAGTTCTTTTAAGTGTGTCAACCTCATTAAAATAATGAAACACGAGCACGTTCAATTCGAGTTTTGCTAGATTTAATTCAAATCTCTTTCAACCTTCACTCCATTTTCTATGGACTGAAGCTTGGGGGGCATGTACCTCGAATTGAGGCACCATGCTAGGGGCATGCCCGTATTCCTCAAGCATAGTTTGTGTTTTAAGCTTGCATAAAAATAAAACTCATTTCCAAGCATAGTTTGCATGTGTGTTTTCATGTGTGCTTTTAAGCTTGTATAAAAATAAAATGTGTGATTAGATACATTTTTTGAACTTTTTCATTGGGTCGTTTGTTATGAAACTGATGCATTAAGATAACATTGTATTGGACATTTACATAGCATATAAAAACATCATCACATGTAAAAATATCCTTCCAGAAATAGATATATAGATATATGTGTCTGATAGTTTGCAGTACATCACATAAAGTCAAAAAATATACATGTTTGTCTGATAATAGCCGGAGACAACATGTATCTCAAACAATATGCATATGAAAGCCCTAAATAAGCTAATCAGCATGGTGCTCATGGTAGCACGCCACCGCGTGCACCAATCGCCTCAACAGTCTGTGAAGGTGACTAGGCACCCCCACAGTGTGTCGCTGGTAAGCTAATGGGACGTCTGCCAACCGTGCATAGTCCGGAATCCCCTGGGCAATGCCCTCTAGGTTCTGGATCAGCTCGCTCCCTTCACCACCCTCAGCTTGAGGGTCATGTACAAGATGGGTCCTCTGCGCAATGGGCGACATGCCCGCGGGCCTCTCTGGGCCAACGTCTGCATACACATAAAACTGTTGTTAGAACGGACATGTATTATCAAAAAATCATAAATACATAAAAATCAAAAAGAGAATCATACCCATCTCCTCATCCCAGTCCTCCTCCTCCAGGAGCAGGAGATCGGGATCTCCGGTGAAATCGGTCCCAGCATAAGGCCAATCTTCAACCACGATCAATTGACGTCGTAACCACCCAAAGAACTCGGGTCTCCAAGACATCTGTTGACCTCCTCCTGACCTGGGCATGAGTGCTGCCCAGCGAGCCATCCTTGGCTCCCTCGGTATCGGCTCGGCAACTATTGCCCCTTGGTCTTGGAAAATGGGTAGTCGTTCCAGGATGAACGACACCAAAATGGAACTATAGCCAAACTGCTTTAGTTTGGCTTGCTTGCATCTTGTTAGCTGCCTCTTGATATTTCTTGTCACTTTCGTAGCCCAATTGAACAGTGTAGGATTCATACACTCGGAGACTAGTATGAGTTGGGCCTTGGTTGCTTCATGTGGAGCTTGCGATCCTGCAGCTCGTGTAATGGTATGAAGCACTACCCTGAGTGTTAGGTCACGGACAGTGTGGATGTCCACCTTCCCGCTTCCCGATCCTATTCGTGCCCCTGGGCACACTCTTGCCATTACCATCTCCATTTTCTCTCCCGACGATCTGCTGCCGGTTATGATTGGCACTGGACCTCTGCGCGACAATCCGATTATAAAGTAAACATCAGAGACCTCAAGAGCTAATACTTGGTCCCGAAGTTTGAATACTTCCTCATTTTCGTCCCATATGCTGACCAAGTACTGCAGCAGCTCAGGTTGAGCTCTTAAGCATGGCGTAGGGAAGAATTTTTTGAGTTCACAATTCTTGAGTGCATTCATACAGGCTTCGTTTTCCATAGCCATTTCATCTTCCTCCCCATGTTCCCTCTCCTTCCATTCGATAACCATTGTGCCTGAATATCTGCATTAACATGAGTAAAAATGCATTGTTAGATCCTTGTTGCATTTGAAAATCCACATGGATGGCTCACAATTTCAAAACTTAAAGCAGAAAATTGTGTTGCGCCATTGGCGCGATTGTTTTCCTAACAGTCGCGCCAGTTGGTGCGACCCCTTTGTGAGCAAATGTCCATTGGCGTGGGTCCGTGCCCGATACCCGCGCCAATGGAGCGAGCCCTAAAATTTTAAAAAGTTCCCCCCAGAGGTCTAATGCATAATGGAAACTTATAAAAAATGGATTAAAATGGAGCTTAAGGGAACGCCTTTTACTTGGAACAGATGAGGATTTGAATGATGTCCCGGATCGGTCGCAATCACCGCCGCAAGTTTTCACACAAACAGACCACTGTTGCTCTCCAAGTGAGGTAAAAAGTAAAAGTAAATTTGTTTTACCATTTGGAGCCTATTTATAACTTTTAAAGTCAAAAATTAGGTTTAAATGTCATTTTTCTCAATATTTTAATATATTTTGTCGAAAAATGGATTTTACACTTGCCTGTATGTGCAGCGACAGGTTTTTACGCAACTTGAACGGTGATACGAGTTGTATTTTATACTTTTTCGGACTCGGTAAAAACACGAAAAAGTCATTTTGGAGCATCTTTCAGCTCTTTTCTGACTCTCTAAACATGAAAAGATTGCCGAGTCCCTTGTCGTTTCGATCTTGTTAAAGTGGACATGAAATGACATCTACCCAGTATACGTTTACCCCTTTTTCAGGCTGGGATGGATTACTTACGAAAAAGGAATACCCTAGCCTATCGCGACTAGGAGGTTTTCTCAGATATAGTTTTCTACCTTTTTGGGTCTGAGGAACTATTTACGAAAAGGGACCATTGGAGTTTACTTTTCTGCTGTCTTTTCAAACTCTCTAAACATGAAAAGATGACAAAGTTCTTCCTTTATCGGACTCGTTAAACCCTGATGACATGGGATTCGATCACATATTATTGATGTTGGAGGTTTCGTTTCCTAGGAGCTCGTTCAAATGTACTAGGATGGATTCATGCGAAGAAGAGACGAAGACTTATATGACAAGCATATGCTATCCCCTTCAAGCTTGTTTTCCAAAAATAAATTGGGGTACTCACCAAATGGCAGGAAAAGTGGAACCAGCATCATTGTCGTGTCGGCAGTATGTCGCTCTTGAACATGGCACTTGTCTGCATTCGTGTCGGGTTGGGGACATCTCATCTCGTTTTCCACTTGCCTCCGTGGGTTTGGGTGATCCTTTTTTACCTCTCATCTTCTCTTTGCCTCGTCATCATGACCTTTGATCTTTTGAAGTCAAATACTGCCAAATCCACTGTCGTGCCGCCGATATGTTCAAGAGAAGTTGACCTCTTCTGCTATTGCACCTGCAACTTCCTACGATTCTGCAAATGCGATCACAGTTCAAAAAAGACATTATGTTCCTCTGTCTCGCGTCGATGATGTGGGAAACACTGTGGCCCCACCTTCGATCCAAGGTCACTTCTTTGTTGACTTCAACTCATTATCGGAAGCCTCTACAGAGACTCCTCCAAAGCCTGTGGACTGTGCCTTAATGGCAGGTTCTTCGCGTTCGACGTGAGGTTTTCATCATTGGCCTCCGATCGAGTGATTCTACGAGTGTTCGACGCTAGCTCACTGATTCACATGTCGTATATTGTACCTATAGTACCTTGAGGGCCATTACCATTATTGGTGGTACCTCTCGCGTCTGTTAACAACTTTCATCATTGGCTGGTAATCAGGCGATGTTCTTGCATGTTAGACTTCAGCTCACTTATTCACATGCTTGAAATTGTACTTTTTTCGGGTTGAGATGGAGTGCAAGACCCTGGATTTTGTTTGTTAGAATCCAGGCTGCGATTTTGTGGATTATTATGATTGGTTGCATGACTCATTCATTAGATGGCTGCGACCATACCTGAGTCTATTTATCGATCCTCGCTGGATGGCTGCGTCCATACCTTGGATCTGGATTATGGTATACTCTGTTATGGATGGCTGCGCCCATACCACATATATCATGTATTTGAAGATATCAGTTGTACTTCTCTACGCAGGTTTTCCGATGGCTGTGTTTTCAGTTGGACACATTCTCGTAAAGCATTTCACCTCTCTCTCTCCTTCGGGCCTCATGCTTTAGGGGGCATCTATTACACAGCAATTTTTCACCATCCCTGCAATTCCCCGTCCCGCACATTGGAGGGCTTATTCCGTGACCTGTGAGCAGTGACATGATCTGAAAACACTTTCATGGCATTCCCCTAGACATGGAATTTCATTCCTCTGAAGACAACTCCTTGTGAAAAACCCTAAAAATGGCAGCACCTCCTTGTGTGGCCTTTCAGTCCTAATACCGCATGATAGGTGAAAACGTTCAAGAGGCATACCCAGCAACTGTCTCGATCTAGCCCTGCGTCGGAGCTTAATAAGGAGTGTTTTTAAAAAACAAATGGTGGAATATTGACTCCAACAAACTCCTGAACTGGACTCTAAATCGAGTTGGGACGTTTGGCTCTGGTTCTCCATGTAGAGGAAGTAGTTTTCCACCTCTCATGGAATCTTCCTTGAGGATAGGGTCAATCCCATGATTGTAGGGATCCCAACTCCCCTTCCACCATCTATATAAGCTTGCCATTTCCCTTTGCAAGCTAGTCTCCAAGAGCCTTCATAGCCTAAATAATGCTGCAATAGTCCTCATAGTGCTAAATCAGTAGCAAGGACATTGACGATCGAAGAGAGAGGCTTGTCCCCATTCCCGACAAGCTTTACCGAGATGTATTCCGCTGACGACCCACCAAAGGAAGATTCAGCATCAGAGCCAGGTTTTATTTTCCTTTGTATTAATTAATCATAAGCGAATATTAGTTATGGTTCCACTCGTATTGTTCATTATGATCATGAGCTTGTGTCTTCTTTGACTAATACATAGTTGCATATATCAGGTTTTACGCTTGTGTTTGTTGTGTTTCTTGTGTGTGCAGGTGTTCGATCTCGATGAGCGAGAGGATTGTGATCTGCTGAGAAAGGAAATGGGAGCGCCATCTTCTCTACAAAAAACAACGTTGGACTTGAGGTAGGCCTTCTTCACAATTTGGTCTATTGAAATTAGGAACTTGCACCTTAGCGTGATACGATTGTTGCTAGACCCGATCTGGGCTAGTAGGGATTGCCTCTGTCTGCAGAGGGGATTTACCTCTACAACAGGTGGCGAATACATCAGATGGATGTAAAGATAGGCTTTCTCAATGGAGTTATTGAGGAAGAAGTGTACATTAATAAACTAGAAGTTTTTAAGACCTTTGACAGGGAGTCACATGTGTGCAGACTCAAGAGAGCATTGTATGGGTTGAAGCAAGCACCTCGTTCTTAGAACACCAGGATTGACAATCCTTTCACCAGGTTGGGCTTCATAAAGAGTGAAGTGGATGCGAACCTATATCATATTGTGGTTGATGGTAAGCTTTTGATTATTTTACTTTATGTTGATTATCTTATATTGACATGTGATAAGCATCTCATAACTTCTTGCAAAGAGGATCTTGCAAGAGAGTTTGAGATGAAGTACATGGGGCTCTTGCATTATTTCCTTGGCTTGGAAATATGGCAAAGAGATGGGGATATATTTTTATCTCAGGGAAAGTATGCCAAGGATATTCCGAGGAAGTTCTACATGGAGGGAAGCAAACCCATGGAGACTCCTCTTACAAGAAACTAGAGGAAGGAGGATGCTACTTCAGGTGAGGTAGTGGATGTTACTGTTGACATGTAGCTTGTGGGTTCACTTATGTATTTGGTGAACACAAGGCCATACATATGCTACACAGTTAAGCAACTTAGTCAAGCTATGGTTAATCAGCATACCAATCTCTTATGGAAAGCGACACGAATGCAAATGAAATAGGTAACTTGACCTCAAAACGGAAACTCTAGCCCAAAAAGACTAAAAAAGCATGAAAAACACCCCCAAAACAAAAAAAGTGTATTCAAGAACGCACTTGGTTTTTTTTGAAGGTCAAATTTTAACATTTTATAAAATTATGCTAAAAACAAAATTGTTTCCTGAAAAAAGGATTGAAAAAACACCCTCAAAACAAAACCAGTTGACGCTGGAATAACAAAAAAAAAAATATTTGTCATATTTTTGACATTTTAAAAAATAGAAATAACATTTTTTAATTTTTAAAATTCAAACATTAAAAAAAACCTAAAATTTAAGAAAAAAAATAAATTAAAAAAATAAAAACATTTTAAAGCTGAAAATTTAAAAATATATAGGAATAAAAAAATAAAAATAAAAACAAAATAAAAATTTTAATTGAAACATTAAAAAAAAAATAAAATTAAAAAAATAAATAAATAAATAAAAATTTAAAGATTAAAATTTAAAAATATATAGAAATAAAAAAAATAAAAATAAAAACAAAATAAAAATATTAACTTAAAAAAAAAAAAAGTTAAAAAAAGAAATAAATTATAAAAAATAAAATATAGAAATTAAATTTAAAAAGAAAAAGAAAATGTTTATTAAATTTTTAAAAAATTAAATTAAATTTAAAGAAATATATTAAATTTTAATAAATTTAAAACTTTAAAAAAAAAAAGTATTGAAATTAAAAGTAAAAAATGAAAAATTAATTAAAAATAAAAAATAAAAAATAAAATACAATAAAAATATTAAATTTAAAAAAGTATATATTAAAAAAACAAATAGATTTTAAAAAATAAATTAAATTTAAATTATAAAAAATAAAATATATATATATATATATATATATATATATATATGAACTTTAAATTTAAAAAAAAAATGTTAATATTAAAATAACAAATTAAATTAAAAAATAAAAAAATTTTAAATTTTAATAAATAAATGAATAAACAAATAAATTTTGAAATAAAAAATAAATTTTAAATATAAAGAAAAGAAAAGAAAAACATCGTTAAAATAAAAAGTTAAAAAAACTTTGAAAATCAATTAAAATTGAAAAATTGAAAAAAATAAATTAAAAAAAATATATTAAATAAAAAACAAATTAATTTGAAAATATTAAGTTTAATATATATATATATATATATATATATATATATATATATATATATATAATTTTAAATACACAATTTTAATTGAATATATATATATATATATATATATATATATATATATATATTTTATGTAATTAAAAAATAATAAAAAAATAAAAAATATTAAATTCAAATAAATTTAAAAAAAATACAAAATTTACTAAATCTTAAAAAATTAAATGAAAAAACTAAACATAAAATTTAATAATAAAAAAAATATGAAAAAATTTAAAAAAAAAATACAAAATTTAATAAAAATTATTAACAAAATTTAGAAAAAAAAAATTAAAAACAAAAAAATTAAAACAAATTAAATTTCAAATATAAAAATTAAATTTTTTGAATTAAAAAAAAAATTAAAAAAAAATCAAATTAAAAAAAGAAGAAGAAGAAGAAGAAGAAGATTTTTTTGATAGTGGTGGCACCGCCAATCGGCCTCCCACCCAAGTGGCAGTGGAGGCTGGCCGCTGGGCAGGAGGGCGATTCTCGGAATCGGCCTCCCGTCGCGAGAGCGCGATTCCCGGAATCGGCCTCCCGTCGCGAGAGCGCGATTCCCGGAATCAGCCTCCCGCAGCGGGAGGGCGATTCCCGGAATCAGCCTCCCGCAGCAGGAGGGCGATTCCTGGAATCGGCCTCAGGGCGATTCCCGTAATCAGCCTCCTGAGGCGAGAGGGCGATTCCCGGAATCAGCCTCAGGGCGATTCCCGGAATCGGCCTCCTACAGCGGGAGGGCGATACCCGAAATCGGCCTCTCACGGCGGAAGGGCGATTCTCGGAATCGGCTTCCCGTCGCGGGAGGGTGATTCCCAGAATCGGCCTCAAGACGATTCCTGGAATCGGACTCTCGCCGTGGGAGGGAAATTCCTGGAACCGACCTCCTGCAGCGAGAGGAAGATTCCCAGAATTGGCCTCTTGCCATGGGAGGGCGATTCTCGGAATCAGCCTCCTACCCAGGTAGCGGTGGAGGCCGGCCTCCGCCGCCACTTGGGCGGGAGGCCGATTGGCGGCGCCACCACGATCAAAAAATTCTTCTTCTTCTTTTTTTATTAATTTTTAATATTTTTTTAATTTGATTTTTTTTTTAATTTTTTTTTAAATTCAAAAAAATTAAATTTTTTTTGAATTCAAATTTTGTATTTTAAATTTAATTTTTTTTAATTTTTTTTGTTTTTTTTTTAAATTTTGTTTTTAAATTTAATATTTTAGATTAATTATTTTTTAAAATTTAAAATTTATTTATTAAATTTATTAAATTTTAATTTAATTTAATTTTTTTTTTTTAATCTTTTAATTTATTTAGTTTTTCATTTTTAAAATTTATAAATTGTTTCATTTAAAAAAAAAAAACAGTAAATTTATGGATATTTGTTTTTTAATTATTTGCAAGTGTTTTTTTTCATTTTTTTTTGTTTTTTAATGATAGTTTTTTTTTTTTTAATTCTTTTATTTTAATTTTCTCTCAATTTTGAATTTTTTTTTTATTTGTTTTTTTTGTTAATTTTAAAATTTGTATTTTTGTTTTCTTATTATTATTATTTTTTTAATTTAAATTTTTAAATTTAATTTTTTTTTTTTTGTATTTTATTTTTTTTTATCTAAATTTTAATTTTGTAATTTAAATTATTTTTAAATTTTCTATTTTAAATTTTTTTTTTTTTTTAATTATATGGTTTTTTTTAATAACTTAGAAAAAAATGTTTTTGATGTTTTTTTTTTAATTTTTTTGGTTAATTTTTGTTTTTTTTCTTTAAATTATTTTTTTTTTTTTCAAATTTTGTCATTTCTTTTTATATAATTTTCGAATATTTTTGTTTTTTTTTTGTTTTATTTATTTATTTTTGTTTAAATTTTTTATTTTTACGAGTTAATTTTGTTTTTTTTTACATTTTTATTGTTTTTTTTAATTGTTTTTATATATATATTTTTATCTATGTTTTGTGTTTTATTACCAACATGAAAATCACCACTCTAAAAAAAAAAGGTTGATGCTGCATCAATACGTTTCAAAATTAGCATGAAAATCACCGCTCTTAAAAAAAAAAAATTGATGTTGCATCAATACGTTTCAAAATTAGCATGAAAATCACTAACATTTTAAAACAAATATTCATACTTCATAAATAAAAATATTAGAGTGTCAAAAATGTGCTCAAAAAATAAAAAAGGTGATTATGCATCACCACTTTTCAAAATCGGGTGCTTTTTATGCTACCAAAAAAAAGTAGGTAACAATGCGGTTACCTATTTCATCGGTAACAGTGTTAGGCGGGGAAACAAATGTTGAGATATCTCAGGGGCACTATGTAGGAATTTCTGAATCTTTACACTTTAAGCAGAAATTATTACTGTTAATATGATTATTCTCATCCTACTGACACAAGTTATTAACTGAATAAAATTCAAGTTAAAATCAAAGAAAAACACATAGAAAATCTCCACCAATCTAGATCTAGAACAAGTTCATGCACACATATACAAAGTGACATAGTTATTTCTGGACAAATAGTCCCCAGAAAACCCAATGCGAGAAAATCAGTCTTCTCGCTGCTGGAGGGTTTTATTATCAATAATTTTCTGAATACAACAAGCCTGGGCTCTAGATCAAGAAAACCCAACAAAGAAATAATAGATCTACATCTAACTGACTGATCTAGGTCCAAAATAATGACTTATCCACACCCTCAAATGGGATTTTTACATAAATCAGCCAAAATTAGGGCCTAGAAACCCCAACACTGCCCCTGAAGCCTCTGTGTCAGCCTCTAAAGCCCCTCTAACCCTCAGCGCTGCTCCAGAAATGGATGCGTTACCCTAGACTGGGTGATGTAGTCCCTATGCTGCCCCTTAAGGTCTCTACGTAACCCCTGAGGGTTTCCTGCAGCAAATCACGTTGTCCTTGAGGGACTGTGCAACACCTGCGTAGCACAGTTGCTGCCCTTCTTGTTGCTACTCTCTTGCTTCTTTGAGCTGATCTCTGCCTCTTACGGATTCTATACCAAGTGGTATCAGATCATCCCCTTGGTCTAAATTCCCCTCTCTGGAGCTGAAACACTTCTGAGAATTATTAGCAAACCTGCACTAGAATCTCAGCTTAGCTTTAGTGCTCTACCTCTGTGTGTATTTACAAATGACTCCAAGCCTTTCCTTTATACTTTTCTCGTTGGAAAAACAATGGCCATGATCATATGAATCAATGGCTAAGATTAAAAGAAAACCTAATCCATGTGACTTAAGACAATTTCATCACATGTTTAATTAAATTCACTTTAATTATTTAAGTTCCCTAAGTTTTAACTTAGGAAATACATTAAAATAATTAATTAATTTAATATATCCTAAACCAGATGAAATTTCCCAAATCAATTCATGGGTCTTGTAGATCAAGTATACTCTAGTCCCTCCAAAAACTTTGGGAGCTAGAGCATAATTGATGCTACCCCAAATACACAAAATCTCAACACTCCCTCTCAGCATCAAGGGTGTGCTCTAGCAATACATCACACTATGCATTACATGATTTTGGGCACTGGTTCTATGTTGCTGATGCTTGGCCTGATGCCACTCAACTCGGCACTGCTATTGCCATTCTGTATTGTTGCCCATGACTCTGCCACTGCCACTACAACATCTTTACTGCGGCTCCCTCTTAATATGTTGCATCTGTGTTGCTCATAGCACTGCCACTACTGATCTGTTGCGCTGCAACTTCAGTTATTGAGAGAAACAACTGAATCTCCTGCCCAATATTTGACAGACAAGTCATATGGATTGCATCCTCATCACTGAAGCTTCATAGGCTACAGATCTGTGCTGGAATCTGAAGAATGATGCACAACTACAGCTCTGCATTGTGTAATCAGACTCCTCTGCACTACTGAAGTCACATCAACCTCTTGTGCTGAAATCTCTCACGCTGCTGATGCATTGCACTGTCACTCTGAATCCTTTTGTGATGTTGTAGTTTTGCACTACGTAAGAAACTCTGCTCTACACTGCTGAATTCACATCAGCCTCTATGTTGGTGTTGCTTCTACGTTGTTTTTTCTCTGCTCTTCACTGCTCCTCCCAGTCTTCAGATATGCCTCTGATTCATCTGTGATCTATGCACCCACTACTTCGCTTGTATGCTATTGTCTTAAGGTTGTCATAGCTCGCATGTGATCTAAGAGATGAGCTTCTCAAGGATCCCACCTTACTTCTATGTAGCTTCTCTACATATCCATGTCACCCCACCTCCATGGTTCATGAGCACTCATGGCTGCATCATCTTCTGACCCATTATCTACCACAACAGCCTTGGAAGAAGAAGTTTCCTTGTCCTTTTTCTTCTGAGGACAATTTTTGGGAAAATGACCCATTTCACCACACTAGAAGCACTTGATATTTGAGATATCCTTCTTCTTCTTTGGCTTCCTCTTTGATTCCAAGGCTGCATCTTCCTCATCTTCCTTATTCACTTTGCTGGATCCAGAGCTATATTGTTTCTTGGTGAATCTGTGGAGTTCTTATTGACGCAGAATTGACCACAAGTTGTCCTAATCTGGGAGGTATGCTCTACCCAAGATACTTTGGACAAAGGTTTCTCACTCATCTGTGACTGCATTGAGGGTTGTCCTAACCATCCATCGTCTTCCACCTTAGCACCAGTTGTAGTCAACTTATCTTTTATCGACTACAGTCTAAAGAGGAAATTCTTCATGTCTTCTCCCTCGGCCATCACAAATGACCTCATATGTGTCTCCAACAACAACTTTCTTTGGACACATTTTCCCTCATATAGGGAGATTAAGGCCTTCCACATCTCATTATTTGTCTTCTTCTAAGCTAAGTGTGGTACAATATGGTCCTTAATTCCATCTATGATCAGCTACTTGTCATGTCTAGCAGCTTCCTTATGCTTCCGAAGGAGATCTGGATCTATCGGTGTGGCCACAATTTGCTCTGCATGGTCTCTAAGATTGTATGCCTCAAGGACTATCAGGATCCTTTCCTTCCAAACTGAGAAGTTTGAGAGGTCATCCAACCTGTCCTGATCACGCAGTGCATGAGGAGCCATATGCTCAGAATATGTCGGAACTTCCTTTTCTCTTTTCTAGATAAATGGATCTAATGCCCTTGGTGAGACAAGCACCTTATGCTCCCTTTGACAATTGATTTCCCTCCATGGAAATCTACCAAATAAACTATGGTTCATCTCTCTTTTATCCTCTGATAAAACTGCAAGTTTCTTTGGCTAGAAACTCTCTGAGAAGCTGATCTCCTCTCACTCTTTGCCGCTTATGCTTAGGCTAAAAAATCTGAAAACTTCAGAAATTTAGCCCCACCAGCACCTTTTGAATTTATGCAGCTTTCCTTCAGTCTTTTCTGGATCTGACAGATTCAGATCTGCATCACACTAGTAGGCTTCAGGCTAATCCAACGTTGTTTCTGAGCTGCCTCTGCGCAATAATTGTGTTGCCTTTCTAGGAGGCAGTGTTAGACTGCGTCACCCTTCCCCCTGCATGAATCTGCCTC